>CM041725.1:19821373-21021373 GCA_023373845.1 Nibea coibor | reverse complement strand
ATACTCTTTGTGGCCAGAAACTTCAACTCCAAATCAATGTTGCACCATATCTGCTGAATGTGCTAATGGACAACTGTGTGCCAGCAAGGTGATAATATGACAATGTTAGATTTACAGCTCTGCTGCCACCAAGTGGCTAAAAAGGATATATTTTTTGACTTTGGATAGAACTTTTATCACTATATTCAGAAAAGACCCACCAGATCAGCTCAGCTTGGCCCAGAGAAGAGTCTGTGGTTGGCAGGAGGTTGAGGGGCTATAATTATACAGTATACATACGTGGAATGCTGTGTGTTTGTCAGTATGGCAACACACACACACCCCACCCCATCTCTCTTCCTGACCCCCTCTAACCCATCCTCACCCCATCCCATTCCACACCCCCATAACTCTGGCTAATCCATGACTAATCAAGCTTCTCCCCCTGGGGGGTTTCCTCCCTCACCCTCTCTTTAAGTCTTAAACCTATCATCTGCTCCATTTGAGATCACCCACCCTTGTCCTCCCACAACTGTTTATGCGTTAGTGTGTTCTGACCATGTGTCTCCGAGGGTCTGAACAAGTTTATTGCAGATTAAGATTGCACCTACAACCAACAACCTGCAGGCCAGGCAGGTTGGAGAGCGAACAATGGAGGGGAGGCCAATGCAGGAAGTAAAAATAAAAAGTGGAAAGGCAACGCACATGCTGTGAAAAAAAAAATCTATGTCCTGATAATTCTCAATTAGGCTGCGTAACCAGCAAGCACTGGTGTCCTGGTATTGTTCATGCCAGCTCAGAGTTTATTGGGACACTTGAATAGAAGAGAGCCATCGTTAAGGTTTTTAGTAAACCTCTGCCTTTCTTACTTTGACAAGTCAAAATGACTGCTTTGAAAAAGGCCTATTGTTTTCTACAGCTGAATCTCTGCTCTGAATCCCCCAACTGAAACTGAAGAATTGAACTAAAACCTAGAATTCCAACATTTGCCAGGTCTCCAAAATGTGAATTAATGCATTTTTTCTAATGCCATTCACACTGCACAGTAGAAAAGATGGATAGAAACAGATGGATCAAGGTTAAATCCTAATGCTAGAAAAGACAAACAAAAAGTCTCCAATACATTATCATGTGTCTTTTTACACCCATAAACCCTTGCTTGCGGTTTGTTTGGTGAATTGGGTTTAGGTTGCATCTTAACCTCAGCAAATTTAACATTAAATGGAAGAGAGTGGGTACCATGACATTGTTGCCATGACAGCCCATTATTCCCAAACCCCAGTACTGTGAAACCCATTAGACCAAAAGTCCATTGCTCCAAAAATAACTCACTTAACACGTAACATAACGGGACATAACTAACCACTAAAGTAGTTTTGATGCCTAAACCTCACCAAACTGACTGTTCCACAATGTTAACCACACGTTTATTATTGTAACCATGATTACAAAGTTCACTTGACTATTGTTACCATCACAAAGGGGCAAAGGGCAAATATAACCCAGCCAAATCAGTCCAATGAGACATTTTTCTGACAATAATGGGCCGTCAGAACACGTTCCCCAGAAAAAGTCCCCAGAGGATGAATTTTCCTCAATAAGTGAATTTGGATCAAGGATCATTTATTATCAAATCAAATCAAATCAAATTTTATTTGTATAGCCCAAAGTCACAAAACACATTTTGCCTCAGAGGGCTTCACAATCTGTACAGGGAGTGACACCCTCTGTCCTTAGACCCTCGGTTCCAGTGAGGAAAAACTTGCCCACAAAAACCCTTTTAACAGGGAAAAAAAAATGTGGAAGAAACCTCAGGAAGAGCCACAGAGGAGGGATCCCTCTTCCAGGACGGACAGACGTGCAATGGATGTCACATGTACAGAACAATCAACACAAACATATTGTACAATTACAATGAATTACAATAAATGGTGAGGTGATTGCAGTAGCAGTGGAACACAGATGCACCCGGTAGTCTAGTCCTATGGCAGCATAACTAAGGGAAGGCCTGAGCCCGCCCTAACTATAAGCGCTATCAAAAAGGAAAGTCTTAAGTCTAGTCTTGAATGTGGTGACCGTGTCTGCCTCCCGAACCCAGAAAGGTAGTTTGTTCCACAGAAGAGGAGCTTGATAGCTGAAAGCTCTGGCTCCCAGTCTACTTTTGGAAACTATGGGAACCACAAGGAACCCAGCATTCTGAGAACGCAGTGGTCTAGAGGGGTAGTAGGGAACTATGAGCTCTTTTAAATATGATGGTGCCTGGCCATGAAGAGCTTTGTATGTAAGGAGAAGAATTTTAAATTCTATTCTAGATTTAACAGGTAGCCAGTGTAAGGAAGCCAAAATGGGTGAGATGTGATCTCTGATCTTGGTTCCTGGATTATCCCTGGAGGGCAACTTAAAAAATATACTGTGACCTCACCCCAAACAAATGCTTCCACCCAGTGATCCTCAGCAGCACTGCAACCCTCATTCTGGACCTCACCAAACATTTAGAGAAGCACAATACAGAACAGGCATCTCTTTGTCATCACCAACATGGGGCCTCTATCCCGCTCTCCCTGATCAGTGAGCTGCAACACACTTTATAAATGCTTCCATTCAACCTTTTGTTTGTTTGTTTGTTCTTTTGGTCATTCTTGATCTTCATTTCTAGTCAACTTATCTATTAAGTCATTTTGACATAAGTAGAGTATTAAAGTGTTTCAAGTATCAAACACTTCTAACTCTGTTCAGTTGAATTTGATTCATCTCAGTCAGCAGAGGCTGGTTGAGAAATATCTGACTTTTTTGATAAAGGTTTTAATGCAGGCTTATTCTGGGGCTGACGGAGATGAACATTACATCATCGAACCACAGCTTGGGCATAATCACACTGATGTTAGAGGTGGTTAGAATTGTTGCCATGGTTTGTGATTCTGTGTTGAATCATTTATGTGAAAACACGTAATGCATGATATGCATGTGGAAAAAAGGGAATGGGATTGTGAGAGATAAAGACCAGCATGTAAAAAGGACACAAGGTTGAATTAAAGTACAGCATGTCCTCATAACAAATTCTAAATATATTTCAGACCAATATATTTTATCATTTTGGTTCATTGAAATTAGTCAAATATCAGAGTAGTAAATCAATTGTTTATTATGTATGTTAAGCATTATCTCCAACCTCTAGTCACTGTGCAGTTATTTGGTTGAGACAAATGTCTGACTCTCAGGTTTTTATGGGTCTCTCATATTATTGAGAATGATCAATGTAGCTGAAAATTGATTTTATTTCCCAAAGGACATGAGGGAAGAATGTAAATAAAGGAAACAAGGTTTAGTGGACTCATCATTAGATGCGAAGATGATGGACCACAGCACCTGCAGCGTTGTGAATGATGCGCTTCCATCTGTGTGAGGGGTGTACCAAGACACCACAAATATGACCCAGAGAACACACACACAGATGGGAGGAAAGGGCAGAGAGGAAAGGGGGAGGAGGAGTAAGGGGGGGGCAGTGAACTAACTAACTCTCTAATCTTCCTGTCTGAGAGAAAAAAGGAGAGAAAATCAAGTGTGCTGAGTTTCAGCGCGCTGGAGGAGGAGGAGGGGGTGTTTGTAATTACACAGGGAGAGAGGAGGGGAGGGAGAGGAGAAAAAGAGAGATGTCCGGGAGTTAGAAACAGTGCAAGAGACAGAGACGGATGGAGAAAAGAGGACATAACGAGAGAGGAGACGAAAAGAAAAGAAAGGAGAGAGAGCTACAGCATTGTGCCACTGGATTTCCTGGATTATTTACTCTCACATGCTCTGTAGGACTTTGCATGTGCATCCTTTCACAGCTGGAAAGCGTGGTTTGCATGTGTGCAGTATTTTTATAGCTGCAGTTAACAGAATCGACCTGTTTGCACATTCATGCTAGACAAAGAAAGAAGATGGGAGCCCTTCGCCTCTCTCTTGCTCTCTTCCTCCTCCTCCTCCTCTCATCTCGCGTCCGAGCCCAGTGGTGGAGTTTAATCTGGGCGAACCCTAAAACTACCACCAGCTCTTCTCCTCTCTCCATCACTTCTCCAACCATCACCTCCCCGCGTCCTTCTGACACCCCGGGGACAACAGAGTGGGTGGTAACAGAGAACGGTGTGGCAGAGAAATCTCTGGAGGACAGTTCTCAGAAAATGGGCTATGTGCTGACCCCTACTCCCAGCCCAGGAGCGTCAGTTATTGGTGACAGCACTGCAGAACCTGGGACGTTGCCTCCAGAGGAGAGTGCAGGTGGAAGCAGCAAAGCCAACATCCAATATAAACCACTGAAACACTGGAAGAGTGGTGAGTTGTTGAGATCTCTGAGAGGTTAGATTTCTGTAGTGGTAAGACCATTACTTCCAGACCTTTAGGTTTTTGACCCTTTCAAGACAATGTTGCCCCCTCATGTGAGGTAGTCAGTTTTTACAAGCCAAAAATTGATGTTCTTAGATGTGAAAGACTGATGAGGGCAGAAGAAATAGACATGTTTTTCTTATTTCGTATCTTGTTCATCATCTCATCATGGAACCAACTGGATTTGTAACAATACGATCAAATAATCTGTCCATGCAAAGGCCAGTACATGAAAAAGAAATCTCCTTAATCCGCTAAACCACTCAGGGGCAGAAGAAACAAGTTATAAACACGAGATTGGCATATTAACATATTATAGATTGACATATTAACACTGTGTAAGGTTAATATCATGGCTGTATAAGACATTTTATTCATCAGGAGCTGCTTGGTGTGGCATGAAGTAAAAAAAAAAATCATTTCCAGCCATAAAATGACCCAAATCTTCCGCATATGCTTCCACACTGTGTGGCCCATATAGCAGGCACACTAGAAGACTAGTCAAGCCTCCTCCTCCTTTAGCCCTTCACTGACTTGAGTGGGGATAAAATGATTTGTGATCATGTGGTTCTTCCAGACTTTCCATTATTGGACCTAATTAAGGAAATTCTGATAGTGAAACAAGTTATTTCATGGTGGTGGTGCCATTTTCTTTACAACGTAAGCTTACTAGAGTCTTTTAAAAGCCTTTTTGGACACAAGTACATCACATGATACAGCTACTGCTGTCATTAATGGTTTGGGTACTACGTAAAATTGGCTTCAAAGCCCAGAGCTCTTTCTAGGGACTCTGGGTCAATATAGCTAACTTGTTGGCAAACTGCAGTCTGATGGAAGTTTAGAGCTGGGCAGGTGCACAGTAGTTTATCAGAGTTTTTTTTCCATTCAAAACAACTGACTGTTGCTGCTGCTGGTACCAAGGTTGATGAGAGTAAACCAAAACACAAAAGTTCTGGGCTGTAAAACCAAAACAATGAGCTAAAAGACACTAAAACCCTCCACAGAGCTTAATCAGGTGATACATCTACGGCTTACACATGGTAAATGAATGTGTAAATTGGTTCAATCGGTCAATGGTTAAATCATATCTGATATCTTAAATGTTCTCCCATCACATCTCCTGAATTAGAACAGAGGTCCTAGTTATTATTTCTGTGGCGTGTTGGTATGTGACACAGTTGTACACTGATGTGCTCCGCATTAACTCTAAGCGGGTCGGAGAGATCTAGAGAGAGTGGCCTAAGCAGCAGGAAGCTTTTGCATATGGCACAGCAGGGCTAAGGTGGGTTTAAAAGGTTATACGTGGCAACGCTAGGGGGGTGCATGTTAATATTGGTTTTATGAGTCTACACAAGCTGATCAAGAGTCCATGTGGCCAACATGATGAGGATTAGGTTCAGGAGGAAGGAGTTAGAGTGGAAAAATGTAGAGTGATTACGTGAGTGTCAGACTGCTGAAGAAGTGCTGAATCAATTTAACAATTAATATATGATCAGAAATAAATGATTGTAGACATTTGTGTCTGTGTAAATTATGTCAAACTCTTAAATCCATATCACATGACGTCATGCGAAGTGAATGTGACCACAGTCATCGTTCATCTCACATAGGCCTGTGTGCATGTACCGCTCCACAGTTTTAAGGCCAAAAAGAAATACTGTATGTTCTACTCCACTACAGTTATTTGACACTATAGTGTAGTCACACAGTTTACACACATATTTCACATGAGCGTACAAGCAAGATGCATAAAGTTCAACTAGTGCATTATAGTTCTATTTTACTAAGACGACCTTTGTACTTTTAGCAGAGTAAAATGTTGGACTTTCACTTTTAATTGAACTGCCAACTTAACTGCCATTTCAGCTGCGGCTACTTTCAAATTTTGAATTCATTTATTATATTGGTGAAGGTGAAAAAATGGTTAATGGAAAAACTGAACTGAACTTTCCATAGTCAATGATTTATGAGAATTTAAACTTAAGGCCAGAAAGTCTAAAATGGGCAAAAGGAGGCTTCAAGTCTTAGTAAAACACTTTTAGTAGTTGTTCTCTTTCTTATTTTAAGTTTAATTTTAACCCTAACTTAAAAATAACAAGGTCAAACAAGTCTAAAACAAGACTGGCATATTGTCGCTATTTTCATTTAAGTCTAATTTAAACAGTGATTTCTAGTTTTTCTGAACTTTCTCACAAACCCATACATTTGATCTCTGTCTGTTTTTGTCCAACATGGACCTTGAGAACTCTTCTCTGTAGTAACAGCCAAACTATACCAAACTATGAACATCACCAGGTCACTGCTGCCAAATCTCAGTCTCAGACCAGATTCTGACAATAACATCTGCCATTATTTTCAACTGTAAGATTTAACCCTCGGCACACAGAGAGTGAATTTGTCATTACAGAACGTTAATGACTTCACCTCTGGACTGGAGGTCTGTGTGTGTTTGAACATCTTGAATACCCACCTGTGTTTGCAACACAACAATAAATGCGGAAATGTGCAGAACTCCACTTGTAGTGGTGTGAGTGATACACAGAAGCACACACACACACACACACACACACACACACACCCTAAAACCCTCTAATCAGGTATGTTTCCACTTTGTCAGGCTGATGAATTAGAGACTCCCAGATGTTGGTCTGTCTGGTCTGGGGTGTGTTCACGTGGGTGAGATGTGTGTTTGATGTGTATGCATTTATATTTGTGTGTATATGTGTTTGTGTGTCTGTGTCTATGTCTCTGTGCGTGACAGAGATTTGGGGTGAGCCCAGCTGGAATGCTGAGGTGAGAGTTTGTCGCCACAGGAGACGGGCTCCATTGTGGGGGAATGTGAAGCCATCTCTTCACATACTCCAAATACTCTAATTGCCTTCGGTCGTTATGTGTGTGTGCATGTGTGTATTTCTGTTTGGGAGGATTATGTCGATGTGAGGTAGAGCAGCGAGGCGTGGGCAGAGTCTGGATCAGTTCAAGTCAAATTAAAGCCATGTCAAGATGATCCAGGGGCATCTCCTCCTTCCACTGATGTGTTGTATGAAGTCGCAACACACAGGAAGCAAACACAGGAAGCTGTGAGAAAAAAAAGCACAACAGTCATTGGTATTTTAGTCTGTGGAGAGCAACTCATTTACAGGATGAAGATAACAAGCAAACATACAATAATGAGTTTGAGTCCAATTTCTAGTGTCAGTTGGACTCATGCCATGAAGCTCTGCCTGGGCAATAGTCTTCTTTCTCCAACTTTCTTCCATGTTTACATGCCTATGTTGTCTCCGTTTGTTAGAACGAGGCCCTGGAGGTCATTTGGACCTGACGGAGTTAATTGGCGTCCCCCTACCTCCCTCCGTCTCCTTCACTCCCGGCTATGAAGGTTTTCCAGCCTACACCTTTGGGCCTGAAGCCAATATAGGCCGGCTCACCAAGACCTTTGTGCCGGGGGCGTTCTACAGAGACTTTGCCATCATCGTCACAGTAATGTTCACCCTTCTGCTGTTTTCATGCTGCCATTCTGTATTTTAAAGGCTCTAAAGGCACTGTTCAATTAGATTCAAGCATGTTAAGTCCTGCACATTGCATGACTTCTTTTATGTGTTCAAGGACAGTCTTTATGTCCAGCTCAGGTGACGTTATGTTGCCACCATGTGGGGGTTTGAACATAATGCAAGGCTTTCATCTGTTTATTGATTCTATGATATCTGTTCCACTTGTACTCAAACTTCTGAGGTGTACTATACTGTATTCATATGTCTTTTGGTATGTCTGTAAGGCTTTACTGAGCTCTGATGTCTTCTGGCTTGTATTTACTCTAGGTGCGTCCAACCACTCAGAGAGGAGGCGTGCTGTTTGCCATTACAGATGCCCGTCAGAAGGTGGTGGAGCTGGGTTTGGCCCTAACTCCAGTTCGTGGTGGCCTCCAGAGCATCTTACTGTACTACACTGACAAAGAGCAGGCCTCCCATAGTCACAAAGCTGCTGCCTTCAGTGTCCCAGATATGACCGAGCAGTGGACACGATTCACGGTGAGTGGTCAGAGGGGTCATTTGATTAATATGGGTCTTTCAGCAGTGACCCCTAGTAGCAAAGAATCAAAGAAATAATTATGGGGATCGAAATTATGAGCCTTCTCCTGCCTTCTTGCAAGATATTATGCTTCTAAAAGAAAAGTTTGAAAATGTTGATGTTTCTATGTGTACAAATGTACAAATCAACTTAAATCCTCCATGATCGATTTCAGCTGGTGGTGGAGCACAATGAAGCCCGTCTCTACATGGACTGTGGCGAAGCAGAGAGGATTACTTTCCATCGGAGGCCAGAGAGACTCACCTTCTCACACAATTCAGGCATTTTTGTATCTAATGCGGGAAACACTGGGCTCGACAAGTTTGTGGTAAGTGAAGGAATCTTCTAAATGTATGGTAGGTGTGCCTGTGGGTGTCTCTTCAGAGAACAAGGAGTTCTTCTCTTTGAAAAGGGCAAAAGAAACGGATAAAGAATGAGACTGGTTGCCTGTGTCACACTGTGTGTGTGTGTGTGTGTGTGTGTGTGTGTGTGTGCGCGCGCCTTCTGGCATGTATAAGAGCTGACATGTTGTCTGCCTTCAGTCCATCTCCTCCTGGAAACTTCCCAACATTAAGTAGTTTTTCTCTGAATATGTTGTTTATGCAACACGCAGAAAATATAGACAGAAAATTTGATTCGGTTCATGGGGTTATATGCTGATGCCTCTCACACCCTTACTCAACAATTAGCACATTTGATGTCTGACTTAAACTGTGAGGATCAGAGACAGAGAGGAAGTCCGAAGGGTGGAGGGAACAGAGATGGTGAAGAAGGAAGGGAGAGGGGGGTGACATGTGGAAGGGAGGATGGGAGAGCAAGTTGATGGCAGATGAGGAAGTCAGGGACATCAACAAGGCGTAGTTGTGGTCAGATCAAGGGCTTTGCTCGGGTCTTTGAGTTGCCCGCTGTGTCAGTAGAGTGAAACATTGCAGTCATCACAAACACAAGTTCAGCTGTGCAGTGACAGGATATGATGTACTACAGAGGAAAGACTGTTTATGTGATTACTTCCTGTCTGTTCATTTTTAGTGACACTCACAAGTAAGAGTGGTAGTCTTTTGTTGTTGCCATGGAGACTGGACTGGTAACTGCTTTGTTCAGTGTTGGGGCGTCTGAGGCTCAGAGATAGAGCGGGTCACCCACCAATCAGAAGATCGGCAGTCGATCCCCGGTTCAAGCCCTCCAGTCTGCATGCTGAAGTGTGCTTGGGCAAGATACCCCAAATTGCTCCCATCTGTGTGTGAATGAGTGTGAATGGTTAGTTCCTCAAACTGATGAGCAGTTACGTACTGTAAAGTGCTTTGAGTGGTCGGAAGATTAGAAAGGTGTTATATAAGTACAGTCCATTTACCATTCAGACTGAAGTAAGACCACAGCATCATATGTTCAAGTGGACATATTCAAGGCAGGAGGAGTGTGTTCATATAAAATGGGTCACAGATTTCATCACAGAAGTTCTGTGTGATAATAATGAGAAATTATAAATAGTGTTAGAGTTCATATATTTTATTGTAAGTCAACAGTACAACAGTGTAAATGTAATGTAACATGTTCATGTAAAAGCAGGATTTTATTGCTGTAGCTGGTTGAAATGAAACTGTTTTGGATCAAACT
This sequence comes from Nibea coibor, assembly GCA_023373845.1. Lineage (NCBI taxonomy): Eukaryota > Metazoa > Chordata > Actinopteri > Sciaenidae > Nibea > Nibea coibor. The sequence continues at coordinate 21,011,350 of CM041725.1, read as the reverse complement.
ACAACTGTTGATTTCATTCTGGATTAATCTATTGATTATTTTCTATGTACACCGATTGACTGATTTTAAAAAATTATGAAAATAGTGAGAAATGCTCTCACAATTACTCAAAGTGAAACCTTTACAATGTTTGAACATATGTCATATGTGAGTAAACATCTTCATTTGTAAAGTAAACAAAACTATTGATAAATGTTAAACTAAAAAGTACAATTATTTATTTTGAGATGAACTGAGAGTGAAGCAGAAGTAAAGTGGAAGTCTAACTCCATAAGAGTAATAAAAATAGTCTTATATATTGAAATATAACTCCAAGTACTAGAAGGCTCTCTCAGCCACTTTACTAGAGAGGCTCATGGAGGAGAGGAAATATGTTTAATATTTTGGTCTCTAAGACTTTGTTAATGGATTCACTCAGCTCTGTCTGCTTCCTGGTCACATTATGAACTCAACCTGTCTGTGTGGGTGTACTTCCACTGACTCAGTCTGGACTTACATGTTTCTGTTTTACTCTGGGATGTTGTTGGATTCTTCCAGCTATAATCTCTCTTTTTGTCTTTTTCGTTTTGTTTTGGGTTTTTATATTTGTTCATAATTTGGTTGGGTCTAATGATCTGAGTGCTGAGGTGGTCTTGGTGTAATAACCTGAGTGGTTGATGGTCCGCTAAGCCTCTGGACCAGTAGACAGAGTGGAGTCCTTGGTTGATTTAACTCTTGGCTTTGAGCAGAGTGGATCACTTTTTGATGTGATTCCAGAAATGTAGTGCACACTTTTGAATATTTAACAGAGGGTAGCAGCCTGATTCAGCTCTGCATGCAGGATTTCAGTGGAAGGTTTGTCACATTTTGTCCAGTCTTTATTTACTGTCTGTCTCTTTGCTTGTCTGTCTGTCAGGGCTCCATCCAGCAGCTGGTGATAAAAGATGATCCCAGAGCAGCAGAGGAGCAGTGTGAAGACGATGATCCTTATGTAAGAACCACACATATAGTGAATAAACAGCACCACCTAGTGGTCAGATCACTTCATTCAACATAAATGGCTATAATCTGACAACTTGTTTTTTTCCTGAAACAGAAAGTACGTCATACATGATGTCACTAATAACATTAATATTACATTAAATAATATGATATCATATCACACATGATATCATCAATCTAACAGGATTTACAGCTGAATGTTTCTCTGTTACTTTAATTTATTTGCTCTTTCATGCCTCTAAGTGGTAAAAATGATGTGATGTTTCATGAAGGCGTCAGGATACACCAGTGGAGACGATGCTCTGGATGACAGAGAGACAGAGGAGGAGGTGATGAAGAACACTCATGAGAGGAAACAGGTAGGTTGGCTGGAGATAGTACTTGGAGATGAAGGTTCCACTGCTACTGCAATCACCTCACCATTTATTGTAATTCATTGTAATTGTACAATATGTTTGTGTTGATTGTTCTGTACATGTGACATCCATTGCACGTCTGTCCGTCCTGGAAGAGGGATCCCTCCTCTGTGGCTCTTCCTGAGGTTTCTTCCACATTTTTTTTTCCCTGTTAAAAGGGTTTTTTGTGGGCAAGTTTTTCCTCACTCGAACCGAGGGTCTAAGGACAGAGGGTGTCACTCCCTGTACAGATTGTGAAGCCCTCTGAGGCAAAATGTGTTTTGTGACTTTGGGCTATACAAATAAAATTTGATTTGATTTGATTTGATTTGAAGGTGCCCTCAGGTGATCATCACATCAAAGAAACAAGAAAGCACACACTGAATATGCTGGTTTGAAACTGACTGTCTGATTAGCTGTTAGCAGATGTTAGATGATACTTTCTGTCCACATCATGTTCTTTGCGAGCTTGTTTCCATGAACCTTTGTCCGGATGTGAGGACTTTTCTCTTTTCTGATATTCTTTTAAATGTCCTACTACTGACACTGATACTGCTCATCTTTTGGTTTCTTTGAGGAGGAGGACAGTGTTCCAGTTAGAGCTCCACCCACTGAGGCTCCAGAGGTGGAGCTCGAGGAGTACTCGACACAGGCCAGTGAAGAAACTCTGATCAGAGGTCAGAATGAACCTCATTGTTTGTCTGTCTGGTCTACTTCTGTGGTTTTAGGCCTCGTCTACCCCAGCGATGCATCAAAAGCTCATTATACTGGTTAAAAACCATCAGAGAGCAGCGTTATGTAGTTCATCCCGATACATCCCGATACAAGCAGCTAAGGAACTGGTTTCTTGTAGCACAAACCAGTTTCATTTGGTTCTTTGATTGCTCTTACATGTCTCTGCCTTACACTGTTACTTCATGAGAATGTGATTGGTCAGACCTGTTAATGATGTCATGTGCTGTGTGTACAGGTCCACAGAGGACAGAGGAGCCAGGAGAGAGGTCAGGGGATGTAAGTACTCTTTACTTTTCTGTCTGACGTCTTTTAAATGCTCTGCACAGGAAGGATCTTTTATTGTGATTTGAATCTCCAGGGTCAGGTCAGGTTTAAAGGAGAGCCTGGAGATCGTGGAGACAGAGGCCCACCTGGGCCCCCAGGTCCCCCGGGCCCCACCACTCGACCTGCAACAAGAGGGACACAAGGACCACCAGGACCCACTGGATCCCCAGGACTGCCAGGGAAAGATGGACAGCAGGTGTGTGTGTGTGTTGTGATGGTCTTATAAATCAGAAGAGTCAGCATTACCCTAAATCCTTGTCTCTCATCACAGGGAGCCAAGGGTGAAAAGGGAGATCCGGTGAGTTCTCTTTCTCTTCAGTTCTTCTTCTGTGCTTTACGTCTCCTGTGTACATGATATAACTAAGTGTGTTTTCACGTCCAGGGTCAGAGAGGACCTCAGGGATCTCCAGGTTCAGATGGAGAAGCTGGAGCTAAAGGAGAGAAGGTGAAGCACACAGGGTTACAATAAATAACATATTACAAGTGCTGGACTATTACACTTCATTTCACTTTCCTCCTACCTTCCCTCTACACAGGGAGAACCAGGAGTTGGTTTACCAGGACCTCCTGGCCTACCTGGGCCTCCTGGACCCCCCAGATCACGCAGTGTACCTGTGAGTATCACAGTCTGTGATGTTCTATGTGTATTTGTGTTTGCAGTTCAAGCCTAGCTGGCAGCTGAGTGAAGAACAGGATGTCATCTGTGTGTGTGTGTGCTTGTGTTACAGTATGGAGCTGATGCCCTAGGTTCTGGGTTTGAAGACTTGGACAGTGACACTGTACTCATCAGGGTAAGAGAAAGGCCACAGAGTTACACCACACACTTTGATTTTAGGCAAAGCAAAGAATTAAAAAGCCTCTTTCCATCAGGGTCCTCCTGGTCTACCAGGGCCTCCAGGACCTCCAGGTCCCCCTGGACCCAACCTGTCATCATCTGACACAGCCGAAGGCCTCTCTCCAGTGCATGCTGGACCACCCGGAGTTCCTGGCCAAAACGGGCTCCCAGGCAGACCTGGACTACCAGTAAGTTATGAAACATACAGGATTCTCCAAAAGTTGAATGTTGTAAATATAGCCAGCAGACCGGTAAATATTTTTATATTATGTCAGCACAGCAGTAAGTCCACATGTGTCATATTTAGTCCAGTTGAATTTTGAATAAAGTTTTATTGAGCAGTGATGTTATGATACAATAAAAGCTGTGAAAGGTTGTCTTTCTTTTTGTGTGAATACTTTTGTGGTCTTGCTGTATTTCTGTCTTTGTTATCCTTGTCTGTCTGTCTTTCTGTCCTCTTAAATCATGTTGTACTGATCAATATTTGTGTATTTGTCTGTCTTTTATCCTCTCTTCACCTCTGTCCTCATCATCTCCTCACAATCTTTATTTACCCCCCTCCTCCTTCTCGTCCTCCTCCTCCTCGATCTGCTCTCCACTCCGTTTCAGATGTTTGAGGATTGGTTTAGTGGTTCTGGGTCCGATGGTTCAGGTCTGAGCTCAGAGTTGTCCTCTGACCTCAGCTCAGGCCTGGGCTCCGTTTTACGTTCTGGGTTCAATTTTGAATCCAGTTTTGCCTCTGGTTCTGGGTTTGACTTTGGGTCTGCTTGGGGTTCAGGCGAGGTATATGATCATAGTCTAAAAGGCAGAATGACAATCAAAATCTTGAGCACTGAGGAGGCAACATTAATTTCACATATCACAGTGTTTTATATATTCAAATGAGCTCATTATATATTTAAATGACCTCATTAAAATGTGATGATGACCAGCTTTAGCTCTCTGTCTGCCCCATTGCTCAGGTTATTGATTGCACATGATCTCAAACCATGTTGTGAGGCTAAACTACAGCAGTTCTTACCTGGCTCTGAGCGTGTGTGTGCATGTGTATGTGTGTATTTGTGTGTGTGGCTTTCTTACTTTATGACCTGCTGCCTTTTGGTTCATTTACTTCTAAATGTTGAAGGACAACGTTTCCCTTTTCATAATAAAGTGAATGAACTGAAGGGAGCTGACCTCCAACCTGCCATATAACCTCAGCTGCTTTCTTCATACAACATGGTGAAGGAGCCAATCTGCCTTTTCACAGATCAGTTTTGTTATTTTCTTTTTGTATATTTCTGAAAAGTACCAAGGCATACTGATGTGAAAGTCTAAAGATGATCCCAGGACAACCTCTGTGTCCAAGACTATAAGGTTCCTACAGGCTGTCTCACAGCAAACAACACCATGACAAGTTCCTTACTAGCAGTGAAACTAAAACGGAACAGCAGCCAGTGAAAACAGTTTATTCTCATAAATATGCTGAATATTTACATAATCGTCTGGCTAGATAGAAATAGAGCTGTTAGTTTACAAAGACCTAGAGCTGTTTGAGATTTCTATTCTGAGTTGTCTGAGGAATATCACAGAACAGACAGGACAGAGAGGCAGTGACCGATGTCACTGTCCTAAATTTTAGGAATTAATTAATGCTGTAAAAAATTCACTCAGTAATCTAATGATTCATGTGTCAGCAGCCATTGAATCAGTGTGCCATGGTACAGGCCTCTGGTACTCTATGTTGTCAGAAACATTGCTATTCCTTGCTCTGATGCTGCTTACTTACACAAGGAATATGCTGACCTTCAACTTTCCTGTTAAGTGATGAGAAAAGATGACTCCACTGCTTCATGCTACACTTCATCTGAATGACAATAAAGGTTCAGAGTTCTCTCCATGCACAAGCAGGTGGAGGTGAACAAGAGGTGCATTTAGATTCAATTCCAATTATGTGTGAAAGTGTCAGCATGATGCACTGGGGTTACTCTGAAAAATGGTGGCATGGATGATCTTATCACTTAAGGAAACGGACTAATGTGACTGAATGTCACCTTTTATATTTTGTCGGTCCCTGCTTGAATGGCTGAAGGGTTGACAAACAGCTTAGCATCATATTGCTGTTGTTGTATGCTGTTATGGCATATTCTTTGTAACGTATCACTATTTTGTCTACTTATACCTTGTCCAGGGTCCAGCAGGAAAAGATGGGGCTCCAGGTCTACCAGGAGCTTCGGGAGTAAAGGTATGCCCATCAAGGTGGACTGTGTCCTGGACTCAGTGGGAAATATCAAAATCACACAGACATGTTGTGGTTCAGGGCAGAGGTGCTGATATCAGAAACAAAGTGATTCTACACTGTTTTGACTATGTTTCAGTTTGCTGGACAGTTCCTCAGTTATCACATCTGGGCACCACAGTACTAAGCCAAAAGACAAGCTTTGTGACGATGTTCTACGTCCCATTATGCATGGATTGTCTCTATTCATGATTTTATAGTTAGCAGTAGAAGTTTGGACACACCTTCTGATTCAATGGTTAGTTCTTTATTTTTTAAGAAAAAAGTTTAAACAAAATAAAATAAAGCATGTTTCTTCAGAATTCTATGATAGCCATGCTGGTTATGTGCGCCATAAATGTGGAATAAATCATCAATCAACAGTGTCACCAGCAAAGAACCCCAGCACCAACACACCTTGTCAGTGATTCATGGTGGGACCCACATATGTAGATATCCTTTCACCTTTTTTGTATGTCACAAAGACATGACAGTTGGAACCAAAAATCTCAAATTTGGACTCCATGTTGGTCTCCCTCAGTCATGGTTTCTTTGCAGCAATTCTGCCATGAAGGCCTAATTCACAGAGTCCTCTGAACAGCTGATATTGAGATTTGTCTACTACTTAAAGTCTGTGAAGTGTTTATTTTCACCACTGTCATAAAGAGTTCACTCCAGAGTCATACTACTCTTTCTCCCTTCTTTACATCCATAGGGTGACCAAGGCTTACCGGGGCCAATTGGACCAAAGGTACTACTGGACATAGAGTAACCCAGAACAATCTCCTGCACACCACGTGGTGGTTTATATCTCTATTTTAGTCACAGACTGTTTTCAGTTTGGACATGTCCATGTTAATGAGGCAGCTTCCCTTTATCTCGGCAGGGTGAATGTGGGTCTGTGGGTACAACAGGGTCTTCAGGGCTAGCAGGGCCTACTGGTCCACCAGGCAAGAGAGGCCCAGCAGGTCCCCCAGGACCCCCTGGACCTCCTGGACCTCCAGGAACCAAGTTCTTCGTAGAGGTGACCTTATCTACATCAACTTTCTCACTGCACTAGTCTTCCTCACCTTCAGTCAAGTTAACGTCATCAGACTGTGTTTGTATTTTCAGGACCTGGAGGGTTCTGGGAAGAGCGACATGCTGATTGGAGCTGGAGTCAGAGGCCCCCGAGTCAGTACCAGACTGCATGTTTTTATGTAGACTGTATGTGCTTTGTTTCATATACAATAAGGATGTTCTGCTTTGGTTGTTCCAGGGTCCCCCTGGTCTACCTGGCCCACAGGGACCTAAGGTAAGTATTCTACATTTAAGCTAATCAGCAGTCTGTATGACCCCTCTGGGACAGAGGGTACCTTTACATACCTGTTATTTTCTCATGTGTGCTCCAGGGTGAGGATGGAGCCTTGGGTGCTCCAGGACTCTCAGTCAAGGTAATTCTGCTCTACATTTCTTTGTAGTACGCAATCTATGATCTGTTTTTTTCTGTTTTTGTCAGAATTCACTGTATATTTGGTGTAGTAGTTCATGAGCAGGTCTTTTTATTATTTGTGACAGTGAGAGATACGCATGAGAAGTATTTCTCATAATTCATGAAAGAATCAAATATTTAGAGTTAAAAATGACTAAGAAACAGACTTCATGTTATGTTAACTTGGTTAAACATTGCAGGGTGAGCCAGGGGACCCAGGACCAGAGGGTCTTCAGGGTCTTGCAGGACTACCAGGTGCCAGGGTAAGTAGCGGGTGTTGGTTTCTTGTATTGTGCAAGGTTGACCATATGTTCATAATAAACTATATTATATGAAAGACAGTTTATCTATGCACATAGTCAGTCATTGTGTGTATTGTGTGTATATATATATATTGTATTGTGTATTGTGTGTGTATATATATATATATATTTGTCCAGGCTGTACCCGGCCTCTAGCCCAGTGCTAGCTGTGATAGGCTACTCACAATACTGATAATGATAAGTAATTAACAGAAACTGAAAAAGTAATTTAGGTATTTGTCAAATACATACACAGTAGTAAGCCTAATTATCACATCTGGATTCAGAATCAGTTAGCATGAGTGCTGAGAGCATCAGTTAGTGCTAGTAGTGGGTCACTAGCTGGTCAGTCTGGTAGTTATGAGCTCACTTTGTAAATTAAATTATTTGTTAAATTGTGAAACTGTTGAGATCCATCCATTTATTTGTAAATAACTATCTTTGAACAGGTGAATGATTGATTTTTATTTCTATTTCCTAACAGGGTGCCAAAGGAGAAAAGGGCAGTCCAGGACCAAAGGTAGAGGATATTCAGTCATAACTGACAGGGTCTAGTGCTGTCTGCACAGTTTGATTTTGGGATGTTCAGCAGCTATAATAAATATTATTATAATATATAAATGTATTATGAATGACATAAATACTAATTGTCCAAGAAGTAGCTCGTCGTGATGAATTATCCATTGAATCTGCAGCTGTGCTCAGTCTTAGTCTTTCTGCTGGCTGCAGAAATAACAGCTGTTTGATGATATTATATGATGATTAGAAAATATGATGATATGTTAATATTGTTTCCACTACAGCTCCCAGTTGGCCAGAAAATCAGCATTTGCATGTTTAAATAAACTTCTCTGAAACCTTCTTGGATGGATCATCCAGTTCAGGATCCTGTTGGCTGCCGTCTTCAGCTGTATGGTGTTCTTTTTGTTTACATTTTTACAATTAATTCTCTGTTTTGTGTTCTGAAGGGTGATCGAGGCGTTGATGGACTCAGTATCCCAGGACCACCTGGGCCTCCTGGGCCTCCTGGATCTATGATTAATCTGCAGGATGTGCGTTGGCTTTCACACACACATGCACACGAAATCAACAGAAAGGAACATCTCCCAGTCTGTGATTAATGCTCAAAATACAGAACTGATTACATGGACTGCATGTGAACACACATTGTTTAAACCTGCAGGCCAAAGCTTTGATTATCTTTTATGTTTATTTAATGATGTCTGAAAACTTATCCATCACATCTTCTGTGTGCAGCTGCTGCTCAACGTTACAGACAGTTTGTTCAACCTCACAGGGATCAGAGGACCACCAGGGCCGAGGGTGCGTAGTACCAAAAGATTAACCTACAATACAGGAATATAACCCTTGTATTACTACTACTGCAATATACTTTACTGTTGCATCATCACTTTTTTGTGCTTGGCCTGCACGTGTTTGGTGCTGCTGCGAATGAGCATGAGCAAAAAAGATCATTAACAGAGTCGTAACGCTTCTGCCCGGATCTGTGTTCACGTGTGTGTGCATGCATGTGTGTGTGTGTGTGTGCATCGTGTCTGCATGTTGCAGGGCCCTGAAGGTTTGCCTGGCAGAGCTGGATTTCCCGTAAGAGCATTTTTCAGCATTTATTTCACCTGTTGACTGAATTCTGATAAATATAAGCACATATATGCATCCATGTGAGTGCATGTATGAAGTTTATGAACAATTATTTGATCAATATAAAACTTTTTCCAATGTTGTTTTTGCTATCTTTGGGCTAAACCGGGTAGGTACCGGCACAGATGGTGGTTTTTAGACCTGCCATACCATAAAAATATTTTATATTTAGTGTAGTTTTTTTTAATAAAGCTTTATTTTTAAACTGCTATCATCCTCACTACCTTTCTATCCCTCCCCAGGGCCCCAGAGGACCAAAGGGAGACACAGGCCCTACAGGGAACCAGGGGCCAACAGGGATCAAGGTGAGAACTACACCCCACAATGATGGCTAAATGCATTGCATTGAAATATCACTTTATGTCAATAGACAAAACTGACATTTGTTCTTTGTACTAACAGGGAGAGAAGGGAGAGCCAGGGGTGACCATTGCTGCTGATGGATCCATCTTATCAGCACCAAGAGGCCCACAGGGCCCCAAAGGCATCAAGGTACAAGACAAATGACCCCTTACATTCTTCAGTAACTAATTCTGATGTGCCAGTGTTCAGCAGCAGTATTGTGTGACCACTCATTGTTATGCTCCATGCTACGCTCCCCAAGACCACAGGTACACAGCTGAGGACCATAAAAAGAGTCAAAGTCTATCTATATATCAACACGTGGTCATGTGCGTCCTATAGACTCATATCAGAGGTTTTAGATATGGCCAAAAATGAATATTTCTGGCTACTGGTGTTGATGCATCGGCAGTAAAGTCATGTTAGCATTCACATGGTTGTATTCTACCAAATTCCACAGCTAAAGTGAAATATTACAAACTACTGTTAGTCCTCCTTCCATGTAGAAATCAAGGTCAACATTATGTCATGCTGTCCAACATAATCTACCCTCATACATCTTGTGAACATATGATGAATCCCTCAATTATTCTAAAGGATTGAATCCTCCAGCTAGAGAAACAAGCTGAAAACATGTTTAATACTGCCAACAATGTAAACATCACTGCTTTGTTATGTCGTAGGGTGACCGAGGGTTCCCTGGACCTCTTGGACTCATGGTGAGCTCATATTAAACTGAAACATGTACATGTACAAATGTTTTATCATCTAAACCTGAATTGGACAAGCTACATATACAAAAATCTCTTTACACTATATATATTGTTTCTGTTTATTTCAGGGCCCAATTGGACCACCTGGACAAAAAGGAGAATACGGCTTCCCTGGTCGCTCAGTGAGTATCTGTATGCTGTCAGGAAATGAACATTTAGTTTGTCGTGTTTAATAGCGTGACGAAGAATGTTTTATCAAGAGCATGTTATTCAGTACTTAACGTCAGGTTCAGCAGTTCATGGACCAAATCATGTCACAACAGTGACTAATACGAACATCACTGATCCACCTTTATGTGAAAACACCCCAGAAAACCCAGGCAGCAGCTCACTGTGAACACTTTCTTTGTTTTCTGCAGGGACGACCTGGAGTACCTGGAAGGAAAGGTGACAAAGGAGACTCTGTCGGCCTACCGGTAAGAGGAAAAGGAAAGGAAGGATGTTGTTAAAGCACTGATCAATAATCTATTTTAGTATTACAAGTTATATTCCGACATTAGCTCATGTTTAGCTGCACTGCTGATGTAAACATGCCTCTGACACACAATATTTTATTGTGTGTCAATAAAAAAAATTATTGATTTGGAGGAGCTGTGTAATAAGCAGGATAATGTACATGATCACTGTATTGAACTAAACAGATTCTCTTTGCGTCTCTCAGGGACCTCCAGGTCCTCCAGGTCCACCTGGACTTCCAGGAAGAATTCTGGGACTGAAAGGAGTAAGTTTCTTATAAAATGATCTAATATTTTATCTGCTCTTATCTAATATTATCTTATTTCAGTTGGTGGACTGGGATGATGATGATGATGATGATGATGATGATGATGATGTTCTTTTTTTAATTTTAAAGACAGTGTTTCCAGTGCGCCCCAGACCGCACTGCAAGAGGGGACTAGTAAGTCTTAGTTGGACCACCTGATTGTTCTGTTTCAGTTTGAAATCAGACCATCCGGTGGTTCTGTTGGTGTGTGGTGTAGCAGCATGGCAGCTCTCTGGTCTGGGCTACAAACAGCACTCCATGTGTCTCCCCCTGTCTCCTTTACCTCCCCTCTTCTCCTGTCCTCCCTCTTGGCTCTCCTACATGTATGTGGCCTCACTTGATCTGGCGATTACGTTCCTCTGGTGTCCACATTGTACTTCATTATCTTACCTGACACATACTGTATGGTGTGGTTGGATCTACACCATCACCAATATTCACTCTAGACAGATCATCCACCTGTCAATGCGGCGTGGCTGCTCAGATTTTCACTTGCGCTGTGATGTTTTGATGAATGTTAACGCCAGGTGTTAAAGGGGGTCTGAGCCTGAATCCTGCTTGTCCCGTCTGTCCGTACTGTCCTCATCGCTTCAAAGAAAGGAAGCTGGGTGACAGGGAGAAACAAACTATTGCTGATACTCATCCTTCTACTGTCTGTACATCAGTACAGTACATCAGTCAGGCTTCAGTTTAATCAGTTCAAAACAGGGATTTAATACATATATCATTCAAAAAACATTGGTCTATCTTTATTCATTATACTATACTATACTATACTATACTATACTATACTATACTATACTCAATTTGGAATACTTAAACAGAAGCCTTTCATTAGATTCAGAGTACATTTAAGTACTGTACCTAAGTACAGAACATGAGGTACTTGTATGTTACTTTTGATTCCAGTTTATGCTGCTTTATGTTCTACTGTACAAAATATAATAAACAAAAGAAATTTGATATAAAGAGATAGAAGTCCTAAAATGAGCCTACCTACAGAAGCCCTAAGCAGTCATGCATTCATACATTTTATTTCCTCTGTTTTCTCGTGATAATGAGTTAATTTTATTTGTTTTCTCAAGATCAAGTTATTTATGTCATTAGCTCCAAATAACAAATGTTCTTATCCAGAGATAATAGGATAATTTTCCCAAGCTCTTGAGATAATGAGACTTTGTTTTCCAGAGATACGACATGATTAATTCAAGATCTCAAAATAGTGAATCAAATGTGGCCTGAGATTTCAATCACATGTGACCATGCCATGCTGACCTGATACTGACCTGACGCTGACTGGATGTGACTCACTCATCGATATATATACTCATACCCCTCTTGACATTGCTACACTGAATGATGTTTCCTGCAATGATTTAATATAGTAGGCTATTCATTTGTTTTCCAGAAAACTTCTATTAATTATGGTGTCATCTTGAGAAAACAAAATCTTGTTATCTCAAGATCTCGAGAAAATTGTCCCGTTATTTCGGGATGAAAACATTTGTCATTTCAAAATAACGGCATAAATAACTGGAGATCTCTCAACAATTGAAATTAACTCGTTATCTTCACGAACAAATCATGGTTTATTTGACACGGTCAGTCTTCCCTACAGACTCTACGGTAAACTTCCCCTGGTGCTGAGATTTCCTGAAGTGATTTTAATACTTGAACTCAGTGACTTTCCCACAATAGGTAGCGTCTTCGGAAATTTAATGTGGGAAATAATTGATGAATTTATATGTGGAAAAATTACAGCTGCTTGGCCACTCCTCATATTTCAGAGCTTTTTTACTTTAGTCCTTAATATCTGATAACATAGCATGGTCATTTTATGATTTAATACAGTAAATATCTGACATATACTTGGATGCTATTACTTTTGTATTCCACCTACATGTTGAATGCAGGACAGGATGTAGATGTAAATGGTTCCAGAGATGTACTGTCTGTCTTGTGGTGCTGGGTCTCTGGGTTTGTTCTCCTGTGGCCTCTGTGGTGATGTTTCTACTCGGCTGAATTCCAATCAAGCAAACTAGTGGAAAGATTATACACATTCTTATCTAAACTGTGCAAATTCAATACATTTTTGGCAACATTTTAAAGAGAATAGTTTTACAACCTTGTCACAAAGACTTGTTGAAAACATTTTGATTGGAATTTGGCTCCTTATGTCTTCAAATGTGATTGTTTTGGTTTTGGGTGTGGTGAAGGGCTCCTCCATATGTATGAACATGAATGACACTACAATGGTTAAATGTACATGAGAGCATGATATCTTTTACTGCTGACCTAATTATTGAAACTCAAAGTCAGGAATATGTATTATGAGTATTTGGATGCCCTGATAGTTGTCCTCATACTACACACACATCAGTTCCATGCAAATCTGTCCCCACAATAGGTGTGATTAAGGTGTGGTCGAAACATTCTCCCCTTAAAACCATTTTAAGTTTGTCAGCTGTGTAACATGTTGTATTTAACCCTGACAGTCGAGATGTATGTGCTTAAACACGTGTTTCTGCTGAGCTCATTTAACTCTTGACATCTGTGTCTTTTTTTTTAACATGTTCTTAACATGTTTGCCTTGAATAATTCACTCTGTGTTTTCAGCAGTCTGCATCTGTCCATTTTTTGTCTGAGATCACAAACATGCTGGCATCCATGTAATGTGTGCATTTGTATGTGTAGGACCTATTGACAGAAGGACATAAAGGAGACAAAGGAGATGTGGGAGAACCAGGAAATCCAGGCACACCTGGTAGGACCTTTATGACAACTGACTTCCTCTAACACTTCGATTTCAACAGAAAAAAAAACATGTTGTTTGACTGCAGGAACTTTTTCTTTCTCAGCACCTGTGTTTCCAGATGGAATCGTGGTGAGTACTGATCGATGTGGTTGAAGTCTAATGTCCAGATAAAATCACACACTGACATCAACAAATGATTCAGCTCATGCCAATGGCTCATAGTTATGACCAGTTCCCCTCAGCTCAACCTCAATAATGTTTTAGTGTCATTCAGCATGTTGTTTTGATTCATTTATTCACACTCCTGATCTTCCCTTTAAGCAGCATGCGGTTGATCTTTTTGTTGATCTCTCAGGGTGCTAGAGGTGATCAGGGATACCAAGGCCAAAAGGGAGAGAAGGGAGACAGTGGACTGCCTGGTCCTCCAGGACTGCCTGGGAGGTCAGGACTTGTGGTGAGTTCTAATAATGAGTATAATAATAATAATTATCCATTTGAAATCAATCATCTTGAGTGAAACACTGCTGTTCATGTAATCCTGCAGGGTCCAAAAGGTGAGTCCATTGTGGGTCCTCAAGGACCTGTTGGTGCTCCGGGTCAACCTGGAGCCCCTGGGTATGGACGTCCTGGTCCTCGAGGGCCACCTGGCCCTGCTGGACCCCCGGGACCTCCACCGCCATATGGATCGGGTATGTGTGTGAAGGCCATCAAAGTTACAGACATCATGTTTAGGTATGTTTCTAACTGACTCGCATCTGTTCATTTCTGATGTGTCGTCATCAGCTGTCAATATCCCCGGACCTCCTGGTCCTCCCGGCCCACCAGGAGCTGCAGGATATGCAAACCTGGTAAGGTACCTTCTACTGAACCAGGCACAGTTCACCCCTGCCTTTAAAAGTTTCTTGAATCCTTTTGTCTGCTTTATACTTACATTATTTGTCTTAATAACACATATAACTATAATAAATAACAAATACCTTGTCTGAGTATCCTGAAGGTTCCGCATCAGGCTGAAGGCTCGCTGTCATGCTGTGTTTTACATGTGTTCAGGTGACCACCTATAAGACAGTCCATGCTATGAACAGAGAGAGTCACCGGGCTGCAGAGGGAACCCTAGTCTACGTGTCTGAGAAGGGAGGAGAGCTGTACATCAGAACACGCAATGGCTGGCGCAACATCCAGGTGTGATTTGTGTGTGTGGACACAAGAAGTACCACACTCTCGTTCAAAGCTCTTAACCTGGTTCTGTGTGTGTGTCTCTCTTTCAGCTCGGAGAGTTGATCCAAAGTGCACCTTCCACCTCAGCGGCGGCTCAGGCCCTCAGCAGACCCGGAGCATGGAGCAGACCACACAGGGCCCACAGCCAGGTTCTCGCACACTGACAAGAAGATTAACACACAATACCAAATCTGATAAGACCAGGTTCAGCTGTGATCTTTAAAAACATCCTCGCATTCAGAACTCAGCATGCTCACTCATGTGTTTGTTGAACAGGAGCTTCAAGAGGGCAGCCGAGGATATCAGCCCAGCTATAATGTTCTACCACAGACCTTCAACGCTGTACCTGGGGTGAGCATAACAAACATACCTTTACATATACCAACTAACACACACACATGGGATGGATCAAAGGAAGAGTCAAGCTTTACTTACACACTTTTTGTTGGGTTTTACACGCACATGCGTACATTATTCTGAGGACCTAAAGAAGGTTCTAGGGTTTTTTAAGAGGTTCCTTCTTGTGATCCCTTTTGTAGCTGATGATATTCAAGATATCTTTTAGGAGGTTCTAATGGTCATTGAGGAGGTTCTGTAGTACTCTAAGAGTTATGAAGGCCATTTTGAAGGTTCCACTGGTCTTTTAAGAGCTTGCTGTGGTCACTGATATGGCTCTCTTCCTTTAGGAGCTGTTAGTGGCCATTATGTTGGAGTTTTGGGGATTCTAGTTGTTAAAATGTTGAAAACTTTATTTGGGAAGTCCTATTGGACACTCAAACGGTTCTTGGGATTATTTTGATGTTTTTGTGTTTTTTATAAGACATTATGATTTTGGAGCAAAGCTTCAGACTGCTTCACCATCATCAAAACACCAAGTGAGAGAATCTGTTTTGGAAGAACGTGGTTCGTCCCTCCAGTAGAGTTCAACACACGTAAAGAACATCTAAAGCTGTTCTGGAGGCTCGTGGTGGAACAACAACACAACAATTTGTCAATTTGTGTATGATATGTTTGTTATTGTCCCACTGTATCTGATCTGTCGTGTTTGTCTCCAGCTCCATCTGGTAGCACTGAACGCTCCGCTGAAAGGGGACATGCGGGGCATCCGGGGGGCAGACTTCCAGTGCTACCAGCAGGCTCGCTCCATGGGGCTCACAGCCACATACAGGGCCTTCCTATCCTCACATCTCCAGGACCTGGCAACTATCGTGAGGAAGGTGGACCGCAACGACATGCCCGTGGTTAATCTCAGGGTGAGCAGAACATTTTTCTGCATCTTTCGATGGGACTTTCATCACTTGGGCTTAAAACAGTATGTGTTCCTGGGTTAAAGTTCCACTCAGCTGTCGCCACATGCTTGATTCAGCTCTCTTCTCTCCACTCAGGGGGAGGTGTTGTTCAAGAGCTGGATGTCCATCTTCTCTGGGAACGGAGGCACTTTTGACCCGTCCACACCCATCTACTCCTTTGACGGACGTGATGTGATGACTGACTCAGCATGGTGAGCGTGTGTGTGTGTGTTGTGTGAGGGAACTTTCCAGACTGCCGTGTTTGTTGTTTTGAGGAACGGACATTACAGGAAGAGTTGTGTTCAACTTCTTCTTTTTGGGAGAGTAAATAAATTACACAGCTGTGGGTCTGATCTGCTTCACTTGAAAGCTGTGCTGGATCAGGGGCCAGAGCACAGTCTGCTCCCTCTTTTTATAGGTTTGTTATTCTGGGTGTCATCCTTCCTGATTGGTACATGAATCATGAGTCAAATAATTCCTTTAAGACCATAGACCATATTGCTGTACTGTGTATTATCATAGTGTAAACACAAAGACAGATCACTTCCCAGGCTTGAGGAACTTACTCAGAGTTTGACTGAGCTAGCCGGGCAAAGGGTGCGCTTGCTTACAGTGCGTGCACCATTACTGATTCTTTGATTTGATTGAGTGAATGATTTGAGGTCAGTGTGTTGTTGATCTCAGGAAGACACTTCACAAATCCTGCAGACAAAAGGTCAGGAAGATGAACAGAAAAGACTTGTGATAGTGTCAGCAGGGCGCCTCTTTGTATAGTGTTCATCAGGTTTTCACCGCACCCAGTCTAGGGTCACATTTTGTTGAACGAATATGTGACAAGACCTGTGTTTGTTTGGAATCACTAAGTGTTTCGCTGCCCCCCTTAGGCCAGAGAAGATGGTGTGGCACGGCTCCAGTGCTGTGGGCATCCGTCTGACCACGAATTATTGCGAGGCGTGGAGGACGGCCGACATGGCGGTGACGGGACAGGCTGCGCTGCTGCAGACGGGACGACTGCTGGGACAACACACCCGCTCGTGCTCCAACCACTACATAGTGCTGTGCATAGAGAACACATATGTGGGGAGCACACACCTGAGGAGGACCTGAAGAGGAAACACACACACACAGACGCACACACACACACATGCAGGCATGCTGAGAGAGCAGAGTACAACATGAGACACACATTTTAATGGGAAACACAAGCAGGCACATACACACACGTGATGACATCGCTGTGTAGAAGAGACAATACACACACACACACACACACACAAAAGGCACTTGTGTTCATTCATACAGATAACACACACATGCAGAAGCAGCACAGACAAATGAGCACAACACACACACACATTTGAGTTTCACTTTGTTTGGTTCCAACACTTGATGATGTTGCCACACAGTCTACATTATGTATGTTCACGATGAACATGTGACACCGTGTGACAGCGTGTGTTCAGGGGTACAGACCGCAGCAGTGTTTGATCCTTCACCCGTTAGACGTTCCTTCACTTCATGCAGCCTCTGCTTCCATGTTTCACTCTCATGTTTCTGTTGCATGGTGACAGTTCAGCGTGTTAACATTACCTCACAACAATATTCTGTGAACTTGATGTTCACTGCGGTGCGAAACCATTGGCTGTTCAGAACAGTAAAAAATATATCGAATACACAAGCATGGTTAGCTGTGAAGTGAAATATGAAGTATGAACTGAAGGAAACTCACCAAACAATTCTTCTAAAAACCTGTAGAGTTTCCTCTGCGGGGAAACAAGGTGCTGTAGTCTTTATCACATCTTCTTAGTCTCACTTCTGAACACGACAGTGTTGTAGTTTAGAACCAAGTGCTGTTGTTGTTTTTTTTCTGCAGACAGACTATATTCACACTGCAGCTTATGTGAGAAAGAAATCATCAGATGTGACTCATTCGGGATAAAGGATGAGGCTGCTGACTTTCTACGTTTCTGTTATTGTCAACAAACGCCATGAAACAAAATCAAAACTAACCGTCTGTTAGTGCATCTCTTCATACTTTAACAGTGTCTTTAGCATGTCACAGATCTAAACAATTGTGTTGAACAAAGTGTTCAGCTGTTGTGTATCTGTTAGGGACTATTTTCAGTGGTGGATTAATACACAAAATGGTGCTTTAGTGAGTATTTGAGGCAGCAGTGTGTGTGTGTTCATGAATCAACATTGTTTTCAATGGCAGTCATAGAGGAAGATCTATTGCACTGTGACACACACACACACACCCACACACAAACAGTATTTTTTATTGGACTTGTTGACAATAAGAAACACCTCAGAAATATGAGCACAATGTGACAAGTGTGAACATGTGAAAACACTGATCTCTGACGGGTGTTCACACATGTCACATTTTACATGTAAATACACTGTATGTAAATCACAGCATCAGGTATGAACCGAAAAGACAAAAACTGGTTGACCCCCCCGCCCCCCAAAAAAACACGTTACCACTAAGATCACGAATCTTTACATATTAACAGAGATTAGTCATAAAAGATACACACACACACACACACACACACACACACACACACACACTTAAGTATTAGTTTAATGCATTATTAATTGGCAAACATTAATACCGTAATAAAGATTTTAAATCGTCTAAATCAGGATAATGTTTTTCTGCTGAACTTTAGTCCTGCTGCTCACATTGAAGTGATCTGAACTAGCATCCACATTGACATCAGCTTCAGTGTTAGTGACTTTCATTCATGTATACAGTAGCAGGACACAGTGTGAGAAATCTAGCGAGTTCACTTTTGGTGAAGTTGGAACGTGTACATATACGTGTGTGTTTGTTTTTTACTCTGTAGAGGTAGATTTTATATGACGCACACTAAATGATTTTCTCTCACCGAGCGTTGATTGACATGTAAAGATGAGATAGGCTCGACTGAAAGGCACACAATGTTTGAAGAGTTTAGTTTCCCTGATGTCTGATTCTGTTACTGTTGAAACAAAAAGAACGTTTGTACTGACTGACTGGTGCTCACTGAATAAATGTCTTATTTTGTGTTTTTTTTTTAATGTGGTGACTCTTTCATTGTCCCATCCCATGAATTTACATTCTAGCAAATTCAAAGGTCTGCACCTCCTTTGGCTGTTACTCATTTCAGTCTGCCTCCTACTGACTGGAGCAAGTTGCAAAGATAAACTCCCTATGTCTCTGTTGTTGTGTATACTGTATATATTGTGGAATTGTAGGGCTATCTATGTTTTAATATCTTTTATGAACTTGCCGGTCGCTGCAGCTTGGTGAGGAGGTCACTGCAAATGAGAAACTAACTAAAAAAACTAATGCAACATAATGCAGCACATAAAATGATCTAAAACCAACCAGACCAGGTCAGGCTACTGGAGAGAGCGCACGTTTTATTCTTTTTGAATTCAACCAGATTTTGTTGTTTCTTCATCCAGCAGGTGCATGGTCAGGATTTAAAGCCAGTTTTTATTTACATATTTATCTTATTTTAAAAAAACACATGACTTCCTGGTCAGTGTATGTAGTTAAGTCAAAGTTGATTTGATTTGCTTTTTCAAATATCTTCAAATATCAAGTCTTTTCAGAGCCAGTTTTTTCCTGCTGTAATCTGTCTATGGTGTCAAAAGTCCCAAAATATGCTGACTTCAAGACCAATGTGATTTAGTGACATGTAGCGGTGCTGGAGCCAGAGTTTAGTTTGTCCATTCAGGGCTACTGTAAAAACATGGAGGACTCCTTGACGAGGACCTGTGGTGTGCGGACACAGCACTGCAGAAATAAAAAGCAGCAGCCGCATCGTAACAAAAGATTCACTTTAATTAAATGGATATGTACAGCACATTCCTTAATCAATCAATATCTCTTCATATTGAGAAGTCTCCATTTTGTTACAGTTCCAAAAAAAAAAAAAGAAAAGAAAAAACAACAACAAAAAAAACTAACAACAACAACAACAACAACAACAGGTACACAACAGGTGTGCTTCATTTCTGAAATGTTTTAAAACGTCCCTTATTGCACCTGAGCCGTCAAGACCGGAGTCACAGGGTCGGCGTTGAGGACATGAGACTTAAAACAAACGCACCAAAACATACTGTACGCACTGTCCCACAAAACAAGGACAAAGTAAATTCACTTCACTAGTCGCTACAGCGGTTCCACCTCTGTAGCTCCACCAAACATTATTGAAACAAGAATTATTCAGATTGCTTACAAAAGACCAAAGACTGACTATAAAAAGGGTATCCGTAAAATCCATAGATTGAAAAAGAAATCTTTAAAATGGAGAGACTTTATCTGTGTGTGTACGTTTGTGTAAGGAAGTTCAGGTGTGTGTACAATAAAGCCAATAAAACCATCAAACTGCTTTAGAGAAACACTGACCAGGACAAGGATCAGTGTTCCTCTGTGACAGTCACAACTCAGCTCAGCTGCATTTACACAGATACAAAAATAAAATCAATATTTCCTTCAGATAACTGATGACAACAATTGATGAAGTTGTCTGTGGTCAGTGAGAACTAAAACACCACAAGAGACACGTTAAAACAAGAGAAATGATACTATGTGACATCACTCGTCTGTCACAAATCTTCACATAATTAATAAAAACCGAATTGTTGGTTTCCAATTCAAGATGTCAAGAAGTATACATTGTTATAACGTGTGAGCTCCCATACTCACAAGAAACTGATGTCTGATCTCAGCACTTTATAAAATCCATCAGAGGAAGCAAAAATATAGAAATAAAGAGTTTTTTTTTTTCTTTCGTGTTATTGTAGCTGTGTAAGAGCAGCCACACTGAGCCGGAGCTGCTTGGTTAAAAACTGGAAGATGGACTCGGTGTGATCCAGCTGCTTCAGGGTTCTGGCAGTGTACAGGTTCACAAATGTACAGCTGTGAGGTCCGGTTAGAAGAATAAACACGGACAAATGTGGACACTGTTTGACTCTGGTTATGTGCTGGTGTTAAACAGCTCAGTGTGTGTGTGTGTGTGTGTGTGTGTGTGTGTGACTTGTCATAATTCTATGTGTGCCTTCATTCTTTACTTTGGCGGTGTCGTTAAATATAAACATGAGAAACATGAATCACTGTTGGCCTGATTAACACCGCTGATCCAAACTGACAAAGCTCAGACATTTCATGCTAACTGCCCTGATAGAAGGACTGTTTATTAATAATAATAATAATAATAATAATAATAATAATAATGATGATGATGATATTAATACACCAGAAACCCCCACCCCCCTCACCAAAACAAAACAAGAACAAACAAGGCCAACACCTCCCATCACACTGTTTGCATTCAAGCTAGCTGTACTTCACGCTGCACTGGGGGCTTTTATCGTGGCTGCACGTCCCTGAGAACCACGACTCAAACCTGACTGATGAGCTTTAACAAAGAGTCTCCACACCATGTGACCACGATGCATCTCAACGTGTGATCCAATCACATCTCAGCAAGCCTCGGCCGACTCCCTCCTTTCCTGTACTCGAATATGCTACAAGAGTTTGATAGTTTAAACTGAACAGAGATGAAAGGAGTGAATGTGCGTCTTTAAGGAACGGAGAAGAAGAAAAAGAGCTAAAGCCACATCCCAGAATGCACCCTGCTCTTCTATCCCGTTCACCAGTAACACACTGGGAACGACGTTCCACAACAGAGTGAGGAGGTGTTAAAGTCAGACAGCACAGTGAAAGAAGACACACACACACACACCTGACACACACACACATGCACAAACACACACATACAACAGCTCATCACTCAGACACTTTAGCCGCCTCGAAGTTGACGGCCAACTTCCTGTGCTTCCTCTTGGAGGCGGAGCCAGGGGTGTGTCCTGTTGCTGGCATGCTTTGTCGAGGAGGCGTGTGGGGGGCTGCCATCGTCGTGGAAATGCCGTCTGCTACTCCAGGACTGGTTGAAGAGGGGTTGTTGTTGGTGGTGTGTTGGTGTGGCTGGTCCACTTTACCGCTCTGAGCATGCGTTTGGCCAGAGGACTGGTTCTGGGCTTTCTGCGACTGGTTTCTGGCAACAGTCTGGGCGGCGCTGTAAAACTCCCGAGTGTCCTGGTTCTTCTTGTTGGCCGAGACTCGCTTCTTAGTCACCTGTCGGGGTTAGAGGACAGGTGGAGAGAGCTGGTCACCATGACTGTAGCAGCACAAATGGAAAAAGCACAACAAGACAGCTCAGACTCAAGACTACCTGCAGCGGGATGAACTGGTTGTGTGAGCCAATGGGCGGAGCTGCTGCTGCAGGCTGGTGGCGGGCCGCACCAGGGAAGGTTCCCGCAGCGCCGTAGAATGGGTGGTTTTGGTGGTGGTGGGGAGGCAATGTCATCCCCCAGAGAGGGGCCGGGCCGTAACCCTGGGGAGGTAACAGCAGACCGCCTGGAAAGAATAAGAGACACCGGCACATAAAATAAAATGAATTTATTCATGCCGAGATGATCTGTATCACATGATGTCTGAGGAAAAAAAAACAAAGGAGGAAGAGACAAACAAAAAGAGATGAAGGAGTTTTGACAGCAGGGAGCACTGACCTTGTTGGTTAAAGACAGACGCCATGGGTCCCATTGGTGGGGGTCTTATCTGACCCACTCCTGGGTACAGAGGAGGTGCGAGGGGGAAGCCTGATCCCACTGAGTTCTACAGGACAGGACAGGACAGGACACACACACACACACACACACACACACACACACACACACACACACACACACACACACACACACATACACACACACACACACACACACACATACACACACACACACACACACACACAGAAGCTTTAGCTGGACACTCGACATGTTTCAAGACATTATTAAAAGTGAAGTGACGAGTCGGACAAGTCAGAGTCTAACCAAACTTCCAGGAACCTAATGGAACTGGGACAGAATGTAAACTTCCATCCTGAGCTTCATGATGGGGTCATAAACAAATATAAGGTCGATAGCTGTGATAAATGCGATCAAACATCTTTGTCCTCTGTGGGACATAAAAAAAAAAAAAAAATCAGATTTTGTTAAACATGGATGATTTTTGAGTTTTTGGACTTCAAATTGTCTTCTGTCCCTTTTCTAAAGTATGCTATATATTTGTTCAAACCAAATAATCAAATGATTCAGATCAATTTTATAACAGACTGCATGTTATCAGAATAAGCCCTGGATTCCACCAGGAATGGCTGTGACGCCACGCCTGCAGCACTGTTTTGGTCTGTTCTCCAGCTTCATGTCCCACCAAGAACCCGCCAGACTTTGTTAACTTGCTCAGATCTACTATGAATAAATACTACATAGGCTACATAGTGTCCCTCATTTTCCTTTCAGCAATTCTTACATACTCAAAGTCTGCACAGTGTTTTATTTTGAAAATCAGCTGGATTCTCTGTGCCGTTTCCGTGCATGACTTCAGGCCAGCTCAATCTGCTCTGTGCTGCTTAACACAGCGTCTGTCAAACAAAGGACAGCTGTGTATCGTCCATGGAGCAGAGCAGAGAGAAGCTTCCGGGATGTTCTGAAATGTGCCGTGGTGCTTCTGGTCGAATCTCAATCATTGTCTACTCTAGAACTGCCACGAGCAGCCCCGTCGCAGCCGTGCCCGATGGGATCTAGCAGTAAGATGACTTCCACAGCCCACGAACTCCAAGCACACATTCATGTAAACACTGTGTGTGTGTGTGTGTGTGTGTGTGTGTGTGTGTATGTTACCAGTCTCTGGAGGGCAAAGAAGGCCGCCTTCTCCTTGGCATCATTTTCTGATTGGCACTGCGGACCGTGAACCATCAGCCCATTGGACAGCTTCACCTGACACACTACTACTCCCTGCAGAGACACACATATACACACTTTTAGACACTGTGCGAAATGCAGCGTAGAGAACACTCTTCACGTGCTGTCACCTGTCTGTTGCCGATGTAGCTGAACTCGGGTGGAGCCATCCCTAAGCCCACACACACACAGGCCAGCTCTGACACCTTGCTGTTCAGCACGGCGTTGGACAGGTTGGCTGAGGTGGGAGGAGCCAACACAGGCATGTCACTGTGGGAGGCGTTCATGTTGGCTGCTGGAGAGACAAACGAAAGGATGAAGTTCTCTTCCTCCATTTGTAAAACCGCCCTCTCTGTAAGCGGTCACATACCTAGTTTCTTGGACGATCTTCTCCTGTTGTGCTGCTGGCCACCGGAGGCGCCGCTCGTCTCCTGGGAAGAGGGACTTCCTGTTCCTGTGCCGTCTATCTTTAGCATCTCCTTCAACACCAGGGTTCCTTTCTACAGAGACACACATCAACACAATGACTGCACTCGGAATCACAATATGAATACTTGTTTAGGATAAATGTCAAGACGACTGCGACACTAACCATGGCGAAGGACTGTGGAGACAATGGACCATCTGATTGGCTGGTGGGAGGAGCAGGAGGGGGTGGGGTCTGCTGGCTACCTTTGGAGATCTTGAGACTGGCTATCAGGTCCTCGAACTCAGTCGTCGCCTGAAGTGAGAGAAATATGTGAAGAGACGGAGACGTTTGTTTACAATGTGGACAGAACAGAACCTGAGACTGACATGAA
Source organism: Nibea coibor (assembly GCA_023373845.1). NCBI lineage: Eukaryota > Metazoa > Chordata > Actinopteri > Sciaenidae > Nibea > Nibea coibor. The sequence continues at coordinate 20,986,648 of CM041725.1, read as the reverse complement.
AGAGTGTGAGTGTGTGTGTGTGTGTGTGTGTGTGTGTGTGTGTGTGTGTACCTTATCGGCTGTGTTCTGTGAGGGGAAAGGCTCTTCATTCTTCTTCAGCAGCCTGATGCCTCCAGCTGGGTTCTGCAGAGTACACATGTGCATAAATACAACACTGAAGCATATAAACACATAAACATTAAGTCTGTGTCATGTTGGTGTGTGTGTGTGTGTGTGTGTGTGTGTGTGTGTGTGTGTGTGTGTGTGTGTGTGTGTGTACTCACAGGTTTGTTGAGGTGCTGGTTCCCGCCCTGTTGGGAAGGTCCATCCTACAGTTGGAAACAACACACAGTCACATCCACTGCTGACCTGCTACCTGGAGCTAACCTTTCATTGGTTACAGTTCCTGACACACAGCTGACCCAACACACACTTACATTACTGTGCCAGTGGGCAGGAGGTTTTTGAGGAGGACCGGAGCTCTGCAGAGACTGCCACACAGCATTGTAGTCCTCTTTACTCTGAATGAAGAAGTAGAGACACAGACAGGAAGTTGGAAATGTTTCTGTAAGGTCACATGGTACACAGGTCTGAATATGTGCCCCTGAACTCACCTTGCCCTGTGGTTTCTGGATGAGACCTTTAGAGGGAGAGTTCCTGCTGCCCTGGGTGGCTGCCTTCACCACACCGTGTTTGTTGTTATGCTACAGGAGGAGAAAGAAGGTCAGAGTCACAGAGGGCACATTAAGTCCTCTGAGACACAACAGGAAGACTCCGCGTACCTGTGTAGGTATGAAGGGAGAGCGCGGAGAGTGGTTCAGGCCGCTCAGCTGCCGCTGCGAGTTGAAGTTCGTGGCTGTGGCCGGCTGAGGTTTGACAATGGCGGTGAGTTTGTGGGAGGTGTGATCCACTCGGGCTCCGTGGGAGAGGTTAATGAGAGCGCAGGGAGGGAGGCGGTAACCACGTGGCGACGTGCACCTGAGGACAAGGACAACAGTCACACGTCTGCTCACAAATCAGTGTTAGTGTGGACTGGCGGCTGTTTATTTACCTGATGTTGAGACCTCCAGCAAACTCGTCGTCAAACAGCACTTCATAGAGAACCTCAGCCTCGCGCTCCGCTGAAGCCACAAACAATAAAACCAGATTTAGATGTGTGTGTTCTCCCTTTATATCATACACCTGCATGTGAACAGCGCGGAGGCTGAATGAAGAAGCAAAACGGTGTCTTCACCTCCTTTAATGCCGACGACTGTTCCTCTGAGTCCCAGGGGGACAGTGAAGCTCTCCCTGATGTTCACCACTCTGTCAAACAGTCGATACTCTGCATCCGGGTCTGGAACCACACCCTGCTGCTGCTCCAGGGGCTACAGGCACACACACAAGTATCATGTATCTTTCCACTTAACTGACTGTAAGACTGTAAGTGTGTGAGCACTCACCCTGAAGAGGAGATGAGGTTTGACGGTCACACGGACTTTCTTGGTGCTCTTCTTCACCTGAGAGGAAAAGAAAAGACAAAAACAATGAAGTATAACCGACTATGTGTGTGTGTGTGTGTGTGTGTGTGTGTGTGTGTGTGTGTGTGTCTCACAGTCACCTTGGCCTTCTCCACTGCCTCTTCTATCCTCTCCACAATTGCAGAATCCAGCACCTGTAGGTCACATGACGTCCTGCTGACAGAGCTGACTGGGTGACTTTTCAACCACGAAGTGATTTCAGCAACTTTTTCTGCCCTGTGGGGGCAAGATCATCAGCATTAATAAACAGACGAGGGATTAAATAATAATCTCTGTGTGTGTGTGTGTGTTGTACCCATTCTGGTCCAGTCCAGGCCAGATGTCATCTTCATAGAATACATCATCGTGGCTGTTTCTGGACACGGTGTTGAAGACCTCAGAAAACCTATGAACACAAAGACATCACATCACGTGGTGGTAGATGATCTGATGTTCTCACTCAGGATTTTTATTTATTTTATTTTACCTGTCCAGGTATTCAGCCAGTAACTCCTCCACAGCGACAGAGTAGAGCCACTCCTTCTCAGTCCTCTTCGTGTATCCAGGAACCTCCTCGTTCTTCTTATTAAACTTCAGGTTCAGGCCGACGTTGGCTCTCTGCTCCCCACAGGGACTGCACACAACCAAGGAGGACAAACGCTGTTCTTAACAGAACTCTGACACTTTGTACGCATCTGAAAGCAGAAGACCTGCATGCAGAACAGAAACATCTGTAACACTCACTTCTTCTTAGAGCCTCTGCCAATGAAGATGCTTCCTGAGAAGCGGGACACGAGGTAGCTGGTGATGCCAAGACGAGATGCCAGAACGTAACCGGGACTGTACTTCACACAGTACTTCTACAAGAGACACACACATTACACACATGTGAGGAAAGTTCTGTCAGAACAACAACTCAACTCAACATCTTCACACACTGTGTGTGTGTGTGTGTGTGTGTGTATCTTACATGTTGATTCTGGATTAAGTTCTCCAGCTGTGGTTCATGCGGCACGTTAAAGACCACCCGTACTCGGCCGTCTTTGATGACATCACTAGAGTCTTGCACCTGTTGAGAAAGGCATCACAGATGGCAAGTCAGAGGAGACACCATCAGAACAAAATCAACCACACTTCATCAGTTTTTTAATATTAATGATTCGTTCACTTCACTGCTAGGAGCCAAGAGGAGGACCCAAACTTCTTTAAATCACTTCCTGCCCTTGCTTCCTCATGTCATTTTGGCTGCTGTTTTAGGTTTAAACTTAAAATGATGATTCATTTTGTAGATTTACAAAAGATAAAGACTCTTTAGTCTTTAGATCAAAATTTAGTCCGTAAATGAAGATTCTTAGTTTTAGTAACATTTAGACAACTTTACGTTGATGTGTTTTCTCCTCAGTGTTTGTGTGTGAGAGGTGATGTCTTTATTGAAGGGTTACTGCTGCTATTCGAATACAAAGAACACATTTGGAAGTCTGTTTATTTGAGATCTTGGACATCTCCCTCAGGCTGAAGCAGAAAGCTGATCACATACCTCTCCCATGGCACCATAGTAAGGGTTCCCCACCATGAAGACGGTGGTTGTTGGAGGAAAGAGCTCGTCTAAGCTCTTGAAGCAGGTCAGAGACGAGTAAAAGGCCTTGATGTCCTGAGTGGATGAAGGGAAGCGTGAGTGAGGTGACGCTGGTTAATGTGATGTGTCAGGCATATTGCTTTCTGGACGTGTAAACATGTACTGTACCTTAACCACGGTCTGATAGGCAAAAGGAAGGACCTGCTTGGCCCACTGTTTCTCTAACTCCACCACCCCGTTGGCTTTGGGCACATATTTTCTTCCTGTCAGCATCTGGCCGTACAAAACCACCTCGGTCTCGTTCACCACAATGCCTTTCCTCTTCAAGAAACTGTGGGGAAAAAAAGACTTTAAAAATATGTTTATGTGACACGCCACTGAGACACGAGACACACGCTCTTTAATAATGAGAATATGGTTTAAAACAGCTGCTTAGTTGTTGTCCTACTGTTCAGTGAGTCCCTGGATGTCCTTCACCCAGTCCTTCTTCTCTTTGTCAGACAGGCATGTGATTTTGGTGGGAGGAGGTGTGGAGGGTCTGTCGTACACTCTCTGCACACCAGGAGGCTCCTCCAGACAAAACCTGTGAACAGGAACACTTGAAACTGCTGCTTCGTGCTTTGGTGGCCAGCTTTCACCATCTTAAAGCCACTTTGTGTAGAATTCTACACTTTGTGTAGAATTTGGCACCCCTGGTGGAACACCCTATGATAATCTACAGACATGGGAGTGTTTTCCCCATCAACATGATCTTTTCATTGCAGTTTTACTGGCTGATTAAACCACAGGGACTAAAACATGACTTCACTCCTCGATAGCAGTGTAGAACCTGCCTGAAGTCACTGAACACATTATCACTGATGAAGGCTCAGCGCTGATTCTTACTTGACGTCTCCATCCGACACTGCGATGATGCGAGCTTCCTCCAAATGAGGCCAGTTGACAAACACCGACTTCCCCAGTACTTGTGCAGCGACGTCGTCACACACCTGAGGAGAGGGAAAAACTAGTAAAACTGATCTGTCTGTAGAGATGTAAAGGATGCTTGCATCAAGTAACAATTGGTACCATACCAATAGTAATAGTCTAGTAATAGACATAGATGTGATTATTAGTCATAAAAAAGAATGAAAGCTTTGTATTCTGTTAATCTAACTCAAGATATTTAGATATAGTCCACATTGTTAGAACTATTTTAAAAAACTCTCAGAGTTACACCCACCACCTCTCCTTCTTTGCTGGGGAAGATGTCCAGTATGGTGTTCTCCCCTCTGCTGCTCTGCTGGAACACGACCACGCCAAGCTTCTTCTTGTAAAACTACATGACAAGAGACAGAGACGCCATAAAAAGCTGCAACTTTTTCTACGTCATTATTACATTTACAGCAAATAAAAGAGTGAGGAATTTTAGCAGGTGTTTTTTATGTTTTAGAATAAACACACACACACACGCACCTTGTGTCTGATGTGTTGCAGTGTGGGGAAGCCGCAGAAGTACAGAGCCGAGCGATCGACGGGTCTGCTGACATGGCCCAGCGGTACGTGCCAGGCGTCCATGGGGATGTTTGATTTCCTGTAACAGACAGTTCATGTGCAGCGTGAGGTTTTTCAGTGTGTGTGTGTGTGTGTGAGACAGCATAAAGCACACATAAAGCTGAACCAAGAACAGTTACATGTAGCAAACATCCAAACCAAATGACGACCACAAGAACGTGATGCTTTTAGGAACATATCTGACAAATGCGTGCTTGTGTGTTTCTGTGTGTGTGTGAGTGTGTACCCACCTGACATGGCAGTGGATGATGTCAGGGAAGAGCTGAGGCAGGGTGGAGGGGAAGGTGAAGTCTGCTTCCGGGTCGTACGTGTACACTGCGCACTCTGTGTGACGGTTCCTGGCCTTCTCGTCTTTGGTCAGCTTGTCATTACAGGGCTCCATGGCTGCTAGTAGGCACCTCTGTTAAAACACACATGTACGCTGTTAATGAGTGTGTGCCTTTTTAACATAGGCGTGACTTTATTTTGTGTGTGTGTACCTCATCTATGAAAGGAATTAGGACTACTGCCTCCCATTCCTGCTGTTTGCCGTTCAGGTCGGTTTTAAAGTCCAGAGGGTAGTACTCAATGATGGGTGAATTCGTACTGGTCATCAGGGGCTGAAACATCACAAACAACTTTATTATTCAGATTTGGATCTTATATGAAGTCCAATATGTACTGCTGAGAGAGACTGTGTGTGTTACCCTGTAAGACTCAGGCAGCAGCTCCTTGCTGGCTGCAGGCAGGACAGCCAACAGCTGCTGAAAGGGCATGAAGGGTTTCTCCAGGTCAAAGGTCAGCTTTAACCCAGATATGTTCCTGACGTCAGACAGGAAGGGGGCGTAGTGGTAGGGGTAGTACCTACAGAGACATTTACATAATGGTTATTATTATTACATTATAATGGGATTTAAAAATAGAAGAAGAAGAAAAGGGAACGGCTGAAAAGCAATAGTTTGTATAACTAAGTTCTGACTTCCTCCGGTCAGTCCTCACCAGCTCCACGACTGAACCCCGTGGTAGTAGTAGTGGAGGATCCACTGGATTCCTTCCACATAACACCTGGCCTGCGTTGCTAGAAAGTCACTGCAAATGAGACAAGAACACAAACATTACAAACTGATCTGTAAATGCTTAAGGTGACCTGCTCAGGGTCAGCAAACTGAAAAAAAAAAAAAAAATAGACTAGCAACCGATATGAACCGAGGCCTGCAGACTTGTGTGGTGGACCTTTAATGATAATGAATGCAAACTTTCTGGACTCACACGCAGGTTCCCTCAGCCTTGTGTTTGATGTGTTGGAATAATACAGACTTTCAGAGATCAGAGAGCTTTGTGTTCTCTATGCAGTGTGTGTGTGTGTGTATACACTCACTCTGACACCACGTCCACACCAATCTTGGTCATATAGTAGGTGCGCTTGTATTGTCTGAACTCCGTTTCAAACATGTCGTCGTCCTCCTCCTCGTCATCGGCTTTTCCTTCTGCGATCAGTCTCTCTGATGAGGTCAGACCAGCCAGACAGGGGGCAGAGTCCTACACACACACACACGATGTTAATTAAAGGGTTATGTGACTGAAGCTGTACATGTAAACAATGAATATTACTGTGTGTGTACAGAATGATTTACCTCTTTCTTGTTGGCAGCTTCCTTTTCTGCTGCCAGTCCTGCCGCCTCGTTCAGATACTTGTTACCGACTTTACTCTCAAACCACTTCAAGTCCACAAACACCTCGCTGAAATGTTCCCGGTCAAACTGGAGCAAAGACAAGAGAGGTGCTTTCTTAAATACACGCCATCATGTGATCATTCATTTCATTTCCGCATGTGCACCTTCATATATTCTTCATATTTTGTGTTTTTGTGTTTTTAGATTTGACTGAATCATTTAATATAAAGTGCCACTGACATCATTAATGGAGGATTTACAATAATGTCGTGTTTCCACGTAATTTTGGTACCATAAAAAATTTTTCCTCAAAGCTGTTTTGTCCTACAGATAGTACACACTCAATATAGGCAGGATATTTTAACTGATCGTCATGGTGACACCATGATATCATCTTCAGCAAGGACCAAGGAGAGAGGACTTTTTCGATCCTTTCATCAGCAACCACAAAGAACATCTGCACTTTCTTGACACAATGTTCTGTGCTTTTGCTACAGGCAGACATTTTTTTAAATGTGATTCTGATTCAATTTCTTTGTGTTCAGTCGCTCCGTTTATCAGCTCAGCTCACATGGAAGCTCAACCACAATGATACCAAAAACAAACTAACTAAACACCAGGTACCATCCTCAACTTCTGACCATGGAAGACCTACAAAGAGCCAAGCCAAGCCGAACTGAGCCAAATCATGCACTAGAAACATGGCAGCTTCATGGTGTTGTCTCACCTCAGAAAGTTTCTCCAGATATTTCTCAAAGTTTCTGAGGTTTAGATGGCCGTTCTCATTCAGATAACCTGAGGCACAAAAACAAGATTCAGGCTTTTTTTTTTTTACACAAGCATCAAACATAAATATACATAAAATAAATATGATGTAGTGCTGTTCATTTGTGTCTCACCCCCCATGCTGGGCCGAACACTGATGTAGGTCTTGTATAGCAACGGTAAAGCATCGTGGCTGATGTGAAGATGAGGGAGGTGAGGGATGAAATCGTTTCCCACGAGGAAGCCCATTAGAATCCAGTCGTCTATTATTCGTTCCAAGTCATAATCGCTACCGATGTGCTCCTGAAAGACGGCCACAATGCAGATCACGTGGACTCCCCCATCAAAGACGAGGAAGACAATAAACCACCAAAACTGTGCTGCTCAGTTTTTATTGTGTGTGTGTGTGTGTGTACATGTCTCACCTTCAGCGCAGAGAACTCATAGTCGATGTACTCCCTCATCAAAGACAAGTGAAGCAAGTGAAAAGTTGTCTCCTCTGGTGCTGTTATCCTGGAAGAGAAGAAAAGTTCATAAAAGACAAAGAACAGAACAGGTGTAAACAAAACAAACAAAAAAAAACATTAAAGAACCTTTTCTGGGTCTTCTTTCCTCCGAAGCGGACCTCTTCTCTGAGCAGGGAGAAGTTTGGCTCGTGGCTGGTTAAACCCAACATTATCTACAACAGAGAGTGTGAGAGTGTGAGCATCTAGAGAGGTTTGAGTTAAATAATGTAGATCTTCATCTGAGCCGTACCAAGTCAGCGTCCAGGCCGTACAGGCAGTGTCGGGTGTTGGGGTTGTGACCCGGCTTCGAGTTCTCAGAGCGAATGAACTCCATGATTTTATGTTCTCCCTCCCCTGGAGTCTGTAAGGACATGAAACACACACTTAGTACAACATTGACCAACAACCCCAAATGGCAGCATAGATTCTTGAAAACACACCTCGTGACCGGACAGGTAGACTCTGACATTCTGCCACAGCTTGTCGGTGGACAGCTTGCTGTGGACAAAATACTTGAGCTGCTCCTGGAGTCTCACCATAAATTCAGTGCCTGGAAGAAGGAAGTGTGTTTAGTTGATGTTTAATTTATATCTGAGATGATAGCACTGTATGAAACATGTTCATCATTTTACTGATTATAAGAGTAACAAAAAAATGCACACACTACCTAAATTTCATTGCAGTAACTGTAATAAGCAGTCACGTGACAGGTCACATGACACTAACACTGGTGCATTCACACATAACATAACTGTTCTGATGCCTTCATTGATCTGTGTTTTTCCACTGGATTAGCGGTTATTAGCTGTGATTAACTGTTCCCAGGTACCCTCGAGATTCTTGGAACCTTGGTGCTATCTAGAGCAACAATTTTCAACCATTGTAGTCAAGGACGTGTCATCAACGGAGGGCGCCACACAACAACCTGCCGGATTTTCACATGAGCACTTTAGAGAACTCCTACCAGGAGTGATACAGTTGGAGTCAAAGCGAGCCTCTGTAGGAAGTACTTCTCCTTTATCCAAAGCTTTTTTTATCTTGTCCTCTGCTTCTTTGGCAGACCTACACACACACACACACACACACACAGATACAAAAGAGAGCAGGTCAAAGAGTCATCCAGAGTCATCTGGTTTCTTCAGTCTGCACGAAAGCAAATGCTGCATTTGAGCACTGGTCTGTTTATAAGCTCATTTTCAGAAATTAGACCAGACACTGTTGAAATATAGCTGTGTTATGATCTTATTCAGATAAATAAACAAATAACACATTAAAAATGTACTTTATTAAGTCAAGAGCTACGAAAACTCCAGTTGCGTTTGGGAGGAGGTGAGACTGCTCTGTGTTTTCATGAAAATCTTCTGTGGTGTAATCATGATTCCATAATAATTCAATAACAACAATAAGGTAATCCAAGGGCTCTAACAGCAGCATGTGTGCCCATTCATAACAAAACCAGGCCGAAAGGTCAGGAGCCAGGTCACCAGACCTGAGCTGACCCAGGCTGCGTCTCGTCTCTCTACCTGAATCTCCGTCCTCTCTGCTGATTCATCTTGGCCCTCGGAGCCACGCCATCCACGGCCATGAAGAACACCTTGCGGGGCTTGATGATCCTGAAGAGAACCTCCAGGTAGTGGAAGATGTCGGCGAAGATCTTTTCCTCTGAAATGCGAAAGTGGACGTCCTCGTCGTTCGGGTGGGAACACTGATGGATAATCCCGTTCATGTCCAGATAGAGATTGTCAAACTCTGGAATCTGAACAGAAAACAAAGAATAATGTAAATATTATGTATATTTATTGTATATCTATTGATATATTCTGCAAAGTGACCAGTTTATCAAGTCCGTTATTATGTCCTGATGGTCTGAAATACATCTCTGCAACAACAAAAACACAGTTTGCTGTGTGTGTGTGTGTGTGTCTCATCTTTATCATCAGTAACATCCTTAGAGAGTTCTTCCAGACTCATGTCTAGGTTTAGCTGCACAGGGGCAGTGCGTGTTTTGGAGTACTACAGCAAGATACTACACGTTACTATGGCAAACGTTATCATAAGTAAAGTTTCTAGCATTCAACGTTCCTAACCCACGTATCAAAACTGCCTTACGCAATGGGAGTGACACCGGGCAACGTCCAGCTGATGAAACTCCTGCTCGAGCACTGAAACACGATCCTCCTTACTGGAGGAAACTAGGTCACTAAAGTCCACTTTAGTGCAGCTCAAGTAGCCTCACTAACTAAGTATAACGTTAACGTTAAGTATAACGCCTCCTTTAAGTGACACCTAACGTTATAGGTAAACGATATGTTTGTTGACATTTTTAACAACTTCACGAACACCGCGAAGGGCGGTAAACGTACGCTAGGTGACGACAACAACTAGCCTCTGTTCAGCTGTGGTTAACGTGGAGTTAGCTCGTTAGCTGACTGTGAGGGTTTATTGTCGTTTAGAAAGTTCTTCTCCGACAAAGGGATCAGCTAACACGGTTACTAACTTATGTTTGGCGTTAAATTGTGGAGCTGCAGGCAGGACACCAAAATAGAAAGCTAGTTAGTCTCGGAATTTGCGAATTAACGCAGGTCAATAACGTATAAATCTATAATTTTATTAAGAATTTGGTCAAATGTGTTTGGCAACAAGAGAGCGCTGAAAACGTCGGTCAGCTCCGTGGATTAAAAGTTCCACGGCCCGCTTACTTCACTTAGCTCGCTAGTAGCCGCCAGCTAGCTGAGCTAACACTGCGGCTAACGTTATGCATCCTTGTCTCCTACCTGATGTTCCTTGACAACTTCACTGAGGCACGGATAGCGCTCCGATATCCATCGGTAAAACTTCGGTACTCCCATCTTCACCGCGGCGGTTTCAACCTCTGGATGAAATGAATCAACAGTTCAAAATGAAGGCAGATGTTCAGCTGTGTGGGGAACTAAACACAGACGAGATTTCACTGGGAACTTGAGTCAGGTTTTTTGTTTCCAACGGCCGCTAATTTAGCTAGTTGTCCGTCGTCCCGCCCACTAAAACAGTCCGCCGCTACTGGGGAAAACAGTGGTTCCACTTTCTTTTCTCTGTAAATCGTGTCCTCGCCTCGCTTCTCCCACTACAGCTGTCTCTATGGAAACCCACTCCCGCCAGATAATAAATGCAGTCAAAATATTAATTTATAAACAGAAAATCATGAGATACTAACCTAATATCTTATTGTTTGGAATAAGTAAACGCAAAATACATAAAATATGTTGATAAATAGTTGCTGAAAAGACTTTGAACGACATATTACTGAAATGTGGAGTTACTGGTTAAAACAGTGTCACCAGTTTTCAGTTCAGGATTTTGTGGATAGTCTCAAAGGGTGGCTTGATGACACGCGGACGCTACCCTGAGCATACCCCTGCGGTCTTTATAGAAACCCATCCCACCAGATAATAAATGGGTAAAAATATTAACTTTTAAACAGAAAATCATTTGAAGCTAAGCTAATATCTTATTGCTTGGAATAAGTAAACACACTGCAGTGTGTAAGATTTGGGCCCTTTTTTTCAGAATAAGGCAGTCATGGAATATGACATTCCTAACTATGTTTTCTATGTATGTATGAGCAACTGAAAATAAGAATCTTTTTATTTTTGTTACTTAAAATGATCCTTCTATATCTACTGTGGGAGCAGGTCCTCTTTCATGGAGGCTGCCATACTGAAACACTATGTTTCTACAGACACACAAATGTGTAACTACAGGTACAAAACCAAAATAGAAAGTTAGTTAGTATTGGTAGGCTTATAACGTAACATATAACTATATAGAGAATGGAGGCAAATGTGTTTGGCAACAAGAGAGCTGTCCTGTTGACCAGTGAAAACATTGGGTCAGCTCAGTGGAATAAAGGTAATCATTTTGACTCTCTAAGTCGAAATGCTAGTTGCGCCTTCTCAGGCTAATTTCTCATCCAACAATGTCAAAAATCTTCTGTTTGTTCACACATTTACACAGCTATGTTAAAAACAACCCTCTCTGGGTCTGCTGTGAGAACATCATTGGCTCTTTCCATTAAAGAACATTGATGAGAATTCCTTCAGTTATTCATTTGAATGGAATATGTCCTTACAAGGACGCGCTATCCAAAAAGACCTGTTGTCCTTCGGGGACCTGCTATCCTTACAAGAACCTGCTTTCCTTACAAAGACCTGCTATCCTTACAAGGACCTGTTGTCCTTACAGGGACCTGCTTTCCTTACAAGGACCTGCTTTCCTTATAAGGACCTGCTATCCTTACAAGGACCTGTCTGTTAAGTAAGAGACAAAATAAATATGAAATATAAAATATAATATATAATCTACTGATAGCACTTTACCAAGCAGAGCACTTGACTCATATAGTGTTCATAACAACCAGTCTTTCTTCTTTAAATACTGAAGATTTGTTTGTTAATAATCTGTATGAGACTGGTTGTGTCAGTAGATTGAGCTCACGTCACCACTTTAACAGTACTGTATTTTGTACTTTTCTGTGGATGTAGAGTGATTTTCATCAGGGCATCTAATAGAAGTGGTTACAGCTTTGGCTTGAGCCTCTCATCCATGATGGCTTGTAAAATATCATTACATGACAATGCATATGACAGAAAACATTCCTACATAACAAGTGTTCTAACTAACTGTGCATGATTAGAGCTCTTTGCAGGGCCCTCACATTCCTGCTGGCACCCTGTGAGGCATCCAGCAGACCACACAGAGGACATTTTACAAGTCACAGTAGTAAGCACAGGTGTAAAAAATAAAATGAATGACGGCTGACTTTCATTTCACTTCAATAAATGCTTTGGATTCATGTATGGTTATTGATTTGGCAACATCACATAATTCTCAGCATAACCCTGCCTAACTCTACCCTGAGCAGAGGTCTAATCAGCCAAAATAATATAAATAATAATAGGTAAATAATAACAGGTATGGAGATATTAATTTGAAAACTCTTAGAAATGTAACTATACATAATATATACTGTAAAAACAGTTTTACTATAATGCTACCATAGGATAGACATGACAGACATGCTCTAAAAGACATCACGACTGCCTGAATTTTTTGGAAATGAGTTTAAAAAATGAACAACCTTGAGGACATTATTCAACACATAAACCACTTGTAAAATTATTATGAAGACATCCACAGGTCTGTTTCTCTGTGAAACACTCTGTTCATGTCATTTCGATTTTGCATAAAGTTGAGTCTCCCTGTTGGGACCACTAATCCTTTGTTTTCACAAACATTACAGAAGACTGCATGAAATTTCCTGAGCAGCGGAGCCACAGTGGAAGTATCTTGCGGTAATAGGTTTCACACATGAAGTTAAGCGGCCCCGGGGCTAAGATGACATTTAATGACTCTCTGGTGTTTCGGCTAATACAGACGCGTTCTGGGAGACTGAAGATTTAACAGATTTCACACAAGGCTCAAACACCCCATATGAGAGCCATTACCAACAGTAAACACATCACTCAATCGTACAAGTTCAGTCAAGAGTATCAGTGAAATGCCAAAAATAGCTAATAAAAATATGGCCAAACACGACAAAACTGTTTCGAAATAATTTATTCAGTTGTACAAATACAAAACACCTCTTTCACTCAGTTATCATAAAATAGGTAGGTGTTGGCCGTGTTTAGCAAATCCTCTCAACATTATCAACATGGATTGTAGTCGTCATTCAGATGTGAAGAGTCATTCCATCGCTACGTTAGAAAGAACTAAATGATTCCGTGAGGTTCTCATCTTCCAACAAACAGCTCATATACATGGAAAAATAATCCAGTTCGATGCAGCATTGCAGATCAATGCCTGGAGTTACATGAATTCACTGTGATTATAGACAAATGTCCCTTTGTTCTGACAGCAACAGAAATAGCAGAGGAGTTTCTCAACATTTCCATAATCCATTGGTCTTCCATGATCTCTGTAGACACCACCTCACATTCTACACTCTTCAGCCAGAAAAGGAACTGACGATACTCTTGACAGAATGAAATTCAAGTCATATTTATTAAAATTGGTTTCTCTCAGTCTGAAAAAAAAACCAAAAAAGAAAAACACAAACTACATATAAAGGGGGGAAAACAGTGACAAACATTGGGGTAGGGGGTTAAAAGCTTCTTGTGAAGACATCATTTTTGCATGTCGTTTTTGTTTTGTGCTTTGGCCTTAAAAAGGGAAAATGCATCACACTAGTAGCGTTTGGCTGGATATACCCTTGAGAGCAACAGCTTAATTTAAAAGAAAAAAAAAAAGGTACAAGTTTTGATTTGACCTAAAACCATAAAGAGGTGTTCTATTGTAGCCGATATAACTAAAAAAAAATGCTTTCTGAAGTCTCTTGATCCATGTGTGCACAAGCTCGGTCCTTGGTTTGCTGCAATAAAAAAAAAAATCTCACAGCACATCTTCTGCTATACTGACGCACTGGTCCAAAGTCTTTACTGCCAGCTCAAAGGTGGAGCTTGTTAAAATAAGACAGCTTCAGTTCATTTCAGCTCCCCCGCTGGTTGTTGGGTATCCAGCCTGTGCTCTCTCTGCTCCTGATCCTCCAAACAAAGAGAGGCCGACTGATGGTGGTTCCATCGCACGCTGAAGATGTGGCGACTTCAGACGAGCTCCAGTACCTTTGAGGAGACAAAACATGGAGTTTGTATTATCTGCAGCTCGTCGTCCAGCAGTTTAAAACAACAGTTAATCTTTAAGAGGCAATAATTACAGATCTAGTAGTGCTGAAGGTATAAAAGCCTAAAAGTCAGATAAATGAAGGCAAAATACGAAGAACAAAAACAATAAGATAAAGTTTTAGTATGTCATCAGCACAACAGCATGACTGTGTTGGTCACCAGGACTGGTGTACAGTGATGGTCTCATCAATTAAAAGGCCTGAGATGAACCACTGCTGCTCTAATACTGACAACAAACATGGAAAGCTAATATTAATGCTTGGTCTGCAAAGCCTCAACAACATTTCATGTGGACACAACTTTGTGTATATGCTTTGTGTAGCATATTGACCTTTTGTGTTTAGTCTTTGGCTTGGGGTTCAACAACTTGATGTTTATTAACTTCCCACAATGAGACTTTTTATGATGCTTGATGTCTTTGAAGTTATTTTATATGATGTCATGTATATCTGCTGGTATCTGCCTTAACTGGCAACTATAATGAATCATTTTTCAGTCTAACATGTCCACCTAACTCCTGACTAGTCCTTATACCTTTACAGCAGTCTGGACCTGACCTGATTTAGTGTGTTACAAGAAGAACTTTTGAAAACACAAACCTTGATTGTTCCTTGACTGTTTGCAGCAATCAGCACATTGGACTCCTGAAAAAGAAAACATCATGAATAAAACTTGGACAATATTGAGAAGTGAGGCGAGGTGAGGACTGAAAACCACATGCGCCAACATTCAGTGGTACGATCCTGAGGGGACTCACTCCATCAGGCAGAGCTCTCCAGCACACAGCGCTCACAAACTCATTGGTGTCGTCCTCCTTCTTGTCCTTGTCCAGGACGCTCTTCACTGTGTCGAACTTGAATGTTAACAGTGTCTTGGAAAGTCCTTTGTAGTACAAGTACAAGGAGTTGTTTTCACTGCCTGCAGACACACAGATAAAAATTATTTTCAGGGTCCAGTCAGTCTTAGATTGTATGTGTAGGTTACAGGGAGCTGTTATTCCTGCGTTGGGGGATGATTAATTAAAAAAAGTACTCACATGGATAAACAAATATCACGCTAATGCTATGTTACAGATTTGTTTGATCAACCTTACCACAGGCAACATAGTCTCCGTTTGACGCCAGGCCTACAAAGTTCTTCTCGTTGATGTGACCCTTGAAGGAACGCAGACAGTGAGGTTTGTTGACGTTCCACAGCTTCAGCTGACTGTCTGTTGACCTATGTGGTATAGAAATGAATACAGTTATTAGACATCACAATGACACATCCACAGTTCATAACTCCCAGGAAGACTATTAACTTTTGTATTATAAGCTTTGTAAAATGTTCTGTTTACATAAACAATACAACACACACAATGCAATATCTCATGCTAACTTGAAACCTTCAGATAGTCCAAACGGAGAGGAATGATGAACTCTTTCATGAATTCATGAACTCTTTTTCATGAATCGTAACAGAAAATGATCAAACTGTCTCTTTTCTATGATGTCAAAGAAAAAAAATGATGCCAGTAGTGCCAGTATGGATTTTTAAAGCAGTTGTTGTAGAAGGTCTGATAGAAACAGCAGGATATGAAAGAAGAGCTGCAACTAACACAATTTCATTATCAATTATGTCCATTATTTTCTCAATTCATTGATTAGTTGTCAGTCTATGTTTCCATGGTGATGTCCAAACCAAAGAAATGACTCAAAAGCATCAATAGATTATCAAAATAGTTGCTGATTAATTGATTAGTTGACAAGTATTGGTTGCAGCTCTGTATGCTGTCAGTGTATCTGACATTGACTTTCTGTATTTTTGTAGCACACGCGTGAATATCAGTGAGAGGTGAGGCTGAACTGACTTACGCAGAAACAATCTCCTCTCCGTTGACAAACTTGGCGTAGGACACGGCCTTCCTGTGACCTTTGAACACCATGATTGGCTGCTTAGTGTTTCGGAGATCATAGTAGTGGACACAGTGGTCTGCAGGAAAAAAAAAAGAGGAGTGCGTGAGGCATGAGAGAAAAACAAGAGGGAGATCAGCGAGGCAAACGGCCACAGTGAACCGATGGTGCAACATCTTTGTTGACTCCGTCAGGTCTGTTCTTCAATCATTGCTGGCTTATAGTCCAGTGTCCTAACTGTACTCCAGACACTACAAACCACTTTGAGGTCAAGGAGGGGGTTTTCTTTTCCAGGATTAGTAGACTTCAGAGACACAGGGCAAGAGGTACGTGATCCAGGCAGCTCTGTTCCCTGTGTGAATGACTGTTTCTGTGTACAAGAGGATATTTCAAATTCTTTTTTCTCCCTTGGGAGAGTCGTGAATGAGGTTTGTCTGGACCACCACAGTCCGTGTGACCACAAAAGAGATTTAGTAGTCTACAAGAAAATAAGTGCAGTGGTGTGAAGTGTGTGCATCCAGCCAGAGTGCAGCAACAACAACATAACACATGACTGCCAGACCTGAGTCAGACCCTGTAAACCGTCACACACTCTTACCTGCACAGCCAAAGGCCAGATGATACCTGGAGGTCGGACTGAATTTAACACAGCACACGTTGGCCTTGGCCTCGATGCTGGCCACAGAGTTGTCGAGATTGGTTGACCATAACTTCACTGAAACACAAAAACACACACATGAACAGAAAGGAATGGATTCAGGTGTGTGTACAGCAGGACTCCTCCATTACCTTTAGCATCATCAGAACCGGAGGCTAACAGTTTGGGGTCCATCAGATTGAAGTCAACACTCCAACACCTTTTTTCATGCTCCTGGACAGAAAGCAGAGGAAAACTCAAAAAGATGTTGTGACAAACATAACTGAAGGTTAAACCAGTGATCCAGTACTAACTGGACTTCACTGATCATGAATAGTATCGGACCTGGTAGACTTTGGACCTCTGGCCCGTGAATCCATCCCACAGGATGACGGTACCCTCATAGTCACTGCTGGCCAGGAGGTTCTTGTGATAGCTGCTCCAGCTGATACAGCTGCGACAAACAAAGAAGGTTGGATCACTTTCACCACGAGAGTCAAGTTCACACACTGAGTCTCACATTACTGATAACTGCTGTTCACTCAGGCCTTCACAAATCTGACGGCTGTCAGATGGACACGATGGAGTAAAAAGGTTCAGTTCACACAAAATATTCACAATGATTTGCAGCGGTGTGAACTGACCCACTGCAGCTTCATTCAACATGAAGAATGTCACCAGTTTCAACAGCAAACCAGCTTATAGTGAAGTCATCTAGTCCTGATAATGACCTCATCAATTTGTCTAAACCTTGAACTCAAGGATGGGAAGCAGTTGTAGGTGTGTAGAGGTCTGCAATCATCTTTCTTCCTCATATGGGCTAACAAGAATCTTTAAAAGATGTCTGCTCGCCCAGGCTCCTCTCCTTGTTTCAGCCTACCTGATTTTGGAATTGCAGGTCATTTCGTTGACCGGGTAGTGGATGTCCACTGCGTCCTGGATCACTGTGCCGTACTCAAACACCTTGATCTTCTTGGTCACGCCGGCGATGGCAAAGTAGTCACAGTCACGGTCAAACTCAATGCTAAAAATGAAAAGAGTGACAGGAAACATCATGAATGCAGAAGAGGTTCATAATGACACCCTGAACGAGACCAAAGAGCAGCAGGTTGAGTCTTTGTACCTGGAGACGATACTGGAGCCGTTATACAGGTCACTGGCGTATGAAAGCGTGGCAAGCGGCCGGACAGAGTTGTAACGGGTAAACTTGGACAGACACTCCATGAAATCATCCAGTTGGTTCAAGTTCCTGCCTTCATCTGAAAGCAGCAAACACAATCTATTAAGACACATACTCAGTCATATCACACATTCTTATCAAATTAATATAGCAACCAGAATCTGTACTGTGCTCCAACATGTTGGGTTTCTGCTGGCCTGCCTCTTAGCACAAAGCCAAGTGATGAGACTGTTTATTATCAGATACACCCACTTTAACTTGAGCAGTAACACTGGGGTGTGGCAGACACTCCCACCCATCCATCCATCCATCCACCCACCCACCCACCCACCCACCCACCCATCCATAGTTCTAAGAGATAAAGCCTGACTCGTGTCCTTCCTTTGTGCAGCTGTAGTCTTGGCATACAGAGTCAGACCAGATGCTGAGCAGACTGCAGATGTTTCTAGATAAACTGCTGCTGCAGGTGAACTGTGCACAATAAGTACCTGTGATTCGTGACATTTTGTTGGAGAAGTAGCACTGCTCCAGATCCTCAAAATGAGCTGTCAGCCTCTTCCTCCTTGAAGCCAGGGTGCTGTTGTACCAGGTCTGTCTTTTGCCCTGACAGAACATAACACGGTCAGCTCACTCTAATATTTATCCTCTTAAAATCTGCTGATTTTCTTTGTGTTTGTGTGGATTTAAATAAAAAAAATGCCCTCTACAGTATCTGTCAAAACATTTGAGATAAGTGACTCTCTAAAACTAAACCTTATGCAAATAAATAGTTGAACACAAGTCAACAAAATAATGAAAGTAACAGATGTGACTTTCAAAGAGGGTTAGAGATGGATTTAAAAGCAATCAGCAAGTTTGTTTGACTTACCTGGGTGGTTCCACCGAACCCTGGAGGCTGGCTGTAGTCTGGTGGGTCAATAATACTGCTGCAGCTGCTCGACACACACAGCATGACACATATGAAGGCACACAGTACAGCAACACAGGAGCTCATGACATCTGGACTCTATGTGTGCCATTAGCTACGTAGCTCCTGATTAACATACTGTGGTTCTACAGACTGTAAAAAGGCAGGCTGAGTGTGGTTGACTGTTGAGACCACAGAGGTGAGCGGTTACCTGGGTGCTGGTGAGGGAGCCTCCACATTAGGCACCGTACATTCGGGCTCCATCATCGGAGAGTACAGGCCGCTCATTTCCTGAGAGAGGACACAGAAACACCATGTTTGTCTCAAGCTGTGGCAATGATGATGATGATGGTATGATGGTTGCTGTTCCACAAGAATATGACTTGATGAGACATCGCTTTACCTCGACACGTTTTATGTCCTCTTCGAGGAAGTTGAGCTCTTTCTGCAGCTGCTCCAGTTGCTGTTGACAGACACGTTTAATTATTTCATGATGGCGTTCTCTACTTTTTGTTTTCTCCAGTGCATAAATAAACTAGACAGACCATGTTGAGCAGTACAGTTAAAATACTGTGGATATATAAAGTGCAGCACCTCTCTCTTGTTTCTTCTGGCTTCTTTCAGGAACTCCATGAGGATCTGTCTCTGAGCTGCTTGAGATTCCTGGTGGAAAACACATTGAACATAACATCTCAACTGCTGAACGCCTTCAATCATCCTCGAAGACGTGACAGAAAAATAATTTTAGTCAATACAACAATCGTTCTCTACATGTTCAGTATATTTATACTAGGAAGAGTCAAATTATGCACCAAAGTCAGAGATTCTTCTTATTCTTCTTCTATTGTACCTCCCACAGCTGGAAACAATGAAGAATGAATGACTTTAATCTGTCTTTTTATTACATGTTATTTATTGTTATACCTCTATTAGTTATTTCTCTTTTATCTGTCCCCGTTTGTGTCATTGTGCTGCTGGGATCAATAAAAGCTGATCTCAGTGACATGAAAACATCCTAATGGAGTGCGTGAGCGTGTAACAAAACTGCTGGAGTGCTCGGCTCACAGGACAACACTCACACAGCTAACGACCACTGTGTTGCTTAGAATTGTAGTATTGCATGTGTGTGTACTACATGGTGTCCAAAACACTGTGAAGGCTCTCGTTTTATATTAGTTTAGTTTACTTTTACTTCACTTACAAACTGATAACAAGTTGTTTCACACGGTGAGTACGACTACATGACTGTAAATAAAAAAAATAGTATTTCCAGTCATCTGCACAACACACAGACAGCAAACATCTGGAAAAACACTTGCACTCCCTGCTCCACGTGTACATCTAAAAATGATAACTAACAATTGATAGATGAACGATCACAACATACAAGCAGAGTGGGATAAATGCTCTGTGCCCACATGGAAATATTCTGGCTGCAATAAGAACACACATGAACAAAAATGTGTCGTCAGAGAAATAAAAGCAGCCACAGAAGCCAACTGGCTGGATGAAGCCCTGGCACGCATCTGAATCAGAATCGCCACATTAATAAAAGGAAACATGAGAGGAATGAAGAGGTGTGGCAGTGTAATAGATGGCATAATCGATCATCGGCCTGACCCGGTGCTTTAATGTGGAAATGCCGGTAAAAGATCTGTGTTCAGTGTAGAACATGCTGACTGTCACGGTTTAGACCCCAGAAAGTAAAAAAAGAGATGGCGTGGTACAGTGCAGCACAGTGTGTAGATGGTGCAATATGGACGATGGAATGTGTGTATGCACAGTCTGAGTTCAAGAGTACGAAACAACACATGGTGGATATCTGAGGCAGTAATCTGGTTTCAGGTCTTACACCTGGGGTCAGCCATCTGCAGTCTGTGAACTGACTGACTGATGATGATTTTGAAGCAGTGCTGTTGGACTTATGTTTCAAACACCACTGAATTTAAAATATCTTCTCCTGACATAACAAACATTAGTCAACTGATTCCACTCTTATACAGAACGTGTTGCAAGTAATGATCATTGCTCAGATGTGCTGTATTTATCCAGCAACTATTCATCTACTGTGTGAAAATTATCCTGACCATCATCATCTTCAGCTCTGAGCGTGTCTGAACACAGTGACTGGCACTACTGGCAATCACAGCATAGGCATTGATTAAAAGTAGCGTAGACACTGCAAAGAACAATGCTGAAGATTTTTCTGGATGGAAAGATGTTTGACTACGTTATATGGTTCCTTGATCTGATGAAGTTGATGATGGTGATAGAGAGATAGTTCATCCAATCACCTGCTGAATATTTTTAATTAAGTGTCTGTCCTTTTCCAAACAGTTTCCAATGATGACTTCCTGGTTCTGTGCAACAAACCACCAGATTAGGAAACCATGTCAAACTGCTTACTGCGCTGGTGCCACTATAGAAGTCAACAGGATAGGTTGTGGCTCTTACTTCTCTTTTCAGCAGAAACAGAAAAAAGGGGATGTTCCACTGACAGACTGAAGTGATGTCAACACTGCCTGAACCAGGCAGGCAGGCAGACAGACAACACATACCATTACATGATGCGATACAAATGATGAAGACCTGTCAGTGCTCATTCATGTGACGAGCTGACCCTCTAAATGTCGAGGATCTGAATCACTGATCGTTCGATCAGAAGCCTCCTGAGGTGAATCACCACATTTTGCACCGGTGTGCACAGAGCAACATGCTTACTACTAAACCTCCTGCTCCTCATCTCATGTACAATATATCCAGAATTATGAGCAGTGCTGCTAAAATTTTACACCTTCATGAATATCAATGGACTAATAAAGACTTTCAGTCGCTCCTTGAGTGAGTGGGCAGTAATTTATCAGTCTGACAGTGATCATACAGTGAAGGTTTGACAGTTAACAAAAACCTCCTGTGCTCCAGACTATGAAGCTGAGCAGGAAAGGCTGACAGTGCATTAGCTAAATTTAACCAAGGTAATGTTAAGGACTTTGCTGCATGTGAACACTGATTACTGGTCCAATCTGAAGAGCATTAAGCTGAGACTGAACTCGTGCACGACTTCATCCCGTACAGTTAAATTAGATTTCAACTTTCTGATGACAAACTGGTTGTTTGGGAGAGAGGGAAGGACGATGGAGGAGCACATCAACCCATGTGAATCTCCTCCTCCTTTAACAAGGAATGACTCAGATAATCGTCATTATACCTTTCTACAATGGAGGATTGTCCAGTCCAGTGTCAATGTGTTCAGCCAGATGCAAAATACTGTGAACATCTGGCACCAGAGAGAAAGAAAAAGCATGTCTGATCATGTTTGGTCTCATCACTTACCGCCTCCAGCTGCTTCTTCTTCTGGACCAGGAGCTCCAGCATCAGATTGACATTTGCCAGGTCCAAGTTCTCCTGGTCAGGACTCAACACATCCTGGAACACCTGCCACCTAGACCCATTCTGGCGTGGGGGTGGGGGGTGGGGGGTGGGGGGGGTCAGAGACACTGATCAGTTACATGTGTGGTGACTCCCATGAATACGAGACTAAAAACACAGAAACAAATAAGTCCACAGTGTGTTTGCATCGCGCTTACGGGATGATCCAACTTTAGTCTCTTCTCCTCCGACCTTTGCTTCTGTTTAAGGATCAGTTCATTTACTGGAGCGTGGGCGGGGGTGGAGCAGCGGTGAAGGAGAGAGACAGAAAAGCCACTTAAGTATATGACAGAAACACAAGCAGGGAGCGTCTTAAACAATAAAGCAATGAGCCGAGACACCACCAGGTTCATGACCGTGACGGCCAAGGACTTTACGAGAGAATTGTCACACACTTTAGATAACACACAGTGTGTATCTGAAGTCACAGGACCATGTCAGCGAAAAAAAAAACACATCAACCTTCACATTTAAACACATACCGAGAAAGTTTGGATACAGTTGATCAACGTTATCCACAATATAGTTACACTTGGGACATCTGTTGCTGTCTTCCAGACTCTGGCGGATACACCTGAAACTACAGGAGGGAGAAAACAAGTGACTCAGACAGCACAAGGATTAAATATGGGAAGTGTAAGCAGACACAGACAAGTCTGACACAGGTTTGTTTAGGAGTCAGTTCAAGTGCTGACACCTGTAAGCATCACTGATACATGAAATGCAGCTTTGACAACAGGAGAAATGATAACTGCTGACAGTGTGAGTATGTGTGATGTACATGTTGCTCTGCTGGGAGTTTAAACAGCTTGTTTCTCAGACTAACTGCCTCCAGCCTCAGAAACACTCACCAGAAACTGTGTCCACACTTTGTCATGTGCGCCTCTTCTATCATTTCGAAGCAAATGGGGCTGAAAAAGTACAAAAAGAAAAATGGTGTTGAGTTCAACATGCAGCTTCCAACACTCACGGCATCTGTTTATCTGCATGAACTCACCACACGAAGTCGTTGCTTTTATCTTCGTATGAGTTTAAGAGGCCGTTGTAAAGCGGTGTTTGGTGGAGGGCTTTTTTCCTGCTGCCCGAAGACGCGGAGGGTCTGCTCAGAGAGGCGAACCCGCTCCGGGACGACGGGACGGCGGCCAAAGTTGGCCCCGACAAGCCCTCGCCGGTTGTTGCCAAGGTCCGAGAGGGCACAACATTTCCCGAGTTGTTACCGTTACTTGTTACGGCGTTGCTCCCACCGCCGCCGCCGCCGTTTGAGTTCCCGGTGCTGCTGCTGCTGCTGCTACTGCTTGTGCCAGGCACTGAACTCGCCCCTCCGGCGCTCTGCTGTGGCCGGTTACTTGACATGATCCGAGGCCGACTAGAAACTCCCCAAAATCCGCTGCGTTGCCGTTCAAAGCATCCGGACCGGACAGTGCTGCTATTTGGCTACTTTAGCAGGTCGGCTAGCTAGCTGGCTTGTCTGTGTGCTAGCATCCTGGGAGAAAGCACCCAGCGTACGTGAACGTGCCCGTCGGTGTCCGCCTCACGCCTGTCACTGACGGTGTAATGTGAAGTGTCTGTAATTTATCGGCCAGCCAGACACGGACACTGAAACAGATACGCTAATAACCACAACTGCGTGATGATCCAGGAGATTAGCCGGCTAACTGCTGTTAGCTCCGGACAGGACTCTCTTGAGTTTCCTCGATTACCCAGGTGCCCAATGTGCGCCCCGCTATCAACTAGCGCCCCCCAGCGACGAGGAGTGTACATATAATCAGGAATACCACAGCTGACAGGTTGTACGGCAGGGGTGTCCAAACTTCTTTGACAATGTGAAGATGCCCGGGGGGCAATAATAATAAAAAATGAAAATATATTCATTGCCATAATTATCATTTCGTAATGGCAATGTAACCAAACTAAGCACAACCTAAGCCATCTGGCATGAACACATATTAAGATGTGTTTTAAACTTAACATTTAAGTTTAAAACATGTCGGTCTTGCTCTTCTTTTTCACAAAAAGTAAAGTAGTAAGAAAGTTTGGTGCATTCAGATGGTTCATTATGTCAGTCAAAAAAAGCCAAATCTACCAGCCATACAGTATCTGACAATCCTAGCACGCCATAAATAATATATTCTAAAAATGAAGCTGCAGGCAGTGGCATTCCTTTATGTTTTAAGGTACATTTTCCTTCTCCATTTATGAAACAGAACTGGATAAAGAAAACCTTAAAATGCTGACCTCAGGAACCATCTGTGTGACAAAATTATCTCACCTCAAAGGTTCATTTACAAGCCTTTTTCTAAGCTTTTGCCTGCATCTGCATGTTATGCTGTTAAAAGCTCAGAAAAGACACCAACACACACACACACACCCCAAAAAATCAAACACACATGCATGTAAAATATAACAACATCGCTGCAAGTAGGAAGGCATATATTGCATATTACCATTTTTCTGCCCCATTTGTGTATACACTAATGAAACCGCAATTATTTCCATGTTCAGTTTCTTTTATCTGGCCACATGCATGCAGCACTAACTGACTGTGAAGAAATGTAGGACTTCTCTGGAATATGACTCAAAGATTGAATTAAAATGTACGTTAAGGGTTCCCATCAGTTATGTTGTCATCTATATCCTACATTATAATATTTTATTAGAAATGACAGGAACTTTATGATTTTATAGCTCAGACACAGGTTCCTTTTGGAATAGTCTTTTCATTCTACCGCAGAAATAAACAGAGTGTCTCCTCATGTTTGTCATTTTTTCTCTGACCAGATTGCCTTTACATCAAAAACAAGCAGGTAGGTCACATCCACAAAGTGCCGCCAGGTGCCGAGCCAAGAACAACAGAGTCGTGTCATTCAAGCATCCACCTGCAGCTCTGCAAATAAAACCCGAGCAGCGCTAACGTATTCACACTCACAGTTTATCCAGCCTGCTACTTGCTTTTCCATTTTTACCTCCACGTGGGCAAATAAGGGGTCCTCCATGTAGTCACGCACAACATGGATTTTCCCATGTTTTTGTTTGCGGAAGAAGTTTATATGTTTCATTATGGAGCTGTGTTCGGATGTGTAATAAGGTTTTCTGCAAGAGGAAAATTACTGGATACATCGAAGAGTAACTTAATTTCCCTGAAAAGGACCACCGTGTGCAGTAAAATGTCTTCCTCTGTGCTGCAGAGGTCGACCAGGCTGCACTCAGAAATACAACAAGTTTCACTCTAAATGCATTAAATCACAATAAGAGACATATGTTCACTGTCACGCTTTATATTTTAAATATGACTTTACTGAGAAAACACAGTGCAGACTGAAAAGAAAGACAATATAAAGAATTAACATCAAATCAGTTTCAGCTTCATAATTTGAGCACCTTAAATGCTGTGCACATGCAACAAGAGAGTGTGAATAAGATCTTTTGAGGCAAACACCTGCAGTCCTGTATATACACCGTGTTTCAACCCTTCTCCCTCCCCCCTCCCTACTTTATACCAGCGGTGGTGAAAAGCTTGCCTTCTTTCTTTCTCCCATTTTCTTCTTTCTTCCCCTCCTCATTTGTCCAGCACATCAGCCTGGATTTTCTCCTATTGGGTCCCCTCTTTTGCATGAAGAACCAGGTTGTATGTGTGTGTGAGTGTGTGTGCGTGTGTGTGTGTGTGTGTGTGTGTGTGTGTGTGTGTGTGTGTGTGTGTGTGTGTGTGTGTGTGTGTGTGTGTGCATGGTGGCGGGGTGGAGTTTGGAGGGTCAGCGGTGTTGGTGTGAGCTAGAGGTTAGTGAGCAGCCGAGAGGTAAGAGAGAAAGAGTGAGTGACACAGAGGAAATAATGAGGGTGTGTGGAGAAACAAATGAGTGAGTGAGGGAGGAAAAGTGTATGTGTGTGTGTGTGTGTGTGTGTGAAGTAGAGAGAGAGAGGAGAGAGCGCGGGCCTCAGGTCGTTGGGGTCAAGACCGACAAGCTCAGATGAAGGATAATCTGTGGAGGTCCCTTACAGCGGGGGGTGAGGCCCCGGTGGAGCACACCCATTCATACTTTCATACACACACTTGCACACACACACACACCCTCTATCGCTCTCTTCCTTCTTTCTCTTCTGTCTCTTCTCCTTCATCCTCCTTTTCCCTCCCCCTCCACCTCCTTTTTCTCTTGTTTCTTTTTCTTTTTTTTTCCCGACACAGTTGCAGCTGGATTTCAAAGGGCGCTTCGCCAGCAGAAAAAGCTGAATGTTTAGCAGGCAGATCCCTCAGTCAAGCAAGCTGGGATTGTGGAATTCCTGCCTCCCACTCTTTAGGAACTGTTTTTGCCCCTTCGGGGGCCCCTGCCATAACTACCAACGGCCTCCTCCTCCATCTCCATCTCCAGCCTCGAGCCAGGGCCCTGTTTGCAAATTGAGCCTGACGAAAAAATAGTGAGGTCTGGGGGAGGAAGAAAGAGGGCAACTTTTTTAGTTGGTGTGGAACAGCATCACTTAGAGGGTTAACAATGAGCGAGTGAATCATGATGAAACATGTGAGTGAATAACTGCTGAAATTGGTCCTCACGTGGTAAAACGCTAAAGTCTGCAACTGACAGTATATATAGATTTTGTTTGTAGTATCTGGAAACATCTCAGCAACTACACCTGTCTTTTGAGTTAGGAGGTCCTGCACAAGCTGCCAAAAGTTATTTTTCCATTTGCAAGGTATTTTTGAATATCCATTTATATATTATAATCTGCAAAAACACACACAGATTAAAGTTCTGCAACATGAAAGGTGTCTGTTACTGCAGGTAGATTCACTTACGCCATGCAGTGTCAGAAGAAAGTCAGAAAAAAACTATATATATATATATATATATATATATATATATATATATACATATATATATATATATATATATATATATATATATATATATATATATATATATATATATATATATATATATATCTTATATTCTGCACTGTTGAACATATGACATGCAGCGGCCGCTGAGAACATTCAGACCTTGGAAAAGTTCGTTTGACATGTCATGTGGTTTAAAGCTCCAGAGAATAAGCGGACCTTGAGTTAAAGTTTTTTTTTTCTGTCAAAGAGAATAATACTCATTTAATATCCTGAACAGCATGAAACTGTAATACATCTGTGGTATCCAATAATGTGTTTAAATCGTCTTCTTTGATGGTGTTTTTTGTGTTTGTTTATACAGCCTGTCAGTGAAATAGAATCATTAAAAATCATATATTTGTGGTATTTTCTGTTGTGCCATTATTATATAATACCCACTCTCCACATCCTCTCCCCCAATGCTTCCTCTCCCTGGTTTTTCAGGCCCTGGCTCGGTCCACATGAGCACAAGAGCTCAGCACAGAGCAGGTAGCATATTTGGATGATAAAAAGCTTGCAAAAGTGCTTTTCATGTGCGAGACAGATGTTGTGCCTGTCTGTGTTGTACCACTGAGGAGAGCCAGAGCATGAGTGAGTGGATAGATAGATCCAGAGCAGAAGAAGGGGGGGGGGTGGAGAGAGAGAGAGAGAGAGAGAGAGAGAGAGAGAGAGAGAGAGAGAGAGAGGAGGGGAGGAAAAAAGGAGAGGGTTACTCAAACCTCACCTCTTTTACTTTGGAGTGTGTGTGTGTGTGTGTGAGGGAGAGATCAAACACACTTATGTTACTGTAGCAGGAGCAAACACACCTCCTCCCTCCATCATTCATCCAGTGCCAGACTGACAGCAGAAGATAGATGGACAGGGCGGAAAGTAACTTAGTACATTTACTCGAGCACTGAGGTATTTCTACTCTACTACATTTACTTGACAGCTGGTGACCATGTTTATAGATTTCACTACAACACACTATATAAAGTAATATAAACTTTAATACACACAAATACAGTAACAGAACACAGAGCATGGAACATTTTCTGTGCTTTTACTTTTGATACTTACAGTATTATATTATAATTAATAATAATTATATAATATTATTAACACTCTATTAACACTCTGTAACACTTATAATTGAGTGTTAAAAATGTGTGATTCTAAGTAAAAGTATCAAAAGTAAAAATACTTTCCAGCTTCTTGTTTTATTAATTGATTTTATATGTATTCTTATTACTATTTTTAAATGTAGGGATCTATCACAGGGGTTGGGGCTGAGTAGTTAAATTTTATGTCTACTGAAAATGCAACTTTTGTGACTGGTTGTCAATGCAAACATATTACTATTGTTTAAATTGCATTTTACAGGTGTAGTTGGTTGACGTGGTGCTATTTCTTATTCTGTAATGGTGAAATATCTGTAGTGGAGGAGATTTAAAATACTTATGTACACTCCAATACAGGAGGATACTTGTGCAATGAAGGGGAATATTTGTACTGAGTGAAGGATGTGATGTGGACATACAGACAGACAGACAGACAGGCAGGATGAGTCAGAAGAATAGATACATAAATAAAGTTTACAGCCTCTTTCCTGACTGCATCAGATGGATGAACAGCACAGGACCGGGGCAGAAGGAATGAGGAGAGAAGAGGATTTCCCTTGTAAAAACCCAAGTGTGAGGCAAAGGGGTGGGTGGGTGGGTGGGGGGAAGCCACCCCCCTCACCTCCCCTCCACCTCCACCACCACCAACCACCCCTCTCCACCCTCCACCACACTTCCCCTGCCGGTGATGTCAGGGCGGGCAGGGGCTCCCTGATAAAAAAAAAAAAAAACCTTTGGACTGGAGAGAATGAGAGAGAGAGAGAGAGAGAGAGAGAGAGAGAGAGAGAGAGAGAGAGAGAGATGGAGGGGTGAATGGAGGAGGATAGTAAGCTTCTACTACTGCATGGACCGGTGCGGAGGAGCAGCAAGTCTCTGTGAAGCCACACAGACGCACAACAAAAACCAAGAAGAGCTGACGCGCAGAGCCGAGCCATGATTTAACGGACTGATATTTTTTGTCCTCTCTCTCTCTCAGAAATGACAGCAAAGCTTCTGTTCAACAAGTAGGAGAGCTGTTTAGCTGTTGGCACTTTGCACTGCACCTCAACCTGCCTCTGGAGTGACTTTTTTTTCTTTTATTACAAACATTCACCTTGCAGACATATTTTTTTTTGGATCAGGACGCATTAAATGATGCCGCAATGGTCAGGTAAAAAAAAGAGAAGATATTAGAGGGTGTGCAGTGAAATAATCTGACTCATTCATGCAAATAAAATCTGATATTATTATTTTTTTTAAACTTAAAGGAAAGTGCGTCCACTTTTTCTCAGTAATAAAACTAATTGGAACCAGCCCGAGGACGTTTGTTTCTTTACCTCATGAGCTCAATGTTTTCTACCTGTAGACCGGCAAAGTGACAGAATATATTAGTGAGGCTTCATGAATGGAAAAGGAGGCAAAGCGTCGCCTCTGAAGGTCCGCGCAAAGTGCGGGGTGTGGAGAGCCTGTGCGGGATTTTTGTTGAAGTGAGCTGATTTTTATCCAAATCCATCATCAAACATACTTATACTTATAACATGCAATAAATTCCATGTGAGAAACACCCTCTTTATTAGCCGTCTTCCTCTGAATGCACTGATTTTGTAGAATTTGTGAATTTTATATTCCAATCTGAACTGCTGGGTACCCACAGACCTCCCGCTACTGGCCTGGGATCAGAACCAGAGGCACACTTTAAGAGCTAAAATCTTTTTTCCCTTTTATCTTCACACCTTCCCTGACCTGAGAACATGTTGTTGATCAGACTACTGGCCATCTTCCTCGTCCTCATCACAAACACGTGGCTGCTCAACCCGGTTCGCTCCGATGCGCTCAGTCGGTACAAACGCGCCATGGCCCGGCGGGCGGACCGCGAGCTCTCCAGGGTAGCAGGTGAACCCTGCACCGTCTCCGGCGTCTGGAGGTCCCGGCGTCAACCCCGCTCCCTCTCCCCGTTCCAACACCGCCCTCCAGCGGCCCGTCCGAGGACACACACGAGCCGGAGAGAGCTGTACACTGTCAAGAGCACTCCTGCGGTTTGTGCAGGAGGGTGCACGTTTGATACCGGGGTGCACCGGGTCGCTCCGGCGGGGCAGGATAAGGGAGTGTGGGGTGACACGGAGGACGCGGCGGCCGGAGCGGGGAGCAGATACGTCACGTTGCCCGGACGGCTTTATGATGACGGGAGAGACCCGCATCAGGTCCGTGTAGGTACCACACAACAGCCCGGGGCGGCTTTACTGAAGGACGCCGGGCACACGGTCTCCTCCGCGGGTCACGCGCAGACCCCGCGCGGCTCCCGCTCCAGGTTCACCCGCAGCAGCCACGACGGGACGTTTCCTAACGATGACGATGGCAACTCCAGCTTGGAGCAACTTTCCCCTGACAGTTCAACGGATTCCAGAGGGCTCCAGGTCCTCTACAGGCTGCAGCTCGGAGATGGAGCCCAGCAGCTCTCGACCGGAGCCCCGGACGACGCTACGGAGGACTACTCCGGGGAGGTGGAGGAGGCGGATCCGACGGCGAGCCTGCCCGTCGGCGGCACCTCTCTGTGGGGGAGCCCCGTGCCTAGGGTGCCCCCTTCCTGGATGACCGCCCTGTACTTCAGCGGGCGTCGGGAGCAGCTGAAGGTGAAGCCGGCTGCTGGGGTGGAGCTGCCGAGGGCCAAGTTCAGCCTGGAGCTGTGGGTGAAGCCCGAGGGGGGGCAGAGCAACCCTTCCGTCATAGCAGGTGAGTGAACGGTCACACACTACTCAGGTCCAACTGTCCCAGTCCCAGGGCAGACCTGACCTGACCCTCTGTCTAATCCCTGTGTGCTCTTTGCGGTGTGAAGCGTGTCTGCCTCCCGGCTCCTGCTTGTTCTCTCCCACTGTTTTAGTAGTCTGGATCTCAGGGTTCAGGTGCTGAATGTTGTTGCTTATAACAGCTCTATTATATCAGGGACCCAAACAGCATTTAGGTTGGCCCCCACTATCAGAAAAGTCTGGTAGATCAGCATTCTGAGTTCACCACAGAGGTCAGAGGTCATCCATGGTTTCACTGTGTTTGGTTTCAGTCATTTATCAAGTTGCCAGACATTCTCAACTTTCAGCCTCTTAAATGTGACAATTTACTGAGTTTTAAATGATTCATTCATGTGAGTGTCAATCCAGTATGTCTGGACTAAACAAACACATGGAGATGTCCTGAGGCGCTAATGACACTGACAGCTGTTAGTCAGACATCCATCAGCTTCCACTGATGGCTCAGAGGTCGTGTTGGTGTCGTCCCTAAACTCCAGCTGCTCCAGTGGCAGCAGATCAGACTGTGATTGCACGGGGCAGCTTCAAGCTCAAGCTTCCAGGCAGCTTCCTCGAGTAAATAACACAGGCACGCTCCCAAGCACAGCTAACCTGATTTATAGATACCAGCCCTTAAATATATAGGCTCATATCAATGTGTGTTAGCTGTTAAGCAGTAAGACAACAGTCCACCAGGGAGAAATGACAAGTTTATTGTTCATCTGTAAAATGTCCTGCAAGATGGTTCATAGTCACAAAAAAACTGAGGGATCAGTATGAAAATCAGTTCAGTTTACAGGTACAATCAGAGTGAAATATATTTGTTTATTTAAAATAGTATAAATAATACAAATAGAAAACATAAATAATAATGTTTATTATGGAAGTAATAGTGACTAAAATAAGTAAAAAGTAATCTTAATTGAACTTAATAGGCAATGTTACAGTAATAATAATAACAATAATAATAATAATAATAATAAAATAATTGTAATAAGTAGTAAAACTCAGAGGTCAAGAACAAAAAAAAGAACAAAACTATAAAAAACTACAACACAAAAGCATTACCCTGCCTTGATCCCCCACCCTACATCACCCCTCACCCTACGTCACCCTACATCACCCTGTCCCAGTTTAACCTCTTGATCTTGGCATGCTTCAGGTTGTGGTTACACCCCTGCTGACAGTACTAATAATTGCGCTGACTCTGACGGGGTAATGTTACTGACAATAACGAAGCAGTTCTAATGAGTACGCAGGGATAATGTTACTGACCAAGATAATGTGATTATGATGACAATGCTGCGGGACGATCACACTGCAGTGATGATGATGATGATGATGATATTGATTGATCACAGTGGCCACAGTAATGATTCCAAGATGATTATGATGATGATGCTTATTATTATCATTATTACTAATACCTGTTCTATTAGGCCAAATGGCAGGTGATTAAAAGGTTTCAGCTAAGCCAATGTAATAACTTACACAACAGTATCTGATGACAGTAACATTGTTTTTAGGACTTTTATTGTCACAACAAATAAAATGATATGATCATTTTCGACACGGTGTCTGTGTAAAGTTCTAAGGTGAGTTTCATTGGGTCTCTCCCCTCATACTTATCTTCAGCGTTTCCATTGATTCTGAGCAGCGGCTGCAGACACATTGATCTCATGAAAGCGTCATTTAAGCTGACTGCTGTTAACATGAGGATGAACATCACTGTTTTTTTCCAACGAGCCAGCATCAAGAATGTTACTTTTGAAGAGCTGCACATTTGACAGAACAACACATACGTCAAATAAATTGAAAAGCACTACGGCGCAGCACCGCAGCTGTCCAGATAGTGAGGGAGACCACAAACTGTTATGTCCACTCACATTTACTCTGATCAAAGATCCGACTCCATTACTCAACTTCTTTCCCCTCATTGCTTCCTTATGTGAGGGCAGCATTCTGTGGCATGAGCCGTTCTCTTTGTAGTGTCCTGGAGGAATCTGGCAAATACAGTGAAAAACAAACTCCTATTGTTTCTGCTAGACATGACACTGACATTGCTTTGACTTCCAATGGTCAGTGATGATCTTTAAATCTATTTGTTTGTACATTTTATTGTTCTGTTACTGTATGTGCGCCACAAGAGTCCAGAATCCACTACTCAACTGTGGAATGATGATTTTCTGCTTTATTATGGGATGTGTAATGTATTGGAGTTTTGGCCAACATTCAATAGGTTAACTGACAGTTCTGGCTGATGGTATTGGCCAGTTTATTTCACAGGAATGTGATACTGTACAGGGCTAAAGTGATTGAAAGCAGGTTAAAAAGGGGCTCTAGTGGAGTAAATGTTTGGGTCTTTGAATTGAGGCAATAAAACAGTTTGACCCTTTGCCTTCCTTATTAACTGTAGAACACTTCATATTTTCCTTCCCTGAGGATTTAAATACATTTTAAATATGTATTTCTTGGCCTTTTCAAGCTTTATTTTGATAGAGAGCTGAAGAGTGACATGAATGCATGGAGAGATGGGAATGACATGCGGAAAGAGCCACAGGTCGGATTCAAACCTTGGGCTTCCGCAGCAAGGACTGAGCCTTTGCACATGGGGCGGCTGCTCGACCAACTGAGCTAAACACCAGCCCAATACATTTTAGATGCAGATTTTTTTTTTTTAGAAATGTAAAATAGTCTTTGGTGACTTATGAGACATAATATGTGCAACACCTCCTATGAAAAACAGAAAAACTACTTAAGTCTTTGGGTGTCTCACAAAAATCTATGCATACTATGTGTTATGTGACAGGGGTGCCTCGTAGTGACCGACAAGCGTAGTGCCATGTAGCACAATGACACTGTCATGGTGTGTCAACTGACTTGTATTGAGATATGTCTTGGATGATAATCTTCATGTTTTTGGCTAGCTCTGCATGCCCCCAATTGGACCCCCCAATAAGAATGCAGCTTTAAAACATTAGCACCTAATTAAATTACTCATTATAATTATGGTAAACAAGTGAGACCACGGTTGGAGGTGAATGTTAACCTTGAATTAATGTGTGTATCTCACAACATAAAGATCACATTTCCCGTAAACCTTGTTGTTTCCTGTTGCAAACAAGAAGTTGTCACTTTTTTGGCTGTACTTTTTTTTCATGAAACACCAAAAAGTTTAGCTCAGTTCAACTTGATTCAAACATTGCCCCTCATCCGTTGTTAATGGACCTACAGCACACTGTACTCTGTAAAACAATTCAGCAGATTTAACAGGAAATGACCTTGCAATGCAGACTCTGTAATGTAATATATGTGAAGGTTGTCTCCATGTTTTTATTAATGGTTACGTGCACAGTGTAGCACCTTTAGCATTTCATGTGTTACCGCAGATATGCACAGTGGTAGTACAGTAGACGATTTGCAGTATCATCTAATTCACTTCCATAAACTGGCTCACCTCCTTGGGGATGTTTTGCGAACACTTACTTCACATATATGAATGTACAGTAAGCATATTCACATGCACACACACATACATCATTGAGGAGGGTGAAGGGGTTCCCTGACCCTTTGCTGTCCCAGTGTTAGACATCTGGGCAGCAGATGTGGATCTGTGTGTATGTGTCTGTTGCAACAGCAGATGGAAACATCAGGGCCTTGCCTTGGCTGACTGAAATACCTCCGTCCTCCTTCCCCTCTCTGTTCTCTCCCGCTGTCTCTGGCCCTGTCTCTTACTCTCTCTATCTGTGTGTCTGCACCTCTCTCTGCCTCAGTTGTTTTTTGTCCGGCTGCTTGTTTGTGTGTTCATTTATTCATTTGTCTGAGAGAAATGACCATTTGTAAATTTGCTGTCCTCTGACACTACAAGAAATTCTTTCATAATAATATATCTGACTTGTCCCCATGCTCCCTTTGCCACAGGTGTATTTGACAACTGTTCCCATTCATTGAGTGAGAAAGGCTGGTCAGTAGGCATTCGCACCGTGGAATCTGCCGGCACCAAAGATGCACGGTTCTACTTCATGCTTCGCACAGACCGAGCCGTAAAATCCACCACTGTCTATAGTCACCAGCGGTACCGGGCCAACGTCTGGACTCACCTGATGGCCACTTACAACGGCCTCCACATGACCCTGTATGTTGATGGAGCTAAGGTGTGTGGTTTTAAGGCTTTTATGGTTGAACAGCTTTTGTTGACTTCATTCAAATACAGTGATGGACCTCAATTGTTCATCCACATCACGTGGTCATCATCTATGTCCAAGGTCAAGAATGATATTTAATGCTTAAGTGATACTGCTCTTTTCCTCATATACCAGTTTCTCATTGGTCGGCTTATCAATAATTCAAGGTTTCATTGATTAACAGATCTGGTGTTTGAACTTAATCAACAATCCTTTATCAGTGCATTAAGTTTTGGATTTGTTTGTCCTCTGACAGAAGACAGGACACCTGATCAATGTATAGGGTGTTTTAGCATCAGCTAATCAGTGACTATGTAATATGAACCTCTCAAATGACATTGGTTCACTATTGGCAGGCTGTACCACCTGGGTCTTTGGATTAGGTCATCAATCTCCTGTTATATTTATAAGATTATGACATGGAGGATGTTTGTTTATGTCTCTCCTCTCTTCTTGGTTGTCATTTGTCCTCTGCTTGTCCTCTCAGGTGGGAGAAAGTAATCTCCAGTCAGGGAATCTCTACAATCCCTTCATGAAGGCGTGCAGAACCCTCTTCTTGGGCAGTAACCAATCAGATCAAGGACCCAGCTTCAGGGGCCTTATAGGAGGTGTGGTCTTGTGGGGCTATGCCCGCTCTCATGAGGACCTGCTGAAGCGGCCACTTCAGACTGTCAAAAGCGAGCCACTCTTAGCCATGTGGGCTGACTTCACTAAAGTAACTGACTATATTTCATTCATACACTTTCACTTTCACAGTCTACAGAAATGACCTGTTTTAGCAGTAATCATATCAGACAAAGCATTTCATTGTTATTTATTGAAATTACATTGGAAATTGAAGTTAATCCAAATACTGTTGGATTTTGCTTTTAACTTTTAGGTGGAACAGCTGTGGACTCCATACAAAACTGGCCTCCATCCGACTGTCATCACCACTCCTGTCCCTGAACAAGAACTCGTCTCGTCGTTCCTGCCGCCACCCTGTGGCCTGACACCCTGCGACAACACAGACACAGTCTTGGGCTACAACGACAACTGGCAGCTCCGTGCCCCCAAACGAGTTCGCTACCGGATCGTCAACCTTTGCAATGATGATGGTGGAAACCCCACCGTGTCACAAGCCCAGATCGAGCTCCAGCATCAAGCTCTGACTGAGGCTTTTCGCCCATACAACATCACTCTGGAGCTGAGCTTGCACACTGTAAAAAACACCAGCCTCCGACAGCAGTTTATTCTCAGCAACTGTCGAATTCAGAAGATTGGGGACCGCCAATGTGACCCTGAGTGTGACCACCCAAGAACGGGACACGATGGAGGGGACTGCCTAAGAATGGGGCCCTGCTACAACTGGAAGAAACAGGATGGAGTTTGTAACATGGAGTGTAACAGCAGGCACTATGATTATGATGATGGAGACTGTTGTGACCCAGAGGTGACCGACGTCCTTAAGACCTGCTTCAATCCTGCATCCCCTGACAGGTGAGGTTAATGGACAAAAGTCATGTTATTCTCACAAAGTTCTCTCTTTTGCAGGAAAGGAAGGGATTATGCCCAGTGAACCCCTGAAAGAAGAGACATAAAGTGTGTATGTACACTATGTACTTCCTGGTGCAGTGCCCTGATTTCGGCAGGATAGTGTTCGAATGATTAATTCTACCACATATTTTGGCATTCACTGCAACCGCTTTAGCTTTAGCAGCTTCCACTACACCATTTTCACAATGCCGGTGATCTATCCCCATCTGCTATGTAGCCAAAATGGATTTTGACCTCAAAAAGTGCATCTTCCAGGTACTCACAGTACACTGCATTTTCCCATAGCTGACGGTGTGAATGTACTTACGGACTCAAAATAGCAAGTTGAAATATGGAAGTATGCAAATCGAGACACAGTACAAGCCTCTATTTTAGAATTTGTAGTCATTTGAATTCGTACTAATTTATGGAATTTATTGTAGTTATTATTCTATTTAAAGAATGAAAGTGGTCAGTCCATTGATATGCATGACTTTATAAAGGTTACATAGTTGAGAGTAGAGAAAGCACCAGGGGGATAAATATTTCCGCCAAAGAGGACAACATGTTCCAGAGGCAAGAGGTCTCTGGGCATAAATGTCCACTAATAAGACTATTTCTCCCCATGAGGTGAATATCTGCACGCTGCAGTGCCTCAGCATTGATGTGCAATGAATAGCTCAACATGCTACATGTACAAATTGGTACTCTCACTTTCCCCCAGTGGTTTCAGAGCAAGCTCTGTGAAGCAGGGATGGTGGGTTAAGAGGCCAAAATACACACTTATTTTTACTAAACAACTTGAGCGGCAGCCCGCTGCCTTCCATTTGGTCTGACAGACAGGCTCATGCAGAGTTCCAAATAGCTTGCATGAAGTCTCGCCATGAAGTCGTCGGCCCAAGTTCTTAAAGACCCGATCCTTAATCCAACCACAAGCTCTACACCGGGCCACTGGGAAGCAGAACATGGGAACCGGAGCAATTCTTTAAAACGATAGATTTAACACTTGATGTCTGGAGTTGACCGAGTGTGACAGCTTAACACACGGATGTATTAATGTGTTTAAACCACTAGAATAACTATTTTTTCCATGTGTACTTTTGTCAAATTGACACTTCTTTACCTATTTAAAGGATTTGTTTTTACAACTCCTTGTGCCATGATCCAAAACCTTCTAACTAAAGCAAAACTCTTTAAAAACTCACCCGGTGTATACAACAATGTACTCTTGTACTACTTTAATTCTCAATTCTCATAAGATCATTAAGATAAAATACATATTAATGGTACATATTTAATACTTCACTGACAACATACAGTATGACTTCTTGTGACGTAAATTAATGTAGAACATTTGGAAGTTGGAAGGAGTTGGAAATACAATGGATGGTTTAAAATCACAAGTTAAATGTTGCCATTTTCAAGACAAACTACTGATTCCTTTAGTTTCAAGAAGTTCATGAAAAGGCAGAGAAAAAATGCGATAAACTGTAGCTGTGTTTCCATCTGTGTATTTTGACGTTGATTTTGAAGTTTGACAGAAACGGAAAAAAATTGACAAAAGTTCCTCAGATTCACAAAAAAGTTTTTCCTCTCTCTTGAGGTAATTTTTGTTTTGCTCCAAAGAGAGTTAATGCTCTTAATAGGACATGGAAACACTTTGTGAATATGTCGTGATGTAGCAAACATTGAAGTGGCATCACTGATCAGTTGTTTCCTCATGGCTCCCAATAAATCCCTGACCTTTCCACACAGGTCTGATGCAGCCTTCCTCACATTAATACATGAAACAAACACAAATGTCTGATTTACTTCCTGTTTCCTGTATTGCTTTTCACCACTTGAGCTTCAGCTGGAACTTTTTTAATGACGACATCTTGTTGCGTCTCTCTTCTTCTGGTTTTTTCACCGGAGAATTGGTGCCACCTACTGTTTATCTTGTGAAGCAGCTCCTAATATTCATTTAATGGTAGTGGATGGAAACAATCATTCATTAACATTTCCTTGAATTTCTCTGAATTCAGTTCAAATATGCGACACATTTGGACGGAAACATGACTGATGTGTTAAAGTTTTTCTATTTACGTCACCACATTGCCTATAAGTGACAATGATGGCTAGCAGCTGCTTACTTACTATTACTATTACTATTACATGTTTGCCTTGCTGGATGGACTAGATGGATTAGACACATGTTGATTTAACAGGAGGAAAATGCCAACTTTAACCTGGCGTTTATTGCTCCACTTACCTTACCCTTGAGCAAGGCACAGACAGAAAATTAGCTGGACCGGACAGCAGTAAGGAGACTGCGGTTGCATTGTGGAGCTCCCCAAGTGTGAATATGTGCAGCTGTGTGTGTATGTGTGTGAAACAGGCTGTTGCTGGAAAAGAACATGTTGCTTGGTCGACTGTCCCTGGAAGACACAGGTCAGGTAAAACTTAGGTTCAAAAAAAGTTGGCTTGCATGTGTGTGGTCTCATTGCTTAGCCATATGCAGGGAGTTTTTTAAGAGTGTCATAAGTAAATGTTAATTTATGTTGTCCTGTCAAGAGCATGGTGGGATAGACACCGCGAGACAGACAGGAAAAAATTTGGTTTGTTGGTTGTTATGGTCAGATGTTCCCACTTCTCAGCCTGAGCTCTCTACCCTGCAGAGAGGAGATGGACACTAATGAAAAAAGTTGGACAGCAGACAGCACTCTGCTCTGCTCTGTTGTTTTGCACAAACAGGGGTTTGCTTCTTTGGCCTCAATTATTTAAAAAATGCTCAGTGATTTATTCTACATTTAATTTGATGGTTATTTCAAAGAAAATTCCAAAGAACAAATTAAAATATATCCACCACATTTACCTTTGAGTGATAATTAGAATCTGTTTTAGTTTGATATATGATAGAGAACTGGAGAGATCAGTGTAATGTGTTGATGTTGATGGGAACATGCTTTTATAAATCACGGCTCTGGGTTTGATCTGATCTGATCTTTGTGCTGATTTTCTTCTTTTGCATGAGAGACTTTCATAAATACGGCTTCTGCTGTTCCGATTTTGAAGGCTCAACTCAAAACTCACAGTAGGTGTGTGCTTTTATGCAATGATGTAAGTCCTGCAGTGAATCTTGCCAGAGTTCCTGTCTATAAGCTTCTAACCCTCAACTAAGAACAACATGAACAGCCAATACACAGAAGACCAGCATGTTGTAAAAAAATGGGCCCTGCAGACTAACAGTAATGTAGGTCCTTTGGAAAGGTCCTGACCTCAGTTTGTTGAAAATGCCAATGTGTGTGTGAGTGCTTCGACATGCCTGCATGCATGTGTATGTGTCCAGGAATTGCAACTTGCAACTTTCTCAGGAAGAGAGAGAATTAATGTC
The DNA here is from genome assembly GCA_023373845.1 of Nibea coibor. Lineage (NCBI taxonomy): Eukaryota > Metazoa > Chordata > Actinopteri > Sciaenidae > Nibea > Nibea coibor. The sequence goes on along the minus strand of CM041725.1, from coordinate 20,946,552 downwards.
AGGATGACATTTCGCTGGCATTTGTGGAGCACTGAACCATTTTTATGTTTGGGATCTGGGTTTTTGATATCTCCCCCCTTCTCTCTGAGCTCTTGGCCAGGTATTCAGATTGTGGGACCCTCTATGTGTGCAGCTGCTGCTGGCCAGTACAGGGCCTGAGGTTTTTCAAGCCAGCTGCTGTCACGACACAAATTCGTTGTCAAGAGCCAATTGTCGAGCTATGGCCAGGTACGCTGCAGATTCTGGCATTACAATAAAGAAAACTTAAGACAGACAGACAGAGAGAAGCAAGAGTGGAAATGGAGTGATGGGGTAGCAGGGGACATTGCGTCCATTTATGCTGAGACACATGTCCAGGATTTGCAAACATTTTTTGGTTTGTAAATCCTGGACAGTTCACTTGTGTGCAAAAAGCTCAACTCCCCTGAAAGAACAAACCCATTCCAGCCTTGTTTGACACTTTACGTGCCCGTGAATTTCAAGTTTTATTCTGGTTGAGTTTTATTGTGGTCATGTTTTACTCACTAATAAAAACATAGCTGCAATGTTTCCCAGAACAGATTCTGTCTCACATTTGATCCATTGATGTTGCCTTATGCCTGCCTTATGCTTCGTTGAGTGTGTACCACAGCATGCAAACTTAAAAGGCCATTATAGTGAAATGGACCAATGGTAAGCTCCCTCTTACTTTCTGTTGCTACACCTGTCAAGTTTTCTGTTATTATCAAGTGCCAACCACCATGGGCAAAGAAAAAAAAAAAAATAGGCCAACGTGGCAGTGCCAAAAACTGCAGTTCCTCAGAAGGCCACTTGTGAGTCTCCATGAGCCCCCATATTCTCTATAGTTAATTTTCCTGTTCATAAATAATGTTAAAATTATGCATAATTAAGATTGTGGCTGCTTTCATTGAGGTGGGTGCCATTATATGTGGCTTGTTTGACCAACCAGGCTTCATTAAGTCCACCTCACCTACACACACTCACACACACTGTATTTGCCCAATTTTGGATTAGCTGGGAGACAGTAGAGACAGGACTGCCAAGATGACGATGGTCAGCCACCACACTCTATGAAACCTACGGGGACATCACAGAAACAAAAGTAATGTTTTAAAGGGTCATTAAAGTGTCATTAATCATTACTAGGGTGTAAACGTCCCAATAATCAAAACCATAAATGCTGATAGCTTCTAGGATCAGCTAGCTTACTGTCATGAAATACTAACTGAACTATGACAAACAAATCTCTTTATAAAAAAAATAATATTGCATAATAATGCATTTATTTAAATGCAAACAAACACAAACACACTGACAGAAGAAGCTTAAGCTTGACAGGGTCGTGCTTAAATGGTAACCCCCTCACTAGATCTGTACGCATTGATTCACGTAAGAGTTGTTTGCCTTCAGGGTTTCCTGCCAGAAAGCTGCTGTTTGTTTTCCATGTGAAACCCAAAGACAACATTGACTTAATTGAAACCAAACCATGATCTGTTCCAAAACCTAACCAAGTTGCCTAAACTTAACCAAACTGTGACTGAAAACAGTTTGAAATAAAGTGAAGTCTAAAAATAAAAAGTCAACATTGACTTTGGTTTCACACGGGACGTGAATCGTCTTTCTCCTGGGTGAAAGTCCTGTATTTGACCCATGTGTCCACCACGATCTCCTCCTCTTGCAGACGCAATGCTATGGTTTCCATCTAAACACAACTACTTGACAGGCCTACCATGTTGAGTTATGGTTACTATGAATGGACAACCACTGGTCATGGGAGGGTTTGGCATTGACCCAGCAGCTCTTCAAGTTTGAAATGTTGTTGTTGAATGAAACAGCAATTACTTGGGGCTTGTTGTGGGCGCCTTGTTCTCAGTATGTCCTGGTACTCTCCTGCACCGAAGCTCTCATGCACAAACAGTGAGTTTTATTACCTGTGAGTGCTGTTGTCTTCGGCGAACACTGCATTCATCAGGACCTGTTTGGATTGTACTTGCTTTATTTCAGCACACAACACAGTACAAAGTGAAGTGCACGTAAGGTAAAGTATATAATATGTTCAAATGTTTGACTGCCGTTGGTGTGATATTTTTAGAGTACGATTCTTGAGGATTCAAAGCAACTGACGTGTCAACAATAATATTTAAAGTGGACACACATCTACAGATTTACATGGTGACAGTGCTAGTGCTGACTCTGCTGTTGAGTCACGCAGTGTTTGACTTGCCCACAAATGGTAATTCTGTTACAGTAATTCATAACCAGGGTTTTCACTTCAATCATGGAGAGCCATTTATTTTTTGCCAGGTTGGCCTTAGACTTCCATTGAGGCATCCTCTGAGTCTCAGAAGTTGAAGAGTCAACTCTTTAGTGGTCAACTTTCTGTCACTTGTAATTGCGCAGCCTGGGGTGATGGATTCTGCATGCAGCCTCGGCTGAACTCAGCTTCAGTAATGTAGTGAGTGCAGGGTTTCCCTGAAGCATCTTAAATCTTAAACCTCATTTAGTCAGGCAAAGTGCCTGAGAAAACACTTTCTTATTTACAGTACAACACATGCACTCAGGGAGGGATTGCATTAGGGGGTGGGGGTGGGGGGGGGATTACACACATGCAGGGTTCTTGGCTGCTGAGTAACACCTTTGGACCAATTTAGAAGTGAAGTGCCTCACTTAATGGTACATTGACAGTAGTGTATGGGAGGATGGGGATTACTGCTTTCCTATTTCATCCATCTAGATTTTTCCCAGCTGAAAGTTGAGATCTTACAGTCACAAGCTCACCTGTCTGTCCTGCAGGCTGTTGGAACAATGTAAGCGCACTGAGCCAAAGCTGAAGATTATTTTTTATGAGCAATTATATAAATTATGTTTCTGAGGAAGAAAACGAGCACACATTTCAGACTGAAGCGTGGTTAAGTAATATTAATAAATTTAGCCCTACAGCTGAGCTTGATCAAAAAGCATAAACCATAACTTCTTTTTTAAGAAACCAACATAAAACAAATCATCCAAATACACTTGGAGTTACTGAGGTAAAGATTAAAGCATGGTTTAGTAATTTTAACAAAGTTATCCCCACAGCTGAACTTCATCATTCACATAAAACCTTAACTCCCAGTTAGAGAAGTACAACATGAAACAATAATCCATTACGTTATAATCATCGAAAAACACAACCATCCAAAGCTTCGCCTGCGTAGGATGAAAGAGAGCAAGACGTCACAAACGAAATGATGTATGATTCATACATTTCACAAAGTGTATTATGGTGAGGTGATTTGAAACAACGTGATGATGATGGAAGATCTGTGGCACTGTCGTTATTTATGCACAGGCATGCACAGATACTTAGCTGCATACACTGACGTTTGTGCTGCTCGGCTATTAGCCTAAACTGCACACACACTGGGCAATCATTGAAACCTCCAATGAAAGACTCAGAATGTGATAGGTGCAAAATCTTTACAGCTAAATGACATGTGAATTCGCCACAGCCAATCAAAAAACTGGTTCCACACATCATAGTGCCTTCTGGGTAATTAATCACAGTCAAAAAGCCCTTTTAACACAATACAATTTGCGTTGCGCGTGCTGTTGGGTTCAGCGTTTTAGGTTTGTAAAGCTATAGAGGGGGAACACTTTGTAACCCATAAGCTGTGTTTGTCATACAGGCTTCACATAGTGCCTATACAAACTACATGTTAAGAATCAGGGCTTTCCCCCTGAGGTTGCCATACAAAAGTAAACTTGTATTGACAGAAGCATATCAGTTTTCCTCCATCTTGCCTTCTGTGCTTGGCTAGCTCCCTTGTTTCTATTGGCCATGTGAGTATTTATCACAGCATGAAACTAGCAAGCTCGCTGGCAATGAACCACCGTGGCACATCGCAAGCCATCGACAGTTCCACTACCGCATTGTGTCTCAAAGGGCCAAAAGAAAGAGAGAGGCGGAGGGCGGTGGGCTTAAATACTCAATACTCACACATCATGAGGCAAAACATGCTTATTCACCATCATTTTGTGGGATATATGATTGATTTGATATGATTTCATCTCTGGGCATCCAGTAGAGATGCTTTTATCTTAGTTTTCCCTGCTAGGTAGATATAGTTAACTTAAACCTGCAGGAAGTTAAACCAGTGGTTTAAAAACCATCTAATGTGTAACAGATGCAACAAAATGATGAGGAGCTGTCCATCAGTCACTCCAGGTGTGGGGTTGTTTTTGAAGCTGGTAGCTTTGTACATTTTCTGAGGTAACTGCTGTGAATTGTGGATCTGTTGGTGACTAGCTTGCTAATTAAAATTATCCAGATAACTGCGCTAGAAGTTTCTCTGCTTACCAGTGCAAAGCTTCTGAGCTAACTTTTTCAATGTCAGGTAGTCCATCTTCATCCTGCCCTGTTCAGTTCAAACTAATATTGTCATGTTTTCTCTTCTTCCATTTCTACAGAGCCTACATGAGTGTGAAAGAGCTGAAGGAGGAGCTGAACCTGAGCGGCACTGACACACTCAATGTCTTCTTTGCCAGCAACTCAGTACGTGAAGAGCTGGCAGGAGCTGCAACCTGGCCCTGGGCGAAGGAGGCTCTAACCCACCAAGGTAAGGTTTATAATACAGTATATACAGTACATCACCTCTTCATCTCTACCAATTTCTCAGTTTTCTGTGTTCAGTTTTGTCATTAATCTTCTTTCTCTACCCATCATTCACCTCCTCCATTGCCCTCCACCCTTTGCTGTCTTCTTTGGCGATATCCAAATTAGTTGTGGAGAGCAATTGGAGCTGGCAGAGATTTTCCCGGCACATTGCCTCTTTCCTCTTCCAATCATTAGGCCTCTTTCCACTGGAAAACGTTAATCAACCCAACAACAACCAAACAAACAGTGTGGGCTCTGTACCACTGTTGCCACCCATGCCCACTCGCCAGCTGTTCTTTATTATGTTCTTTTTTTTTCTTCTTGTGCCGGTACAAAGTAGTGAGCAGACTTCCATACTGGGTCGATGTACTTCCAGTGTTTCATTGGAAGGATTCACATGTCACAGACATACTAGTTTCCGGAGGGCGTGGTGCAGGAACGTTGACCTTCAAGGACACTTAGAGTGCACATCACTAATATTAACTGTCTCACCAACTATTTCTAACTTCTAGTAAACAAGTAGATATAACAACAACTCACATCTGTTAGTCAGGGGCAAGACAACAAGGGTATGATATGTCATTACTCAAACTGAGGAGGAGAAAATCGGTTCCCTAGAAACATACTCTGTACTGCAAAATATATCAAGTGTGTTACAAACCATACACATGTACTCTAAAATATATTTTAATATATTAGAATTCAACTTATTTACCCAATTATATTCCATGTTCAACGTTTGCATAATTACATTGTCACATATCAGTGTTGATTGCAAAAAATAAAAATGGTTTAGCATGTAAATTTGGAACAATAAGTGTGGTCTGAAGCAAAAGGGAAAGGGTCTTGAACTGTCAGGTGCTCCAGACTTTTGAAAAGTCCAACAGTGCTTGTAATGTTATACAGTAGAAGTGGTAGGGAAACCCCCTTCCAGGTTTGGGCCCTGAATAGACTAATATAGTGTCTGGATGTGAAAAGAAAAGAAAGAGAAAAGAATAAACTCTGTTGCGTAAAATATGTTAATGCTGAATCTTCTAGCTCTTCACCCTGTACATGTTGGAATAAAGCTCCAGATTCACAATCTGGTCTGAACTCGGACTTGTTATCTCCAACAAATCTCATTTTCTATTGCTTCGTTATGATAAAAAGACAAACTGAAACATTAATGTGACCAAAGATGTTTTCAAGAGTAATCATGTGTCGATTTCGACCTAATAGAACATCTTTAAGAATCAGTGTTTTAGCAATGTATGCCTGCCAGTACTCACTGCCAGTTAAATATACACACTGAGTTAAAGAAAAACCACATTTATCAGTGAAGGCTTTGTCCTGTTTTATTGACACAACAGACAAATATTTTAGTTTATATTTCATTTGAATGTTACTGTCACAGTCAGGCATTAGTTTATTTTTGTTAAATTCAATAGTAATAATAATAATAATAATAATAATAATAATAATAATAATAATAATAATAATAATAATAATAATAACAATAATAATAATAATAATAATAATAATAATAATGCAACTAAATTGATAATTAAGTAATAAAAAGGAAAGAAAATCACAGAATGATGCCAGAATGCTCACAGTGTAAGCACTTATCAATAAGTCACCAAAGATTTTGGCAAACGGGGGCAGAGATGTGTTTGTACTTTTTACATTGAGTTTGTATGCAGATGTCTACATTTAAAATGTGTGAGTGTGTTTTTAATGCTCCCACTGAAGGACATTTTACTCCCAGTGAACACACTCTCCGTCACATGTGAAAATTAGACTTACATACTGATGTGACTGTGTCACAGAGAGTCCTCCTTTGGTTCTTAGTGGCTATAATTCCATGTTATGGTAATATGTTCTGTAGATGTTACTGTACTTTGATGCTCCCAGTTGTTATTGTGAGAGTAGATGTTATATTTTCAAATTAAACTGCTGAACTACTGAATGTCTCCCTCATGACATTTGTTTCAGCTGTTCAGCATCTGTCCCTGTTTAAAAACAAGTTAGTGGATGACAAGTCGTCTCCGGAGGCCATGTTGTTTAGTGTCTTCACATTTAATGTTTTCATTGTTCAGTGTCTTACCACCGAGCAAACTGTTTCTAATTAGAAAACCAATAACTGTCATGTCTGTTCTTGATTCTGCGACTATCAGCACGCTGCAGAAAACCTGTATCTCCAAGTAAGAATTCACCTTCGCCCCCAAACCATAGCTGATTTTAAAAATCACTATATCTGGAATCATTTGGGGTATTTGGGGTCCTGTATGTATTTAGCTTAAATAATAACCCAGACTAAATACCTGGCCAGCCAAGGATGATGTAGAACCTTCACAGGCTTCAGTTGTTTATATATTAATAGACTTAAATGTTAAGTTCTAAGCACTTTGAGCATTCAAATACATTTTTTTATTCTAATGCATCTGTCTCTGGTTTCATTCAATGCCTATAATTTTTATTTTAGTACATTTTCAGTGGCATGGACTAGCTCCAGATAAATACAAGGTTTCTGCAGAGCATTCTTCTGTATTCGATCCAGGCAGAAATGGCCCATATCCACCCGCAGCCACCTTAGTGATCCTGGTTCCTGTTTTGGGTTTAAAGTACTAAAATTTTACTTCATTCCTAATTGGTTTTAAATGTCACAGTTCTTAATCTTTTACTGTGCTGGTCTGTTTCTCTTTTGGAAATGCCAGCTTGCTGTGGTGGCGGGAAGAAAACACAAAGCCACATTTGTTGTGTGATCTGTTGTTTTGTTGGATGATGGTGTTGTGGTTAAAAAAAAAAAACTCTACATGGGTAATAGAGAGAAACTGATTCAGAGGATCTCCTGTCATTAAGGGCACTAAAACCAGTTCACCTGTTGGGCTTCATCACTTCTTGTCAAAGTGGTGGAGTGAGGTGTTGAAAGTTTTTCTCGCAATTCAACATCTAAACAGTACTAATATTATGACCCATACTGTGAATCTCATCGTCTCATTGTCTATCCTCAGGTGGGATGGTACTGAACCCATCCTACTTTGGTACCATGGGTCACCACAACACCATGATCCATGAGATGGGTCACATCTTGGGGCTGTACCACGTCTTCAAGGGGGTGAGCGAGCGCGACTCCTGTGATGATCCATGTCAGGTACACACAGCTCTACTGTATTTAAAGTTTTTAACAAATGTTTATTATTCTGCATCACAACTGTTACTTAACCCGGGGATGTGTGTGTCTTCATCAGTGAGGTGAACACAGTCCTACCTGGGTAAAGCTTTTCACTGTTGCACGACTATTTGTTAGAAGCTCTATCGTGTCATGTGCACTTGCAGGAGACCACCCCGTCCATGGAGACAGGAGATCTGTGCGCCGACACCGCACCAACACCCAAATCCAAAGTCTGCCACGATCCCGGAGCTGTCAATGATACCTGTGGAGTCACTACGTACCAGGACACACCTTACAGCAATTACATGAGTTACACAGGTGCAGTAGACAAACATTCTTTCTTCTTCCTTTCTTGTACTTAACAGCAGACCTACTGTCAGATATGTTACAGACAGAGTAGTGAAGACAGAGGACACGAAGCAGGCAAACTGTGGAACACGTGGTTAATGTTCCATAAATGATGTCAGTTTACTCTGATTCAGCTTTGCATGCTTGGAAAGCTTCATTAAAGAAGTTGCTGTCGCTTTCACAGGGTGTTATCTCACCTGCTCTGCAATAAAGCTAGTTTCTTCCAACCACATGAAGTTAAACAGGCTAGAGCTAGAACCTGATCCATGGTGGTTACCTGGGTTTTTTCCTTTCATTCTATCACATCAGATGACAACTGCACCGACCATTTCACTCCCAACCAAGTGGCCCGGATGCACTGTTATCTTGACTTGGTCTACCAGAAGTGGCTGACGGAACAGCAACCTGCCCCCATCCCTTTGGCACCTATAGTGACAGACCACAGTCCGGATTCTGTCTCTATCTATTGGGTGGCACCTATAAGAGGACAGCTGTATCAGAGGTGTGATTGCATGGGATCTTTTGCAACTATTAGACTCATTGTTACAACTCAGTGGAAAGGGAAGCAGCAGGTGTTTTTGGTAAAACAAAGACCTGGAATAATTCCTACAGACAAAAACAAGTGAGCCAAACTACAAGAGAAATGTTGCTCAAAAGATAAAAACAGTCAAAAAAGCATCAGTGTTACCTGGCCCAGTCCCCGGGTAGTTAGTGACTACCTCAATGCTAGTTTCAACAAGTTAATACATCTGTTTACAGTCTGACATAATGAAAACATGCAGGCAAACTGAGAGTACCAAGACCGGCCAAGCTTTTATATCTTCAGTCCACCGAACTGTATTCTCTGGATTGGAGAGCCCGACAGCCTAGGTGCTGCTTCAGCAGACAGGATGCATCCTATTCGGCATACATTAAACACTCACATGAAGTCGGTGTCGGCTGCAACCATCACGTCATGTTCCCAAGTCAACATACATGCTGTTTTCTGAACAACACAAGACAAAGTAGGCCTGAGCCTGGTGGTGCATTCACTGGCTTCTCTTCAACCTTTGTAGTATAAATAGATATAGCTACATAGCTTTATAGCAATATAGATTGTAATGTATCATTTCACTGACAACTAGGAAGCAGTGTAATGGCCAATTAACATGCAACGTCTGCTGATTAAAACCATATTCAAGCTGCTAACGAGAGCAGTCAGTGGATTTAATGTCCTGGTAATAGCTTTCAGTGTCTTTCTCACTGGTGCTGTGTTTGTTTTGTATTTAGCATGATGACCACCTGAACGCACAAAAGAGGCTATTTGTGATATTTCTGTCTCCCCAGCTCTTCAGTCCAAACGCCTGTGATCAACTGTAGAGACTGCGAGAGAGACGGCGTTTTCCACCAGTACGCCTACGAGGCGTCGTCCCCTCGCATCTGTGACACGTCAGGCTACTGGACACCCGAGGAGGCAGTCGGTCAGTCAAAGCAGTCGTGTGTGTTTGTGTATAGATGTGTCTAAAAGAAGGAGAAATACTATAGTAGTAGATTGTGTGTGGAGGTGAGGCAGGCTGAATGAAGTCTGGTGCTCGAACAAGCCACCTGTAAGATCACCCACCTGTCAGTCAAAGCAGCCTTAATTCTCCATAACTTTAAGCCTTAATGTAATTTGATCAGGTGAGTTCCATAAAAATTTACCCTCTAACTATAGAGACCAAAACTGTTTTTTGTACCAGGCTGTAAACATGTTTATTTCTGCTGTGAAGTTGGACATTTGAACATGGGAGCTTATGGAGACTGACTCACTTCTGTAGCCAGCCTGAAGTGAACATTTGAGGAACTTCACTTTATGGCACTTAAGCATTGGTTTCACTTCACCATCACGGAGGTTGCTGGTTGGTGAATACTGATACATCTATATAATGTGAGGATTTATAATGTTTATTTTTTTGTCAACAAAAAAACAGAAAAGTGTTTGGAAATAGTAGCCGCTGTTGCAAAGCACACGCACACACACACACACAACCTCCTTCAGTTCAGTGTGAATATAAACAGAAGTCAGCGGCATGTAAAGATGGTGTTTGGTTGTCATAAATTACTTGATCAAACAAGGTTATTTTTCTACTTGAACTTTATTCAAATAAATAATGGGGGTTAGAATTATTATCTCATCACTGCCTACAGGCAAGTTATTATTATTGACGGAGAAGAACGTGGCCGTTTGAGTTTGCGTCCTTGAGTTCTGTTTCCAAAGAGCAAATCATACACGCACACACACGTCTCTTTGCTGTAAATTTCAGGTGCGTGCAAGGCTAATGGCTCCTGGAAGAGGAAAAAGCAGAAAATCATTAAATGATAATTGCCCTCAGCTACAGACCTCTCTCTGTCTCTGTCTTGTTTTAGCCAAAGCGAGAACAAGGATTATTAGGCAAAGCGTCTGCTCTGGGTAATGTTTGGCTGCTGTTCAAACATTGAACTTCTGTCATAAACAAAAAAAACAAGACAAAAAAAATGTGCATCTCGTAGCACTGTGCTTTGAAACATTACACTTCATGTGAGCACATGGCCCTTGTTATTTCAGTCATAATCTCTGCAGAAGCCCAGTTTCCCTTGACATGACATGTAGGGTGAAGGGGGAAAGAACAAGAAAGCACAAGAAAGCAAAGAGAAAGAGAGAAGAATAAGAGAAGGAAAGAACAAAATACCCTACGAACACAATAACACTTTCCTTCCCTTCCGTGGAAACTCTACCCAAATATGTGGAAATCCTCTGCTGGAATTTATGCTTTGAAAACAAGCGGCGAGGAGGAACAGGGGGGATTACGGCTCCCTCTCTTTCGCTGCGGGATCATAATGATGATAAAGAGTCAATTACAGTCTTACTCTAAACAGTGGTATGCGCACAGCTGAGGAGACAGCCAGTCTGCTGGCTTCCCTGGCTCCCTTTTCACTCTTTCCCACTTCTAAAGACAAGATGATGCACGGGGTCACTTTGTCAGCCAGCAGAGATGGGCAACATCGCCTTGAGCGGGGAAAGGGAGAGAGAAGGGAGGGAAATTGGACAAATTCAATGCGGATATCATGGCCGGCAATAGAAAACACAAGTTTAATGGGCAAAACACTGTTGCCTGGAATAGTCCTATTTGCTCCGCAGTCCTGAGGCAAAGGGGAAAACAGCATGTGCTCCTGTTGTGAAGGATTAAATTAGTTTATGTGCTGTATCAAGCCTTAAAGTGGTTTATAATTCAAAAGGAGAACACTTAAACGAGGTGGCTCTGCAGAGAGTAGAGGGAGAAGATGATGAAACCGAGTATCACGTTTCGAAGATGAAGACTTTATTTGCCTTTGTCTATGTGATTCCACTGTGCTAATTACTAACACTGTAACAATTAGCAACTCGTTTTGTCTGCTTTAATGGACTCACTACTGCGTTTCTAAGTGTGGACCATGATTTAATTGGTGGTGGTGGGGGGGGGGGGGGGGGGGGGGGATGACTTGTAACTTTCTCGACTGGAAAATCTTGCTCTCACATTACTAATGAGAAAGTTTTGCTGGTAAAATAGTGAGAAATGTGTTAAATACATGTTGACACCACATCCTCACGGTATCTCTTATTCATTAACACGTACTTCATCAAGCTGGTTTGATTGCATTTGACAGGCAGTGCCACCCCGGTTTTGTAAGATGGCATGAGCTTTCTCCAAATGAGCCTCTCGACTTCAAACCAGGGAGAAAGGGCACTAAAAAAAAAAAAATAAATAAATAAAATGTAGACATTTCTGGCTCAGCACACTTTCTGATCATCGCCACGGCTGAACGAGCATTATGTGTTCCCAGCTTTAGGGTTATGGAATGGATGAAGTAATACATGAATACAAACATGTGTGCCTCTGTGATGTTATTGAACTCCAGGCCCACCTGATGTGGAGCAGCCATGTGATCCCAGTCTCCAGGCCTGGAGTCCGATGCTCAACTTTCCGGACACCAACGTGACGTTGCCGTGTCCTGACATAGAGGGCTGCACCCTCACTTTGAAGTTCCACCCAGTCGTTCCGCACGCTCTCACCCTCTGGGTCACTTACATGTCTTCACGTGAGTGCCGCTCTATGGCAATCTTATACAGACAAGCATGACAGTGAATACTGTAAGAACTCTAAAGACTAGAAGATTTTAGTATCCGACTTCATTAAGTGTGTAAACTCCGTGTGCATAAAAATATGTGCCTAAATGTGAGACTTGTTATTGATTATTATGTTTAATGAAGGCAGCAGGAGATGTAATGCATTAGTCAGCAGGACTGGAAGGGAACAGTATGCAGTTGTGGTGAAAGGCTGGAGGCTGGAAGTGTAAACAACATGAGGCTTATGAAGCAACGCACAGACAGGAAGTGACGCAGATCCTCTGGATCCAAAAGTCTCTCTTTGAAAACAGCTGATGTAACCAGTGGCCCAAATTTAGTGCAGTTGTAGCCGAATAGGCGGCTGTGTGGACGACATAAACATCTGAGTTCTCGCTTAGCTAGCAGATTTAAACTGATGGATTTATCCAGCAAGTCTAAATTGTAAACTATATGTTTCTAACAGATCTGAAATATATACAGCAGTCCTGTTTCAGCTGAGTACAACGATTTCCATTCCCATTTCTGTAAATCAGAGTTTTATTTTTGCTTTTAACTTTGGTTCATTTCAATTTAATTTCAGTTTGTTTCTTGAGTTTCAGCGTTAGTTTGAGTTTTTTTCTTTATTATAATTTGGATGTTCAGAACAGGTATTACAATACACACAAAACACATTGTCAATGATCTCATCATACGTGTTGTTTTTACATATTTTCTGTATATTTTTATTCGATTTTTTTCTTATAAATACGCTATGTCATTATTGTCATTTTCATCATCGTTAGTTTTCTTTTTTTTCTTCTGAAGTCTACTTTTTATATTCATTTTAGTGAACTTTGGTTCAGTTTGTTTCTAGTTTGAGCTGTTAGCTTGATGTTTAGTTACTATAAAAACCTTAAGGGGTCTTAAACAGCTCCTTCAGTAACAGACTGTTCCTCCCACTGTGTAAGAACGAGCTCTAATACAGATCCTTCTTTCCAGCAGCTGTCACACTCTTTAACACCAGCATGACTTCATGACCTTTTTAATATTTATTTCTTATTTGAGTAACTCTTTAAGTTGTGTATATGAGCTACTGGAGCAAGTGAGTTTCCCCACTCCCAATATAAGCTTTGCATCCTCTGTTAAGAGCACTGTTAAGGACAGCTGAAATATTTATCCTGTATATCTGTATTTCCATGACACAGACAACCCAGCCATAGAAAACATAGAGCTGATAACGGACACGGGAAAAATCATCAACCTCGGACCCCAGCACGTCTTCTGTGACATGCCCTTCACGTTGCGCCTAGACACCCACAACGCCGCCATTGTCGCCATAAAACTCTGCACCTTCGATGAGAAGATGGAGATCGATGCCGCCATGTTATCTTCAGGTCCCGGCAGCCCTATGTGCTCCAGCTGTCAGCCTCTACTGTACAGGATTCAGAGGAAGCCGCCCTTCACCAGCAAACCATCACCTCAGATCCAGCAGACTTTCACAGACAGGTAGACGCTCAATGTAGTCAAAACTCATTCAAAAAATGTACAGGATGCAAAAAATAACAAAAGACTAGTTTGATGACTTCGTTAGGTAGCATGGGATCATGGGAGTTGTTGTTTGATTGTTAAACAACCCCAGATGAAGTAATATATTGAAGTTTTATGCACATTATGTTTAGTCATGTACGCCGACTACCTTCATCACCCTCTGACATATCCTGGAAGTTATTGGAACTAGAGGCAAGCACGGAAACTCACCATTACCAGAGGAAAAGCGCAAAACTCAGCAGAATAAATATGACAGGTCCAGTGTCTTTAGACATTTTAATGTTTTAAGTTTTAGTCAGGACTTCCCTACAGTCATTTTTTCAACTTTATTTTGCAATGAAAGCTAAATTTGTCTGGTTTAGTGTCAGCTCTCTAAGGTCACTTCATACATTGCAATAGTGACCCCAGCTGGAGGAGAAAACCCCAAACATGTGAACTTAGGTCAACAATCAGGCAAAACTCTGCTATGCAGAAGCCAGCCACAATGTGTAATAGGAATTGACAGGTGTGTTTTTCTGTCCAAACCACCCGAAAATACCCAGGACTCCACCTGAGGCAAGTTCCCGAGTCCGGTTTTCTCTCAGGTGCAAATGAATATTTATAACATGGAGGCTGTGTACTACTAACACTGAGTACACACACACAAACACACACACACACACACAACCACACATACACACACACTCTCTGCCTCGTCTCAGAGGAGAATAAGGCTGCAGTCATTTTGGGCCAACGTAGAGTACAAGTTCCACAACAGACCTCAGATCTGCTAATCCACAGTTATCTGTCTCTGAAAAGTGTTTGGGTCTGGTTCTGTTTGAAAAGCTCAGAACACAAATCTTTCCAGCATGCAGATGCCGAGCTGTGGCTACTGATCCAAATGTGTTTCAACAAGCATATACTCAATCAAAAGCACGCTGAAGTTTGGGGGTTGACTTGAATCAGTTTGTACAGTATCCTGTCTCTGTCCTGTGGGGTGTCCAGATCATTACGGGAATCCAAATGTAAAGCCATGAGCCAGTATTTTTTTTTTTTTTTTTTTTATCGCCAGGAACCCTCCCTGAAATACCCCAGATCTCCCTCTACTCCACTACAACCTCAACACTTAAAGCTGATAAGTACCTGCCAGGATATGACAGCCGTGTCACATGATTGCTGATCACTTTGGGTCCGATTCCAAAAGTTGTGGCATTTCTGAGAAGCTGTTGCTCTCTTATGGAGCAGGGCGGATGTTAGGTGGACACAGCTTCAAAAACAGTTTATTTTTCAGGGAACACGTCTGTTACACAAGCTGTGTCTAAGTGCAAAAAGATGTAAGAACCAGTGGGGATTGAGTTATGTGGGACTGAGGAGGGCAGAGAGGGGTTGATGTGAGGAGAAGAGAGTGTTTGAGAGCAATGAGCTTGGAAAAGAAGGAAGAGGGGTGGGATAATGGAGAGAAGAGAGGATGAGGGGAAGACAAGACAAAGGGGATTGTAAAAGATCTAGAAAAACATACGGGGAGAGACACAAAGACAAGCGTGGGAGGAATAGAAATGAAACTTAAAGTGGTGTAGGTGTAGAGGGGTGAGACGGGACAGAGGGAGACAGCCCAGCAGAGGTAAAGCAAAGTAAGCAGAGGCATATTGTTTTTTTTCTCTCTTTTTGAATATGAACCAAATGTGAGCAGCAGAGGCCATAAACACTAGTGACTGCCTGGATCTGGTCCTCAGATGTTTCCTCTTGCTGAACCATAGTTAGCACAGGCCGTGAGAGAGGGGGACCATGGACTGCTCAATTAATCAAAACTCTTCACATTCAGATCTGGTGCCATCTCTGAGTGTTTTAGATGTCTTTGTTACGTATTCTGTGATAGACCTTGATGGAAATGAGTTCCAAAGGGCGCCCCCCCTTTGCTTTGGGAAACACCATACATACCAAGTGTACCAAGTGTAAACCCATCATGACCCATCGTGACCTCACTTATCGGTTGCGAACAAACATTTTCAAGTCTCAAATTTGGCATTAGTCATGTTGCCATCTCGTATTTTTGGAGCCAGAAGTGACCATATTTGGACAAGAGTGTGGAGCCAGTGGGCGACGTACTGCGAGTTGGGCTGTGCTTGGTTTTGACTCAGTTTTCCGTTGTAGTCACAAATGTTCTCACAGTTGTGTCACAGTTGCTAAAATATCTTTATGAAAACATTTGAAATGAGAAATCGTCAATGCAGTAACACAATCTGCATCCATGTTTGATCAGCACTGGCTAGTTTGACAGTTTGACTCAATTTTGTGAGCCCGGTTTGTTCCGCCAGACGAACTCCCTGAGAATGACTTGTCAATCACAAGGCCCTAAAGCATATCCTGCTTCATCATCTATTTTACTCTTAACAGGGCCATAATTTACAAAATGAACATCATGCTGAGTGGAAGACTTGAAACTAGAGATTGAGACCATAAACTCATGAGGAAACTGTTTACTGAGGTAATAAATCAAGCAACGGCGCACATTTTCAGACAGACTCACCTGGAAGACATTCATGGTGTTGCACTCGGGTTGTTCACACCCAAATAATTGTGGAACAAATGAAAAAAACAGAGTTCAAACACTGGCCCATCACAGCATGAAGTGGGGTGTGAATGTCAGATTGGTTTCGGAAAGTTACAGAAATGGCCGAATGCAGCTTTCTCTCAATCTGATATTGGAAAGGTGTGGGGGTAGGGTTTTTCCAAAGCTATTGATCACCCGACCAAGTGCTTGTCAAATGTTAAACGGCATCATTTGAATCTCTCTGATCTTCTCTGATAATTTTTGGAACTTTATGAAATCAACAATCACACCCCCTTCACTTTCATGTGTGTAGAGGAGACAAGATTTGTAGGATTTCAAGCTCCCTCTGCATTCTTTATACAACTATTTCCTTCACTTTCAAATGAGTGTAGCACCAGGAATATCTTTGAAGAAGGGCTGTCCCAAAGTGTGTGCCATTATGCCCATTTGTAGGTTCTCATGCCCTTTTCTTTGACGGAAAGTTGACATTTGAGAGGTTTGACCGTAAACACCTTTACCTTTCGACATGCCTGCGCAAATCTTTGCTTGCTCAGCTTGTTTCAGACACCCACCGGCCTTAGAATATTATTTGTGTTGTCTTGTTTTCCCTGGATTACATCTCCATCCTCAATGTTTCTTAACTGTTTTCTGTTTACATATGTAACACTGCTGGCATTGAGTGGTTAGTCCTATGAGTCATTTTGTAGTTTACACACATTTTTCTGTGTCAGCGTGATGATTTAACAGAGGTTTTCTTACATGCGAGTAGGCGGTTAGCTTGTTCTAAACAAGCTAAAGATGATATTTGTTAATTGAGTGTGTATGTTTGAGAGGGAATTAGGTATGCGAGGAGGAAATGTGAAGTGCAACAAGGCAAAAGGAAAAAGATTACCTAAACCTCACCGTAACTATCATGAAGTACTGAGAGGCCTCTGAGAGACGAGAGAGGGAGAGAGCTGTTTGAGGATAAATACAAATATATATCCAAAAATTCTTCATTTCCTTCTCTGATCCATAATTAATGAAGGAAATTTGTGGAGTCTGGAGAAACCGGACAGGCCACAGATAGATGAGTGATTGGTTAACTTTGAGGCTTTGCCAGGCGGATACAGAAGCAGTGGATCTGTGCTGGGAAAACAGGGAGGAGGCTCTTTTTATAGACACGGCTCACCAAAACAGATCAATAGTACCGACAATGGAGCCGAGGTATGGTTACACACACTTCCTCCCTTGGAGGCCTTAAGGTCATTGGATACTACAAGGTTACAGATAGAAGCAACTGTGCAAGTGCGAGTTCTACTTTTGTTCCTGCAATCCCATGAGCCTCTGTTTGCAGAATGCATTAGGATTCATGCAGAATTGATTTACCACAAATACAATGCTTCCTCCCCACAATGCACAAAGTAGACGCAGGTCATGATGTGCTATAGGCTGGCACCAGAAACCACGGTACTTCTTTCTTATTTTGTCAAGTACTGAATGAGTCATTAGTATCGATCAACAAGCCTGTAAAGATTATATGATCAGTTTGTACCACACAGAGCAGTAAAAAACAAACTTTGAACTTCTATTTAATAATTTTATTATGCCAAAATAAATTTACAATTTTGAGCAATCACGAAACCAGTTTCTCTCTTTTCCTCTCCTCTCCTCTCCTCTCCTCTCCTCTCCTCTCCTCTCCTCTCAGCTATGTAAAGCAGGGAGTCAAGTACCAGTACATGATCCAGGTGGAGGCAGATGGTGTCCTCAGCGATTTCTCCCCACCTCTCCTCTACACCCATGGGCAGCCTTACTGTGGAGATGGCCTCATACAAGGGTCTGTGCACTGGAGATGATGAAGATGGACACTAATTACACACTGAAAATGTCCATGTCATGTGAAATGAAAGTGATGATGGTGATGATAATAATGATGACGATGATGGTGGTGGTGGTTCTCTCTTCGTAGGTCAGAAGAGTGTGATGACAATAATCTGTTGGATGGTGATGGCTGCTCTAAGAAATGCCACAAGGAGATGGGCTTCAACTGTAAGGGTGAGTGAGTCCTGTTCACTCCAGCGAGGGTTAACACACAAATGCACACACATACACACACACACACACACACACAGTGTTTAAAGCTGAGAGCATGTTGAGCAGTGGGGTTTCTTTCAAAACAATGGCAACACCATATAAAGTTTTAGTGTAAAAGAGCAGTCACTAAATAGGCAGAAATCTCTCATTTGTGCATGCAGCAGTATTAAGAAAAAAACATCCAAGCCAATCAAATTTAATTTACAAGACATAAAAGCTTCTGGCTTGAGCTGATTCCACAAACCATTAATGTAGCATCACCGCAACATAAGAGAAAACAGATGAGCTGAAGGGTAGAAAGTAAGTTTTTGGTTTGCTAAGTCACAAGTCTTGTTTGGAAATCTAAAGCGTCTTGACATTAGGTTGGCAGGGAAACGCCAGAAAAACACTTTTTCAGCACTAAAGTACACTGTTCAGTCTCAAAACACATGTCAGCCATGTTTCCTTTATTAAATAAGTTTTGGCCTTTAAAAGATTTCAAGCAATTGATGCAGGCCAGGGCATATTGATAAATGAAGTTTATTGATTTTTATCAAAGATCATGTTGTGGTTTTTGGATTGAACACTTGCAAAAATCAACTCACAATAACAAGTTATTCTTTAGACACTGTTGCCATTTTTCATTTTATCTGATGTGATTTATCTAAAGTAAGTAATACGTTTTTTATGATCAAATCACATGTGCAGGAACAGTCAGCCAGAGATCATAATCAGCCGTAAAAGCTTCCGCGTCTGACAACTGTTGACCCTGTAGTTTGGTGATTGGAGGCCACCTTGTAGATCTGCCCGCCAGAATCAAATCATGCAGAGGATATTTCTCATCCTTGTTTTTTTTTTTTGTTTTTTTTTTTACCCATCAAGAAGCTTAGAATTAGGAAAGAGCAACTGTGGTTAGGGTTTTAGGCCAGGTTAACGTTTGGTGAGGTTCAGACAAGAATGCATGATTTGTTTCTTAGAATCAACAAGCAGAGATTTTTTTTTCGGTAAGATGAGAAACATTCAGACACTGTTCATTTCAAAACAACTTGGTGGGCATTCAAGTTTTAGTCACCAAAACGAGATACACCTGTTAAAGGTCCAGTGTGTCCGATTTAGTGGGCTCCATTTACAGAAAGCAGACCTGAAAATAAGAATGATTATGCTTTTGTTACCTTAAAATAAGCTTTTTATATGTGTGGATCCTATTCCCACAGAGTCCAGCATGTTGTTTCTACAGTAGCCCAGAACGGACAAACTGTCCCTAGATAAAGATATTTAAAGGTGCAATGTGTAAGATTTGGGGACTTTATTTTCAGAATAATAAAGATAGAAAGAAAGAAAATAAATAATAAATAAATAAAAATAATCTAAGAATCTTTTTGTCTTTGTTAGTTAAAAATTCTCCTTTTGTATCTACAGTGAGAGCAGGTCCTCTTTCATGGGAGCCGCCATATTGAAACACCATGTTTCTACAGTGGCCCAGAACAGTGTAAAACTTTATGGACCCTGTTTAGGGTCACAATATTGTGACCCTAAAAAGGGTCCATAAAGTATTACACTAGGAAGGTGAGGGTGATGTGAGGAGATTGCAATGCAGTGATCCAGTCCACTTGATGAAACTAAATTCTATAAACTGGACCTTCAATGAAACCACTGAAACAATTGAAACCATTAACATAGCATCAAAGGAGATTCACCTACACACCTTGAAGATGGTAAGGTGAGGGGGTGGCAGTTAGTGACCGTACCCTAAATGACACTAAATCCTGCACACTGGTCCTTTAAGACTCTTTAATGTTGACACCTCCAGGTTCAGCATAAAGTGACATTTGTATCAGTGTTAATGTTGGAGAGAGTCACTGAGTGTGTTCTCTGTATTAGTGGTGATTGTTCACTTTTCCATTATGTGTAGAGAACAACCATAACTGCCATTTACTGTCTGCAGAATATATATATATATAAAAAAAGAAAAAATCCCTTTGTTATGAATCCCATATACAGTTTTCAGCCATGAGAGCAGGGCCAAACTTTACTCCGTTAACTCTGGGCCAGGTGGTTAAAAAAGCAGTAAAAAGTACCAAAAACAAGCAGCATAACATGGCAAAAGACAAACAAAGAAGCCACAGAGAGTGCCCCCATCGTTTTGACTCCACCACAGGACAACAACACTTTGTGTCTGCACCCTCGCCCAGCCTGAAGCATGCAGACAGGCCACAACAGAAGCCTCACAACACAACACTGAAGGGAGTTCACCCAAAACACTCCATTGAAAGCAGAAGGCTGAAGGAGTCAACATGTCAACATGTGTTTTTTTTTTTTTTGTGACCTTGATATTAGGTAAACACATTCAAAGAGTGCCAAGTGGTCGACGGAAGGCAACGAGAACGCAACCCATCGCGCTGCTCACCACTGCCACACACTGAACCCTGTGTTATGTTGTGACACTTATCGTTAAAGTCTCACACACATCCAGTGCCTTTCACATCCAACACATTCATGTGTCTCCAAGTGTCTCTGTTTCTCATTCAAAGACTTGGGCTGGATGAGAGTTGGCATTAGCCACACTGACACGAGAAATCAGCCCCACTGTTGTGGTATGTGGTGTTCCTCCGCATCCTTAAAATTTACCCTCTGTATAACACAATGTTTATCCCAACACTCCTCAACCACCAGAGGCTAACACGAATAACTATGGCTTTTTTAATAAAATAAATATTCCATAATATTGCCAAGAGACAAGGCAGCGTGTTAGTTAGTTCCTTTTTAGGCCATGTCTTGTTTCTGCTTGCAGCTGGATGGTACGTATTCATGTGTGGTGGAAGGCTTTGTGTTACGAGAGCTTGTTACCCGGATAAAATTTCCATCATCCAGTCAATTTATTTGTCAGGGGAAACAAGCAGAGAGCGATCCCTCCTCCTCCTCTACCACCGAGGCTAGCCATTCCGTGACTGAAGCTATTACATCTCTTGTTTTACAATAAAAGACATCATGACTAGGAAGGAAAACAATTTGGCAAAAACAGGTTTTTACAAATTGCAACACTTAAAACCAATTATTCAGTTGTACTTCTTAGTCATAGACAGAATATTTGTTTGGGTTCCTTGCCACATTCACTCAACTTAACTCCAGCGATGCAGTGTTGTCTTGCTCCTGCTCAATCCACCGTGGCTCTGCGGTAACTGCACGGACTGCTTTTATAGCCATCTCGTCACAGACGAGCCGCGCACAAGCTGCATTTGTTCACGGGGTGCTGCTTTTTTATAGATTCCACTGATTTTTAATTCAATTTTTTAACTGGCTGATTAAATAAAGGTTAAATTGCACAATATGATTACGGCATGCAGACCTTAAATAAAAAACAGATGGCCTTAATAGTTAAGTCAAAGACTGTCAAGTAGTCCTCTTTTGTGAGGCTTGATAAATACACAGACTTGGAATTGAGAAGACTTAATCATTTTCACAGGTGTTGTCAAAGCAGGGGTGGGGTGTTTGGTGAGTTCACTTAGTGCAGCGTTGCCAAATGAACTCGCTATGACAATATGCCATTGAATTGTCGAGGCTTAATTTGCCTTTTATCAGAAACACGTTTCCGTCGACTAATTGAAGCCAATTGTGCGGCGCTGACTCTCTGACACGGCTCTGTCTGTCTAACTTCTGCAGCTGTCCAGATGTTAATGAGGCCAAACGTCTGAAGTGTCTGATGGTTTCCACCCGGTTTATGAATTTATGTTGCATTACAAGCCGTTGTTCAGCTCATGCTTTGTGAAAAGTCACTCTTTGACCTTGGATACAGTAGTTGGACAAAAACAAACAAGCAAACAACAGAAAGACCTCTGTGACTTCATCCACGATTGAAGATCATCAGATGTGGTTGAAATCTTTAGTTGAGTATTTCTTGTCTACACACCTTTGTCCATCAAGACCCCAAGAAGCTGGGTTAGGCTTAGGGTTCAGTTATTGACTCTCCATGTGCTGCTCACACAGTTTGTGGTAGAGAGCCAGAGGCAGTGCATGGGCCATTGCAATCAACCAGATTGGGTTTAAAAAAAGAGAGGTTAGGTTTAGGCAAGAAGTGGAGACAAGGCAGAGTGGTTAAGGTTGGAATAACTAACTGGGAAGGTGTTACGTTTGAGGATATCCAACATACAAAAGCAGGTATATAGATGAGATGTTAGGATCTGTGGTCAGCCAAAGACTAGGTGGCTAGGGTTAGACTAACTGGTGTAACTCACTAAGAAAAGACAGCCCTAGTTTACGGTCGCTTTCCACAGTCAGCTGTACAATAATGACAAAATGCTGCATAATGTTGCATGAGATGACGTTCTGCCTCGGGCTCTCGTGGACAGGTGTTTATTTTCCTTTGGCATTATGTTGAATTTTTTTTGATAATAGCTGAGTTTATAAAAAACAAAATTCAAAATTTATTAGTGGACACAATAATAGGCCAAAGGAATATCTTCCTGTGTGTGTTTTTTGTTTTGTGCTGGACTTGGAACAACTGTCGACAGGTCTTTGTAACACATGATGCTGCTGCTGTTGTTTCTTGGTGACTTATAGATACCCATGGTCTGCTGAGGTGCTTTTGGGATTAGGCTAACTGGCCAAGTCACATATTAAGTTCTTTTTCTGCCTATTAGCCTTATGAAATTGTTGTGATCTTCAATAATTAATTGAAGTCAAAGTTCATTTCTGAGCATAATTTACAGTCTGTTGACAGCACAGAGAGTCAGATATGGTCGAGTTGACGTGGCTAACATTAAAAGTGGCCAACGAAAACACAAAAAAGATTTGCTCAGATTTGGTTCACTGACAAATAGATTTGGATGGGAGTCTAACAGTGGGGGATGAGCATATACCCTGCCAGATTAAGAAACCAGGCTTTATATTCTTTCATAAATCCTCCTCGCTCATTCTCCTCTCCGTCTCCCAAGGTGAACCAAGTCAGTGTTATGTTTTTGACGGCGACGGCGTGTGCGAGGAGTTCGAGCGCGGCTCCAGTGTTCAGGACTGCGGTTACTTCACACCTTTGGGCTACGTAGACCAGTGGGCGTCCACTGCCACTGCTTCTCATCATGATCCCAACCACTGTCCCGCCCATGCTGCCACTGGGGAGCCGTCAATTACCAAGGTATGAAGTATGAACCACAGGGCCCTGTAATGTAAAGTGTTAGCAGCCGGCTAATCAAGGCCTATACTGTTGTCTGGATTGACAATTTGGTTGAAAATAACAAAAAAACACAACTTACAGCACATACAGGAAATCAATCAACTCATGTCAAATCCAATATGGATGACCAATTCTTCTTCACTTAATGAGTGGAGCAGCAGTGTTTTCAGTGCTGCCACTGGTGGCCGGAAGCTTTATTACAAAGATTTATGTTTTCAGGTGATTAATTTTGCTGGCCTCTGCTGATACAAACAACAGTTTTATGTGAGAGGTCCCATTCACGCAGGTCTTATAAAGAATAAATGCAAGCAGCAATTTTTCTTTTTTCTTTTCTTTTGTCTACCTACTGAATTTTCTCTGTCTCTCTCTCTCTCAAAAAGGAAGTTTGAGTCAAAATAAGAATCAACTGTAATATCAAAGGATCAATGGTAATAAAAACTCTTCAGGTCACAGTGACACAGACAAATGAGCCAGAGAAAGGGCTTTGCACAGCAACCCCGAATGCTGCATAGCTCCCCCTGTTTTATTTTTAAACCGCATCAATCATTTCCGAGCTCTGACATCTCCCATAAAATCTCTGCTATCACACGAGGTCCCTCAGGCCCATCACTGCCTTCAATTAACTGACAGTTTTAGAAACATTCTCTGATCTGCTTCGCTCCTCTATGCGGAGTTAAGTGAGTTCTGCACAGCTGGGCAAAGAACATGATTTAAGCCACTTTTATCATGGGAGGAGAGCTGGTGTCAGACACACTGGTTCCAGCATCTCGGAACTGGCAAACCTCCTGGGATTTTTCACGCCACAGCGTCTGTACGAGGAAAGGTGCAATAAACAAAACAAATCAAAGTGTCATGAGTGAAAGTCAGCATGGCCTGTCAAGAGGCTTGCCAGAGAGTCTGTCTAATAGAACTCATGAAGTTAACACAATAAAATCAGGTTCTGTGAACCTTTGGTCATTCCACCATAAATTCCACCATAAAGATACTTCACTGTACCAGCATGTATCTGTCACATTAAAAGGTCAGCTAAGGTTGTGGATAATAAAACGCCTAATAAATTACTAATATTATGCATTAAAGCATGATTAATTCTCATTATTTATTGTGTATATGACTTTGAAGCTCTGCAGGTACCAGCACCTGGAGGTGAGTGAGAAACTGCCCACCGACGCCTGGTTCCCGTGTACCGCCCAGACCGACACAAACAATGACCTCGAACATTCATTCTGGCTGAAGGTACTTGTGTGTGTGTCTGAGTGTGTGTGCGCGTGCACACATATTGTATGTGTTTTCCCCTCTGCTGAATGACTGTGGGTGGCTACTCTGTCTTCAACAGCTTCCAGCTCTTTCCAATACTTTAAAAAAAGGGTTGAAGGGCCTCTTGCACACACTGCTGGCTCCACACACACACACACACACGCACACATGACAATTGGCTCTGACAATTGCATGATTCATACAATACATTGGTTACCATAATTACTTATTTTCCAGGTCAGCTGTGAATTATGGGTACTAATGATCTGTAGATGATTAGCAAATCACAACATGGACTTTAATTCTTTATTTTTTTACCTAGTGCGTACTAATCAGAATCATCCATAAAATGATCATTACTGATTTACTAAAAGACCAAATGTTGTATAATTAACTCATCATTCATAATTAAATACTTAATAGGTTCACAAGTTATTCAAATACTGGCATGTGCAGGAAGAATAATAATTTTGTAATCATAAATAGATCTCTTAGTTCATTGTGGATACATAATTCATCATGATCATTTATTGTGGCTCCAGAAAGTGCAGAGCAACAAAGACATTAATTATCTCCTAAAAATGAAGACATATCATGAGCTAATTGTTTATTTGTAATGAACGCTTTAGAGTTGTTGACAGAACGGTTGCTCCTGCAGGTGAAATGATTCACATGGCTGCTTATCTCTGCAGGCCTGACGTTCTTCTAGCCAGCAGTGCTTCACAAAGATGTCCTGGTTTGTGTACTGCACTGCATTTGGACCTGGCTTTCCATTCCAGACCCGTGTCTGGTTCTCATATTTAGTAGTTTCGTATTATTTAATCTTTCCACAGCCACAGTTCCCACAATCAGCTCTGCGGGTCCAGACTAAGCGTAGGCTAGCTGTTGATTTGACTGATAGCTTCACAACCTTGTCCGTCATGCTCTGGATTATAGGATCCTTTACAGCCATGAGCCTCCTCTTTTCCTTCCTTTGCACATGCTCATTTTCTCTTTCTCTCTTTTCTCTTTCTTTCTCATCATTTCCACTTCTTTGTTGAATGACTCATCTTTCCATCCCCTGCTTCTTTTATGGATGCCCACTTTATCAGACACATCTCTGCAACCTTTCTGGAAGGACGCCTGATCCCCGAAAGACTCTTTCACAGCGTGAAAAGACTCCGCGATAACACCCATATCTGAAACACCTACTTTTCCCTGAAGGGTTCTTTCTGTCTCTGAAAGGATCTCCCTTCGCCTTAAATATCAAGCCTCGCTCTGTCTGAAAAGCGTTCCTCAGCCTTCCATCTGTCAGCTCTCTAAAAGACGTCTGTCTCATTTAACTTCTTCATTTGGAAGTGCTTTCTCACTTTCTAAAAAAGGCCTCTAAAAAGTCTTTAAAGTCAAAACTCAAAATCTATCTTTCGAGCATGAAACACTCACAGTCTGGAGGCTTGACAGGTGGCTGTAAAAAGTTAAGAGAGAGAGAGAGAACGAAGGTCAGGGTCAGCTGGGGATTGCAGCAGTTACATGCGGTATAATGCACGATCACTGGTGCGTTAGTTTAGGACATGTTACAGCACTCAGTGCCCACCCTGACAGCCCTACAACTGCTGTTTTCTCCTTATTTCTATTTATGTGGAATTCCTTGTTTTTCTAATCTGCAATGCCCAGTTCTTGTCACTGCTAACTCCTGGGGAGGACACACTGTCCTCTCATCTAACCAGAGGGAGTTGGCCGTAGAGCGCCAAGAATCCTTAACTAGCTTCCAAAAGATGTGTGTTCATTGGAGAGTCCAACCAGGCTGGACCAGGAATCTAATCTACACAAGCTGACAGTGCTAGTACAAGACATAAGACATTTTAATTCACAGTATAAACCAACTGGCCAACAGATTATTCTCACAGTAAACCTTTTCTTGCTGTAGCATGAGATCCATGTTTGTTTCCTCCTTTAAAATGATCCCACAGGTGGGATTTGCCCATCCTGGAGTGGCAGCCTCTGTGATGGTCTACCTGGCTGCAGACGGGTCGTGGTCTGGGGAGCAATGTCGGAGGACAGCCACCATCCTCCTGTCTGATACCACTGGCAAGAACCACTCACTAGGTACTTGAGTTTGCTCTTTAAATTAAGATGATGCTTAAGGTCAGAACCTAAAAGAACTGCTTGAAATCCTTCTAGGAACACATGACCTCTCATGCCATCGGAACCCGTTGGTAGTGAACGTGACCCACGACCTGTCTCAACCTTTCTTCATCACGGCCTCTGTTATCCTCCTCTTCTCCTCCCCCTCTGTGGCAGTGGGAGGTGTGGCTCTGAGGACATCCTGCCACTTCAGCACCTTCGCCCTGACCGGGTGCGCATCAGAGGGTGGGCTCTCCCACAACTACCTACTTTACACACACACACACACTCAACTTACACAATGTACACATCACTCAATACTAAACGAAGACGATGAATGTTCTCACTGACACAAAGGAAATATATAAGTTTAGAAAAAACTGTGTTGGGTGCACATCTGGTGGTACGCAACCTCTGTGTGGTTGTATTTGGAGGAATCTCTAAAATAATTTTACTATCAAACAACCCTGTTCAGCCAGAGATGGAATGTCATTTTTTTCATGTCCTGGAATATTCTGTTTCATTATCAGCCTGATACATTGTCACATTCATACAGGTAGCAAGTACAGTATCCACAACATAGTGCCAATATAGTGAGTGGAGGTACAGTGAATGGTTTAAAATCACTGCAACCACAGCTCTGAACGAGGAAATATTAGGAACAGATGTGTGAATCAGGAGCACCCCTTTTCCCACAATAAATAATCTTCTTATTAAGAATAAACCTACCTCCTATGTGAACTGTCTGTAGCCAAACAGATAGTGTATTTCTAATGTCTATAAGCGAAAAAGCTGGAAACAATGTTCAGTCTTTCTCTTCAGTACTCACGCATGCTAAAGATTGCTGAAAAGAAATACCCTGCTGATGTCACACTGTCAGACTTGTGATGTATAAAGAAGAAGAAGATGCAGAAATATTGTCTTTTTAAATCCCACACATTCTTCTTCTTTGTACAAATCTGCTGCCTACATTGCACACAATGTAGCTCCGCTAGTAGTGGCTAATGTCGTGCCTCTAGCTTCATGCAGAGATGAGAATCAGGCTGCAGAGGTCAGCCGAGATCACTTCTCTCTAACCTCACACCTCCAGATTTTGTTTGTTTTCAAACTCGCCTGATGTTGACTCGAGTGACATCACTTGAGGTAACGCCAAACTGTTACCATAATAGTTAAATTCACTAGATGACAGCCTCCCAAAATGTTGGAGTATTCCCTTGATCAGATTAAACTCAGAAACAATGATCACTTCAGACCGTGTGGCTGTTTGCTTTGTCTCTCCCCCACCTCTCATCCCTCTCTTCTCCTCTCTCTCTTTCCCTCCGTCCGTCCCCTGCAATAGCTGTTTGCGGCAGCCATGTCAGATGGACGGCTGCAGCCCTCCACAGTTAGAGCACGCCACTGTCAGGTAGGCCCTTTGGAATGAAACACTGACCGATCAGAGAGCTGAAGCAACAAACAAAAGAACTATCTATATATCAGTGTGTCTCTGTAGGTGCACAGGAGGAGGGGAGTCCTCTCGCTGCTCTGTAGAGTGTCACCGTGGTTTCAGCATCACTATCATCAACGGCAAGCCAAACCCACCCCAGCAGGTACACATTTACGTATATAATGTCCTTTCAATGTTTGATTATCTTCCAGTGATACAAAAGAATGTTATGCAAGAGAGAGTATTTAAGAGAGGATTTTGGTTTGGATGTCAGAGGGGGGAGCACCGAGGGAGAGAAAGACAGACAGAGGGTTTTCCTTCCAACAAGTTTTAGAGTAGCACTCCAGTCATTTGTTCCACTATTTGTAACATTTTCTTTTCTTTTCCTCACTCAACATTTGTGGTTGCATTCTCTTTTGCCTCCAGAAACTGGGCTAACTCAATTACATCCTCTGTGAATGATGAAGGATACCAAGCAGATTTTATGTCTAATGTGCTCAGTTTCACAGATGACACTGGCTGTCAGCGAAGACAGAATTTAGGCAGGATTTTAGCAATCATATGGGTAAAGGTATAAACACAGACATGTGTATATAGGTATTGTTATCAGGAGGGACCTCCCAATACCTTATCCGATTGATCCTTAATGTCTGGGCTAGATGTCATAGGCAGTTCAAGTGTGGTTTTTAGCAGTTGATTGACAGCTTCATTGGTATTCTGTATGATTAGTAAGTAAGACAGGCCTTGTCTTTTTCTGTATCATCAGACCATAAATGGTTTTAATGATTTTGTTTGTTGAGTTTTTGGCCAAAAGTTAGCCCTTTTTTGATTTAAGAATCGTACAAAGTTACAAAGTCTGCTCCTACTCCGTCTCCTACTCCTACTCCTACTCCGTCTCCTACTCCGTCCTCTACACGTGATACTCCATCTTCTTCCAGAGAGAAACCCATCTGGAGTGCTTCCATGGTTCATGGGATCGTGTAGTTAGCTGTCAGCCTGTAGACTGCGGCCTGCCTGATCAGTCTCATGTCTACCATGCCATATTCAGTTGCCCCTGGGGAACCACCTTTGGCAAACAGTGCTCATTTACCTGTGGATCACCAGCTATACTACAAGGTATGTCATTGGGTTTGTCCATTCTACTGTATTCTAGTTTCAGTCTGGTCTTTTCTATTGTTACTATATTCTTTGTTGAACATCAGTGGATCATGAACAAACAAATGATTCAGCACTGTCAGGCTGCACTGTCAGGCTAACTATAAAGACACTCAACCTTTTTGACTTAAAATGACCATGCTATTATCATTCATTGACTGTTTGATTGTTGACTGATGAGTTTCAGTCAAGCGGACTAAAGAGCCTTTCATGTTTTGTAACATCTCATTTAATGAAAATAGCTCTTGTTGGCGGCTGTCACTCAGGAGGTAGAGTGCCTTTTCTAATAATCAGCTTGGCGATTCAGGCCCTGGCTCCTCCAGTCTGTATGTCAAATTGTCCTTGGACAAGATACTGAAACCCAAATTGCTCCTGAAGGCTGTGCCATCGGCGTGTGAATGGGTGAATGCGACATCTAGTTTAAGGTGGTTTAAGTTGTAATTTCATTTGATAATTAATTCTCCGGAGCTATTAAGTGTAAACCCACTGGGACAACTATCGGTTTGTGGACAACAATTATGAAACAGCAATTTTGGCATTATGGATGTTGCCATCTTATTTTTTTGGGAGTGAGAAATGACCATATTTGGACGAGAGCGTTAAGTTGGTGGGTATGAGTTGGACTGAGGAAACTGCTTACAGGGGTCATAGATCAAGAGAAAAGTAGGCTCAATTCTGCATTAGACTCAATACTATCAGACCTTTTTGTTGCAGCCAGTGGAGCTGCCCCCTGCTGGGGAATGCAGGTTTAAGACACTTCACAGACCCTGAACGTCTGTCCAATAATTGTAAACTGTGGGTGGTTACGATACACCTTCTGACAGTTACAGCTCGGTGTAGTGAACAGATACAGCCACTGCAAGATGCTATCATGAGCTCCCGTCCATAAAACGAAATAGACCTTAAACCTTGATGTTACATAATTATGGGTTGAAAATTTGAGGTCTCTGTTTTTAACAGCACTCATCCTGCTGTAGTTACAGACAGTGTCTATTTAAAACTAATTAGTTTGAGGGCTGAAAAAGCTAAGACAAGGGGAACTAATCTAAAGTGAGCAAGAAGATGTAAAAAATCACAGCCTTGTCTTCTGTCAGTGAGGCTTCTCTTCACAGTGTTCCTCTCTGCAGCTTTGTGGCCTTTAAAATGTCCATCTGGATTTAGAAGACACACACACACGCACACAGAACACTACTCAGATGTCCACAATGTTTTTAAAAACACCACTTGCACCATAATGAGTCAGAATAAATATTGCCCCGTGGCAACCATAATTAGGAGTACCAGCACACACGCACAAATTCATAGTTACACACAGATGTTAAAAAGCATTAGCCCTCTTTAGTAATGAAAGTTACGCAATGTAGTAGATGCTTCTTGAAGTGATTAAATGAAACAAGCGTGATGCACTTTATGTCTGTGGCCGGAAAGCCACAGTAAATGCTCAAATGTCGTAGAAAAGTCAGCACTGAGGCTCATGTATTCATGATCTAAATACAGATTACGCGGAAATAATTCTATTTGTGGCTTTTGGTTAGTGAAATATGTTTGGAGGCCATCACAGTGACAACAATACATTCAGTACACACCAGTGCAGCTGTAATGGATTTTGATAATAACAACAAAACACCAGCCCGATGTTTAAATAGCTTATAAAAATGTGATGCCATGTTAAAGATTCATTACATTTTATAGATCCAGTAAAAAATGGAAAAGGTTTAGGATACACATACACACACATGCCGACACTCGTGCTTCATATGGGGCCACGCAGGCATCGAAAATATTAGCTTTGGGCAGTCCTGAAGCTATAGTCTCCTACTCCTCATAACTGTAAAAGACAGAGCCATGAAACAAAAGCAGAATGTTTGGTTGAACAGAAATCAATCCATGATGTTGACCTACTTGTGCCTTTCCTGTCTGCAGTACGGACAGTGTAACTCTTATAAATGTATGTTTCAGAGCGAGGCTATGTCACCAACACAGTCAGTCTCTTTTAAATGTAAAGTTGAATTCATGAGCAGTTACAAGGAAAGTTTGATATTTTCAACCTATGTCAAAATGACTACCTGGGGACAACAGTTTTTGAATCTGGTCCAGTATTGAGTGAAGGTGCATGCCACCAAAACTGGCTGCAAAACGTAATCCTTCAGGCCGACTTGTGCACCGTCATTGTAGATGTAAGTCCACTAATGTGTTTATTTGTGTCTGACAACATTACGGAAAGGATACAGAGACCTTTGTGACCTTTTTATTTAAGAGTTTTGTTTTGTTTATCCAGAATAACTCTGTCCAACGTCCCCATACTCCATTGACAAAAACAGTCATTTGACCTCACAGGACAGAGAAGTTTCCAGCCAACTGCTGCCTTGATTTGTAGATGTGATTTGTTATTGTGTAACTTATTAGTCTTAGTCTTTTAGAGATCCAAATTAGCAATTCCCTATAGCAATTAACACCAAATAAACTCATGTTCTGCCAGGTAAAAGTACTGTTTTTGTCAGGGGAGTGCTGTGAACAACAGCTGTTTAAAAAAAAAACTCATGTTTGATAAAAAAAAAAAGGTCTATCTCTGTAGGATCCTTTCCATAATTTTGTCATTTAAGCTTTCAAACTTCATAAATCTTGCTGTGCAGCTGACTACTGCATGTTATTGAAGGTTAGAAAGTTAGGTGACTTTATGACTTTGCTAGTTGTGCTAATTGTGCTACAATACATTTCAGCATGTCACAGACAAACAGTCTGCAGTTACATTCACACAGCTCAAATCTCATTAAATACCTCAAACAATTATCATGAACCACATCATGAAGTAGATTATACAGTTACATACATACATCAGTACATGTTTATGTGTGTTTAGAATAATACAGATAGAAATAGAACAATAAGTATATTTTTC
Source organism: Nibea coibor (assembly GCA_023373845.1). NCBI lineage: Eukaryota > Metazoa > Chordata > Actinopteri > Sciaenidae > Nibea > Nibea coibor. Next base: position 20,914,196 of record CM041725.1, on the reverse strand, counting down.
TGCTATTCACACTTGTATTAGGTAAACTTCCCTTCCACTGTCCAAGCATACTTTAAACTCTCCTCTGTTGACTTGAAATCCTCCCTCCTCAGGTGACAGCGACAGGTTGGTGTGTTTGGAGGACGGTCTGTGGTCTTTCCCAGAGGCCTACTGCAAGATAGAGTGTCCAGAGGTCCCAAACATACCCGATGCCAAGCTGCTAACAGCAGACTGTCTGGCCTCAGGGCACGATGTTGGCTCTGTCTGCCGTTACAAATGCAACCCAGGTTTCTATGTAACAGGGAGCCTCAAAAAGAAGACACAGAGGTAAGTGTTCAGGGACTGTTGGCAGCTCAGTGGACAGAAAATACAGCTGCCAGGGCATTTATATGAGCATCACTCATGAAAAATGTATGTTCCAATAGCAGTTAAACTATCGATAGGCCGAATACTAAATAATGTTCTCTTTAGTTTCTTTCCAGTGCTTTCTGACTGACACCTTAAATGATAAATCAGATTAATGATTTCAGGCATGTGTCATGTCTTTTTACATACAAGGACATAAAATAACTGCAAGAACAATGGACTTTAAAGACAAATTGTGGGTTCTGTGGAATGCCTTTAAATAGTAGTAAGTCTGCGTAGACAGCAGACCAAAGAAAATCCACTGTTTTATCACACATGCCTCTCTGCGTAATGGAGGAAATTCCTTCTTTTCCTTTATTTTACAAGATTCCTATTACGCACTGCTTAATAAAATTAGGATCTTTGATTTAGTGCAACAATGCATCACATGAACACCCAAATGTTTAAATCTCTGCTTAAAGAGGCATTTTTTTGGGTCCATCAACTGTAAAAGGACATTCTGTTTCACATTAGGGTCCTATAAAATATGTACCGCTGCTAACCGGGCCTCGTCATTACACCGCCAATTGTATTCATTGGGTAACTGCTCATTACTGCACACAGTTCACATGTTGTTAATGAAGAGGACACAAAGCCTCAGGGGTAAGTTTACATCCTGCCTTACGTGGAGGCAGTCATCCATCTTCACACATTTCAGTCTGTACGAGCAGCAGTCTGGTTAAATGAGTTCATAGTAATGCTATATTTTCCATGCATTGTCTTGAATTGTTATTAAAATCCAATGTATCAAATATCCAACAAGCAGAGGAAGAATATACATACTATAGTTTTGTATTATATGTCCAATAACAGTGTTTCAGGTAAAGATTTGCAGCTGCGTGTCTTTATGAGTTAGGCTTTCTCAAACATACTGTATGTGTAAACATTTTAATAACCCCCGATGCTTTATTAGTCCAACATGTGAAAGTGAACAGCAGCAGCTATTAAAGAGCTTTAAACAGGCTTTTACTCTTACCTTTGACACATGTACCCACATAAACTCAGACTGTAATGCATGTTGTTGCATTCACACACTACGTGCACCGCAGCAGAGATTTTATTTTTTTTTACTGTCGAACGGGCAGCTCTGCGCATTTCGTAGTGTGTTTTTCGTTACTGGAAGAGTAAAAGTAAATGCAGAGGTATGGTCTACATGTGGTTCTGTAGAGAGTTTGTTATAATAAACCTTATTAGAGCTAATGTTTTTTAATAAATACATGTCTACTTTGGTGCTCTGGATACCAATCTTACATGTTTTGCTCTAAACTCTGTCAGGTCGATCATCTGTTAAACAGACATATGATTCAAAATAAAATAAAAAAAAAAACACCAGGAATGCTGGTTGGGAGAGAGCTGCTGCCACAAGTATCTTGGGGTCTTGTTCACAAGTGACAGGAAAATTGAGCGTGAGATAGACCAGTGGATTGGTACTGCTGCTGTTCCGTTGTGTGGTAGAGGCAGCTGAGCCAGAAGGCAAAGCTATTTATTTTCCAGCCCATCTACGTTCCAACCCTCACCTACGTATGGTCATGAGCTTTTGATAGAGACTGAAACATTGAGATCACAGATACAAGCATCCAAAGTGAGTTTTCTCCATTGGGTGATGGGGCTTGACCTCAGGAACAGGTTTAGGAGGCTGGATATCTAAAGGGAGCTCAGGTTAGAGCAGCTGCTCCTTCAGGTTGAAAAGAGCCAGCTGAGGTGGTTCAGGCATCTGATTAGGATGCTGCCTGGGCGGGCATGTCCAACTGGTAGGAGATCCCAAAGCAGACCCAGATCCTGCTGGAGGGACTATATAACTCATCTGGTCTGGGAATGTCTCGGCATCCCCATTCAGGAGGTGCTGGAACGCATTTTTGGGGGACACAATCCCAGATAAGTGGAAGGAAATGGATAGATGCATAGACCAGGGACTACAGTTTTTGCTCATTATTGCTTACAACTAAAAATGTTTAACTCCTCAAAATGTAATTTAAACTCACCTTACCTGGAATAAGATCACTTAAAGCTGTGTTCATTTGCTCCTATTGTCTCCAGGAAGTACTTCAAGTTGGAGTGCCTGGGGGGGGGGCAGTGGGAGGAAACAACCTGTGAGCCGATATCCTGCCCAGCCCTACCTGATGTATTCCAGGGCATGTATACCTGCACCAATGACCTGTACTATGACACCCGCTGCACCCTACAGTGCCCAGAGGCAACAGAGAGTGTAAGAACAGCTAGTGGCCACATTATTACCAACACAGTCGTGAACATCAGGTTGATTTTAGATCAGTTGGACAGGGACAGCGTTCAGTCAAGTTTGATGTGATACACTGCAGCTTTTTCGCTCAGAACACAACAACAGTCCCTGTGGTTTCAGCTGCACTCATGCATCCATGACAGTTTGTCATGAACATGTTGCTGCCCCAGACCTCAAGAAAAATCATTTTCAGGATCATCCAGCAGCACATGAGCAGCGTAAATGAAGCATGAGGAGACTTCTACGATGGCCGCCATTGTTAAATGTGTAAAAAATGTGCACTTCCTTCAAGTTGCCCAAGCATGAACGGCGACATGTTCAAACTAGCTCTACAATATAATATTTTTATAAAGTCTCTAGAGAAGGATCCTTTGAATTTCTGGGCGCCATCTCTTTATTGAAGCCACATTTAGTATGCGTGTTAGAACAATTATGAGACGAAAGCATTTGAAGCGTTTTTCATATGAAAGATCATCTCACGATTGATTCTTCTGTCAGTGCTGCGTGTTTATCCATATAACTGCTCAACACTGTAAAACAATAATAGACTTTAAATTGACATGTAGACCGCATGTATCTGTGTTTGTCTCCAGCGTGAGATTCGCTGCACCAAGGACGGCGTATGGACTGCAGAGTTCACCATGTGCTCCAGGCTTCAGGGATCATGCTCTCCTCCTCCACATCTCAACTCTGTAGAGTACAGCTGTGACCAGGGGATGGATGTCGGTAAGTGGAACCTTCTTAAGGGATGAGAGTGTAATCTATCAAATAAACACTGCTGATTATTTTCTCTTCCTTCTGTCAAACAAAATAAAATAAAGCGTAACCTTGTCTGCTCTCTGGTTTGTCAGGGTATGCGCTACTTCACTGAGCAGACACAGAAATGACGGTGGTAGAGAATCTTTTCCTCACAAACTTTTCCCATTGGTGTTCGATTTAGTTTTGAGTCATAGACCAGTTCATGTTATATAAAATAACCCACTCCAGACTGAAGTGCAGGCAGTGGATAACAAAACAAAAAAATGGTGATTACCTGAATAGTTTGGGAGACAAGGAAAGCTGATCATTTGCAGAACCACCTTAAAGCAGCTGTGCCACAGCCTGAACTTTAAAATCAGACTTGATTCATTTTCACCTGAGGCTCAAGTGATTTAGCCATGATAACAATGGTTCTTCTCCCAGCTGACAAAGTGAGGAATGGACATGAAGCATGAAGCGGGGGACAGATACCGCACAGTGATGGTGGGAAACAAGCAAAACTGTCTAATTAAACCTCAGTGCCACACCTAAATGAAAGTGGAGAGTCTGACTGACACCCACATCGTAAATCTAGATGAGATACATTGTTACTGTCCGATACAAAGGCAATATGAAACATGCATATTCTCTTCTGCCTATGGTCAGCTTTTAGAATCTTATCGGCCTATGAAAAGACGTTCATGTATGAAGGAGGAGAGCTTAGGATAAATAACATCTTGAGTCTGAGTCAGACCGGTGCACACGTCTGCCAATGTGCTCTGTGGAAACATGAAGGACAGCTTTGTTATTGACAAAAAAACCCTAACCCTAACCAACTGAGGTGGACATGAACAGGAGAGTCGAGCCTCGGAACCACCCGCCTGCCGAAGCGTTTATTAAGGACAAAGACTCATAATCTATGTAAATCCATTTAAAATATTAAACATTCACTGATGACTGTGTAAACACAGAGTGTCATTTCTGGTGTCTCTTTACACTTGGGATGATATTGTGATATGTGGTTTCCATCAGACAGCGACTAACTTATTAGCACTAAATGAAGTTTTGCAGCATTTGAATACTTAGTAACACTTATACACAGTAACAGTCTATGCTCACACACTAACATTAAATCCTATAGTAGTTTGGCAGCGTCAAACTGAAATGTAAATCCATACTGACAAGCAGATGATATGGAATGATTATTTAGTTATGGACAGTTTGTCAAGCTGCAGTTGAATCATACCGAAACATTTATTATTAAATGCCAGGAGGGAACCAACACACACACACATACACACACACACACACACACACACACACACACACACACACACACACACACACACACACACAAACAGTAGAAGCCATCCTACAGAGATTGTTGCCAAGAGTCCAGACCACAGATGACAGATGATGGCGTGGTCTGAAGTCATGCGGTTTGTTTCTTCTTCAATGTTTGAGCATGAATAAATTCAACAGATGCTAATGAGCATTCGAGGTAAGTGTTATTTGATTTTGTTTTTTTTTCTTTCCTTTTCCTTGCAGGTGCTGTCTGCTACCCAACATGCATTGTGGACCTGCGAGATCCTGTGGTCCTGCCCAATGGCACGACAGTTGACTCTTTAAAGCACTGGATGCTGCCCACTGAAGTCCAGGTGAGACGCCTGAAGAGGAGTCTGTTTACCCTTCCTGTTAGAGGTCCCTTCTATTCTGTACCAGCACTATCACATTCTTCTTTTATTTAACTTTTGTTTAATGAGACAAACAGAAGAAAAACAAACGACTAACAACACACCTTAATTCAACAAACTGAAAAGTAAAAACAGCAGCCAACCGAGGGGATATTTCCTCTTAGCGTTTCACAAGTAACACACGCGAAAGGAGACACAGCATTAAATCTTCGGGTCTCTTCCTTTTTCTGCTGACTTCTTGTCTGCTGACATCCCAGTGAAGTTTTGGCCTTCAAAGACAGAAATGCTGTCAAGTCTGTAAAAACATAGTATGAAACCTGCCCCACCCTGCTTTAAAGGTTCATTCCGGTGTTTCACGCACTTTAGATAACTGCACATTTTCACATTCATTACTGCCTTTTCTCTCCTAGAGAGAGAGAGAGAGAGAGAGAGAGAGAGAGAGAGAGAGAGAGAGATTGATTACAGGACCTTTAACCCTACATATGGTATGTATGGTCCAAGCTCCGAAATAATGGATCCTTCTCACAATACAACCCAAAAGTGCCTGGAAAAGGCCAACATCTTTCAGTGTCCCTTAGATTTTAATCTGCAGAACAGAAATTGCATATGTGCAATTTTTGATACAAAATATTCAGACATTTATATTTGGGACCATTAAATATGTTAATATACTACATCCATTTGATCCAGTTCAATTAAACACAGAGCTGTGGGGAGATCAGCCTGCAGACCTGGTTGCATCAGTTGCTAAGCTGTTTTATTATGCATGATGAGGCATGATGCAGTGAAAAATCAGATAGCTTGATCAGTTTAAATAACCGCAACTGTGCAAGGGATTGTGGTTGTGCTACCATTTGGAAACTCTTGGCAAATTTTGTAAAACAGTTGTTGTTTTCGCTCCCTCGCTGCCATGCGACCAGTCCAGGGTGCCGTGAAAGCCGATCCGCTGACAAACAGAGCAGAGATTTTTTAAACAAAAACACCCATCAGGATGAATACTGCATCCAAACATCTGGTGGTCTGAGCAACAGCATAGATCGCACACTGAGCTACTGCTAAAGACTGACTCACCTTTCCTGATAAACATGAAGCAAAGTTAATGACAGATGATCGACACTACCTGTTTGCTTTCTAGTACACAAAGTCAATGCTAGTGACATAATTTCCCTTCAAGGGTCGTGGTTAGTGTTAGAGTAGAGCTCCTAAGTCAAACACTGTAAAGCACTGAGTAGAGGAGGATTTTTAAGACGCTTAAAGTTTCAGCCCTGTAGATGAACTGGCGACGTGTTGAGGGTGTACCCTGCCTCTTGCTAAATGTCAGCTGGGAACAATAAGTAGTTATGATGGCTATAATGGATGGATGTGTCACAAACTGGGCAATACGGCCATGACAAAAGGAGGGAGACACACACAACAAAGCCAATTAAGACATTATATATTAAGAAAAGAATACTTAAAGTAAACTAACAGTAGTGTGTGAAATCAGTAGGATCAGTGTGCAAGTGAGTGGATGAGTGGAGAAGTGTATGAGTGTGGTGTTGTAATAAGATGCAGCAACACAATCAAACCCTAAAACCCAAAAACCAGTTAGTTGGGATGGATGGATGGATGGATGGATGGATGGATGGATGGAAACATTTCTCAAATAAAGTTGAAAATGTTGGAAAGACACTAGGAGAATTATTGAACGATGTTGAGTTCCTGAAACGCCACAGATTGGATCTCACAGGGATAATTTTAAGTCATTTTAAGTAATAACTATTTTTTTGTAAGAACTAAATTTGTGGTCTCTATCTCATGAGATAGAGATGCACACACATCTCCACCCAGCACAACACAATAACACCATAGGATCTTTTTTAAGATGCGTGGTGTATAACTTTTATTAAGTTCTAGTTGTAGCTTTAAGGGGAAATTACTAGAAAGCATCACAATTCAAAGAATTTTGTTGGAATTTCACCAGTAGGAGCAACTCTTTGGACTATGAAGCTTCATGAATACAGTCCCAGGTCTGTTGTGTTGGCTCTTGTGTGCACAAATTATTCAAAACATGGGAACAAATTGTATCTCGTGGACATGCAACAACATTTCAAACACTCAAAGCAATAAAACGTGGTCTTGATATACAGCATAAATATATTTTTTATAATTTTCTCTGTGCAAATGTCTCCCTGAGTAACTGAGAATGCCTAAAAATGAATCCTTCTGTCAAATTGCAGCTGAGATCTTTGAATTCATCATAATATGTGCAAATGTGTTTCATATCAGATGTTTGACTGAATCGTTGGCAAGACAGTATCTTTTAAAATTTTCTAGGAAAACATTTTTAATTCCCAGCTGTACCAGCTAATCACACACTATCACAACAAAATCCAGCTCACGTGTATGTGGAGTGTGCGTTCGTTATCATTCAAGTGTTTTTGCATTACTGGAAATCGCAGGCAGATAGCAAGAGTAAAGGTTCCAGTTGACGTCAAGCCTTTTAGGAAATACACACATCTCTAACACACAGTGTATACAAGTCACCATGAACACACTCGTAGGAATGTCAGATCTTGGGTCAGAGTTGGAGCACTGTTGTTTTGCTTTAAAAGGTGGGTCATGTTACCCAATATGATATCGCAGGAATCGCTTCTACGTTAACGCTGTTGCAAACACTGCTCCAGTTTCGCCTTACTTTTGGGTGGTCAGCCAGCCAGCCAGTTAATCCACCCTTGCCAAGGTCAAATAGTTGGATGGAGGTCTTGTTACTTACGCCATATCTCTGACACTGCCTTGTGATTTCAAGGCATTGTGTTATCTCAAATACTTCAGAATCAGGTCTCCCCCGCTGGGTCAGGCTGCACAGGAAATCACAGGGGAGGATCCGCTTTCTCTGTCCATATTTGTTAGTCAATCAGCTATCTGCTAACCACCTTGTAAATTCCCGGGGTCAAATAAATGACAGGAGACCACAGCCTCACCCGATTTTCACCACAAAATTTGGAGTTTTGCATCCACTTAAGTTGTATAAAACAATTATTATTCTTCCATCACAAGGTTTTCATGCATAACAAACACTGCAAAAGTCAGCAAAAGCTTGCAATTGTCATAATGTGCTGCATATGTCAATGAAAACAATAGGATATCTGCACTCAGTCTGCAATCAGAATGAGTGCAAGATGTAGTCTTACTCATTTTTATATAACAGTTCATGGTAAGGGGGGCCAAGTGCTAGTGGATTATTTGGCAAAGAAAAAATACCGTGCCTGTATTTAGTCTACACTATTCTAGATATAATCAATTATTTTGTCATTAAAAACAGAACTATAAGCATACATGGGGAACAGTGTATATTACTTGCATTTCACATTGACTCTTTGCCATTTCTACACCATAACGTTTAGGATTAGAATAATAATGTTCAGATTTTCATGAACCTTGCTGTGATATTCATGGTTTTTAGCGATCTCCCTAACATTTTTATATTGTTTACAGTGCAGTGTATTTTTTTTTACAGACGGAATCCCATTACGTTTACATTTCGCACTCATTCTCCCCAGAGGATGACCCTTTTGATACTCCTCCTCACCACCATAAGGCTAAAATTTAAACTTTTTACACCTCAAGTCTGTGCTACTCCTGGATCTTGTGGAACAGAATTTAGCAAAAGAATCTCACCATAAAGTCTGCCTATGTATGTACAACAGCAAATGTGTCTGCTATCTTCTGTGAACCAACTCTCAGTGGAAAACCTTTTGAGGAGATAGCAAAATAGAAGGTTTGGTGGTTTGATATTTGAATCTGATATTGATATCAGATGATATTATCAGATGATATGATATGATATTGATTGATATTTGAAATTATTCTGCCTCAATTAGTATTACAAAAACTTCATTTCCAGCACCTGTGTCACTCAACAGTTGCCCTTATGTGCTCATTTTCCAGAGCATAGTCTGCACAGGGATGATGAAGTGGTACCCTGACCCTCAAGACATCCATTGCATCCAGTCATGTGAGGTAAGAGTACAAACAACCAAGCAGTCCTGCATGAAATACAGAAAAGTGTGTGTAAATAGTGTCATCCAGTTCTCTGAAACTGACCCATTCCCATTAAGGAATGGTTGGTTATGGCTACTTGTACCTTTTCTTACCATACCTTTGGTGATTTCCATGATACATGGAACTGGTACTGGAATGGAATGGTACTTTTAGTGTCCAATCAAGTTGGTAGCACCTACAGTAAGTATCACCCCATGGCACTTTGTGAACGTAACGTTTGATACCTCTTGCTTAACCAACTGGTACTTTCACAAACATTGAGTGAAAGAGTAATTCTGTCTTACATAACAAGTCTAGTATGTTTTTATGTGCACTTTTAATGTCTCGGTGTCAGGAGGATCTCAAGTTGGCTTCCATCCTATTATTATCAAAGATATTTTATTAATGTTGAGATAAGGAATACTTAATCCTTGAAACAATTACACAATTTCTGGGCATAACCACATTAAATTTACTGCCCTAGACAGACATCTCCAATAATATTAAACACGAAACATGCTGTATCCCTGTTGTCATCACTACTCAAGATATCAGAGCCAGTGTAAATTGATATTCTCACACTTCAAACTTTACAAGAATTCTTCTCAAATGTGTCCAAAAAACCTTTTTTTCCAAGAAACCTGGCATTGCCAAATGTTGTTATACCTGCCAAGTCGAATGTATTATATGATAAAGGAAAATAAATTAATCACTGGATTATGTTAGATTTAGATTAATTATTTATGCTGACAAAAGGCTTTTAAATCTTTCTGTTTTGAAAACAGTCTACCTAGTGTGTGTTGGAATTCTTACTGTTGTATAAAGTAAGATGGAATAAGTTTCCTGTTCAATGACAAGGTAACAAAGTCAAATTCCTGTTGAATTTACATGCTTTTTAGGGAAAATAAATGTGTTTTTTATTGGAAACAACAGCTGGATAGTTTTAGGCATGAAGAGTAACTTTTTTTTCTATCATTACTGCACAACTACATTTTTGACTGTGGCAGATAAAAAAAAAAAAAGCAAGTAGTGCGGGTAAATAAGAGAGTAAGACAAAAGATGAGTAATGTTTGTTGCTAACACAATAAAAGTGATCCACAACAAGCAGAACAAAGAAATGCACACATCTGCTGCACTTATTTGTCACTTTTGTCTTAATCTGTCACTCTTGCTCAAGTCTTATTTATGAAAGATGACAAAACTCAGTACAGGAATGGAGCTAAGGGAGGGGAACTTGATATCATTAAATTTCTAGAAGTATTTCTTCTCCTTGCCCCCTAGTAGGTGGCTGGGGTCAATGCTGAGGTGAAGGATTTCTTCTGCCATGACCCCTTGTTTTGTTGTCCGGGCTGATTTTGTGCTGGGCCTTCTGAGTCACAACCAAAGTGAAGGCCCAGAGAGGAATAGGAGTATCCTTCATCTTTCTTGGAAGACAAAGCTTCAGGGCTTCTGCCTCTTTCTTCTTCTCCACTACTATTCTTGCAAAGTTGCAACAGCATTTCCAAAAGGCCTGATCACCTTCATCCAGGATGCTGCACTTTATCTCATCAGGGATATCTGAGAGGCTATCAAGCTTGAGAGTAATCATATTGGACAGTCCTCCGCACCTCAGCACACTTGGTGAGCTGGAGGCAGTGGCCAGCAATGGCACACATTTATTCTGACAACTTCTGCAATTAAGTCTGATAGGTCATATGTGGCAACCAAACTTGTTGGCTCTGTAAGTCATGAAGGACTGTCAGTGATGAGCCTTGGTGGGCAGGGTGGGACCAGAGGAGGACAAAGTAAACCTCTGAATGGGGTCCAGGGTCCAATGGGGGCATGTAGTAAATGTCTTTTCCCTGAAGTCCACACCGCCAAAGGCTGACCCTCACTGGACAGGGTTTGCAGTAGAAAACAGATTCTGCCAACAACACATCGTCTCCTCCAAACACTCAAAAATGGGCAGGAGCTGCTTGACTGCCTGTTTTCCTTTTGGTAGCCTTCTCCCTTCATACAGGGATGAGGAAAACTCAGTTGGCCTGCACTGTTTGCCAGCTTGTCAGCTACCCTCTCGCATACTACTTCTCCTGAAAACCTGGATTTCCATGGCAAAGAAATTGGTATTATGTACGCGACAGGGAAACATTTGCACCTAGTGATTGAGCTGTTAGCCCAATCTGTGGATAGTTAGGATAATAGTCCCGTTAGCAGAGAATATGCTTTCTGAGTGAAAAGTGAGAAGAGGTATTTGAATGAGCTTGTGATGCTGCAATATCCCTTTTGTTGGAAGTAGTCCCAACAACAACTGTCAGCCAAACAGGCTGGCATGGTGGTCTTGGATTTGACTACACAGAAGAGTATACCCCCATTATGAGATACTGAGTGAATGATTGAAAGAAAACCTCTTAACACAGAACTGTACATGCATTTCAAGAATAATGTACTTGGTCTGATTGTCCATTCAACAATTCACTCCTTCCATAGAAATCGATTCACAGGTTGTTACAGGCAGGTTGTGGAAGTAAAGCTACTTTTTAAAGTGACATTACAGCCTTGTAATAAACAGTGATAAAAACATGAAATTAATACCAAAAATACTTCGGAATGGTTCTCATTGAAGCATTGAATTACATCTCATGGTCTTCATCTTCAGAAGTTTGCTGACTTGTCATAGAGATGCTCAGCTGTCATGACGTGGCATAAGTATGGAACTGGTCATTTAATATTATGAATTCGTGTTTCAGGGAGTGCCCATAATCACCTTTGTTCAAATGACAGCTGAGTACATTCCATCCACTGATTAAGTGGACTGATTATGTCAGAAGCTCCTAAGTGGACGTTGAGGGGTGATTAATTCATTAAACTACTGTTTCCAAGGTCAACAATGAACTTTCACACTCATGAATTATATTGATTAAGCTGCTGTCACCATCAGGCCAAAACATCCACTTCTACACAAGTAACACTTAAAAAAAAAGTAACGGACAGATTACCAGGGATTCTTGAGCACATTCAAGCTGTCAGGGGTAAAAATTCCTCAGGTTCTGACAACCTCTCGGCCTTCTCTTCAGCACGTTCAAGATTCACTCCACATTATTCTGTTCAAAACTACTAATAACAAAACGGCCAGCATACTGTGGGGTTTATTTAACTTTGCAGCCTCTAGAGGCCACTGTAGCACGAATTTAGTTTTTTAGGCTTGTTCAATTCCACCAAATATCCTGTGCCACAGTAGTTTGTATCATAAATGAAAATTACTGTAGTTTCATCTGTAATTTAACATCCATCTCTGCTCAGTAATATTTCAACAGTGACAGTAAATCATTTAAAATCATAAACCCAGATAGTTTTTATTTGGCATTCATCTGTTGGGTTCCGAAAAGGTTGGAACTACCGATGGAACACATAAACTGTTGATGTCTCACGGTATTAAAATATTCCTCCTACCTGCCAGCACTACATTTTCCCCTTCCACCTTCCCGTGAATGTTGCTAGGCAAAACAGTTGCTTATAACCCACTCCTCCATGACAACACTGTAAATTATACTGGACCACATGTGCTGCATATGCTGTATGCCAGATCTCATCCAGATGCCATTGCTCCTTCTCTTTCTCTTACTCTGCCTGTCTTTCTGTTCTTTCTTAAAACCCAGCTGACAGTTCAGCTCAGGCATCTTATCAGCACAGCAGCTCCTGTACATTTGCCAGACTAAGACTGTTCTGTAATGGTTTTATCTACTCTTTATTATTTATTCCTACATGAGTGACAAAATACCTTCTGTGCCTCTCTAGAAGTGTCTTCACAGTTTCTTAGAATGCTCTATGGATAATTAAAATGTTTGCTGGACCAATAATGATGACAAATCTGTGTTAAGAGTGTGTGACATTAAACCAATTGAACACATTGACTCAAACATCACTTAATACAAGGCATTGAGGTAAAGAACATAAAATCCATTTATTTAAATGATTTGGCTGACGGACACTCTGTTAATCACCTTGATCATATGAAACACTGTCTACTAACTTTGCAGTCTGAAACAAGCAAAATGAGTTTCACTCTGAGGATTGATGATTTGTAGTTCTGGATGTGGCCAGCAGAGACAAACTCTGCCACATGCCTTCAATGGGTTAAAAGTTTCCTGGTTGCTTTAGATAAAAGTTTAGGACTTAAATAAATTAACATGGACTAAAAGTGAACTCAGCAATCTGTTCACACCTGTTATGAAACAAGACTATAGCTAAATAAGTTTAATTTTTGTTGTTGTCATGCCTGGCTCTATTTCTTCGAATTTCTTCTGGAACACATGTTCCATAGTTGTTTAATTGAAGATAAATACAACGAAAGCAAATCAAACAAACGAGTCTCAATAGACTGAGGGCAGCCAGAAGAGTAGGGTTGTTAGTTCAGACGACAGACAGACTAATTATTGGACAGCGGATTCATTTATAATTTATTTGGTAAATGCTCAATAAGAAATTCAAGGAATCAAGGAATTGAAGAAGTCCAAATGGAGTAAGAACCACATGTCTCTCCATAGAGTAATCATTTGGGGGAGGTTTCATTAACTTTCCAAATACAGACTTGCTATCCAAGAAAGAGTCTGGTATGTTTCGTGTACTGCATATACTTTATATTTTAGACATAGGGTGCGGTTGATTAGTCAAATTTGTTTAGGAACCTTCCTAACTGAGTGAAATGAGCCGGAAGTATTAACATGTCCGCCATGATAAGAGCTATTCGAATTCTCTAACTGTTAAGGGAAGGAGCTTCAATGCTTCCTTTATTATTATTATTATAATTATTATTATTATTATTATTATTATTATTATTATTATTATTATTATTAATTAGGATACATCGGACCATTCTTTACGAAAGGAAAGGAGGTAATGCCGCCCCACAATTCCTTGCAGCAGCGACAAAAAAATCGGTGCCGCATTCAGTCATTCACAACCAGACATAAGAAAGAAAACATGAATGTATTTAAACAGTGTGATGCAGACCGCAGCACAGTGTGTTAATATGAACATACGTGTTTATGTGATGTCAGACTTTGATCATGAAGTGTGTTCTGTTGTTGACTGTGGAGCTGCGTTCACACACAGAGTACAAACTGTTTGTAACTGTGACGTGCACCATCCTGCAGATTATCATGAAGTTACCGCTGCTGATTAATCATATATCTTTGCCATAACTTGTTAATATGTTTCTATATGAGTGGACAGGAGGGTGAGCGACCATACCAGGTAACAAACACTTCATCTGACTTCTGTGACAGATTGAGAATATTCATTTATTATTTCAATTCTGATGTTGATGATGATGACACATTTTTCACTGGGTTATCCAAGTTTATATTTCCTGCATTAAACTACATGCTAAGAACACACGGGGAGTATCTAGGAAGTATTTCCGATGCACGTTTTTTAGTGAATCTTCTGGACTTTGTAGTTTTACCTTGACCTTGTCATGTTTTCCATCGAGGTCAAGGAAAAGTGGTTAGGAAAGGACTTAGGAGCTATTTTTTTGACTGTTCGATTGTACCAACGTACTGTATATATAGCTATAGTGCTATAGCTTGCTAGCCAGCAAGATTGTTGTTGCTGCTGTTTATTGAGCACAGATTTTCATTTAAAACAATTCACATCTGATTTCAGTGGCAGCCTGTTGTGTTCGCAAGCTGTTCACTAAATGTTATCTATCCAGCGTGTCCTGGGTCCTCCCTGAGTTGTCCCAGGAATATACAGTCAGTCCATTGCTGGAAAACATGCGTTAAAAGCAGTTCTTCCGTGAAAAGGAGGTTTTACAGGTGACCTGGTGACAAATCATGTTTTAATATGGAAGCACAAGCAGCAAAAGTTGGCAGTCAGTACAGTCAATCATGCGTTTATGCACGCTTAAGTCATCTGTTTATTCACAGATTTTGGCGGTAACATGATTTCTAGGACTTATAAGCAGAAACCTGGTTTCCTCTTTAAAGGTTGAGGGATTAATAGAGTCACAGGTAACACATTTATGAAGCTGCTTGGCTTCCTTTAAGAGGTACATGTGCATGTAGACTCAAAAACAAAAGGAAAGTATCGCTTTGACAACATTGTGGTTGGGTGAAAGCCAAGATTACTAATTGTTCATGTGCATCGTTTTACCCCAAACAATTTAGTCCAAAAGCAGACCAAAACTGAAAAAAATGACACTGGAAAATTCAACCATTCAATAAGCTGGTTACCAAAACAGGTTATGTACTGTACAATTCAAACACAGCACAAATTGTTTCACCATTTACCATTAGAACCCAATTGATACTGTATATTTGGGGCACACCTGATATTAGGAAGTAAAAAAATATCAATATAAACTGGTGATATGATATTATTTATATTTACACAAACATTTTTGGCAATCATAACATAATATTTTTTTTGGGAGTTGGGAATGACATGTGAGAAAGAGCCACAGGTTGGATTCGAACCCTGGGCCGCCACGGCAAGGACTGAATCTTTGTACATGGGGCGGCTGCTCTACCAACTGAGCTAAATGACACCCCGTCCCCAGATATTATTGTCAAATATGACATCAGTGCACTGAAACAAGTATCAAGTATTAGTATTGCCATGTACTGTATATGCCGACATTGATGTTATAGGCTAATATTGGCTGATATACACTACTCACAAAAAGTTATTGATATTCACCTTTTGGGTAAACTTTATGGAACATGGAAAAAGTTCATGCTACAGTCATATTAGATCATGAAAGTAGGGCATTTAACTAGAAGCATGCAATTGTAATTTCGCCATCTCAAACAATTTATTGAAACAAAAGCAGTGGGTATACCACCGAAAGCCAGATATCCCTAACTTTTTGTGAGCAGTGCAATTGGCCCCATGATATTGTTCATTTTCCACTAAACATGCTTCTTAATAGTCAAAAATGCATTAACTTATATATTAATTTATAAATATGAAGAGTGATGAAATGAAATTAGATAATTTCTATTTTCTACAGCACACTCTTACTTTAACCTAGTTCTCACTATATTTTCTCTTCTGAGTATGTAAAAATAGCCAGCGATTCACCACGTCCTATGGCTTACATCCCACAATACCTGGCTCACGATAGTAGACTGTGTTTTACAATCCACCCAGATCCAAACTACAACCACCATCAATACACACACACACACACACACACACACACACAGACACACACAAAGAACTCTCCTGAACTCCACGAACTGTCTTTCCTATCAAAAGGAAAAAACACTTTGGTTCACATGCAGAGGAGAAAAGGGCAAACCTCACACTCCCCCAACTGTTTTCAGAGAGCTCTGTGCAAGCAGGGCGAACAGGGTGAAAGAGGGAGAGATGATAAAATGTGTGCTAATAAAAGAATAACACAGATACTTGGTAGGAAGTAAAAAATAAATATATTGCTGCTTGACAGAAGAGTGTTCACTTGAATTCGTATCTGTGTTTTATAGTGTTCTGATGAAGAGCTTGGCTGGCGCTGATGACAGCACATGCTCTCCTAGAAAAAGCCAATACTAAGAGGTGGAATATTTATGTTAGCAAGGTGTGGGGTTTGGCTGCTGCTGCTTTTCTACGTCTCTTTTACACTGATTTGAAGGGAGTTACTGCATAATGGTAACACACAAACCAGTTGACCTTTTAATTACACATGGGGGATTAAGGTGCAAAGCCAACTCTAGCTGGTTTAATACTCTTCATGGGTTTGTGCAATTCTGTTGAGAGTAAAATATATGCTGCCTGGAGGGGAATGTAATTATTAAATAACCTTAACATGAGCCCTGACCTCAAAATTAACCTCATATGAGCAAAGTGTGGGGTCTTTAGTGAGGAAAGACATGCATGTGAAACGGAGATCCAACCCACATTAAAGTGCAGCCATGGAAATCTTTAAAATTCAATTAAAACTGACAGCAGGCTAAGCAAGTCGGCATTATGCATGACTGCCCTAGACCATAAAGGTGATTCTAAGATTTACATAATAGTAGTGATTTGGGTGAGGCATCTGGTGCAATTGCTGGTAAAGTATTTACTCAGAAACAGAACGATTAAATAGATTTATTTATGCCATGGTAGTTTAGTTGGGAAAGGCAAGGGGATTCGTCAAGTAGGGAGCTCTTTGAAGTGAAGAGAAAACTGCAGAAATCTTCTCAGCAGCTGCTCTCTCCCCCTGCGCAGGTTAGGTAGAACCCTAAGTCTTTGAAATGACTCCATCAGCCCATCTGAAAAAGCCAAAAGTATCTTTGGCACTCAGCACTTATTTTCATATTGTTGGCACTTCAGGGAAGCCTTCAAGCTTTAGTTGAAAACATTAAGAAGACTTTCATCATGACGTATTTGAGATTCTGTGTAACTTAAATTCCACAAATTTGCGTGCCACTCCGAGTTCCTCCAGAAGGACTCTCGCACCGTGCCAGAGCATTGCAAAAAAACAGTTTGAGGAATTGTCATTAATAGGTTTTCTAAGTAAGGTGAAGCATACCTGAACAGTCATCAAATGACATCTGCCTGTCTACTCTATCCATCCTGGTTTAAATAAAAGGTCAGCTAAATGAGCTGAAACGTAAACCAGCTCTCTCTGCGTAATGACATTGAATGAATCTTTGTATCACTTTGTCACAGTGTTTATCCTGGACTGCCAAAAGAAACTATTTGCACTCCATGTCTTCGTGAAGACTCCAAGAGTGGAAGCCATTTCCACTTGTGCAGAAGGCTTCAGGTCGTTTGTCAGTACCATAATGGAGTTCAGACAAGTGACTACCATAGCAAACATCGAGTTACAGTCATAATTCTTGAGACTCATAAACAACCACATTCAGTCTTTACCTTCTTTAGATTTCAAGGTGAGTGACCGTGAACACTTCAGACTGGTGCCTTCTTTTTGTGTGTATTGTTTAAAAATAACTACCAGTAAAGTGATACTGATACCAATGGAGTACTTCATTGGATACCTGGAATACCATAGATAGAAGACAGAAGCTACAGGCTTTGTGAACATGGTGCACCTGTTCACCCTGAAGTTTTCTCCATTGTTGATGAGGTGCTTTATCATGTTACTCAGAATTTTTCATGAAATAATCCTTCTTCATTTTGTGCATGTATTTTTATCGGGCATGTGGTATCCCCATACTTTTTTCGTGGCATCTCGGCAAATACACAGTACTCAATCACAACAGACTGCATGTAGCTGCAAGCTGTAGCTCCAGTAGTGAGCCAATGTCAGATTTTCTATGAGCAAAACATTCTAGTCATTTCTTTACTAGATCTGAATAAAAAACGATCCAAGGCAGTGGTCGTTTGACCTGAGAAGTTTCACTGCTCCTTGGTACTGGGTTATTTTGGTCGTATTAGTCTATTTCAACAGTCTCAACACACACCAAATATGCAAACAAGTCATACTTTTACAAAGCTAATGTGAAAGACAAATTGATTTGCCCTGACAGTTATGCTAACATGAGCTAACTTAGCCATTACCCATTCTGTGTCAACCAAATATGCAAACAAATTATGCATTTAGCACCTCGGGCAGCTTACCTGCTCCTTATCTACAGCAACTCATCAGCTCATCATGACATACTCTGCACGTCCCTGACATGATCAATATCTCCTTAGATTGGCTGAACTTGTTTGCCCCCTGAGTGCTTCAGCTTGACATCTGCAGCACAGGCTGAGTTCACGTAGCCAGTGAAGTGCAGAAAGCACCTGGTAGTGGTGGATCACATGCTGCACAGCAAACAATGGCATGCAAAAGGAATAGTTTGGTATATATAGGTGATATCTTGAACAGCAAATGTCCATCTGCACCATGCTTTCCTTGATGTGTTGCCGGCTCTGGTATGACTGAATGTACAATTTGGGTTGGATTTGGATCATTTATTTAGTTCCAAACAATGTCATCGTATGACAGTGTCACTGAAAATATGTTTTGTGGGAAGATGCTGAGTCATTTTATTTTTGTGCTTTTTGACCTTCCATGCTGCATGAGGTGAAATTATCAGGTGGGGGGAAAACAGTAACACTCTTTCTTGTTTATAACTTGTGTCTAGCCCTTTGAGGGGGACGGCTGGTGTGACACCATCAACAACCGGGCCTACTGCCAGTATGACGGAGGAGACTGCTGCCCGTCCACACTCTCCACCAAAAAGGTACACAAACAGAGCCGTCCAACGCTGCAGCTCCTGTCTGCCATATTTACACAGGAAGAGACAGATTGATTTTCATCACAGCATCTGTTTTTGTTTTAATAACACAAATATTTTGGGGTGGGGGGTGATTCTTTTAACAGATATGATATAGCTTACAGTTTCTGTACACTTCATTCAGAAGGTGGCAAAGTGTTGTTTGGCTCGCTCCCGGGCTCACATCTTGCAATCAAGATGGAGCTTAGAAGCTGGATGCAAAGCCAGATTCTTCCTGTTTACAGTAGTAGAAATCCGTCTCTTTTGGCACGAGCGCCGCGCCGCTACGCAGGAGACTTCTACTAAGCAAACAAACACAGATCCCTGCTACTTTTCCCCCTCTCCCCGTTAACGACTGCGCCTATTTCGTCTCCCTCATCTGTACTTAAAACAACAGAGGAGACTTGTGCCCTCCAGCTTTTCCACTCAAATGGTAAATAAGCAGGTTTTCACCACCCCATGCTGCTGTACACTTTCTCACCTCTCATACGAGGCCGTTTCTCCGCTGGAGAAAGGAACTAGCTCGAGTTCAGGACATCGCAAACTGTTATATGGACATAATATATAATGAGATTTTCTTCGGCTTTTGCTAATGAGAATGAAAACCTCACACATTATTTTGGTGGTGCCCCCCCCCCCCCCCATGAAAATACTTAATTTAAAGCCTCGTTAGTGTTAGCGGAGATGTGAATGGTTTGTTTATTGCTGTGCCACAGTGTGATGTAGGCCCAAAATCTAATTGCATTATAAAGCCATAAAAAAGCGCACGTAGTGCAGGCCTAATCAGCTTGACGAATATGTTGGATATCTGTGTGTTTATCCGTCCTAACACACTCTCCCTGGTGATAGCTTGTTCGTGCTTGCTACAAGATGCAAATGCATCACATTACACTAATTGCCCTAAATGATTGCTGTATATATTGGGTGGCTAAGAGGAATGGTATGAATAATAATGAGCAGCCAGTGGTGGAAACCAGGCCACTCATTCCCTCAACTGCTTCTACATAAACATACCTTTTTTTCCTATTTTTCTGTGCTTTCATGAGAACTTCTCTTCGATGTGGACGTTTGGGGAGTAGCTCCCTCTCTCTCACCCCCCTTTACTATACCCTATTTGGCTACTGTACAGCCACACATTCATGACACTCATTCAGGGGGCCCTGCCTATTAATTCCTATGGCCTACAGTTGGCCGAGCCTTGGCTGTCTCCTTCATGTCCGCAGCACGCCATGACTCACAAGCAGCTCCTTCCTAAATGGAGAAGGAGTTCAGCGAGTGTGTAGCTGCCATCACAATAAATGAGCTGCCAGACTGCCACTAACTGCTCTTTTACAGGGGAAGGGGGAGGCGGAGGGTAAAGGGGGGTGGGAGCGGCGAGGTGTCTGACGGTCTGCGGTTTGCTCGGCCACTGTAAAACAGCAGCTCAGCGAGCGGGGGTCGGTCTGAGGAAGTGAACTAAACCGCCGTGAGAGTCAGCATCCTGACTGCCACCGCGGCTCCAGCAGAGCGCTGGAGCAGAGGGGGGTAATGAAGAGCGGTGGACGGTGGGTTTGTTTACAGAACTCTCTGTTTCTATGTGGCTCCACTTGTGCAGGTGTAGGAAATTACAGGTTTTTAACACAGCGTGACCCACATCACACATTCTCTCGGCTGCCCACACAAGAAAAAAACCTTGAGAGTGGGGATATTTCACGCATGTTTGCTACGGTTTCGATACTTATCAGTCATAAAAACGCACAGGCGACGTTGAGGTGAATTTGACTTCTGCCTTATTCTAACACGGCCGCTTCAAGGATTGTTCCAGTGTCTGGCAGGATACGGCAGCCGCATCTGATCTCAAATATTTGAATCAATATTCATATCTATTTGTGTCTGGATCAGTCCAGCGGGGCCAGCTGCCTCCTTTTTATGGAGCTCATGCAGTATTGGTTTTATTTACGAGGTAGTTTCAGTGATGACAAGGGAGGAGGGATACACGAGAGATGATTCAGGTGGGATTCACTCATTGGCCAACAGGGAAAAGCTCCAGAAGAAAAGATCTGAGCTGCCACACCATCTATGGAAACACACAATCTCCCTTTGATTTGTTAACTGGAGTCTGTGTTGTAGTCTGACGAAGTGTCAAAGCGTAGTACCGTAAAAGCAGCGAAGAGCGAACAGAAGGAAGACAATGAAGATGTGATTCTTCTTTTTATTTAATTCTGTTGATGAATATGTTGCAGTAAACAGTGGAGAGGCAAGTAATCCAAACACCCAGAAACACCCAAAGGCTTGGCTCTTGTTTCTGTGGATGAGGCAAAAACAAGCAATTTCTTTCCTTCCAGAGGTTGTTAGAAGGCATCAAAGGTGGAGTATTGCTTGGCCTGTTATGCGCCTGCATCAATGAATCAAGACAAAGCTGTTAAGGAAACATTTAATGGCCACACCAATTCGTCTTAAATGGGACTGCTGGCATTTTAAATGAAGCCGGGCCTTCTGCAGCTCACTGAGAGCCCTCAGTGAAACTATTACCCTGCCATCAACCCCGTCTCCCTCCAAAACTGAGAGCAATCAGCAGTGAAGGCCGACAAGCTGCTACCTCCCACTCTCCTTCTCGCCTTGCTTGCCGTCATCCTTATTTTCTTTCTCTGCCTCCCACTCTTCTTTCTTTCTCTCAATCTCCCTCTCACTCCTTCTCTCCAGGAGCGAATGTTTACATTTCTTGCAACAGACTGCTTCGCGGGGCACCAGAGTTTATTTTGCAACCTGTGGTGATGGCTCGCTTCCTAGACAAGAGCTGGCAGCCTCTTGTTGTTGATTCTTAACATGTGTTCATCCGTTCACCTCCGCGGCGGTGCGTTCCTCCCTCCTTCCCTCTACCACCCCCGAAGACCCTCAAGGTTTCTCGCGGCTCAAAGGCCACGTTGAACCATTTGACATCATGCGCTTTATCGGCCTCCAGGGGGCCGTTGGAGTCCTCTTTGAAGCTGTGAGGAAATACAACAAGTCCACTAAGACCACGCTCGGGTTACTAAGCGCTACTTACCTTTCAGCAATGTAGAGGTGGGGGTAAAAGTGTTCACTAGCTGCTAGGTCACTTCAAGTAAATGTATTTTTTATTGTCTGTTTTTGCCATTCAAAGTAGTGCTCTTTGCTACAGTTGAAATGTTACAACCCTACTGGGACGCCTTCTCAACTAGTGCATTTTTCAGTGACTCTGCTTTTACTGAACGTCCTGATGTAATATTTCCTTTGACCCTGCTGCTTTTCATCCCTTTCTAGGCTTTTGTTCCACCTACTTACACTGGAAGAGGTCGTAGATATGTGCAGGGTTTTATCAGACTTCATCAAAGGCCATCTCAAAGTGCTTTGTAGAGGAAAACCAATCTAAACCAACTGTGCGTTTCTCAGTGTTAGTCATCCATTAAAAATGACATCTGCACCAGACGGGCCCGAGAAGTCACATTGTGTGTTTTTGTTTGAATGCAGCCGCAGATCCAAAGATCTATGGCGGCTTCGGGAAGTCGAGCGCTGAATGTTGTGCTTGTTTACAGGTCATTCAGTTTGGGGCGGACTGCGACCAGGATGAGTGCACTTGCCGAGATCCGGACGCCGAGGAGAATAAGAGCAAAGCCAAGCACTTGGAAGGAGGAGGAGGAGGAGGGGGTGGAGCTGGAGGAGGAATGCAGTAAGATGGATGGATGAAAGAGGCTGAACTTGTGTTAAACAGAGTCAAACCACAGACTATACACCACAACAAACAAACAAAAAGATATTCAATTTTTAACATTTGTAATGCAAAGAATGTGATTGAAGTCAGACCATTTTTTATTTTATCATGAGTGATCTTACTGTCAGAAAGCATCGCACACGAGTCATGTAAATCCTTTCTGCACAAACAAATCTAAACAGCCACACATTGTGTATTGTTTTGTCTTCCTGTTAAGATGTCAGGGGTTATCATCGCTGCTGGATTTGTGTACGAGCAGAAAATTATATTTTGCTGAACTGAGAAAACACTGAGGTCAAGTTCAAATAGGGTTAAAAAGCCGTTTATCCACTGTTGTACAAATCAAGTCATCATAATTGGATCAAATCACTATTGTAAACGGATTCAAGTCTTTTTCTGGACTTGATTAGTTTTGGGATAAAGAAACCAAAAGAACTGGCT
Organism: Nibea coibor; assembly: GCA_023373845.1. Lineage (NCBI taxonomy): Eukaryota > Metazoa > Chordata > Actinopteri > Sciaenidae > Nibea > Nibea coibor. The sequence goes on along the minus strand of CM041725.1, from coordinate 20,890,778 downwards.
GTGCCTGGAAACTGTTCAGCACAGGCACAGACCTTACAGTGAGGACTACTGCTACCAACTGTGTTTACTGTAGCATCCAGTCAGAGGAAAGATGTTAGCATTCCATAGAATTATTTCAAAGTCCCACATTTAAATCCTACTCTAGCCAAAACACAGACCAGTTGTTGCTGATGAACAGCAATTTGGCGTTTTAACTCGTCCGATGGCTACTGAAAATCAAATGAGGACAAGCGGGCAAAGCAAGCAAGTTGTCTGATTTCTGCTCCACAACACAGGAATGATACTGTCTTCACGGCAGACCATCACATCCTTCTACAGACACTTCTTTCTGACATCTAGCTTGTTAGGAATGTAAAAGGAAACATATCTGTAAAGACTAACCTGTATAGACTAATATATTTGGATCACCTAACATATGTACTAGATCACGTATTAGTCACACGAGTCAACACTCTATTTGTAAAACAACTCCAGTAATACAAACATATATCTGCACCATACAGCATGTTGGCCTTCCCAAAGGTGTATTTTCTGTTTAGCTGTATTAACACATATTTATGAGTATAAATAATTACATCCCAATCAAAATAGGGAAAGTCTGTAACATCAAATATTGACTGTACAATGTGAACATTATTGATTTCCACTGAAACAAAGATGCACTTACAATTGTAACGTTGGAGTTAAGATGAAACAAAGAGAATAGTTTTTGGAAGCCTGAGCATATCTTTTGCTCAAGAGACTTCAAACTTCTCCTGCTTGCATGTTTGTATGTTAGAACAGTTCTGGTATCCATTAGCCAGAAATGATCCACATGTTGTATCTATAAAAGTGTAATCATGTTCTTTGTGATATTTTACAGTACTTTATACTCTATATGAAATAAATAGCAACTTTATATCGACCCTTACAATGTCTTCCTTGATTTGATTTATGTGTGTTCACAGAGGACGTGTCTTCTGTGGGTTTGTATGTATGTACAAATTATTTGTTAAACTGCTGATGAAGCACACACACTTTTAGGCCTGATTTTTTTAGCTTTCATGACAGACTTAAAGGTCCAGCGTGTCAGATTTAGGAGGCTGTATTTACATAATATGGCAGAATGGAATAACATTCTCATTAGTGCATGATCAGCCGGAAATAGGAATTGAGTTTTGGTTTTCTTAGAATGAGACTTTTATATCTGCATCAACACTGTGGATCCTCTTTCACAAAGTCCTGCATGTTGACCTGCCATGTTTCTAGCTCACCTCACCGTAGGGTGAGGCAACTACAAGCCAGTAAATCCAAAACACTTCCTTTAAATGCAAAATAGATAGAATTGATAATAGAATTGATATTTGGACGTGTCGTGTCACAAAACATTACTTATGAGTTCTAGAGACCTGTGTATAATGTCTGTGGGCAGTTAAGTTTAGAGTCGCAAAGGGGAGACAGAAACCTTATTTTTCTGACATTTTGACATTATCAGCCTCTCTCTGGAGAGGAAGCCTCTCCGGCAGAGTCTGCAGCAACTGACATGCTTTGTAAGAAGAGAGTAAATAAACACGTTCCTCAACTTTCATGCACAGAACATCAGGGAAGCCTTTGACCATCTCCACTGCTGTCTGCTGTCAGACATCTGATATCTGTGACCATCTGATATGTTGTTCACTGTGGATATTATCCGTTTAATATACCAGATATTAGATCTGGCCGTGCAGTAGGCTCATTTCTCCTTCTCAAATCAAAAAACAGGCAACATTTCTCTGAGTGTTGCATACCAGAGCAAGAATTTCAGTTGTTTAGATGTGAAAATGCATTTGGTCAGTGTATAAACAGGAATATCAAGTTAGGCATAATTACAGATCTGTATCTGTATACAGACCAATGCTACTATAATACTTCAGCTTCACTTATTTTATGTCTTGCATGACTCACAAATGAAAGCAGAGACAAGTTTAACCCTTTAAAGGGCACTCTTTGAAATACTTGGAAATTTAAAATTTCAAACCTGGAGTATTGGTGGATATAAGTCATGATTTATTTTTTATTTTATTTTTTTTTTAAGTGTTTTAGGCTGCAAATCAGTTACCATATATGGTCACTTGTCCACCTATTGTAAAAAAATATGTCACTATGACACTTATTTCAACATATCACGCACGTGATACAGTACAAAAAATGTTAGGGCTAGGGTTAGAGTAGGATCCAATAAAGGCCATAGCAACATTACCTGTGACATAGCCTGACATCCGCTGATTGGCTGGAGAAAGTCACGTGACTCTGCTCCTCCTCGTGGGGCTCCATTTTAAAAGCCCATGGAAGTGAATATTAAATGGTTCCTCACCCGATAAAGGGTTGAAGGGTCAGTCCAGGAATCCAACAAAAAAAAATCCTACAATGACAAAACTGTATAGCAGCAATGACCCATGGCTTCAATTCCTACTGCTACAACAACTTGACAGTCATAATACGCATTCTTGTATGTACCCGTGTTCTCGTGGATTTCATCACCACTTCAAGTGTACTGTCTTAACTCTCTTAACATATCCCAGAATGCATTTTGTACCAACCAGAGGTGATGGCAGAATTTTTGAGCCTGACTCAAAGTAAAGATGTCTCACATCATTAAAGCATAATTTCAGACTTTATTGACAAAAACATAACAAAAGTTATAACTCTGGTTTAGCGCTACCTCGACAGGTTAGTCTGTTTGTGTAATACCCGGCCTCCATCGCTGAGTTATTCCCAAGAACTGCAACTCCTCGAGTGGCCACATGAGGCTGGCTACAGAAGATGTCAGTCTCCATAAGTGCCTATGTAAAAATGTCCAACTTCACATCAGAAATAAACATTTCCTGTTTAATAATGTTTACTGCATGGTACAAAAACAGTTTTGGTCTCTATAGCTAATTTCCCCGTTCATGACAAATGTACTGAGGAATTTTATGCAGAATTAACACTTTGATTTTAGTTTAGCTGGGAGGCAGAAGAAGCAGGACTAACAACATGGCCAAGATTTTGAGCTTGAAAATGTCTCTTCAGAAATCTATGGGTGACGTCATGCATGTGTTGTCCATTCCCTATACTGTTACCATCCCATCCCATAATTTTCCCATGTTTTTGTGTCTTAGTGAGTACTTGTGAGAATGTTAGAGTAAGAATGCTGCTGTCCTATTTGCAGATTAATCTTACTGTGTCCTACCATTGTCCGGAGCTTAGATGAAGTAGTAGTTCACAGAGATTTTATTTCATGACATCTGTCAGGCTCTATTAAAGAATATCTACACAGCCACATTTCACAATATATTCTTTATTGTTCTTTGAAGTAGCAAAGATCAAAGTGTAAAAGTTGATGATAGCCACATACAGTATAGACAGAATAATATCATGCAGAGGGTAGGTTTGGTTTACATTTCTCGTGAGGTCTCCATCTTGTCACTTTATTCTTTTTTATGTTCAAACCCACGTAATTAGTTTGTCATGTTACTTCATTTTTGTACAGCTATGTATCATCAACTAATCACACACAGTTGATGACAAAGGTCCAGTCTAGTTTCAGGTAGTGGAAAACATTAGATCAAATCAAAGTCAAACCTCTACTCATCACATCAGAAATGCGATTGATCCAATTTCTAGGCTAAGCTACACGGCAGATATTACAATACTGTATCTACTAAAGCACACATTAATGTTGTAAAATATCACCTGTTGTACACTTATATACAGAAGAGAAACACTGTCCTGTGCTATAATGTGATGCATTTATGAAATACTTTGCTGCCTATACAAAAATCTACAAGTGTTCATTTTAGTATTCACATGAGTTTTGTTAAAAATCAACAACTAATATACATTTGCATTTCTTTGACATCAATGTCCAACATGGCCACCGCACAGTTATAAAGAAAAGAAAAGTTAAAACATAGTCACGATAAACACACAGTATTAGAGGAAATGTGAGAAAAAGCTTTCTAAGACTTATACATTATTGCATGAAGTTTAAACATGAAGCAGCTGAAAACATTAAGACACTGTTCATTTGCAGTTTCAGTACAGAATTATCACTTTTAACAGCGTTCATTGGTTAGATTGTGAAGTACAGAAGCCTATCGCTGCCAGAAAAAGAAAAACTCCTCAGTACTACATATGATCATTAAAAGGTTATTGAACAGGATATTTTCACATTATAATGAGTTATTTCTTGTTATAACACAATATTTTTCTTTAAAGGACTTTTTAAAATTGTAACAAGATATTTTCACGTTTTATGTCATGTTTTCAAGTTATAACATCATGCTATTTATCTTGGTATAACCTGAAGAAATGTATGTTATAACAAGATAAATAGTACATTGTTATAACAAGAAAAGGGAGGCTTTTATGTCATAATAACATGTAAAACATCGTGTTATGCCAGTAAACAGATTTCTTTTTCTAGTGTGGCAGCAATACGCCACCATAGTGAAGGATGTGAAAAGTAAGTACAATGATAAATGAGAATACTGTTAAATGGTTTGGCAGGTTTCACTGAACATGTAAAAAAAGATGAACTGATCTGTTTACGTACTCTGTGACGCCTGTTATTTAGTAAAACTCCTGTATAACAAGTTATAAATGCAAACTATCAATACTACATTCAGCAGGTTATAACACTAAAACTTCATGACGATGCTATGTACAAGGTTTGTTTGCATGTCTATACTACTAAAATAACTCCCAGCAGAGCATCCTGTTACCTTCCTAAAATCTGTTCAACATGCTACCTCACCTCTCTCGCAGAAACATGGATAACTGTGAAATACTGGCTTTTTTCCCCAATGTCATGACATTTCCTTACAAATGTTCCACTGCATTAACTTTTCAACATGATGGATGATGTAAGACTAAACTAGATTTGCAAGTACAAGTTCTTGAGACTGACTTCATTCAAAATATGTCAAAAGAGAATTGATAGTTGAAAACTGCAAGTCTTGATATAGAAGCAACTCCACACAATACAGCAGCCAATACCAGTTCACAGCTGATGAGATACATGATGAATGGTTCACCTGCTGGGTCTGTTGCAGTAATTGATATTAAAGGCGTGCGACAAGCATCAGAAGCTGTAAAATATTAACCAATGGCTGGAATGTACCAGTGAAACTAAAGCTACAATAAACTTTAACGGTTAAATCTTTATTAGACCCAGAATCTCCTGGATCCATTTTTCATGTAAACTTTTACGAGAACTAAGCATTTCATTTTCAACTTTAGAGGACAGGTCTAAGAAGCAATTAACTGTATCCAGGCTGTGGGATGGATGTGGCTCAATAAAAGGTTTCAATCAGTTTTGGGCACTTGTTTGACATCAAAAGTTGCCTTTTGTAGTTTCTCACCAAAATGCCTGAAGATATGACTAAGACTGGATGGAGGCACAAAGGAGCTGCCCTTTATGTCCCAGATTTGCTCTTTTAATATCTGACTGAAAATGAGGAGGCCTTATAAAATCAGGCTTTCCCATCTAGGCTACAATATTAAGATGACAGATTTTTGCAACGAAAGGTAAATAAAGGTACTCTTTATCAGAGTTTTAAAACCAGGGTTGTTGGGTCCAACAAAGAAATAAAGGGAAATAAAAAGGCATGGTCTTTTGTTTAGTTCCTCTAAGATATTTGTTTTTCTAAGATAACTGCATTTTATGTCATGATTGAATACAAAACAAATTGTAAAATACTGTATTTTTAGCTTTTTCCGAATTGTATTACTCTTTGTGGGATGGATTTTTTCATGCCATTCTGCATTTAAATGATTAAAACAGAAACATTTGGAGAACCTTGTCCTTGAGGGCTAAAGGCATGCAGGCAAAACCTCCTACAAATATAATGGAATAACAATGATCTCTGATCCATTTCGGTTTTCCATGCTTTTAGGTCTACTCCTGTCTTGCAATATTTCAAACTAAACAGCAATTAAAATGGCTAAGTAACACGTCTTGTCTTGTGCCTGCAGTGGCTTCACAGTAAAAGGTAAATGGCTGCATTTACAGTTCACTTTTGTACAATTTACCTCTCTTTCATCCATTGACACACACTCACACAGACACTGATGGTAGCGATCCATCTTGCAAGGTGTTGGCCTGAGCAGTTTGGAATTCAGTATATTGACCAAGGACACTTCAGTCAAACTGCCAATCTTGTCATTAGTACTTTACTTACTTCATGTCTTTTCTCAGACTCCCAATGGTGCTTCAGTCCATAAGATTTTGATGCATAATGTGGCATTATTATGCAGTCATACAGCAGTGAAATAGGACCAATGAGAATTGATTAAAAGGCATGAAACAAGGACAGTTTTTATCATGAAGCATCTGCAGAATGTGTCAAGTTAGCGTTCATTTTGACTCATTGCAAGACATTCAAGAATGGAGTACAGCAGAACTCAAAGAAAGAGGAATCGATCAACAAAGCCCCAGTTTGTTAGATGATCATGAAGCTTCAGAGCTCTAATTAAACTAATTTTCCAGTAATATGGTAACGCTTTATAGAGTAAATGACATTTCAAATAATGTTTAGTGCTTGTTTATGACACCATAAATGCATTTAGCTTATGGAAACAAATGCAAAACCTGCATTTTATTTGTTTCTTTGTTGGGTTTGATCTCCCATATTCCTGTACAAAGCTCATTGCTCTGAATAATTTTACAGCTCCTTGGGCTCACCATAGTCATTGTACATGACAGTGAGTGTCTGCTCGTCACAGGCCTTGTGTACGTCCTGGCCCATGTCTGACCAGTTCAGCCCAAAGGCCTTGGTATCAGTGTACCGACAGGACAGGAACTTGAGGGACATCCTGCGGAGGCCAATCTTCGGCTCCTGGAGAAGACCCTTACACCATGGGGAAAGTTCATCCAACTGGGAGAGGATGAGGCCGGCCTTCCTGTTGGAACAAAGTAAAGAATTGGTTAAAATATGGTTTTTTTTTTGCTTTACAAGTTGAACCTGTCAGAAGGAGCAATTTTCATTCAATAACGGCATCAAAAAAGGGGACAGACCCCAGCTCCCGCTTAATCTACACACATCTACCCACATCTCAGGAAAATGTCTCTTTTTGCCATCAACTCGTGTTTATAGGGTGGTGCAAACTACAAATCATATCTTCCCCAACACCACCTTTATATTGGTTGATTTGTAAAGGTAAAATTGTTTGGTTTAGAAAGTGACTGATCAGCCAGTAAATGCAACAAACTGTGGGAAACACAAAACATCTGAAGGAATGTGGAATCTCAGTGTTGATGCACCTTCAGATACACTAGGCTGTCAACAGACCATAAATCAAATGCGCTAGTGGCCTTTTAGAATGACATCACTGCATGACAGAACCTAAAACCTACCCATCTACCACTGCTTCCTGTCTGAAGGAGCTTGCAGGGTAAGGTGCTCTGTTACTGACAAATTCCAACATTGACCCAAAGCACACAGTCTGGGTAGGAACGGCAAAAGTAAAAAACAGTGGAAAAATGAATGAATAAAGTAATGAATGGCCACAGAAAGTTCAGAGCTGTTCCTGTGGAGGAAAACAAGCTAATGGACGCCTGTAATATCGTAGAAGGCAGAGGCAGAGACTATGAAATGCTTGAACTTGTTCTTTGGCCAAACCAGGCCAGCTGAAAAATCATCTCCATTAGTAACATGATGCACAGAGTTCACATAAATACATCTCACGGGGACACTGAGTGTAATAAATAACCATTAAGCCTGATGCAGCCTGTTTGGCCCTCGTAGTGAAACCCTGTCAAGTGTTTGTCTAAAGTCAGAAAATGGCAGCGGGGGAAGATTTCATTCATTCCACACACACTTTCTCCTCATTCTTCAGCCAAACCAGCACTCCTACAGCACAGTGTCACCATTCTGCCAAGCCACAAGTCTGCTGGACGCACCAGAGTCACCAGAGCCACAGCACATTATACTGATGAACTGATGACACGTCAGAGCACCCAGGCTACACATTCAGTATGCATAAGTTAAAGGAAATAAAAGATAGAATGAACAAAGAACATTTGTGGAAGTGTTTTACCTACTGCCTGCAGCTCTGTGGTTTCCCTCCTGCGTGCATCACTTTTATTCAATTTAGAACGCAAATTGTGCAGAAAGAGAACAGTGAATTCACAAATACGTATGTTCCACTCATCATCACAACCACTCACCTGGCAGTCGTGAGGCAGATCTGCTTCTGAAGTGATGATAAGATATGACATATAAATGTCCCAGTAATGGAGTTACGTCATGATTCTCACCAGAGATCTCAAAATGACCAGAACAATGAAAATGGCAATGGTAAAGATGAATGATTGCTTTCAAAGGTTGAGTTTCTCTCATGTGCAGAGATTGTTTTATTCAACTGCTGTTTCCAAGGTCAAGGTATTTTAACCTCAGAAACTTTGGATCTAAGGTCTCAGTCCTTAAAGGGAAACTTTGGTCTTTTTCAACCTTACAGCACTAAAAATATATGGTGAATCATTTTAACAGCAGCTGTCAGTCATTCAAGAAACAATGTTACAGTTACTTTGGATTATCCACAGACCTCGCTGTCAGCAACTACTAGGAACTACTTTTGAGCAAACAGAACAAACAGCTCCTATGATGGAGGATATTTTAAACCAAAGTAAATAATTATTACTTTTTCTTGCCACTGCAACAAGCGAGGAATCAGTCCACAACCAACAACAACAACAAACCAACTCCATGCTTCTTGCTCCACAGACTTCCAGCCCTGGTGCACACCTCTCAAATTTCAAATGTCTACGTCCATGTGGCTCTTTGATGATCGGCTCATTGGTCTGTGGGATCCCTGATTTCTGTTTCTTCCTCCCTCCAAAACACACCAATAATCAGATGACTATTAAGACCAGTGTTGCAGTACTTGAGACCAGTCTTTTTGAAGGTCTCATCTCAGAGTCAACCGCATTTTTACTCATTTCAGTCTTGGACAAAGCTCTGGATTTCTTTCAAGACCAATCAAGACCACAACGCTAGTGTTTCCCATTAATTAACTAGCTTGTCCTGCAACAGTTTCATAATACAGCAAAAGCATTTTTACACTTTAGGCAGAAGTTTAATTTTCTGGTAGAATGACGTCGGTGGATTTCACTTCCTAAACCACATCAGAGTTCATCTGCAAAACAGTGTCCAAAAGAAAACTCACAGCACACTGTAAAATCTGCAATGCCGGGACCACACCGCACCCAAAGAAATTTGGCCACTGGCTACCTAAGTAGGCTATACGCTGTCTGGTCTTGACTCAGCCTTGCCCTACCTTCGTCGTTTTAACCACATTGCTTCTTCTTCCTTATCATGTGCCTGCTGCTGATGGGTCTGTGTTGGACACACATTCAGCACACTTCAGCAGTACAGTCAAGTCAGTCATATAGTTTCTGGACATTGATCCTGGATAAAAGTTCTCATCCCAGATTTTAGTTCTGGATTGACGTTGTTGGTGTTTTGAACTTAAAGCCGGCGCTGACCAACGCTCTGTAATAATAAAGACATGTGCGGCCTGCGGCTTGTACAGTATTTCATCTCCAAACATATAGCACATCACCATATTTCCTTGGTATGTGTTATTTCTGGAAACTGAATGTATTCTATGTATTCAATTCCTTTCAAATATGCAAAACACTTTCATTCGTATATTTCTATGTTATTTTTGGCATTTCTCTCTAATTTGCAAACCCTTTTACATATAGAGACATATGAGAAGCAACATCCTCTTTGCAGTTGCCTGGCTAACAGAAATACATTTCATATATTAGTGAATGTTTTTTGGAATTGCAGTGTGTTTTGAATGTTAAACACACATGTGGATTCTCAGCAGGAATTTATACAGACACAACAGCAACTTCTATAGCCTAACTTATGTTTTCTGCTCTGGAAACTGCAGAAACAGAACTAATAATTTAATGATGTCAGCCTGTCTGCAGGCTTGTGTTGGTAGTGGTACTGTGCTGCCATACTGTCGTTCATATCATTTTTCTGAAACCTCTTTATGTTCCCTGTATTTTGCCGCAGATTTCAGTGGTTTGAGGAAATCAGGATATTTATTTGCTTTAAATAAAGAAAAAAATGTGGTTTGTTATGCTTTCATTTTTTAGAAAAGCAGAGGAACGTTTCACAGGTTCCAAATAGCAACGGTTGTCACCATAAATCCTTGTGCATGTATAGGAGTGGAAAATGGTCTCCAAGATACAATGTGCCCCCTCAAACAACACTCTTTTGGCTTTGGAGTGCAGGCTAGCAGGCATCTAGTTACGTGTTCATGCTCATCTGTGATATACATGTACATAAATAGACTGTATACATACAAATGTGCTTTATATTTACATGACAAGGCACATAAGCACACATACATACAATTATTTAAAGTGTTAAAATATGAAAATTACTTCTATTTACCTGTTAAATTGTTTATTTTGTTTATTTAAATTATCCGAATAGAATTTAAAATTCTTCTCCTTACATACAAAGCTCTTCATGGCCAGGCACCATCATATTTAAAAGAGCTCATAGTACCTTACTACCCCTCTAGACCACTACGCTCTCAGAATGCTGGGTTCCTTGTGGTTCCTATAGTTTCCAAAAGTAGATTGGGAGCCAGAGCTTTCAGCTATCAAGCTCCTCTTCTGTGGAACAAACTACTATTTCGGGTTCGGGAGGCAGACGCGGTTAATACTTTTAAGAGTAGACTTAAGACTTCCCTTTTTGATAGAGCTTATAGTTAGGGCTGGCTCAGGTCATCCCTTAGTTATGCTGCTATAGGACTAGACTGCTGGTGGACTCCCCTTCCATCCCCTCTCTCTCTCTGTCTGTCTCTTTAAGGTTTATGCCTAGTCAGGCACAGTATTGGGTACAGTAACTTTAGAGAGTAATTAATTAGGTTACAACATTACCATCAATTAAAAGTAATCTGTTACATTACAGCATCACCTATGAATAAACGTAACACATTAGAGTACTGATGCGTTACCAAAAAGGAAAAGCTGTTTGCAGCGCCTTGCACATGCTGCAACTTAACTGACACAGACACACAAGTCAAGACTCACACAAGATTAAAGGCTGATTAAAACATGGAGAGACAGAATCAACATAACCACTGGAGGTTGTTAAAAACAAAATCAGCTTCAGTGAAAGACTGTGGTTAGAATTAAATATAGAAAATATAAACATCATGTCTTTTTTAATATTGAACTACAATTGAATTTGATTTAATACTATTTAAGTATTTTAAATGAATAGAAATAAATGTTTTGCAGCGCATACTATGTGTGAATGTTTTGTACATTTACAGGAATTAATCATCAAAATAACAAAAAGCATTTTCTTTTTTGGATAAAACACAATTCAGGTTTTATTATGTTTCTTTAAAAACATTGTTGTAAATTAGTTTTATATTAATGTCAATTCTACTGTGCATAAATATGCTCTGTTGTGTTTCATAACATTGAACTGAATTGATCTATTCTCTCTCTCTATATATATATCATACATCTATAATATTTTACACACACACACTATATATTAAGAGCACAGAACATGTGCACAAAAATATCTTTTTGCTTCAGGATGTTTTCATTTGATAAACTACATAATTACTCCTTGTTAAAAATAATCAATCACTAAACTACTGTATGTCACATTTGACTGAAGGTAATGAATATGAGTAAACTCATAACAATGTATATTACTGATATTGGTAATGGGATGTTTTTACTAGAATGTGCTATGTAAATATTAATCTTTGTGATCACTGTTGAGTATCACAGAAAGCAATAAATCATTGCTGGACGAGCAGCTGAAAGGCACGTCTGCATTAACTGTGTGTATTTTTGTCCTTCTCCCGACTATAAAAAGTCAGAGAGCAAAGTAAACAGTCTGCTGTGATTATGATTATGATTTCCTGACAGAAATTCCAACCATAACAATACTTATTTTCGCAAGCACTCCTCTGATTACAGAGACTGTCATGTAAAAACAAAGAAAACAGGAAAAAAAATCAAATCTGTTTCAGTTCATCAAAGGGCACAAAGTCCAACCAAGGACATGGTCAGGACTGAAACCAGGCCAGGATGGAGGATTTTCTTTCAGCCCAGCCAAAACATCCAGCATTTAGAAGTCAACAGCCAAGCAGCGTGCCTTAAATAATTGGTACTCCCCTGGCGATGACAAGATCTGGCCTTTGGGAGAAGAAGTGTCAAGCTCTGGAGAGACAGCCTTTTGGTAAGTTTATGGTTTGAGTTAAAACGGCACGCGATGTTGCATGAAGAAGGCAACAAAAATGTCCTCCGCAGAATGCCAAACGGTCTCGTCAGTGAGATCCGATATGTTTCTAAAAACAGCAGATCTGAATATCTGCTGCCACAAAAAAGATAAAGCCACATTTGTTCATTCATTTGTTTCCAGATATGGCTTTCTTGGCGGATGTGAGTTTACATTGAGCCAGAGCCTGAGCACAGCTCTTCTTATCAGTATTTTGACTAGCTAATGAAAATCCAGTTTATTCAGTTCTCATTGTTTGTGACAGAAAAACTGGGGAATTCTCGTCATAAAACACTGAGCTGAGTGTGTGTGTGTCTGTGGTCTGTACATGTACAGTATGTGGTGTGTGTGTGTGTGTGTGTCTGTGGTCTATACATGTACAGTATGTGGTGTGTGTGTGTGTGTCTGTGGTCTATACATGTACAGTATGGGGTGTGTGTGTGTGTGTGTGTGCGAGCTAGCCTGTCTGCTCTCTTGTTTACTGTTGGCGGTACCAAAGATGTGTTGTTTGGGTGGGGGAGGTATATTCCCTCTCAAGTGGCCAAAGAAAGGACCACGAACAAAAGAGGGACAGGGTTGTTATGGGGACACGTTCTGTAGTCTCTGCGCAGATTCTGCTATCGTGGATCTGATTTAAAGTAGTAGACCTCTCTATGGAGCCTTTTCCTGTGCACAAAGATGCACATGTAAGTGTGCACATGCCATAACATGATCCCCTGTTCCTACCAATGCTATCATACTATGTCACTAATCTTATAATGAATCACTAATGAGTAACAAATGTCACTACTGGTGATGTCACCATGTCCATGAAGTTCATTACAAACTTTTACTACACGATAATTGTCTAAAAGAATTCACAATAAGGCTATCACGAACACAAATATATTACTATAAAGTGAAATTCATCTTCAAGTCTAAGAGCCTGTAAGCAAACATGTATAACAATGACAGTTATACAGTGGAAACCACAAAGAGAGAGCAGAAAGATTATTGACATGAATAACAGGTATCAGTATATCATCAGCACTGGAAAGGTACATGATTATTTTTATTCACAAAAAATTCTAAATCACATGATCTCACATTGTCTCCTTGGACTGAATTCTCTAAATCACTCAGATTATTAAACAAGCTTTCCCTGAAGCCTGTGACTGACTAACTATCTTCATATCTTATGTAATTAGATTTTTTCCTTTCATGTAACTTAAGTTACATGTGTTGCTATTGTTTACCTGAAATTTTGTACATTATCCTGTTGTTCCTGAGGCACGGTACCAGTTTTGACACGCTTTCTCATTCAATCATTATAGTTATTAATAATATTTTCAGGCAACTACTCCATGAAGCTGACTGAGAGAATGCCAGGAGTGTGCAAAGCTGTCATCAAAGCGAAAGGTGCATTTCTAATTCTTTTGAATCGAGTTAAAGATTTTAAGAGTTTTAAGATTACATTACATTTTTAGAAAATGAAAATGGACAAAAATCACACACACAAGAAACAACAGACAACAAAGTTAAGCCACGCTGGAATTTTGTAATCTCTATAAACAGATATGCATATGAATGTCTGCTTTAGAGTGACTGAGCATGAATAATATGAGCTCTGATCCAGTGTAAAACTTCAGCATGTCAGATCAATGTTTAACTTATTTTGTAGTTAGATTTTTTGTTGATTTTATCACGTGCAGCCACGTCCTGGGCAAATTTTGTTTCCACCTTGATTTTTGTTTTGAACAACTTTTCTGAACTGTGTTGAGATCCAGACACTGTAATAGGTAATCGAGAAAACAAGAAGGCACGTAGAAAAAGAACAAGACTGAGATGAAGCAACGTGATCCATCTTCGATGATTTTACAGAATGAGGCCAAAGTCAATGTTGGATGCTTGAAAAATGCAGCATGCAGTCATTTTGGTTTGCTAAAAATGATATCAGTCGTATTTTGGTCCTGGCGTCACTGAAACTATTTATCTGCTGCATTTGTTTTTCCCAGTGGTTGAATCACGTCACAGAAACAAAGTGTGTGATGCCGCGGGGAGATTGTCAGTACACTTAGACACACAGCAGTGGAGCTGTGAGGCCATTAACCTCTCCGCCTGCCTGCCTGCCTGCCTGCTTGCTCGGTAACAATAGCCGGCATACAGCTCTGCTTCAGGTTCAGTGTAGTCTTTCCTCACACTGAACCAGATACGTAGGAAAGTCTAATGTTCATTTGATGACTTGGCAAAACAAAACATGTTTATACTTCCTTCCCCTGTTGCCAGGCCTCACCTTGAATGCACTTCTCTTCTGCTTTTCCAGCTCTGAGGTGCCTTTATTAACATTAATCACCCCTCCCTTTAACTAAATTGGGGGGCTGTTAATCTAAGTGTATTTTAATGGAACACTTCAGAAGCAACTCCCTCAATTACATCAACTCTTTCCAGCATGGTCCCTATTAAAAACAACCTTTCATTAAGGGTGGGGGAACCCACAGACAGAGCGAGAAACAGAGAGAATTAAGGGAGCCTTGGCTAATCAGTTTCACCTGCCAAAGTGAAAGCATGTACCACAGACTGCCATTTATAAGTACATTTTATGTCGGACACATGGCTCTGTTTATTAAACATTAAGCTACAATTTTACATTATGGGTACTTATCTGTAGTTTGGGGGGAAATTTGGGGCCCTCCCTGGTTGAGCATTACTGAATGGCCCTGGTGATGTCACAGAGGTTAATCTCACTCAGCTTCCCAGTCAGTTTGAATGAATTTCCCCCGTAACCCTAATTCACACAAACAACCGCCTGGAATCAAAGACGGCACTTTGGAAGCTTGGAGCGGAACATCTGTCCATCTTTGAGAATCAAAACAAGAGTCGGAGCTTTGAATGGGCTGAAACCATGGCGATTCGGCTGTGTCACTGTAGGATGTGTTGGTAATTGATCTAGAAGAAAATTGCAGCTTTTGCTTTGAAAATGTGCGAAGGAAATGCCTTGGCTAGACAGGATTATGTTTGTTTTGCTTTTGTGTGTTGAGTGGTCCCTTTTTCAGGATAAAATTTATGTTTGCGTCTTTGTTGGTATTTAGACCTAAGCTTAATTTTACATGGCAGCTCAACATGCTAGGCCGTGCAAGAATCTATCCAGGCTTCAACTTATGTGTGCTTGTTTGTGCAGAAAAGGTCAACTGAATATATTGAGGCGGACTCTGCTTCACAAGAGCAAGGTTGGTCATAGTGGCCACCTTGTGTAGCGTTGTCTGAACACATCAGACGTAGTGCAGGGTCAGGCTATGGTAGCAAAGATGCATCGATGCATGAACTTGTGATAAAATTGCTGTTTTTACTAGAGAGTTAATGTGAATCAAAATGGCATAGAAAACAATATGTATGGGTGATTTGTCATGTCACGCATCGCAGGCTGTTGGTTACAATGCATTAAGAGGCAAATTGCTTGTGTCCCATTGAAAACGAATAGGGTTGAATTTTCCTTTGCTATTCACCACTTTCACTGCTGTGTCTGGGCCAAACAAAGCTAATGTTAATCTGCTCTGGACAGAATAAAGTTACTGAAACCCAGATGAACTGCAATATTCAAGAGGAACACAAAAATGCAGTCAAGCATTGTTATGCAGGTCTGTGTGATTAGACGAGATGGTAAGGGGTCATTATACTCCTGTAACCTGTCTGTCAGATGGTTGAATCACACCTTTTTGACCTTGGATGAGGGGGGTTGTATTCATCCACTTCTGTAACTTTGTGAAACAGACAGTCCTTTTAGCTGAAATGATTGTCTGGTCCTGAATCTATGTTTTCATTTCGAAAAAGAAAAGAAAGTAACTAGTGAATTTGTTGGGGACTATTTTTAGCGCTGAATTAATCCACATTTGGTGCTCTACTGAATATTTCTGGCAGCCAGAAGTCTCTGTAGAGTCCTTGAGTCATTTTTGGAGTCAAAATAAACTACATATTTATTGACAATAAGAAACAGAACATCAGAGGTGTTGTCAGGCAGCTTTAGCAGTATGTCTCAAGATTTAATTAGCATACTAGATAATAGCGAGTCTTCTATGAGTAGTTGGGATTATGAGTGGGGCCTATGAATCACTGTTGGGGAAGAGTTTCACATGAGCAGTGAGGGGTAAAGTAATCACTAATGGGGCATATCTGTAATTTTAGTCTAGTCCAAATCTGCCATATGTTTAATTTTTATGGGCTGCAAACAGCTAAATTAGTCTCTGGGTTTTCCAACATATTTGAAATTGCTGTTGAAAGGACTGTCGACTCAAATTGCACTTTAAAGTGGTGTTCACACCAAACCAACCCAGACTCTTGTCTAGTTGCCACTTTTCTTCAATCTTGCAGCCAGACTGTAGTGTTATTGTTTAAAGACGTCAATGTCAATTGTACAAGTTCAGGACGACAGATTGCATTTTCTTGGTGGGAGGGCAACCTATGAATGGAGTCAGCACACTCACACACGTATTGGCAATTTCAGGGACTGATTGCAATGAACACAGACTATTAAAATGGCTCAGCCTTTTGGTATTCTCTAAAAGTCTGACTCGTAGACTTGTATATTGTTGGGTTCTTCTGATGAATCGGCCGTCAAGCTGAAGTTGATGATCAATTTGCTGGAAGGAATGCATATTTCTGAGGTTACATATCCGAGACATGGGCACTTCTGAAATACAAACTGAATTCCAAACATTTGGAAGTCTTACCATACCTGTCATTTTCCTTCTTTATCTGCTGCAGAATCAAAGACAAAGGTCCTTATAATCGATTTCCATCTTTAAATGAAAACTGTACCTGGGTCCAAGCTCATCCTCACACCTCCAGGTAAATTCTCCAAAGCTCTCATAGCGTTGGTTGTAGTGGTAGAGCACACGGTGGAGTGTAGGAGCACCCAGGTCCATCAGAGTGTTGTAGGCTGTCTGCTGCTCCTTCCCACTGGTGTAACCATTGAACAGGTTATAGATCTTATCGGCTATTTCTGGAATGGCAAACACAATGAAAGTCAACTACTTTCAGCAACACCAGACATCTTCACACGCTAGTTGTCTTATGCTACTTGATACCAAACAACCCTCAAGAGAAGATGAGAAAAAAAAATGATTTAATGTTGCTGGATGCAGCACTAGCATGCTGCTGTTTTGCAGACACTTGGGACTGCAGCTAATGAATATTTACTTAATTGATTCATTTATTAACTACTAATTATTTTCTAGATTAAAGGTGCAGTGTTAGGAAAAATAATGGGCCAGAATTATAGTTCAAGTAAGTGCTGAAAGTGTCTGTGGCTTTACTTTGCTAAAGAAAGTTGGCATAGTGCTTATCAATCCAATCTCCATTCAGAAAACAAGAAAATAGCAATTTGCTTATCATCTCACAGAGAGGCCTGACAAAGTATGAATTCAGACTTTTTACAAATCGTCATCATTATGTAGTTCTGTAGAGCTTCATTTGACAGAGAGAGCTGAAGAGTGTCAGGAATGTGGGGAGACAGAGATGGGAATGATATGCAGGAAAGAGCCACCGGTCGGATTCTAACCCTGGACAGCTGCAGCAAGGACTGAGCCTTCATACATGGGGCGACTGCTCTACCAACTGAGCTAAACGCCACCCCTCAGAATCCTTTTGATCTCTTTATCAAAGTCAAGTCACAGCAAAGTCTGTTTATTTTGTGTTTATATATCTATAACATTAAGTAAATGGGTTGAGTGGTTCATAGTTACTAAACACAAATGATCCTGCAGTCATACTGTAACATAAAATGGTACATACATGTTACATACATTACATGTTGAAAAATCTAGATTTATAAAATGAATTATTAAAATAGTTGCAGATCATCTTTTTCTGTTGTTTGACTAATCAATTAGTCAACTAAGTTGTTGCGGCTCTAGAGATGCTGTTAGGGTTTGATGTGCTACTTCCTATGGGAGGAGAACGATTCCCTCCAATGAATACTCCTCACCAGAAAGGGCAATGGGGTCTCCATTAGAGGAAATGTGATTCTTTTTCTGCTGCAGGCCATTTTAGATGAATAAGACAGATGTCATTTTATATGCATATCTTGATATCAATGACATTTTTAAATTAATATATCATTAACATCTAACCTCGAAAGCCAAAGTGGTTGAATTTTCTTCAAAAAGGAAATTAGTTTTTCATGGCTCATCAGATTAGTAATTTATCCACCTGTCCTGGTTAATAATGCCAATAAAATCTGTTCAGAAGAGAGCCACAGAGTGGAAGTATTGTATTTCACACCATTCATGTATTTCCAGCCATTAAACCCAACAGCGTAAGCCAGTAGTATCACACTTCACTGGCTGGAGCATTTTTGCAATGGCCGATTCAAATCAGCAGGATCCGCAATAACATCTTTGCTATAAATCTGTTGCTGGTGCAGAGAGGGTAGACATTTTTGACAGTATGGAATAATACATTTTTATAGTCAACATCCTCATGGAATTACAGTGTATAGCATCTATAAACAGTCGTGCTCCAGAGAGGAAAACTATCTGACTTTATGACGTGCTGTGTGGACTGATCTGTAACATCTGCATTGTGGGGTCTGGAAACATAACTGCTAACAGAAAGACGTTTGAATGGGGGTAGGTTTGAATTATATGGACTCATCTTACATTAAGTTACTAGAAAAACATCTCCCCCAATTTCATATTCTTCAGTACAACATCTGAGCCAGTCATTCAAACCCTGTGCGTTAATGTGGCACAGCGTAGATGATTCACCTCTCTGACTTTCCTCACCTTGTGCTTTGACGTCATCCACAGTTGGACACGGGGTTTTGATGGTGACCTCACTCGGAGTGGAGCGGCGCCCTGTGTTGTCTACTGCCCACAGCCGGAACCTGCACACATGAATGACACACACACACACACACACACGTACGAACACGTATGTTTTTAGAAACCGCTTCTGATTGTGATTAATAAAGTGCAAACGCAAACGAAATCCAGAGTTTGATGAATGTGCTGTGCCAACATCATATCGCCAGCAGCACACACCTGAGAGCTGCAGCTCTTAGTTCAATTAAAAGATGAGAAAGATGACAGCGTGCATTATCAATAGAGGACTTTCACACTGACAATAACTGAAAAAAAGAAAAGTAATTTCACTGAATGAATATCTCCACCTAGTGAGCAAAACACAAACTGCATCCACCTGCAGGCGTCAAGGATTTCGATACACGCTCGGCAGAAGAGGGTAAAGGACTGAGAAAAAAAAACAAAAACTTGCATCATATTTTTCTCATCAGCCTGGAGAGAGTTTTGTTCAAATTGCAGTAACAGAAAAAAGAGCAGTGGACTGTAGACACGCACCAGACTTTAAACCTTTCCAACATGTCTTTGACGTGCAGCTGCAGAGTGTGTTTCCTGTGTCATGCTTACATCATACCATCATGTACATACTTCTCCCCACACGATACATTTGCCCCCTGACAGTCTCAAGCTATGTAAGGTTTCTGTCTGTAGAGCGAGTATGAGTGGAGTGTGCAGCGCCCTGAAGGAGAGACGAGGCCTCGGCTCGAAGAGATGAATGAGCTGCCAGACAGGATAGAGAGAGCAGGAGTCCCGCTGATGCCGGGATTAAAAGGGCATGTGTTGCCGCTCGCTCAGCCCACATACATCAAAACTCCGTCCTCATGCCCATTTTTCTTCTCTTTTGTTTTGCTCATACTCTCTTTCTTTTCCGCTGTACCTCCCTCTCTTGATCTTTCCTCACTCTTTCCTTCTTTTTTCTTTCTCTCGCCCAAAATTTTGCCTCTGCTCCTACGCGCCTTTTTCTCCACCTTGCTCTGTTTCTTTTCCTCTCTATGAAGTGTGTGTGGCTTCCCTCCTGGCAGGCTGTCTGTGAGATAAGTGTCAGCATGTGTACGAGAACATCTGAGCATCCGCTGTGTGTGTGTGTGTGTGTGTCTTTGCTACATCTTGGTTACAGCACCACATCTTCACTTAAGCATGTAGAGGACTGAAATGGAATGGGACATGGAATAAAAAGCAGTTTTTGGATGTCTTATCATTTCATCTAATATATTGTTGTGGACTAAAAGTGATTTTTTCAAATCTCTTTTCAATCTCTGACCTAATCCTGAAATCCTCAATTATCCTGATTCAAATCCTACTTTCTAGATCTGAACACCAGACCTGAGCCTTAACTCTAATGCCTGTAACAACTCTGAATTACCTTGGTCAGTAAAAGTGTCACACCCAACGCATTAAGTCAGTGGTTAGTACAGGATTCACTCTTTTCCACAGGACTAGGAATTTCTTACTTCTAACTACATGTCTGTCTTATCACAAGTAAATACTGCACAATGAAGAAAAATATCTTCAATTACCTCAAACAACTGTAGGATAAAAACAGCCCCAGGTGTTTAGGTTGACACAAAGGAGCTACTGTACGATGATGCTAAGCTACGTCAAAGGCAGTATGTGTAGTCTAGCTCATGCTAGCACAACAAATCGAAATATATGAGATTTAGTCAAAGTCTAATCTTTTGACAGCACAGGTTACACTTAGCTGTGGTGCTTAAAGGGTTGCTTTGTTAATAAAAAGTGAGAGCTAAGAGCCGTGTAGAGCCTAGCTTAGCAGAGAATGCTAGCCAGAAAAAAAAACTAAAAAACTCAAAAACATCTGTCATAAACATTTAATATTAAACATTTGAGCTGTAAAAAGAGGCTGTTCTAGTCACTAAATAATGTCCAAGGGCATGTTTGTATTGCTACATGTGTTAAATAACTTTTAAATGTGACACATTATAAAGTAGCATTAGCTTTCGTGCCCATGCTCACTTAGTGCTAACTTTAGCTCAGAAATCAGTCTAGGCTATCAGCCTATGTTTGCTTGTGGAAAATACACTCACAGTAGT
This sequence comes from Nibea coibor, assembly GCA_023373845.1. Taxonomy (NCBI): domain Eukaryota; kingdom Metazoa; phylum Chordata; class Actinopteri; family Sciaenidae; genus Nibea; species Nibea coibor. The sequence goes on along the minus strand of CM041725.1, from coordinate 20,869,622 downwards.
AAACACACGTGTTTATACTATATATGATTGACCTTCATAATAGTGTCTTTTATTTCAGTTAGTGTACAAGAGATTAGCGTTTGATTCAGACAGGAAACAATGTGTGACATAAGAGGTCAATCAAACTGTGACTCTGAAATGACACTGTTGACTACACGTCATAAAGAGAAAACAAAATGTTTTTTCTTGTATGTTGTCGATGGTCTTTTTGGAACTGTCTCCCCACAGTCACAATTACTCTAATACTTTCCAGCTGTGAGGACTTCCTCCATTTCCCTTGTGCAAAGCATTGAGGGACAATAGTCTACATGAGCAGTGTACTCAAAGATCAAGTGTTTTTAGTATAAACTCTGGCAGCACATTTCATTTAGTCACTTTTTTATTGGGAACACACTCAAATACAACCTGTTTGTAATTAATTCAGTTTAGAAAACTTCTATCAGGCTGTCAGTTTAATTAAAACAGATTGTTTAGTTTCCATGTTGATGAGAGGAACTTACATGTATGTGGTGTCAGGCTCCAGGCAGCGGATGATCATGCTGATGGAGGAGGACAGGAGGTTGGGGATGTCCCCTAACATTACACATGGAGATCTGGCTCCAGACAAGATGTCATCCACAAAGCTCAGAAGGGTTTCTGTGGAAGAGAGAGACAGACAGTTCTGTTGAGAAGGATTTCAGTCCAAAGTGAGTCATGCACAATTTGAGAAGAGAATACAAAGTGAAGTGTAATAATCCATAAATAATTTTTTCCATAAAGAGTAACTTTGCTCCTATTTAAATTTAAATCAAAACTAGCTCTGTTCATTTTGACAGCAGGTTTTGACTAAAATGACATTTAGTTTTACTCATATTTTAGTTTTAGATACAGTAAATTTAGTCAACTAAGATTACTTTAGTTGTCTTATGTATGCTTATGCAGAATGTCAGATAAGGTAATAAGAATAATTTATGATCTAAGATTAGCAACCGTGGCTCATTCACTCCTCTGTGGTTTCTTTTAGCTGATAAAAAGAACATTAGCTCATCTCTCCCAAACATTTTCAGATTTTATTCGTTGATGATTAGTTTTTCTCATCATAAATGACAATTAGTTTTACTGCAGCTTACAAAATCAAACAGTTGAGCAGATGCAAAAAATGTGTATGATCTTGCAAATTTAAACATTTTTTAAATTAAGGATAGCTCTGCTGAGCCTGCCCACCTCTAAAATAAACTTTAAGAATTACAGGATTATGCCTATTAGGGCAGATTAATGCAACTTGACATTACACTTTGCTCTCTGCTTCACTGAAAACAAAATGTAAAACAGATGAGCGCTGGTTTGCTCCATCACAACACACACACTTTAAGTACAGCGTGTACCTGTAAGACCTGTCCATCAAAGTGAACAATACTTCCTGAGCTGATTTTTTTTTATTTCTCACAATGAGAGAGTGAGATTTTATTGGCTGTTAGCAGTTAAAATATAGATCACACCACAATGTGATGAGTGTGTTCCACACACACAGTCATTCAATCAACTTTCCTGTTGCAGACGTTCAACCTCGACAGTTAGAGAGAAAGGAGTGTTACTCATTCACTTTGCTTTGTTCCCTTCCCTTGACGCCTACCTCCCCCACCTTTTTGCACAGTCTGTGTCTACAACTGCTTTTCAGCGTCATCTACGAGGTTTGAAAAACAACACGTGCAGTCACACACACACACACACATTAAGTAGGTGTCAAAAACTTTGAAAAATCCAATAAAATAAAAATGAAGTGAAACAAATTTGCAAGATACTATTTTGAGTTTCCATGCGCAACATGATTAAAAAATTTTGGACAAAGAGTTTTTTCAAACTGCCAGCAGAATACAAAAGCTTGTAAAAGGAATAAAATGCAATAAAATGAACATTATAAGACTATATTTCTACTTAGAAACAATATTTGGAAAACAGTGGTAGATAGAGATCAGAGCAGAGGTAATAGATCGACTATTACCTCTCTACCTCTGAAATGGGAAGTTTCCACTAGTTTCGATCCTTTTTCATCCTGTGGGGCTATAGTCCTTATTCCTACTGGTGAAAACTGAATTACTGATATCTACATTTAAATGAAATATATCTATAAACCAGTTTGGAGTGGAAATGTAATTTCTCCATTTGAAAACATATAATTTTATGTCAAAACTGATTTACAGATGCCTTAAAAGAACACTTTCACTTGTGAAAACTTAAAGGCTACGACTAAAGAATGGTTTGTGATAGATACACCAAACACCGGCCATCTTCTGTCATGTTACAAAATTTGGCATGAACTGTTCCGTCAAAGGCAGAGGGGAGAAGAGGTGCCTGACGAAGACAAAAGTCCTGCTGTTGTTCCAAGCTAGTATTAAACTGATTCTGTGCACACGCCCAACTAAACATATAAAGCGAACAAATCAAAGCACATTGTTGAACTTTAAAAGTAATCACTCCAACAATGGCAGAGGCAGCCTCCAACGAACAAGAGGAAAAGGCACCTTCCATCAGCAGCTGAGGTGACACAAGCGCGAATCAGTGTCACCCGGAGCTCAACAGCAAGGCTGTCTATCCTATGTGTTTGTCTCTGTGAACATCTACACACATGGAGCACATCTACTCACATTCACTCAACTTAACCAGACTACACATAAAAAAAACTTTTTACTTTACTGTCCTACATTTATTTGACAGTTAATGGAAATCACAACCCAATCATAGAAGTTGCAGAAAGCAACATTTTGACAGCAGGACTTTTACATGTAATGGAGATTTTTTTTTTCACTTTTACTTAAGTTCAAAGGGTTAAAGGGTACAGTACATCCATCCGGCAACACACACAACAAACTGAATCAGATAACACCTGTATTCACCTGAGCCCCCTCCTCCATCACTCCCTCTCCAGGGCTTATTTTCTGCTGCCCAGGCTGGTGGTGACACATGCAGCCAGCTATGTTTTCCCAGCTGGCACTGCGTACGTCAAAAAGGCATTTGGCCACCGAGGTTTCACTGTAAGGGGAAAAACCCTCTGCTTGGAAAAGCCCAGTCTGTGTGTGTGAGTGTGTGTACTGTATGTGAAGGTGTGTGAAGTGATGGGTTGCTCTGAGGTGGTCATCTGTGACCCTTCGCTACACAAGCAGTGCCTGTCTGTGTGTATTTATACAATGTGTGTGTGTGTGTGTGTGTGTGTGTGAAGTGATGGACGGTCACCTGCGCATTCCTGCTGCATGCATGTGTATGTAAATATGTGTACTGTGCGGGTGAGTGATGGCTGCTCTGAGGTGGTCACCTATGTCTCGTTCCCTGTCGACCTTGGTTTGTGTCACCAGCTGGTTAAAACAAGGCCAAGTGCCGAGGAGTCATGGAGGGAGAGCCTGAGGGTGAAAAAAAAGGTGTGCAGCAGCTGTCAGAGAGAGGTGTTTACCCAGCGCACAGACTGACACACGACTGAAAGATATAAACAGCGCCGGAGATGTAAATGAAAAGTGACATTGTGAGGCTTTGCACCACTTAGCATATTAATTGCCAGTTGGAATATCTGTCTAGCGTGTAAGGAGGCGTATGAAAAGGAAACAGTGTTTGAAACCTCGCTGGAGAACGCACTTTGGAAATATGTTGACTAATCCTCTCAATATCTGAGCAAGTTGACTTCTAAACGTGAAATTGGAACCATCATCAATCTTCATATACAGTTACTGCCTGTCTAAGCATCGCAACATTAGCCATTCAGTTTGCGAATATAGTGACCGCTGTGTTACGTACCGGCCGTGTTTACCACAACTGTCTCGTACTGAGGCCTTGAAGAGGCTAACTGAAGCACACCACATGGCTCGAGTATCAACAGTCGACTGAACAAACACACTGGCACAGATTCAGGTCTTGTGTGGCTGGAAAACAGAAGCATTTTATTCCCCCTTTCAGCTACGGCACAGAGCAAGAAAAACACAAGGCAGAGAGGGGTTAAGCTTTCTGCTTTTTCTGTTACACCTCACTGCTGGTTCAAACAGCTGATGGATAGATCGGCTGCCCACTCCTCATCTCCTGACCACCACAGAGGAACAATGTAGTGAATCTGGCTTTAAAGTAGAAACTGGTATTTTTGCAATTTAGTGGCCCCAGTTTAGTACCACCGTCATTAATATGGACAGAATGTGCTATGTTTATATTACTTGCTACATGGTAAAAAACGACTCGATAACTTTGTTAACAGCAAAACATCAAGAAGGTGTTACAACTGCTGCCTAATATTTAATATGCCTAATTATTAGTATTTGCTCATCCCTATTAAACAACAATAACTCTTTCAACGTACGATGAAGAACATGCTCTGTGGCCCAAAGTGGGTCTTCCACTAATTGGATCATCGGCAGTTCGATCCCCGTCTCCTCCAGTCACCATGTCGAAGTGTCCTTGGGCAAGATACTGAATGCCAAAATTTACCCCCCAAAAAAAGGCTGTGCCAACAGTGTGTGAAGGAGTGATGGTTAGCTCCCAAAAAAACGGATGATCAAGCAGCCAATGCCATCAGTGTATGAATGTGTATGTGACTGAGATATGTGGTGGAAAAGTGCTTTGAGTGGTTGGAAGAGTACAAGACACTATACAAGTACAGTCCATCAACCATTTGTTGGTAGCGTGTGACTGATGCTTTGTACACCCAGCCATTTTCTTATGGCATAACAACATTATTTCTGCCGTCAACAGTCTGAATTCCGATGGAATGTTAGTCAAACAATCTGATGACCAGGACAGTTTTTTCAACATTTATGAAGTGCAACTGTGGTCAGCAGTCTCATTTCCATGACCATCTTATAAATGAGTAATAATTCCATTCTAATTGACTGACTTGCTGAGATCTCTGAAAATCACAGTTTACATCCAGTTTATCCACAACCAAAATAAGGTGGCTGAGATATTCTGCCAAACCCGTTGGCTTGTTTCCATCCCGTTTCTTGTAGTGATCTTGGCGTGCTCCCAGATCTCAGCAATTTATTTAAGTTAACCAAAATGCCACAACTACAAACATTGGACCACAAGTTAAGATAAACAGGAGTTATCCTGTCCAGGAAATCTGTTGGGAACACTTTATTTGGATAGTACGCCTACAGATTTATGACTATTTAAAACATTTCAACTGTTTCTCTTTGTCTGTAGATGTTTAACAGAATATCTATTCATACACATACACTAACCGAGATGTTTCTGTGCCCAAACCAACCAAGTGGAACCACAGTGTTGTATCAAAAAACAGTTGTTGAATCTCAACTAATAAACTGTTGAAATGTTATAATACCCTAAAAACTATTGGTAGGCAGACTGTCCAAATAAAGTGTTACCGATCTGTTATATGGCACATTTGGCCTCACCTTAGTCCCTGATGTCGAGGCCTTTGGCAGTGTCAAATGGACTGTGATTAAAAAATGTTAGCCAAGTACAGATGGATGATCCATTCTCACATACTCACATCTCGGCCTGCTCTCGCTCCCAAACTGCCTTTCTCACATGTTGTAAAGTTTGTGCAGAATGAGAGGAGACTGATTCAAAACCAACCGTTCATGAACCTTATAACAAGCTTAAACACAAAGTATAGGCGTTGGTGCGGATATGGGTATCTGAAAATCTGAAAATACTTTAGAGCCTCTGGATCACCTTAGACCATCATGGACTAAGACACATAACATTATTACTCTGTGGGTTCAAGAGCTGCCATCTACTCTTTATCTGTCCAATCTTCGCTGTCAATCCCAGCCTCCTCTGTAAACCACCTGAAGCAGCAGAACTGCAGTACAGAGAGCATTTAAAACAGCTTGAGGAACCCTGCTGTGTACTGTCATGAAGACAGGAATGCTTTATGTGGGTGGCCCACTGGCCAAAATTGCAGAAAGTGCACCTAATTTGACTATAACAAATATCTGAGAGTCAAAGGAAACATGTAGTGCTGCAAACACAGTGTGCTGCCATGGCATTTATGGTCATGACTCAACATCAGGGGAATACCAAAATACATAAAAACAAAATGTCTCTCCAGTCCGTTGATTGCTGACAGACAGCTGAAAGACATGAAATTGACTCTGGAAGTGAATCAGAGCAATACTTCACTGTTGACGGCTGCTGACTTGGCCTGATTTGTGACAGGTACTATGAACTTTCAGATTCCTAAGAACACAGTATGTGAAGAATTCCAACCTTGTGCACTTTACATAATTTGTTATCACCTGATTATTCATCTGTGGGTTTGATTCCAGGATCATTTTATCATTGTGAACGTCTGCCCAGGTTGCAAATCGGTCCCCTGCAGGGTTTTTACTATGACACATCCTCTGAATAGATGCAGAAGCCGCTGCAAGAATATGAAATGTGAATGTGCGAGCATATCTTTGATTTGCTGTGAGCCACAGTCCATAAAGACGTGCTGTTTTTCATCAAAGCATGGACTCCAATATAATTACCTATCAAAATCCATATAGTCCCCTGTGCTCTTTTATATAGTGAACAGATTATGGATTGTGGCAAAACAGCAGCTGAATGACGCTTTGAATCAAAGAAAGGAAAACGGAGGTTTGATGATTTACCCCATCTTGGACATGACAACTGAACTGTCAAAGAAAGAAATGAGCACATTTTGAGTAGCTCAAATTTTTGAAAACATATTGAAATGTATTTTCTCTCAGTTGGTGTAACAGGCTGTTCTTCCCACTGTCTGAGGAACATGATCCATTTCTACAGTGTAGGCCAGCCTGCTTATCCTAAGATGACATTCAAATGACTGTTAAAGGTTCAGTTGGGAAGTGTTGTAAATCTGTCTATTTAGTGAAATCAGTAAATCTGCCTGAGGCAGGAAATTCTAGCCTGATAGTTTCTGGGTGGGCATCAAAGATTTCAGGGAGCCACTTTGGGGGATTCTATGAATGTGGAACTAAATGATGTGAGTATGATATTGGAATTACACGTTGCTTACTTAAAATGCAGGGCTATAGGCAGAGAGCATGTTTCTGCAGAGTACATCATAAATGATAAAAACATCCCAGAGATGCCAGTCAGACTACTAATTCTACATGTTATTATTTGTTCATTTGTTTATTTCTAATGTAGAGTTGACCAGTTGACTACGATGGACTGGGTTAGTTAAACCCAGCCCTTGAACTTGTCCAATCATAGCTTAGCAACCGTAGCCAGATGTGTCAACGCTGAAATGGTGTGCATGGAGCTCAGATAAGAGTGATGTCTTGTTTGCATTTACCAGTGTAAGAAACTGTTTCAACTGTGTGTTTATTAGCATGTCTGTATAGCTTAGAGTGACAACTTTGCAAAGGCAAGGTGCATGTCATTCGTTAACTATGTTATTTAGTGTGCTTTCAGGAGTGGAACATCCGCCCTGTGCTGCCAAGATACAACTGCATCCAAGTTTAGAGTAAAGATAGCTGCTCGCTCTGTTTGGTTTGGAGAGGTTTAAACTCCAGCCGAACTTTCATTAGACAGACAACATGTCCATGGCAGGCAGCGATGATGAGTCAACCGTTTTATCGAGTGAACAAGAGGATGATTTCAGACACAGCCTGTGGCCTCGGTGGACGTTTTATAGAACAAGATAGATTTTTGCTTTTTTTTTAAAAAATGGGCATAAAAACAAGTACTGACTGGGTGTTAATGAACTTAGCATGGCCAAATGTAACCCAATAAATCATCTCTATACAGATAATGGATTTATGTCCAGTGGAGTTGAACATGATGACACACACAGATTTTGGGGGAGGGGGGGCACAACTCGGAGGAACTTGTCATTCAGCTGGAGTTGTTTACCCTCTGCATTCTTAAAGTATGATTGGTTGGAAAAATCAAGGATTGCCAGGAGACTGATGTGAGTTATGGGATGTCTCACCTTTTGAAGTCCTGCCTGCTGTCGTGAGTTCAGTTGTGCAGGCCCAGACCTTTAATGTGTGTATGTGTGTGTGTGTGTGTGTGTGTTTGGACGCTTGCAGCCAATCCACTGCTGTTTTTCTCTGCTTCTTAATGGAAAGGACAGGTGCTTTAAAGATGATAATGTTTTTACTGTGGGATCTTAATGTCCTATATGGAAATAAAAGAGGTCACACTTAAAAAATAGAGTCAATTAACTCATTTTCTGTCAGTTTTCATAGCCTGTATCGCTGCATCTCTTACAAAGTAAAATATCAAAAAGTCTTTGACCTGTCACCAATGCTAAACTCAGAACACCTATTCTAAAAAGAGGATTTATACCTCCTATTTTGAGTTAAACATTTTAGAAAATAAACAATTATCTTTTGCTTCTGAGAGTTATATAAGAAGATTGCTCAGTTTCATGTCTGTGCATTAAACACTCTTGTTCGTTGAGCTCACTCAGGCAGACTGTCACTAAGCTAAGCTAGGCTAAACACATCCTGGCTCCAGCTCTGTACTTAATATACACAAGAAATTAACATGAATTGAATTGTGTCTACATCCTAAAAAGATCCCAAAATGCTATTCCTTCAAGGAGATAATGTATCACATGTTTTCTTTACATGGTTTGAATAAAGTTTTCATTTTTCAGACTTGCATGCAGGAGACAAACTGAGTCTGATATGTTTTTTTTAAAAATGTTTTTCTTCTGCTATGATAGAACTGTGTTTCACCGTGAAACAATCATCCACTAAAACAGAAGCCAAGTTCAGAGAGGCACATATCATGAACCCAATGAACTGAGGGAGGGGGGCAAGAAGAGGAAAGAGTGGGAGAGAGCTAACACACGTACGCTGTGCAAAACAGCGCACAAACACACAGGTAAGGTAAACATTTCAGCTTAAACGTTCTCCTTTATCCATCTTATAACAGGTTTCACTACAGGCTGCCTGGGAATTCAAGCACTTCTGTTAAAGCAGACAGCTTCCTTGTAACTAGCTGTAATTGGCAGCTAGCAGACACGGATAGAACACACACACACACACGCACACATACAATTGGCAGCGAAGTCTTAACAAATAACATCTGGACTTGGTTGTCTACCTTTCCATTGAATAAAAAGCAAAGAGAGCAGCAACACAACAACAACAGATCACCGACAAACCCTCCACTGTTGTTTCTTGGCACTTTAACACTGGTCACAACCACTACCAGACCTCAATGATTGGCCACACAGAGAGGATTGTTTTGAATCTTAGACGAACAACATCCCATTGGATGTGGAGGGGCGACTGTTGAATAGAAGGCACAGAAGGAGGACGATAAGGAAGATCAGGATGAAGAGGGTGGGATGGCCTGAAGGTGTCATTTAAAAAAAACAAAAAAAAAAAAACAGGGGGGCTCGCGTGAAAGAGAAAGGAGGAACAACCCCACAGTCCAATCTGTGTGTGCTTTCTCCCAATTTGTGCCTGATATGTGCGCTGCCGAGCTGCCATTTGCGTCACGGCAGCATAATTCATTGAACATTACATCTTTAGAGGAGCGATAAATTGTTTTATAATTTGATAGAAGTGCGTCTGACCAAATTGATAGCAGTTGCCGTGAGAGCGCTTTGCATGCCAGCGGTAAATTTAGCCAAATACGTCAATAAAAGAATGAAACACCTTGGACTAAAGGGGGGGAAGGGGGTCAGTAACACAGCAGTAGATGATTGAGAAGGGCTGCATGCCTGTCATACCTTGTAAACAACTGTACACACTGCAAAACAAACGAAAACAAAACCAGCATGTCACATATCGGTGGGGAAGGTCAAGGTTTTTGGCTTTTCCTCAACATTTCTGCTTTCTTTCATCTTTCCTCTCACATTTTGCCTCAACCGAGCCCCCCTCTCCTATGGGCAGTTCACACTGACATTTTTAAGTTCTTCTGGAGTGTTTGGGCTGTCCATCAATCGTTCGCATCACGCAACCATTACGCTTCTATTTCTCAGTTCACACCGACTTGGTCCAAATGTTTTTTGTTTTTTTTCCCCCTTGCGTGTTCAGTGAAGCATGATCCCCACAGGGAGTCAAATCACGCATATTTCGCACTTTCGATGAACTTGTGAACTAAATCTTCGATGATCGATCAAGGCCCACAGCTTCACGATGAATCTTTTGGGTTTCACTGACTGCTTGTTAAAACTTGTTTTTTGTCTCTTGGTCTGAGTGGTGGTTATTAGTGGTATCCCTCATATTAGACAGTAATGATCATGGCCAGCCACTGTCCTTTCAGCACCAAATGAGCTGTACTGATAAAAGGACAGCTCTCCTTCTGTGGACAGTGATTAATTTAACAGTGGATGGAGTCACTATAATGGTCAGTTTGCTTCTGATTCTTCATCCTTCAGTGCTTTTTTTTAAACAACCCATTCCTTTCCTTATCCACTGGCAGCTTATTAGGGACAACTCCAAAGTCTGGGTTGAAACTCCAGATCCTCTTGGACCAGCGTCTGAGAGTATAAATGTGGTATCTCTTCTTTGTTTTGACCAGTGATCAGTGTGCAGTGACAAATGCTTCTCTGTTTGACTTGGCCTCCACTGTATCTAAGATAACACAGCACGCACATCTCTTTCCAAAATAACATTCTATCAACATCAGGTAAGTTGACATGTTAACAAGGAAGTGTGCTGATTTTACATATCAAAGTCTGTTACACATCTTAGGGAGTATATATGTGAGAAAACAGAGCTTTACAAAGTTTGTTGGACATTTGCAATAAAATCTGAAGACATTGGTTTGGTATGTAGGTGTGGAATTAGAAAGAGGTGCACTTACCAGATCAACCTCTGGAGCTGCTGCAGGCTAGTGGTGCTTGGCCTTATTAGCCGCTGCTAGCAGAAAACATCCAAATTTCCACTCAAACCTCTAAAGGTTAGCATTGTGGGCAGTAGGCACAAATTTTTGACAAAGAAGAAGAATGCATGAAATGGAAGGAGTAATATCTCTGGTTCTGCTGTGCTGAACTTGATCTATTTGTGTAAAAGTATTATAATATAGTAAATGCTGTAAAAGGTCAAAAGGTTTTACAAGAAATCCAGGTTACCTCTGTAATGTTGGGGACAATATTTTAGTCCAAACCAGCGAGCTCAAGATCAACTAGTTCTCTATTTATCACAACCATTAGTTCTGGTTCTTCATTTATGTCATTCTAAACATTAAAATAAACGACAAATACTTCATACTCCGACCATAACCCCATGTTTATTATTGTAACCATGACAACAAAGGTCATTTAACCTTAACAAAGTGGTTATTTTAACCCACACTACAAGCTTTTCTGAACCGTAACAAAATACCATAACCATAATAATGACCAAGTCATTTATGTGCCTAATACTAACCAAACCTCAACCACAGCATCCCATCATAAATCATATTTATTTTTCAACAGTGATTTTGGATTTGGATGCACAGACAAATAATCAAATAATCTTGGAGACCATGGACAAACAGCTAAAAAACTATGTGGATATTTAGCAGGTATAATGTTTGTTATGGTTACCATTTTAGTGTAGCATGTCAGCATTAGCATTAAACTCAAAGTGCAGCGATGGGAATATCAGATTCAATTTATTACACTTCATGTAAGAACCTTGAATTTTTGGATTGGAATGACTGACTGATAGCAGTAGGGCTGTCACTGGAGTAACTAAAAACACAAACCTTTTAAGCCATTGTTCAGATATGAAATATCAAACAGATTTGATGTACGTACATTTGATGCATGTATTTGACTCTGATTTCTGATTTAAAGATTTATGCTTTACTTATGTGGTTAAAACACTGAACAAAATCCAGCAACAAAAAGGATGCACAGTAGCTCAGCGTTCTGACACACTTCGAGCACACCTGGTTTGTATTGCAGCACTGGCTGGTGAAAGTGCATGAGTTCCACCTTTTCTGTCTGGACTTATATAGTAAGGTTGTTGGTTGGGGGGTCAAGCTGTCATGGTGACCTCGACTGGACTCAGCAACAGTTAAGGTTCAGTCACTTGAATCCACTAATACTGTGGCAGCTATCACTGAAGGCTAAATGCAATACAATACTTTCTTTTTCAGACCATACAAACACAGTGCGCTCTGCTGTTCATTTGCATGCACTGTTTGCAGAGGGCAACACTGAAGGTTGTGTGTGGTATTTACAAGAAGAGTAACAAATCCACATGGAAAATGATATAAGCAGGGCTGGTGGTGAATCAGAGAGTGCCGGAATGCTATTATTGAAATGTTTTTCATTAAATCCATCACTGTATGCCAGAGAGACTGATTTACCAGTGCAGTTTAGCCTCTGACATAGTGCATTTATCTTTTTCATGATGATGCCCAGAGAGGCCCATCAGTTTTTCAATAGAGGTTTCAGCCAAAGTACCCATTTGTAATTGGCAGTACAGAGCTGTCAGGAATTACCTAACTGATGTATGTGATAAAATGATATGGCACAAAAAAAAGGGAATCAGAATAAGACTGGGAGTACAGTGTAAATATCATAAATACCCCTGTTGTACCGAATAAAGTCTTTTAGTATTGCTCTGTTTTGATTAGAAGATTTTATAGACATAAAACGTGTTTGTTTGACACGTTGTGTATGACCAGCAGAAGACAACAAAGAGGAGTGTATGCGCATATGTGTCTTTGGTTGTATTATGTCATTCTTTCATCCAGACGCCACGCAGACAAAGTGAGACACTGGCGGGAAAACATTCCTCCAAGATGAGGTGTCATTTCTTTCACCTCAGGGAGACATTGAAGAGATTTTAAAATTAATCCTCTATGGAAACACCAAACAATGAAAAGGATACAGTTTTGGACCATTGATAAAATTCTTGAATCGGTTATGATAAAGTAGCGTGGCTCATACAGCATCATCTATTGAGGTTTAGCTAAGAGGACTTTTTTGGCTATTACTGGTGTGTTAAAGAAACAGTTTTCATCACTCTGTAATGACGACATCAGGGAAGGTAGAAAGCAGGCTGAATGCAAATTAGTTTGCCTGGTTTTAAAACAAAATTAGTTTCTGATGTTACAACAATGGATAACATAAATCATGAATTTATTTTAATGTGTGGTTATTTGGTGAAGAATACAACTTGGTGTTTCTCTGTTTAACTGAGTAAGTAGAGCTAAACCATCGAACTTAAAAGTACAATTTTGTCATTCGTCAGTCGTAATCTACATGATAAACCCAGCAGTGAAATGTCCCATCATTTTTATGTCACTGAAGTAATTATAAGCTCCCTGCATCACTTCATTGTGATGGCACCTCTGGTAGACGCCCCATGGCCTGACATAGGGGTCTTGGGTGCTTGAAGGTAGGCATGGACAAAAGCTTATACTTTGGTGGATTGAACCCCAGATAAGAAAACTGGTCATTGGTCAAACACAAATGTTTCATTTGAATGTCACCTCTCCTGTGGGGGGAGTTGCAGTTTCTCACTTGATACTGTTCAGTATACCTGCCTGCACAGCATTGGTTCTGGACCTCTTTTTTGTTTCGTTTCCGGAATTGTCAAAGGAAAGAAGCACCAGGTGGTGTGACAAGTAGTCCCTGGCTCTATGATGTATTGATTTTTGCCCTGGAGTACATGAGGGAAGGTAGGATGAAAGCTCTGACTCCCATCTGTTTATGTATTGAACAGGAGTTCAGAGAAGCCAGCCTTCCTGGAAACCTTGGGGTGGGGCCCTGGAAAGGGCTAAAACTTAAAACGTCATAGGAAGATCAATTCTCATGTTGGCAAAGATGGTAAAATTCGGAGTGACAGGGATCTTAAAATCAAGTGGTATTTTGTTATTAAACAGCGCTAGTCATGCACTAACCAGCACCATGTTCAACACTGAGGAACTTTACAAGTGTACTTGGCAAAAGAGCACCAGGCCAAAGATTGATGATGAACTTTCCAGTCAGAACATCGGATCTGGAGTGTGTTTTGGACACACAAATAAAGAGAAATGCAGAGCTGATAACTGACTACCAGTGGTAAGTTGGATCAGATGATTAGGGAAGCTGCTAGACTAGATAAACTTCAATATGCACATCTGGGCCTCTGTCCAGTAGATCTTCAAGTCTTATCTTTCAGAGGGAGGTGAGGGAGAGACAGGCAGTAGTTGGGAAGGTCGGTCAGAGTAAGATCACGGACAAAAGCATATTGTAGGTAAGCATAGAGGAGAACAGAACTCCTGCCACTTTGCATTCAATGAAGCCGGCTGGTTGTCCAGTCATCTGATTAGGATGCATCACATATACCTTCCTGTGCATCCAACTAGAGGGTCCCAGGGGGCAAACCCATACTTGTGGAATTGTATATCTGGTTTAGCTAGAGAATGCCTCAGGACTCCCTTGGGAGAGCTACAATGTGGCTAGTGGAAGCAACGTCTAGACTGTCCACAACCTGGACCCAGAAAAGAGAAAAGTAGGATGGGTGGTGGGGTTACAACTTCACCCATGTGTGGAAATGCCAATTCTTTGCCGTGTTTACACCCAACTCCACAGTAATTAAAGGACGGACTTTTCATTGCTCATGACAGTTGACTGCAGTGACAGGTCAGAGGAAGTGAGTGGTGCTAAGAGGAAGCCTGGTTTAGACTCTGGGTGAGATACAGATGTTCTGGTCACTCTTAGTATCTGTGTGTGTGTGATGTAGATAGGAGAGTAATGTGTTTATTGATTGGAATCCTTGTACCACTGATCCTTTAGCAAACCTTGCCCTTGCTGGGTAATCAAAGCTGTTACATCATCCCATTGCTCACAGCCCAGGGGATGTTTGTTTTCACAGCGAGGCTGGTCCACCCGAGTGGTGCCCTGACTTAAAGCAGACTTCCTACTCATGAGACTTCCACACATCTGCTGGGGACCGTGCATATGTGCGTGTGTGTATGTGTGCGCATCTACTATGATCTCACCTTGTGTGCCTGAAGCTTGTTAAGGGAGAGATTACTGCACAAACAAGCTGTTGTCGGCTCCAGATCTAGCCGAGTCCTGGATACTATAATCATCAGCTGTATGTATGTAGACTTATCTAACATTACATAACCTCAAAGAAGAAAAAAAATGCACAAATGCAACTGTGCAGCTGTCATCAAGTATATGCTGTGTGTATAAACAACACAGCTTTAAGGATGTTTTGTAGAATACAGGGGGATATTCCGACATCTGTTTCTGATGATCCTTCAGAGAAAGTAAAGGGCAGATATTTGCTCTTTTTTTTTTTTTGTTTCTTCCACAGATGATCAGTAGTGTCTGTTCAGATCTTTTCCCGTAAATGGATGCTCTGTTTCGACTGTCCTTCTGGAATTTATCATGCAAGCCATTTGGGGATTAAATTCGGGGAAGAAATAATATTTCAGATATTGAAGTAGCATCAAACACTTTCCGAGAGCAGCGGCACAAGTGTGAAAACAAATGATTTTTACTGCTTCAACATGCAAATTGTAGTGCAAACAATCGGTAAACTCTTGATGAAAGGATTCCACTGTTAGTCGGTGTTCTTATATAGCAATATAACTTTCCCTACTGCCACCCACAAACACTGATGTGGGTGGCAGAGAACTAAGAGGAAAAATGTAAGAGAGAAATTTTTTTTTATAAAAACAGAAATTATCTCTGGATGTCGTACAGCCACTATCTCCTCATCCATCGCATTTTCACATTCTCACATTTGGACCAGATTTTTATAAGACTGCGCTGCAGTGTTTTTACTGTCTCTGCTTTAAGTGAAAAAAGTTCAATATTAAATTTTTGAAATCTGGGGAGAGAGAGAAGGAATATACTGTAAAAACATGAAGAAACCACATGGCAGATTCATTTATCTGAAAGTTTAGGAAGATTGATAGCATTCATTGAAATTATACAGTATAAAAATCAATCAAATCAAAAGGCTCAGTATAATCACCGGGATCATAGTAAGCCATTTATTAAAATATCTTCCACTGATATACTGTATGTCAACGATTGCAGAAATCGCAGAAAACAAGTCCATATATTTTTGTTGATGGATTTCGCTTGTCACTTATCTTGAACGGGGACTCCATTTGATCTATATTACCACATTACACAGTTACATCAATGCCCGTTAAAGTATCATTAAAGGTGGTGCAACAATTCAGCAACACATCCATCATAACTTCTAATCTATTCTCCTTTAAAACAAAACGTATTGAATATAGACTGCATCCACAGAGCTGGGGGTTTTACCATTCTTTTGTCATAAAGGTGGAAACATGGCTTTAAAACTCCTATTAAACACCTTATAATGTACTTTAAACATTTGACTGTATAGTGTGTAGTGTGTGGAGTTCTCATGCAACAAATGCAGTTTGACCTGTGTTTTACCTCGTCTTGATACCATTTAGAAAGAAAGAAAACTGAAGAAAAAGAGGACGATGTAGAGAAAGGAA
Source organism: Nibea coibor (assembly GCA_023373845.1). Lineage (NCBI taxonomy): Eukaryota > Metazoa > Chordata > Actinopteri > Sciaenidae > Nibea > Nibea coibor. Next base: position 20,853,290 of record CM041725.1, on the reverse strand, counting down.
AACAACAAAACAAAAAGAATAAGGGCAAAAGAAGTAGCATAGAAAAGTAGAAAGTAACGGTAGAAAAGAAAAAGAAAGAGGAGGCCAGAAAGGGGCAAAGTAGAAGAAATGAGCATAGGAAAGAAGTCAAAGATGAGAAAAGGAGGAGGAGGTGGTCAGAAAAAGATTAAAAGAAAGGAGATAAGAATTTTCGTTGGAGAAAAAGCGATGGAGAGGAGGAACAGCAGATGAGAGGAAAGATGAGGGAGTGGTGAAGGAAAAGAGAAGAGAGAGGCAGCCAAGGGGAGATCTGTGGAGAATTGTACATCAGCTCATGTGAGACTGATTCTCCGAGATGACAGAAGACTGACAGCTGAAATCAAAACCACACCACACATTCGCCTTTCCAGATCTTTCCATCTTTTTCAACCCTTGATCCTGTCTTTCTGTTTCCTTCTCTCTTTCCCTCACTTCTCTTCTCTCCTTGGTGGTCTTTCCAACCCCCCTCCTTCCACCAACTCTCCCGCCTCGTAACTCATTCATGCCCAGCCACCATCGCCTGTATGTTCACATCAGGGTGTGTCCCCCAAAGCAGTCAGTCATGTGCTAAAGACGAGATGCATAGGTGGGAAGCTCTGTCCAGACTCTTGTCCATTGTGTGTGTGTGTCTGTGTGTGTGAGTTCTTTGAATGCAGCTGATACACACCAACCAGACCTGGATAACTTTCACTCAGTGTAGTAATTAGAGCTGCACCAGGCAATTTCGCACATCGGAGAGTCCAAATGGCACCAAGAGGTAGCTGTTAAAAGTTTTGACTTCAACACCCAGAAGTTATGGAATGTGATCTCAGTAAACTTTGTAATCCTCAGAGCTGTCGGCTGTGTTATCTGCTGGGTGTCTGGTGGACATAAAGGAGGTGAAGAGGCTTTAGCCTTCTCTGGATGCAGTGCGGGCTCGTAGCTCTCAAACAGGGTTTTGTGTTTAACATTTAAATTGTCTTTTCAAACGGATGTTTGGATAGCCATCAGGAAACTTAAGAGGGTCGTATCTATCCCATCATCATGGGATCACAAAGTCAAACTGTTTTTGCAGTTTGACTTTGTGATTTAGGCAAAACTATGATGCACATTAGTGCTGGCCAAAAAATGAATTCATCATTTCGACTGTGGCTTTTTTAAGTTCAGCACAGTCTGGCACACACTGCTTTCCTACACTCTGACGAAAACTTTCACCTTTACTCGCCTCTTTGACTTTTTCAATGAATACAACCATTCTATCTGGCAGTGATCGAGTTGGAAGCATTGGAAACCAAATGCTGCACTAATCAATAGCTTCATATTAGCAAAGGACATACTTGATATGTAGTGACAAACCTACAGTTCCCCTCAGCTCTACAGAGCGGCATTAGCTTCTAAGCTCATTGTTTGGGTTTTACAGTCCACAAATTCAGTTGATTCAGTCCCATGCTGTCGTCACCCTGTTCTTACCAGCAGCAGACAGCTGTTATCAGCAAAAACAGCTGATAACAGCTAAACAGGAAAAAAAACAAACAAAAAGAGTACGCTATCTGCCCGGCACCAAACGGCAGACAAACATGGTGAAGTATTTAGCAAGTAAAAAGCTAGCTATGTGCATTGTCTGTCCTCAGGACAGACAAACAAACTCAAAGAGAGTGAGAAACTTACTTTTACTTTCGAGTTTCTGGTAATATGTCAGTTTCTGTTTACAGCTTGTTCTGCCCCATGTGGCCTAAAGAACATGTTTTAAACTGTGGTATAAAATCATGTGATCATCACTGTATAAATTCCACCAGGCACGATGGCTCTATGACTCTATACAGCCTTGATCCTGTTTTCAGAAGCCCGACAGACCTTTTTGCTCAGATTTGGTTTAGATGCAACTACCTAGTTAATGCATTTGCCTTCTTGTCTGTTTTTACAGTCCAGAGTTTGCACAGGGTGTTTCTTTTTGAAAATTGACTGGATTCTCTGGGCTGCTTCTGTGTCTGACTTCTGTGCTGCTTGATGTGGCTGGTCAAAAGTCAGTCAAAAGCAGAACAGATGCCTATTCTCACAGGGCAGAGGGGAGGTATTCTTCTGAAATGTGAAATTTCGAGGCAAGACTCAAGTCCCAAAACTAATCTATTTAAGGGTCAATACACTGTATATACTAAAGCAACCAAAGTTATGTACGTCATGGTACTCTTTGTTGTAACTCTTCCAAATCTTCATTGTACAGCTTTAAACTAATAGTTTTTTATAATTCTTACACATAACACATTATGAATTTTAAAAAGATAGCACTACACTAAATCACAAAGAGATGCTGCCTGAAAATTCTCCAGAAGCTTGAAAGGCTGCATTTTCTAGGCAGCACACTACAGAAACTCTAGTTACAGTATATAGTTTACTTGACAACAGTGCACACTATTAACTCCCATCTGCCACACAAGTACAGTAGTTTTACAGTCAGGATTTATATTTTCTGTGATTTTAGAGGCAGAGAAAAACGTTTTTGGCATTCTTTGTGAATGTAGTTTATTAATTACAGTATGTCTTATTTCCCATTAGAGGCTTCTTCCAAACTGAAGAAATTTGAATGCTGATAAACCTCGATTCTCCCTACACTTCAACCAAGAGCACAACAACAAATGGCTCTCTATGGTCACAAAGTCAAAACAGCTGCCCTGCTCTTTAAACAGCCCTCAAATGATGTGGAGGTCTTTCGCAGTGCAGGGTGGACTTGATTCCTGGCCAAAAGTGCAGGTCTTTTGTCTTTATTGGCCCAGATGCTAATCTCTCACGTACTACTTCTAACCTCATCAGAAAAAAGGTACTCCAGTCATAGGCCTGCATTGTAAAACAGCAGAGAATGACTGTGCAGCACTGATTTACAACATGCTAACAACATAAAAGGACATCACTTTGTCTGGTGTCCACACCTAAATTTCACCCATTATACAGCATCAAAGAATGCTAAAGTAGCATCAGTAAAGTAGTTATAACTCAGCTTGTTTTAACCAGTGCCGTGTCATGAGTTTCAGGACGACGAACAAAATGAAGCCTCAGGCAACAAACAAGTAAAGTCTGATAAATTCATCCTCTGCTTCAATTTTGCAGTGATGGATTATACCTCCCAGGCAAAGTGGTGTGTCTGTGAGTTTGTTTCAAAGCAATTAATGAAGAGACTGGAGTCTGTTTTTCCAATGAGCACAGAACAAAATATCTATGCCATCTTTTAAGGGCCTAGAGAGAGCGAGCCATTAAGCTATGGAACTAGCTGGAAAATAATAAGAAATTATCTTCGTGTGGAGCTAGAGGAGCTGAAGGGATAGTAAATGCATTTCCTTGTGTAAGAAAGTAATCTCCATTAGTTTAATGAGGATGGCTAAAGTGCATGACACCATGGAAAGAAGTATTGTCTTATTTAGACAGCGCAACAGGATTGGTAAACTGGAAAAGCTCAGCATGACAGTAACAATCCAGTCATGAGTGGAATATTCCTGTGCCACAGTTCCCGTGTTTCTTGCCCAGTACCAATGTTCATTTCCATGAAAACATTCCCATACGTTCCATGGTAGTTACAGTATCTTGTAAGAAGTAAGACCGTTCGCTGCTCCAGCGTTTATCTGATTGGAATATTCCTCTTTCGTATCTGTGTATCGACTGGTAACTGATAACAACAAAGAGACATCAGCAGGTTATTTTAGCAGTAATGACTTAATCTGTATGTGAGATTGCAGCAGTTCCTGTTGAGTTACAAAGAAATGATGTTTCGTTCAATACGTCTGATCACGATCAGCTCCTTCCAAAAAACTGCAAACTTTGATGTTGTACCAAAGTCCTATTCTGATGCCTGAGAGATTGACTCTGTGGCCAGATAAGAAGTTTGTTTGAACTTTAAGTCTAAGTAAACATTATATCAAGGCCCGGCAGACTCAAAATGTTCTCTCAACCACAGAAAAGTCATTCTGGATACTCAAGCATCCACCGTTCTCATCTTCTCTGTTTATCGCTCTGACAGCACAAATTAGGGGATGGGACAAACATTTGTTTTGTTCGGCTGTGGAACACAGTGGTAACGTTGAGCTGACATACACGATTTGTTGAAAGGGCACAGGAAGAAAATTATGTTCCAAAATTCCAAAACAGAAACAGAAAGGTCATTTTTGCCATTAAAGCGATACTTCATTGTTGCCCGTCAAAATGCTCCCCTGCATTAAAGTCGGGTGTTCTCCTACTGTCACTATACAGCAGCAAAGAAAGTCCCACTGATGGTGCACTTTCCATTGCTTTACTCTTCTTCTTCCTTATTAACCATCCATCCATTTCCCGTTACGGCTTAGCCTTATCAAGGAAGCAGAGGTTCTGGAGCCGCTCCCACCTGACACTGGGCGAGAGGTGGGGTACACCCTGGAAAGGTGGCCAGTTCATCACAGAGCTGACACATAGAAATAAACAACCATTCATGCTCATATCCATGCCTTTGGTCAATTAGACACTAATTAAACCTATTAAGTGCATGTCTTTGGACGGTGGGAGGAGTCCATGCAGACACAGGGAGAACATGCAAAAGGTACAAATGTTCTTTCTGTGCGGCAACATTTCCACTGAGCCACCATTCCAGTACAAACTGACTAGCTGAATGATACATTGCGGGAAGCCTTTGAGATCTTCCTTTGTTAGCTAGTTTATACATATATACGCATAATCAAACAAGAGAAGTATGGTCATTTCATGTTTGGCAGCAGATGTAAGATGCCTTGACCTTCGACTGCAACATGTGACGTGACAATGCACCATTTAGCCAGATTCCTAGATATTTTTAAACTGTAATCTGCTTCAGAATTTAACTGCTTTAGAACTAGTAATGTTCAAGGTGGACAGAACACATAACCTTAGAACACGAGGGAGAAATTATCTTGTATTTTATCAAGTACCCTGCAGATATTCAATAGAATAGGAATCCTGTTATCAATTAGCACTGAGGATGCAGTACAGAGAGTCAACAGAGGCCCAGCAACGTGTTTTTGCTGTGGCATAATGCATAATGATATAATAATGATTATTATTATTATTTTATAGACTTCAGCATCAGAAATCAATGCACACTTTATATAATAAAATCCAGAATTTCTGTTAAAGCAACAGCCCCAAAGAAAATACAATAATACTATACAATAAGTACAATGCAGTAAATACAATAAGTGAACAGAAAGTTCACAGATCATGTCTGCAGCGTTCCATCGGAGTTACTGTGGAACTCATCATAAGTGCACAACAAATAAAATGTTTCAACATGAAAGAAGATGAGTAAATGTGTTATCAATAGAGGGCGCTCAGCACCAGTAAGTAAAGTATGTTACTGTGGTTGAAGCCATGTCAGGTTTAGGACTTGATTTTTTTATCGCATCATCACACGACTACTAATGACATATTCAAAATTCTCTTTATTCAGCAACAGTCCAGAAATGTGTGATCACCATGAGCTGCAAAATAAGGCAGCACAGTGGCAAGAGGAGAGAAGAGGACCAGGAAGAAGAGGGACACTTATGTATATATCATTTCCACAGCACCATTGACATCCATCCTTCTTCATGGAGATAAGTGAGAGGTAAATGTCTGCAGCTAAAATGAGCATTACTGTTGAGCCTATGTCTCATATTCATGATAATAGCTCTAATAAAGAAAATGCTCACTTGTTTCCTCTCCATCTGAATGTGCTGCATTGATTAATGATCCTCACCGATGTGACTAATGCAGTTTATTCTCTCATTAAGCTACAACAAAGGGAACTGTAAACGTCTCCATTATGGATTGGGTCATTACTGCTAAAATAAACTGCCCCTGTTTCAGGTCCAGCCAAATAAACCGTGCTCTCGTTCTGGATGACAGAGCTACACACACTCCTGTGGCTGCTACATGATTTCCTCCTTTTAGTGAAAACATACCTTAATAATCAAATCACTGAATCCATATGGATTAAAGAGTGGAAAAATATGAAAGCCTTTGAAAACACTTATTAAACAAAGCTGTGTGGGAAAAAGAACTTAAAGAATGTAAAGCTTAAAAACACTTTTGTGTTGATATTTGTTAATTACTGTGAGAAACACAGATCTGAATAAATAATCTGTCATATGCATCATTTGTCATTATGACAAAGGCAACAATTACAGTAGTACATTAGATAACATTGTGAATATAAATACAGTACAAGCTCTGTCCAGCAATCAGTCCACCCAACAATCTAAATACTGTCAATAAATACTTCAGTAGGGCATTATAATTATTACTGGTCTACGCCATCTTGTGGAGGCCTTAAAAACTACAACTGAAAACAGGCCTCCAACAAATGGAGTCATGTGTATACATTAAAGAGGATATTTAGGACCCTGTACCTCAACACTGAAATTATGCATGTAGAGATATACAACTCTTTAATTGATTGATTGAACAGAGTTACACACACACACCTTTGGGTCAGGTTGTCTTCCAGGTGGTAGACTTGATAAAAGAAGTGAGGCTTATGTGGCCACATGGCGCTGACAAGTTGGGGCTTTATGATTTGAGCCAGCATAAATAATGAACACTGGTCAACAGCTGCCCATACAAACAGGGGCCAAGCACCTTACTCATTACCCATCTCTACACATCCAAAACAACAACAGGCTCAGTAAATATTGGGAGAGAGCTGGAGGTGCAAGAGAAAACAACATGCTCACTTTGTAAAGTGGATGGCCAGGTTTTATATAACTATGCAGCCTACAAATATTTTAGACTGTCATTTTCTTTCATTAAGCACTACTAAAACTGGCATCACTGGTTGCCTGGCAACATTAGCCTATTACACAATTTCCCAGCTGTTGCACCTTGTTTATTATCAATGAGCAAACTCTAGACGTGAGCAGCTCTCCACTGACGTACCTGTCTCAACTTTGGAGTGGTCGGTCCTCTCTGTCACCTTCTCCTGGCTGATGAGGTAATCAACAATCCGCACGCCGATTGGTGGCTCTGTGTGGTTCCACTCCATGATGACCAATGAGCTGCTGGGCTCGTAGGTGTATGACAGCTTCAGCCTGGCAACAGAGTTGTAAAACCCAGGACACTGAGTGAAAGATGTCAGCAGACTGGTCTCATTACTGTAATTTCAAGCTAACATTACCCTTCATTTTCCGCAAAACTTCAACCCAATGCCAATATTCTGAAACATCACAAACATGTCTGTCCTTCCATTCCCTGACTTGACCTACTCTAGAGCATCCATCTGTACTCATGTGGTATTGACACCCATGTTTACATGGCAACCAATCAATACAGCCACTCATTTCATTGATTAGCACACCCAAATGCTGATAGGAGAAAAAAAAAATCAATGAACGTTGTAATAATGGACAGATTATAATACAAAAGGGCCCTGGGCACATATACATAAAATGCTGAAAACAACAAAGGTGGCTGCTAAAGAGGTTAGCATAAATGCTGCTAGCATCAGTTATATTATTTCTTCACTGAGGGATAAACAAAGTTAGTTGTTTTTCTTATCTTTGAGGTCATGTGATATCTGTTGTGGTGATTTTGAATTCATTCGTAGTTAGTTTTGTGTCTCTTTGCGTCTCTCAGACAAAAAAGTTTGTAATCACTTCAAACAAGAGGCTCTGGTCAATTGGTTGCCTGACCTCTCCGACCCCTTTGGCCCTCCTGCCTCTGGCCCCACGTGTTTGTGTCCAATCAGCCCACCAGTAACCAGGTTGTAATTTTTGGTCACTATAAAATTCATGCATCTTGATGACAGCAGGACATTCTGCTCTGCCAGTAAAATGATGGATGGTATTCACCACAACCCATTTTAGAGTGATGTGTTTGGAGAAAGGTAATATTATTCTAAGTTGCTCACATAGGTTGGGGAAGTGGGGCGCAGGTGGGCAGTCCATCTGCGCCAAAAGCGCTGGAATCACACCGACACCAGTCATCGATAACATCACCTTTCCCCGAACACCACAGCATGCTCATCATCGCCTCCTGGAGAGCCTGCAAAGAGAGAGAAACAAAAACAAACATCAAACCTAAATTCAAAGCACATGACATATTAAAACATGGAGGATTTAAAGTTATAACATTAACTATTGTATATGACAGTTTTACTTCAAATGATATTAAAATCTTCCTTTAATTAACTTTTCATGTTGTTTATGGGTTTACTAGATTGGCAAAAAAACGGAGACATAATAAGACATGAAGTGAGAGAGAGAGATGGGAAACCACATGCAGCAAATTATACTGGTGAGACGTGAGTCAGGGACATTGCGTTTTATGGCCAGGCCATCAATACATATTTAACATGCATATTTAACGTTTTCATTGCACAGAAATCTTATAGATCAGTTTGGAGGGACCTAATAACCTCCAAACCACCTTGTGGTCAGTGACAACTGGTGGACAGCACCGTATCGAGCTTTCCTCCTGCTGGAGGAGTAAAGCAGTATTGACATACAGTATCAATGCAGTCAAATAAGTCACAGCACAGCACAACAGATCATAGAAGGCAAGATACTCCAAAAGGAAAAGGCCCCTGTGAAGTCGCGTGCTTCTGTAACCTGTTTAATAATGAGGCCATGAGGATTTTAGCCCTGATGGATACAGTTTCACTGCAGGACGCCGGTTAACACACTGACTCAGGTTTACTGATCACACAGCCAAACTAATGAGTGCATGTTCTCTATTATTAGCTGCTGTCCTCTCATGTTAAAGTAGCTTAAATGAGAAAATGGTGGAGACTTTTACACTCTCCAGATCAAAGCTACTTTGATTTTGGGATGAGCAGGACAATCAATGGTTCCTTTAATCATTCACATGAAAGGTAAGTGGGATAATGTACTATAAAAAGGCATGTTTCAGACATTAGTTCCAAACAGTTGAAGATAAACACTGTACACACCTGGTAGGTCTCATTGTTGGACACCAGTTCATAGATCGGTGCAGCCTTGGTGATCTGCAGCAGGACCGGCTCGGACTGCTGCCGTCCTTGGGCCGCCCTCGGGCTCATGTGGCAGAGGTGACAGGAGCGTGGGCACTGGCCTTGGCTGGTGCAGTCCATACGGACGCCGGCGGCCATGCGCTTTGCGCCCGTGTCCAGCAGACTGGCAATGTACGCGGGGTAGGTCAGCGTCCTTGGCTCTTTGTCGCGTTCCTCTGACTCCTCCGAAGGCGAGTTCCCTGATTGGACAGACGGAAGGCAAGAAAACGTGTTACAGATAAAATATCATGAGAGTAAAATCTATTTATGTCATTGCTCTTCATATAAATAAATGAAAAGACAGTGCCATCACATGAGCTTAGTAATGAGATAAGGGAGTATGGGAAACTTTTCTTTCTTTTTTTTTTTTTTTTTTTGTACCAACATGGCAAAACTACAAAGCATTAATGTGTTCCCACATTCCCAAATCTGCCTTCTGGAGACTTTTTAGCTTTTCTGCATCACAGGCAGAATACATGAGCAGGAGAGTAAATATTTGGGCCACAGCTACAAAGAGCTCAGTGTTCCCCTCTAGCAAAGGAGGTGAATGGGGTGACCTGTACTGAACAATGAGATGTTTACTTTGTATTAATGCTGTTACAGGCTGATATTGACATTAATAATGCTTTCTTTCTGCTCAGGTTATGGAACTTGTCAGTCAACTAAAAGAAAATATCAACTTTAAAAAGACGCATTTCTCTGATAAATGAACGTAACTGAGACAACCTGATTCCTACACAAATATTCACATCGAATGGAATTTTATGGGTGATCGTCAAAAGAAGAGTGTGCATTAATGCATGTTTCCATCCTCTGTGGTTGATCAAATATTAGAAGTTTGGTACATTGAGGTAAACAGTGACTTCTCCGGTTGTGTGCCATTAAATAATCACAGAAGAAGAGAGCAGAATGAAATGATGGCCCAATTAAAGCAACTGAAGCTCTGAACTTAGCTGAAGTAAACCGCTAAGTGCTCCAGTGCGAGTAGCTGCAAGGACCTGAAGTGGTATGAATAGGAACGGGACAGCACTTTGTGACACATCACATTCACAAAGTCAAAACAGGCACAACATTTTTTTTTTTTTTTAACTCTCTTCATAGCTAAAGAGCCTCACGCACCTGAACCTGAGAGCTGGCAGTGGGACAGCTCTAAAGCCCTTGTAGAAAATAGCAGGAATGTGCCTCAATGTGTCTGCGAGTGTGGACATTGGGATTGGAGTTAAAAGAACTCCAGACAAAACTCAAATGATGGAAATCTACGAAGAAAACATGATGGCATATATGTTTGTTTGATGAATTCATTTGAGGCATACAAACACATTTCCTGAGTGTGACTATGCGCAAAATGAAAATGTCCATACAACCGGGTGGATGGAAATGTATTCACACAAACACAGTAAATATTGCCCTCTGGTCCAGTTAAACCACAAAAAAACGAGAATTCTATAAAACTGTGTAATCAGTTCTAGAGAACATTTATTCTTCGGAGGTTAGACACATAAGCAGGGACATCATATATAGGTCTCCTAAAGTAAAAAAAAAAACATTAAATCAGGTGACACACAGTGAAAAGCAAAGGAGAGGCTGGATTATGGCTTATAGAGTCAAAGTCAAGCAGCAGCAGCATTCACAGAGAATGCTGACAAAAGAAAATAGATTCTATAACTGCACTCAAAAAAAAACAGATTTAAAAAGTGCCAATGAGGCAACTTTTCTTTTATTAAGCAGAGCAAAAGATTGCTTCATTAACCATTCCATGTCTACAAGACCATCACAAGGTTGTGAGGCTGCTCATCTCATTTTGGTGGAAGACACTAACTTGCAAAAGCTTTTTTTTTTTTTTCCTTTTTGCAGGTTCTTGAAAAGTGGACTCTTGCAAAAAAAATATGATGAGTTTCACTTCTGTATTATGTAAATACTGATTAAATATTCTCCTTAACATGGGCTGTCCACTTGCAAGAGGAGCTGGAGAGCAGCGAACATGTTTAATGCAGAGCTCTGATGCTGTTCTTCAGTTTCAAAGTCTGATTTTTTCAGATGACCATTTTGGGAGACTGCTTGCTCGGCTATGCGAGCGAACACAGGCAATTTAAAAGCTCAAACACCAATTAGGGAATAAGGCTTGTTGTGTAAGCCGCTTTTGATGGAATACAACTGCAGGTTTATGAGCCATGGGATGATGGGAAAACAAACTGCACACAGAAACTCGGGGACCAACACATGAGCGCATAGGAATGAAGGCGAACAGAAGGTCATTTTTTACGAATGTGAATCATTTCTGTGCATCAGTGTTCATTTTTTATTTCACAACTCCTTCAAAGTGATCTTTAACATTTTCTTTTTATTCAGTTTAACAGGAGTATGTTTGTATTTGATGTGTTACTGTACAGCTACAAATACTCACACACACACGGCATTTTAGAACCAAATTCTTCATATATATATATATATATATATATATATATATATATATATATATATATATATATATATATAGTTATTGACTCAGCCTAAGTTGCCGCAGCACCGTGTGTGCGTGTTTGTATGCGCGGTATGCGAGAAGCTGGAAACAGCGATGAGTGAACAGACTGATGTGGCCTAATGATTTCTGACATGCTAAAAGAGGGGAGGTCCAAACTAATGATTTTAAAAAGTCCTATAATGGTAGCTACGTCCATTATTAGAACACTGAAGCAGAGGGAGCTCAGCTCCTGCTGGCTGTACTGCTGAGGTGAGGAGGTGGGGCTGAGCTGTTTCAATTGTTTCAAAAATAAAATAATAAGAATGAGCTTTTATCCCAAGTAAAGACAAGTGACACCAACCTGGGAAATCAGTCCACTGGAAGCATTGTCTTTGTGTGTGTGTGTGTGTGTGTGTATCACATAAAATCAGAACATTCCAGGTCTCATGATAGTCCTCATTTATACCCTTTGCATGTGTGTGCATGTTGTTTATGTCCTTGACAGTGTTAGCATGCAGCTCTGGGGGCCTTGTGATTGGGTCACAGAGTCAAATCGACAGATAAGCCCTTACCAATCAGAGGGATGTGTAGGTAAATCAGATCTGATGGAGGGGGAGCGAGTTTCATCAGGGGAGAACGAAATCAAACTGTGGATGTTCACACACATCTTGACCCCTGAGCGAAATTAGTATGTGTGCGTAAGCATGCAAATAAAATGTTTAAGAGGTTAGTTTTTTTTAATGTTTTAGTGTTTAGAGGCGCTCTGCAGCCCCGACTGATTAATCAGAGGCAATAAAGAAGATGATTATGCTATTGTTTGTGGTGTGTGTTTGAGGGTGGGTAGAAGTAGAGCAACAGGAAATACATTGGAGTTCACATTCACATACGTATTCATCTATATGTTGCCAAGAATGCGCTCCTAACCAGCCAAACTTTAATCTATCCTTGTCAAACTGGCTCTCTTTCCACTAATCAGCTCTCATCATTCGATCTTCACTTGCCACCTCCTGGCAGATGGAAATTAAATGTGGCAGTTATATTAGGACAGCTGGGTGCCTTTTAGGGCAAAGAAGATTGGCCATGATTAGTTCAGTTTAGTCTTGGTTTAGCTCAGCAGCGTTCAGTGTCAGCTGGGACCACGGGGGGATATTAAAATGGACGAGCAGTCTGGCCTGAAGACACCTGATGGCCAAAGATACACAGTATATTATCTCTCTAAACCCTCTCCAATTTACCTCAAATTTACAATGCACTGTATGTACTTATGGCTAGAAATAATACAGTAATACTGTTACAAACCAAAAGTAAAAAAAAACAAACTTGGTCTGGTACTGTATGACCAGTAGCTTAATAATTTAAGATAGATATTGGTGTTTATACCTCAGGCACAAAAACTCTTGTTTCATTGATTTTTTCTAACAGGGCACCTGTGAAGCAAGTGTTTATTTACAGTTGTAAATGAATATTTCAGTGATATTATTATTGTAGAGGGCTGTGAAACTCTCACTGCATGTGCGTACTTGTAAATGGTCTGTTAAATCTGCATTAGATTTGTGCAATGCGTACAAGAAAAAGAACACACATACAGTAAAAGGTCTTTTAAAAACATTTAACTGCAGGAGCTGGATAAACTGGATGGACTGGAGCTATGTGCCCCAATCACAGCAGCCTTGGTCAACTTTCCAAAAGCGACAAACACAGTGTATAGTCACATCTTAGGGTTAGAGTAGTGTGCAAATTATCTTGTTTCCTTGTCTATTTCAGTAGCTGGCTAGCAAGGTAGCTGATCTACATTAGTCTTAGTTCAAGTCTTGAGCTCTGGCTCATGGACAGATTTTCACACGCCTTTGTGAATCTCAGGCAGGAGTGTACAAATCACATGTAAATCTGTCATTTCTGTAATTTCTGCCTTGGACTTGAGTCTAACATTTTGGGTAGGGGCTCTTTGGGTTCTAAAGGCGTTTTACCAACCCAAACATGGCCATAGATATTATTAGATTAGATTAGATTAGATTAGATTAGATTATACTTTATTTATCCCACAATGGGGAAATTCACTCATAATAGCAGCAAAAGATGTGTAACATAAAATACTAAGGATATTTATTTTATTTAAACTTTTATTTAATCAGGAAAGGTCCCAGTGAGATTAAAAACCTCATTTTCAAGGGAGTCCTGGCCAAGAATGAGGTCCCACTGAGATTATTAATGACTATTAGTGAAATATATTTCATTGTGACTTGCTGGCAGTATCTTCTTTTCTATATTTCTCATAAATGGACACATCTGCCGTGATAACCGTTGTTCCCTTCAACATGGAGTGTAATTGGTCGTCCAGAACACTGTGTGAAAAGCCTCTTCTGACCACTTACAGAGAGTCGCAAACACACATCAAGAGTCACTTCAGACTTGCCGGACCGGGATCAAAATCCTGACACTGGAAATGAGTGTTCACTTATTTCCTGACAGGCTGCGTTACTTGTCATGAATTTCAATGTATGTGAATTAGCTTGTCTGCGGTGACGCAGAACGCGTGTCAATCACCTGAAGAGTGGCTTTTTAAGCTCTAAACTGACATCACGTTCTCCACATTCACATCCTGGAATAAAAAAAGGACAAAATGAAGATCCGGCCTTTAAATGTACATCTTTATGAAATGTTTCTGCATAAACCTTGTACATCAGGGCATGGCTCCAGTCTGACTACTCATCTTCTCAAGGTGAACTACAGGTTGTGTGTAAAATGTATTCTATCTTGTATTCATGCTGGATGTTTCTGCTGCACAAAAGGGAACAAAAGAGCACCGTGCTCTTCACTGAACTTTGCTTAACGTCTTTCTCCTTTTGTCATCCTCAGCCACTCGTTGTCTTCCCTCCGCCGCATCTCCTCTTTCGCTTTCAGTGAAAGAAAGCACAATCACTCATTCTTTCACCATGCAAATACACGTGTGGTCGCAGTGAGGGAGGAACAGCTGTAATGCAATATTCCTTCTCTGCTACTAAAACAAGAAAAGCAATTTCTCTTTTCTCACCTTTTCTGACACTTCCTCTGTTTTTGCATTCTCACTAGAACTCAATTTCTCGTTTCTGTCTTCTCCCTAATGTCAATCTTTAGCTCTCTGCTAGTCTAAAAGGTGTATTCACATACTTATCTAAGCAGCTGTAAACTGCTGTCGACTCCAACCCGTGCACACACACACACATCTGATTTTAAGGGAAGCGTAATGACTAGAGGAATATTGCTTTGAAGAGAATACACCTCGAGGAACATGCACACGCACACATAGATACAAGCACACAAAGCTCATTAAATGTAGTCTGACAAACTGCCTCAAGTGATGTCACTTCTTGGGGTGTTGGTTGGGGTTGAACACTACACATTTTGAAAGAACTCCTCATCTCTGAGTAAGGCTAGCACCTCAAGGCTACATTCCCAAGTCCAACAGAACCATCGGCGCTTGATTTGCAATAGGTGCCAGAGTTTGACTAGAAAGAAGGAGGAGGAGAATGTGTGGAATGAAAAGGACGACAGCTCTGGTTCCGATCATCCTTTTGAAGTGAGTCTGAGTTCATTACAGGAGTTCAGTGGCGAATCGGTGGAGGACGGATGGTGAACGCTTCAATATATTATCACAACGAAGCCTGGACTCTTTGATACCAGCTGAAACATAAGAGGCTTCCCTAAATTGTAGACAGAGGACCAACGCACGATGGAAAACTCACAGCATGAACATGTATTGGTATATGTGTTTATCCATGTGTTTGTGCGTGCATGCCGGTATGAGGCTGAGGATTTGGGGCAGCTTTGACCCGCAGTGTACTGAGTGGAATGACGTATCGTCTCTATAGTACACAACAGATGGAGCTCAGAGCTGTTCAGATTCATATAATACCTCTCCATCCACCCCTTCATCCCACACTCACCAATGAGAGAAGACTGATTCAAGTCAAGTCCTGTTTATGAAAATATACTTTTGAGTCAATAAATGTTTCCGGGTATGAGAGAGGAGAAAGGTAGACACATCTACTTAAGCATGTCATGTTCAGAGGCTGTTTGTCTTCATACATTACAGCGTTTTGGAGTGAAAGCCTTCACTTCCTGTCTTTTACAAGCCTGCGGATCCTCTCCATTATATCATCTTTCATTAGACCCCTTTGTGAAGCGATGGCTCATTAAATCATCATTCATCTTTGTGATCAAAGTGCTATGATTGTAGCCTCTGACACCATCAGCCTCATTTTTAAATGCCTGATTTGACACCTCCACGCTCCGGCATGAACCCATCTCTCCTCCTTCCTACTCGGGCTCCACTGAGAGTCTCCCCTCTTTTCGCCACCAGATGGTGGTGGTGGATCACTGACATGGCAAAACAGCTGCTATCACTGTACAAGCTCTACTGTTCAGCAGACAAAAGCAGGGCAAATCATACCTAACCTTTTAAATGTGCTTGGCCGAGATGAACATTATACGGTTATGGAACGTAATCACGAGCTCCTGCCGATCTGAGAATGTTGGAAATCAAAACAGGCAGTAGCTTAGTAAATGGGAACGCAGTGAGATGGAAAACTGCATTAAAACGGGGGAGTTTCAGAGGGATCCAGCTTATTGTATGTAGAGGAGAAAAAATGAGAAACAGAATTAGAGGCAGCAAAGAGGAAACTGAATGAGACGCAGATAAACAATACTGCTGTTTGTGAGCGTGTGTGCGTGTGTGTGATACCTACTGAACTCCAGCCCTGCAAAATGGAATACATCAGAGTGCTTAAACAAATCTGTGTGACAGGCAAATCTTCTTAGATGTGTTGTGCAGTTTTTCTCTGCGTGTGTGCGTCTGTGTGTGCGTGTGCACACGTTTGATGCGACACCTCTTCTCGGCAGCCACATGCAGCTCGTATCTTGATATTTCACGGCAGCGGGACGACGCTCCGCCCGTATCCAGCTAAGGCAAATTGTAAATGAAATTGTGTGAATCTTTCCCTCGGCAGCAAATCCACGCTGAGATCCGGTGCAAAAAAGGACATGAGCAAAAAAACAAAAAAAAAAACAAAACAAAGGGAAGACATTTGTTTGTCGTTGCATGGGTGTGTGTGTGTGTGTGTGTTTGCCCCTGTGTTGTGTATGTGTGAAAGGCGAGGGGGGAGAGCAGGAGCAGCGTGAATTTGTATGTTTTTGTGCAAGTGTGAAACCGATAAGTCGAGATGACTGACGTGCGTGTGTGCCATGTGGGAGGATATGCATTAGCATGTTTACACTCTGCAGTGTAATAACACTTGAACTCCTCCGTGAATCCATGTCGGCAGCACAATCAACCACTTCAGCCGCAGACAATCAGCACCAGCTCGCAAACTGCTGGGAACGTACAACACCTACCGTATAGACGGGAGTTGAAAATTTAGCAGCGGAAATGTCGGCACAATCAGGCGATTAGACAGCTCATCGTTTACCAGAACGTCTAGGTTTCATCCCTAACTGTTGAAGTATCCTTGAGCAAGAAGCTTAAACCCCGCTGCTAACTGGCTGACCTGCACCTCATCCAGAGGGCAAAGCACATTTCCCTATCGTGTTCCTTTACAAATCGCTAATTTAGTGTTGTAACAGCTCATTAACCTGGAATTTATCACCAACCTCGCATTAAGGACTCGGTAATGGGGAAAGAATGAAGCTGCTATAGTAATTTGCTTGATCATTTGCTGGTAATTACTAATCTGTTTACTGGTGAAGAATGGTTACTTTGCACCAAATAGCAATTATGATAACTCAACAGTCTCCAAATCTTTACTTTTATTATTTAAAACATAACAAATATATATAGAATTGATTATTTAAATGGACGTGTTACCGATTTGTTCCCTTTTAGAGCGAATAAAATACATCAGAGCGGAGAATAAAACTACACAGCATTCTGCTCCACAGTATTCTTTGTTTGGCTGCCGGGTGTTTTCATCAGTTGTTCACACAGATGTGCTGCTGTTGGTGGAGGTTTTGTGTGTGAACGGTGCAGACTGATGCGTCTCACGCTATAGGAGGTCCTCTGTGTTTGCTGCAGGCCACAGATGCTGAACGATCTCCTGAACTGGTGGTGCAATGTTGAACGGTAAAAAAAAAAGATTCAGTTGAAACTGGGTTAGCTTGCACATCCAAATAATACCTGACCAAGATTAAACACTCTGGAAAACATATTTCCACAATCAGCTTCTGACAACGTGCACTGGGATCCTACATGAACATCTACTCTTCCAGCCAGTGTCAGACTGGTTGCAGTTATTATCTTAATTTGTTTCCGGCTGATTTGAAGCCAACGTAGTTCAGGTGGAGGCAATCTTGTGTAACATGAGGTAACGTTTGTCAGGTTGTTTGACTACATTTGATTCCACCTGTGGACCCTCGTTCCGTGTCTTCTGCCTCTTTCATGTCACTGTCTAATAAAGGCAAAATGCCAAAGAATAAAGATCAAATACAGCGTGATTCTGCCATCACCGGAAAAGTGCTGTCCTACTTTTGGTAGAATATGAGATTGTCAGTGTCCATGATGTGTTTCTATCCCCCCTGCTGATGCTGCTGTTCCAAAGTACGGAAATGCCAAAAGTTCAAGTGAAAAAAAAAAAAAAAAACGCTTTGGTGGAAACCGTTGGCATATCAGTGAAAAAGATGGTGTGTTAAAAGGTGATGGAAAAGCTTTTTCAAATAAATATGTTAACTGTGAGATTCTGAGACCACTTTTGGCATGCATGAGTGAAAAAAATCTATTCCCCATACTCAGGCACGGATCAACGGATAAAGAAGTTGGAAAATATCTGGCCCTACATCACAGCTAGGACACCACAAAATCTAAAGTTCTCCTGAAGTTCAACATCGCTTTAATGCGGTGATGCGTCTGTAGCATTACCCGGCCCCCGACCCTTGTTTTAACTTTGCAGGCTTTCACAGTTGAGCCTAGCTGGGCGAGACACTTCAATCTACCTTATCCTGCTTCATCCAACCCACCTGCCTACACAAGAAGTAATCTGCAGCAGCATCAACAGACGATGTTCGGTAATTCTTGAGGAAAGCTTTAAGTTGAGAGCATTGTGTGGCACGTGGCGGGCTGTGTGCGACGCTGTCTGTCTAAGCGCTGATTAGAGCTGCTGACCGCCGTCCATTAGTGACATCTTCCTCTCGGACGCTGAAGGGCCCGGTAATGCTGTCCGTCCGTCTGTCACCGTGAGTCTCAACATGTTCTCTGTACATGTTTTTCATCAGCTTCACTTTCTGAACTTTTTGCTCTGTCTCCTCATCTTTTCTCATGAATTATTGTCTCGAGGTATTTTCCTGGCAGCTGTACTGTACATGAAAATCCAGTTAAATATCATGACTGTCTCAAGTGTTCTGTTTATGCATGAAAACACCTCTTCAACTGACAACAACCTGGCTTAACCGAGCTATGAGTCATAGACATAAGGTACCTGGGATTTCCAACATGTTTTCACGGTCTGTGCGAGCTGAATCTTAAATAATAACATCACGGGAAATGATCAAAGCGGCATAAGCATTAAGCTTCACACGCTATTAATAATTAACCTGTTAGACCCCGTAGCCCCAGAGCGTCTTCACTATGACTCCTTGGAGCATTCATCATTTGAGAATCATTCCTGGTGAATCAAAACACCAGAAATAAAGACCTGAACTTTGTATTGTAGACAGTCAGGATCAGAAATAACGTCATTGCGTTGATATCTATGTTTTTTTTGCAGGTTTAAACCTAAAAATGCCACCTGGATCTACAATCTACAACCATGAACAATGGAAGCATTATTTCTCGTATTTTGTAAGTGTTGAATCAAACTTGGCTGAAAAGGCTACAAATGTCACATGTGGCCACTGTTTGCTGATTGAGGAGCAACCATTATTTGAGTTCTCAGTGAACAACAGAAACATTCAAGAATTCCACTTGGATCTATATCAGCGATCTTCAACCTTTTTCAGCCCAAGGACCCTTTTGACGAGAGACAACGGAACAGGAACCCCCACATGTAATTAATATTTTAAAATGTGTCACATTTTTAGTCTGGCCTATTATAACTTTTGTATTATATTATGTGTTAATGATTGGTAAAAAGTTCACACATTTATTTATCAATTATTATTGGTTGTTCAATGCCAAGAGCTGTGTGTCCATTGATTCATCCAACTGGAGTGCAATTACCTCTGCTGTTTGTAGTTAATTTTCTGCACCCTCACATTCACCATTATTTTGGTGAAAATTTATTATGACAAAAAAATGTGCCACAGTTAGCTTTGTCATAGCATCTTCCAAACAAAGAAGAGCAACAAGCTAAGCAAATCATAATCATTGTCTTTGGCATGAAACTGGTGATGCACTACACACCATCCACCACACTGACCTCCACAATCTTACTCTCTGCTGTTCCACATGAACAGCAAACTAGCTCTGCGTTGGTACTGAAAACTGGCAGCAGATAAATCCAACATCAGAGATACTGGACTGCAAAGCGAACGTACACACAGAATAAAGCCAGTAAGCCAGGATCCATCACACTTTCTTAACCCACTTGTTTCTCTGCTTCTCTTTCTATCCGCTTCATCTGCTGTTCAACCTACAACATGGTGGGTTTGTTGAGGATTTTTCCTCCTGCATGCCTCACAGTCAAACATTACACCACCGGCTCTTTTCTCACACAGATCTGTGAATTGTTGTGGGCTACAATGCTCAGGAGTGTGAACTCTCCTGGTACTAAAGACCAGTGTAATGTAGTGTATCAAAAATGTTTCTTAGCTGATGATGGTCTCCAGTCTGGATCTGTTGCATCTCTGTATGGGGAATAGGCTTTAATGAACCGCAGATCTGGGAGAGAGAAGACTGAATGAGGTGTAATGACGTTAGAAACTGCTGGTGGTTGAGAAATAACATGAAGCGTGACTGGAAAAGGCCACGTTTGAGCCTGAATATCTGTCACTGTGACAACTCCTCTCTGACTGATGACCTTTTCTTTGTGGGTGTTTTTGTTACACAGGATCAGGAGCTTCAGACTTCATGTCTGGATGTTTAATTCAGAAACCATTATTTTACATTGTGTTTTAATGAATTCACATATGTTTTACATTCTATAGAGAGAACAGGGATCTTTGAAATGATATGAGCCATGAAATTCACATTCCTCCCTTACAAGGTGTAAAAATGTAAAAGGTAAAATGGAAGTAGTCTTGGACATGCACTGGTTTTCATGTGCTATATGAATAATATATTTTCTATTATATAATAAAGGCAATTTCACTTGCACTTGAAAAGAAATATTTCCACGTATATTTGCTGGTGCCTATTCATTTTTTAAAATATGTATATTCATAGACATTTAAAATGTAGAGGTCATGCAAGATTGGGAAATTATAATGAGACATACAGTGAAGTGAAAAATACATAATATAACTTTAATAAACCTTGCTGCATAGAAATGACTTCCATGACACCCATGCCACAAGAAAGTAACATAATATTAAACACAGTATGAAAACATACTCTCAACAAGAAAAGAGTAAAGACTTTCATTAGCACGCCCTTTTATCTTTAACGAACCAAGAACACGTGAAAGGTCAGATCTATTGCTATCCTTTGCTTGAAAAGGCCACAACAGGCGACAACAGAAAACTGAAATAAATTAAACGACATTCAGATGAATGAAAAAAAAGCTTCCGCAATTGTGTCACACATACTGTACATGCAGAACTGATTTAATGCAAAACGAGTAGATGTACGCATCGCTTGTTGATGCTGACACTTATTTCAAGGTCAGCATCTTTTTCTTAGATATTATATCATCATAGTGTTTCATAATAGCACATGTGAGAAGTCATCTGCATTATAACAGAGCCAATGTCAAGCCCGCCACCTCCAGATTATTACAGTCTACCATCAGAAACACTGTCAACACTGTCCTGTCAAATTGAATGACTGAAGTGTCATTTTCTCACTTTACACAAACACACAGCTCCAATCCGGCCTTTTGAGTTTAAAGGAGGCAGAACAGAGAAAATGCAGCAGTATAAAGAGAGCCGAGCAGTCATGTGAAATAATACAAACCTCAGAAGAAATGACCCAACTCCCCTTTTGGAGCTTTTTAGCTGCTTTGAGCTTCTTATTTTGGATTTATGACAAACTAAGCTTTAAACTGACAGCACGGTGAAGCAGATAGAGCGGAGAAACACACTTGCAGTCAAATGCCCATGTTGCCTCATGTCTGCTGACTGTGTTTACCATAGCAACTTTGGCAGCTGTTGTGTTTTCAGCCCATTTTGCTGCCCCCAAGTGGCCAAAAAATAAAAAAAATTAAATTAATGTATACCACGTTTGAGACTTTCTATACAGCTCTGTTTGGCGATTCAAGGTAGAGATGACTGATTATTTCTGTAACAAACTCCTTATGAAAAAATATAGCAAAAGTGTTTCATGCTTGCTAGTTTTAGTCCGGTGTTTACCACTTTTCATGACAGTGACAGACAATGCTCTGTAGGTGCTGTATCTGTCATCATTGAATAACGGTGCTGCAGCTGGTGAAAAGAATTCCCTGTTACCATGAAAATAATGTGACTGTCAATGCAAGTACAACTTCTTCTCTGAAGCGGCAAAAAGTCCACAGCTGTGACAACTTTATTTATGTTAATGACAGTTTTTGGGATGTGGATTAGTCCGATGGAGGTTCAGGTCCAATTTTCAATTAATAACAAAACCCATTCCCTTCAAACTTGAGGGCTATCGCCTTGGACATGCTTACTACAGTGACTGCTCCAGAAATGACTCTCCATCAGGCTTGTTGGTGTGCCTCCTGGAGTTTCCACTTGCATGGGACACACACACACATACTCACACACACAACACTCACAGGAGAAAAAAATTCACCAATGAAAGGTGAGGACCATAAAGGTCGACGATGCCATGGGGGATTTCTTTTTTTCACACCGATAAAGATCAGTTTGAGCGTCTGAGGCTGTTGGTAATAAGATATAAGATGGTTGTAGGGGGACTTGTCTGCCAAAAATCTATAGCAGGGGCCATCCATTTTACCCTGCCAACTGGGAGTTACAGTTGAGGACTCGACAGCCAGCACACACACACATTCACGCTATAATAAAATGATTTACACCTGGTTCTAGTCTCTCTGGGATCTGCCAGTGTGGAGCTGTGTGTTGGATATTTTTGTTTGAAACTTTTCCTCCATTTCTCTTTCTTTATCATCTACATATTTATTCTCTCTCTCTCAGTTATTCTGCTGTGGGTGGCCATGCAGGTGGATTCAGGGGCCCTTATCTCTCCAAATGAGACTGGCAGCTGGCATTTTCTTCGCACAGAGATTACAGAGAGAGGCGAGGGAAGGAAAGTTTTCTTCGAACTGCTTTTATCGGACGCGTCGCTGACCTTCACAGTGGGGTCTAACACTGCTCCAGCCATTAAACTCTAAACTCATCCAAACAAGCTGAGGGAGAAATTGAAAAAGGAGGATAAAAGTCGCGTGAAAGGCATCTGAAAGTTCTGCAACATGGCGCCATCCTTAACTAAAACGATTCACGTATCAAACCTGGAGACAGAGCCAGCTCATATGTCAAACAATCAGTACACTATTAGTGACATAATCTTCTATTTAGATTTAAAATATAGTCTGGCTATTGGAGTAAGGAAAGAACGAGTTAGTGCTGACTTTGCAAGCTTGTATCACTTCATTAAAGTATCATTAATTCATTAAATGCACCCTAATTAGCAGCTCTGTCATATTTGGAGTTATGTTCAGCTTTACAAGGGAAAAACAGTTTATTTCAACATAAATCATGAGAACATGTCACAACAGGTCACGTTAAAGGACTAAGTTTTGGTCAAATGTGTAATCAGAGGTAATATTTTCATAAATAGTCATTGTTAATCAGCCGTCTTTAAGTTAAACACTAAAATCAGCATGCTTAAATGCTAACAACAATGCTAATATGTTTAGCAGGCATAATGTTCAGTATCTTTGTTAAGCATGTCAACCATGGACCAGATAAACCATCCGTGACATCACCCACAGATTTCTGAAGAGCCATTAAGAAGCTCAGAGCGTGCTATGTTTACTTCTGCTGTGAAGTTGGACATTTTAAAATGAGGGCTCATGGAGACTGACTGGTTCTGTGGCCAGCCTCAAGTGGATGTTTGACGAGCTGCAGTTCCTGACACTTCTGCCCTGGCTCCACTTGGTGCTGCTTGGTGTCAACATGTAAACCAAAGTACTGTATAATAGGGATAGGCTGTCCTGATGGTGGCGCTAGATAAACAGTCGAGGAACATCACATCATACTTTAAAGCCAACAGTCTACAGTCTACAGACAACAGCCAACAGTACTTTTTCCATCTCAAAACTTCTCCTATACACACTCAACTTCAACCCCAAACAAGCTCAAATATTCACCATTGCCTGCCTTCCTATGAGCCTTGAATACTGATGACTTGAACTGGTCTATGCTTTTTTTCCGTTCCGATTCCATTACATGGTTATATCATATCACAAATAGTTTACATACTGTAGTGCGATCCATAATGCAGCTGTATGAGTGCTTTAAAAGACGATAGAGCAAACGACATCCGGACAAACTTACATGTCCAGAACTTGACTTGGTTACTCGGCCTACTGTGTGGACGCACGTCTAGAAGGGTAACCTGCAGCTGGCGGAGTGATATCCACCATCAGGATCTAGTTTGGTCTCAATCCATCTGTTGAGATATTCCACTAGATATGGGAAATCCTTGACCTGCTGGTGGCATTAGAGGTAAAGTCAAGCCAATACAAAGATCACTCATGTCAAATGAGTCCAATATCTGATGTGATATTTCAGTGTGAGCAACCAATCAACACTGCCTAGGCTGGAGACACCTCACCAGATTGATTATTATTATTATTATCAGTAGGCATGATTGGTCCCAGCAGAGAGCCATAAATGTAAAAGCCATTTCCATTTTCACAGACAGTATCTGACACACAGTTTCCTCCTAATGAAACAGCACAGTTTGAAATCCATCTGTTTATATGGATGTTTACTGACATGAGTCTTCTTCTTCTCTGATTAAATTTATGTGATGTCTAGTTAAAATGACTACACTAAACAAGAATTCCTCGAAATGAACCTTTTGATCTTATCTTAAGACTTATGGTAGCTGGACATCCAGAAGAAATCCACTGCTCATATGAAAAATGTAAAATATGCTGCATTAGATGAGTTGGCAGAGTGTAAATAGAGCCAAGACGAGACAAAAAAGCGCGGCGGTGCAGAGGTTGAAAATATTGAATTATCGAGTGCCGTCATCTCCTGGCTTACATAGTGGAAACCTGTGTAAAGTTCAGAGCAGTGAGGAAGCAGAATTACTTTTATCCGGGTGTGTTTCAATCACTTTTCATTACAGAGGCTCAGAAGAGGAGGCCTGCTGATGGCTGTTGACAAGCTATAGGGTTGAACATAAAATCTCCGGCTGTGTAGGTAGAATCAAAGCAGCTCCCCAGGGAGGCGGCTTCTCCCGCAATTATCCTCCAACAGCTCGTGTCATCTCATATATCGTATAAATTTAGAATAATGGATTCACTGTCTGTCGCTGTTAATTTGAGCAAAGCTGCCGTAGTGCAAGTCAAATCAATTGTTATAGTTTATAGTCAGACGTAATTTATAGGTTTGAGCGTGTGCTCCTATGATATATGGAAACTCATCTCAGTTTGTGAGAAACTTCTCTTTTTCATTTGATTTTCCATTAGAGACTGGCTGAGGATGCTGTGCTCCAGTGTGAGTGCACTCCAATGTTTTTTAGTCCAGTTTAGCTATTGATCAGAAACATTACAAGTAGCTCTTTGGCTGGAAGGTTTAGGGGGAGAAAACATTTTGTTTTTGTGTCCATCATGTGGACTTCATGGTCAACAACAAATATTTTTGTTTTGATTCTGGATTTCACCTTTTGAAATATCTTAAATGTAAAATTCCAAACTGTGTTTACATCTGAGTCTCTGACCCCAAGACCAAAACTGTTTGTGCTACTACAATATATCTCATGGTCAACATTCAAGACCGTAAAAGACAAGAGGAAGGAAGGAGGCTCCAAATGAAGAAATACAAAGAGACAACAGCACAGAGAGGATGAAAGAAATACATTACAGATGGAATTAGACAGATTATGGATTTCCCACCACAATTATGACTTCTTATCTTGGAATTAGAAACCTTATAAACCTTGGCAGGATCAGAATATTCTAAGTCACAAACAAGTCAGTGCTAGGAGGAAAACAAAGCAATAAGATAAAAACAAAAGTGTACACTATGTGCTGGATGTTTTGCCTTCATAAATACAAAATAAGGACGAAGGAAGAAAATGAGTAAGAGTGAGAAGAAGGATGCAAAAGAGAGAGAGAGAGCGAGAGAGAGAAAGAGAGAGGATGGAGTGAAGTGTAAGCTGAATAGTCTTTAGGAAATTGGGGGTTTCATGTTGCCTTGGGTGGCAAACAACTGACCAATCAGAGCTGACAAAAGAGCTGTGCAGATTGAGAATACGAAGAAGCCAAGAAGAAACTGAATGATGCTGCTGCTAATCTGGTCAACATGTATTAATAATTAAATTAAAGGAATAAACAGCCTGAAAGGAAGGAAGGAAGGAAGGAAGGAAGGCAGGAAGGAAGGAAGGAAGGAAGGAAGGATACAGTACAAAGATATTGATGAGGAATTGATCAGAAGTCAGACTACTTGAGAAGAAAAGAGCAACAGAGGCTTGCCCCCCCCCGCCCACTCACACACACACACACACACACACACACACACATGCACACAAACACACACACAAACACAAACACAGACTCTGGTTCTGTTCTCTCATGTGTTCAACTAATTCTTCTCTCTCTGTCCCACCCTATCTCAGCCTCTCTCCTCCACCTCATAGAGATTATAAATAACCTACAGAAGACATTTCAGAGCGTGCAGCCTTGCCGCAGGAGCTCTCCCAGCAAATGGAATATAATAACCCCCCACCCGCCCTCCACTACCCTCACCGCGTGCTGCAGGTCCAATTGGTGCAGCAGGAAATATCAGTAATTAGGCAGAGAGGAGAGTCTCCTCGCAATTACTGCCTGATATCCGAGACATTCGTTAAGCTTGTTAGTGGGGACGGGTAGCTTCATTAGGACAGGAGTGAGTGGTAGCAACAGCAATAAAGTTGATTTATATCCACAATGCCGGTGTGCCTTTGTCGTGCATCATCCTCCATCCTCTCATTTTCATCTGTCTGCTCTGTCATCAAATGAAACGTCATACAGAAACAATGAGAAACACAATCTGCAGAGAAGACAAAACACAAAATGAATCCTTCAGTTTATCTGAAAACCTGATATAATGACCAAATATGGAGCTGTGCTGCGTTCACTTGACAGCAATAATATGGGAAGGCAAACCAGGAAGCGGTTTTCTTAAAATTTCCTCCAAAATAAGAGATTTTCAGGAACCAAGAAAGCCAACCGTGTTTGTAACTTAACTGCCATCTTTGTTAGATAATCGCAATTTCTTTCAGTTCGACCCTGAGCGGGTTGTGGAATCAGCATGAAATATACTCAATAATATAGATGTTTCAATTGAATTTTGACCCAGGGCTCCTTTACAGTCAAGACCTCATGGATATGATTGTGATGCAGGATGTGTCTGCCTACAGATTTGCAGTTTATCAAATTACCAAACTGACACGCAGTGTTGCCAAGTTTTTAAGTCCAGTATGATGGATCTGAGTATTTTTAGTTTATTTGAGTTCTTAACAAAATTAATACTCTTCACAAACTGCAATGAGAAAAAAAGTATCATTTATGCAGAAGTTGCTTTAATGATGCAGAGTAAAAATGACTTTGAAAACTTTCATTTTCTTAGTTGTATAACTGTAAATAATTAAGTCTGCAGTCTGACTTTACACATTTAAATGCTAAAGGAATTTTTTTGTGATTAAAGTTAAGAATTTAGTGAGTCAGTTTTGCTCTTTGCATTAAAAGTTTGTTATGAGGATGGAGCCAAAGCACAAACTGTAATATATGTGCTTCTGCATCTCTGTGAAGGGTCTTGAGGAGATAAAGTTGGAGAAAATCAGTGTTTGTTTCAGAAGTCAGAACTAAAGTATTTTTACTCCACTGTTGACAAACCATATGAATACTTCCTAGCAGGCAGAGAAACCCGGCACAACCTCAGTGTAACTGTCATGCAATGACAGTCACTGTCAGTCCTACTATGGAGCTCAGACAGTCGATTCATGAGCAGAGGACAGCGTGTTTTCCAGCAGACAGAGATGGCAGTGAAAAGAAGGGGCGGTAATGAACAGTGAGGACACGGTGCCTTTTTGTGTACGCATGGATTAAGTCTTTATACGTGTTTCAAGCAGAGAGCACGGATGATCAGGAGTTAGACGTTAAACGAAAGTTTGTGGTTGGGATATTTAGTTC
Organism: Nibea coibor; assembly: GCA_023373845.1. NCBI lineage: Eukaryota > Metazoa > Chordata > Actinopteri > Sciaenidae > Nibea > Nibea coibor. The sequence continues at coordinate 20,825,374 of CM041725.1, read as the reverse complement.
TGTGTTTTCTTGTGTTAAGCAGTATGCAAATCGTCTCAGGGCACACGCTGATCTTCAACATGTTCACACATTCATATTTAAAAAATAACAAATCAGAACGGCTAAGAAGATGAATGTAGATAGAGAGAATTCTTTTTAATTCTCTGCAAACAAATCTTTGCAGCGAGGGAGTTGATGAGCTTCATGCTCAAACTTTAAAGTGGTTATAAGCCTGTATGCAGCCTAACACTGAGGCTAAGTTCATTTGATACACCGTTTTACAGAGATACAGCTTATGAGCAAATGAAACTTGTCTCATTTTGAAGAAAGGGAAACTGTCGGCTCCTGCTGTGCAGCTCACGACGGGCCTATCAGGAACACATCTTCCAGTCTCTCAGAAACGACTGGCTTCTTCTTCACCGATTGCAGTGGAAAGCACACACTGTTCCAACAGCGGCGCATATAAGCACATGGCATTACACGTTTGGAAGGTAATCATTTTTAAAACTGTGAAAAATATGAAATCTTCCATGAAAAGACCTGCAATGGGCCTCAAAAGTACCTGAAGACTTATTTCAAGCATATCCTGAAGCAGACGGCTGTTTCCAGAATTACTCACAATGAGAATAGGAGCTATAAGTTCTTAACAAAACAGCTCTGCCATTATAAAACCATCCCTGCTAAAGACAGCTTAATGGTTATATCTCTTTATGTGAGAAGCTGGACAGTTCTGTCTATTTCTCATTTATGACTAAGAGTCCTGATTTTTTTTTTTTTTTTTCATTTTCTGGTGAGCAGTTTTGACTCCTGGTCACGGTGAACAGGCTGCTCATTCCGCCGTGCTCTGGCATTTTGTCAAACAGTATATACAATGACAGCAACAAGAAGCAAACGCAGTTTCCGAAGCTCAGATGACACCATTCAAATATTTTGCAAGTAAACACCGCAGCAGCGCTCGGCATACAAATGCACAAACAAAATACATGTGCGCACATTGAGACGGTAGTTACTCTCTCATACAAGTAATTTGTTGGTCATACAGTTCACACGCAAAGGCCTTGGCAGCCAGAGGAGATGATCTGTTTAATGTGATTGAAGCTCACGGTGATTGGATAGTTGTGGTGTAATGCAGAAGTCCAAAGATGGTTTTTATGAAGATTTATTAATGCAAACTTTTTTAAAATAGGTCTTTCCCTGAGTTCCTACATGACAGGATTTAGTGGGGTTGAAGGATGGTTTTATTTTAATGAGGTGCGCCGTTTAAAGACCCTGAAAACCTAATTTCCCAAACAGCTTGTTACTATGAGTGATGGTGTCCTACATGAACATACTATTTTCTGCCATACTTTGAACCATGACTGATTCCTGTATTCATGTTGTTTTTCCTGCATGTGCTTTTCTCACTGGTTTGAAGTGGATGGTCATGTATTTTTGTGCACCAATCAGAATCATTCCAGACACGACTGCTGCCATCTTGTGATGGTGACGTAATCTGGAGCCAGAGTCTACACAATAGTGATCGAGGTTTAATCCACTGCATGGAAAGTTCTGCCCATGAACAAAGCTCAGCTGTAGATCATGAAGTGAAGGCATTAAATAACTCATTCAAAACAGAGACTTCAAGAAATATCACTGTGATAATAACTACCTAAAATGACAGGAACCAACCTCGGGAAGAATTTATTTGCATTTATTTTGATTTCCTGGTTTGGTCCATGTCCCATCTGCTAACATGGAGGGGGCAGGGTTCATGACTTATACTGCAGCTAGCCACCAGGGGGCAATCCAGATGTTCTGAGCTGTTAGGTTGTCCATTCTCTTTATATGTATGTGTGATGATGTTACAGGCCAACTGTCAACTAAATGTGATGATACCACACCCACACAGTCCCCATGAAAGCAGACCAGCCAGCTACAGATGCTTTTAAACATAATGTGAATACATAATAATTCTCAATTGTCTTGAGAGAAAAGACGCTTTCTAAAGTTAATCTGAAGTCTTTTCAGTATAAACTGATCTCCCTGTGTTTTGTCCCTGCAGAGCTGCAGTGGGAGGACACTAGCAACACAAAGAGGAAATAACACAACAGGTTTTTAAGATGGCCACTGATTGGCTGACTCGCGTTGGAAGGCTCTGTGCAGGAATTTAGAAATACTGAGGTCATAAGTCACCTTGCAAATCAAAAGAAAGTTTCCAAAATGTTTTATAATTATTGAGATATTTTAGTCAGTTAATGATGCAATGGACCAACTGCGATGCAGCAGTTTTGACATGTCATTGCAGTAAACTCACAGGTGTATTAATGAGAAATAATCACTCTTGCTGCGACACTTAATGGAGCTCAACAAACCTCTGTGTTTTTCCTTCCGTGAAAAGTCAAAAGATCTGTTGTGCAACCAGAACGGTGTGCTCTGAGTGTTTTACAAGGCTGAAATGATGTTTCAAAGTCTTCCACACACTTCTAAAAAATACATGACACATACATATCAAAGCCTGCATTTATTCATTACTTCATTGGTCTAAAAGTGCTCCAATGTAAACACAATAGACAGACCAGCGTCTCTCTTTTTGGTGTGTATTTCCAGGTGAGTAGTTTTCTTCTTTTCCATCTATAAATTCAATCCGAATGTCTTAAAAGCTGCTTTCACGGCCAAGTGCACAAATTACATAATAATCTCAACCTTGACTGCTGTATCAATAACAGTCATATTTGCTTTAATGAGGTCCACAGGTTACTGGATGTTGATTTTCTGTCTTCTGCAAACTTTTAAAGAGCGTTAACTGACACAAATTCAGTGAAGTGCGACCTTGGCTTTCCTCACACACTGTACTTTTTCCTTCTTGGTTTCTTCTTTCTGAAGTCTTAGTGTTTCTCAAACTACAGTTGAGCAACACTCTGCTTAATTTGTGGAATGAGGATGACTTATGAGAAATATGTGCGCCAATCTCTAGAACGCCTTTTGGAAACCTCTTGGAGCTGCATGAGTCGGACGGAGGACGTTTAATTTAGCATTTAATCAGGTGATTCATTACACACAATGTTCTGGGAATTTTTGTCAGTATTACCCTTAAGGTGTCCAACAATATCCATAAAATAGAAAATATGCAAAGAAAATTATTTCCACTTTCACTGTTTGGAGAAGGACATGGTGTGACTGATTTCATAATTAACAGGTTCTATTTCTGCTTTCAGCAATATGTGAAGTGTTGTTGAAATTATTGTATCATACCCTAAATATGTCTAAATACGGACTTATTTCCAATCTTTTTGCAGCTCTTCTTGGCAGCATCCAGGTCACTTGTAAATATATTCAGCCTCCATCTCCGTGCACACGTCATTAGCAGCTATCACACAGGGAGAGGGTGTTAAGTATTAAGGTGTCAAATCACTGCTTTTTAAATAATAGCAAAAATTCCCCCGATCACACTTTTTCAACCAAGATTAACGTGCTGTGAGCCCGGCACTAAAATAAAAACACTCTGATCATGGAGAACCAGAATGAGAAAATAATTAAATGCAAATGTCAAAAATGTGTTATTTAACAATCATTGTCCTGAAATGATTGTTTTGATGAGACATTTGGTTTCTTTCTTTCTTTCTTTCTTTCTTTCTTTCTTTCTTTCTTTCTTTCTGTTTTTTGTTTTTCCAATTATACTTCTAATACAGTCAGAATATGTCATGTTGTTTCCAGTCCAAGTTTTCTTCATCCAGTTCAGCGACCTGCCTCTTTGCTTCTATTCTATTTTCTTCTCTTGATTCAAAGAAAAATTAATTTGTGGACAGAAATAATATTTAATGATGAGTATTCTTCTTTACAGTGCTATATTACACGTTCTTCCCACTTGATTCTACCCTTCATGGCCCAACTAAACAGTTGGCCTACTGCTTTCACACATATGAGCTAAAAGTAACAGAAAGTAAACAGGAGATGTTAATGTTTAGACTTTTCCCACTGCTGTATCATCTCAATCATGAAGCATGTCATGTTGAGGAAGTTGGACACTGATATGAGGCTATACACATTCTTATTAGTATTAGTGCTGCAACTCCAGTCAAGAAAAAAAAACAAGACTGAAGACAGTATATCCTTTTTAAACTCCACACTCATTTTGTACGTGTGTCCTGTTTCTCGAGCAGAGGACAGGACAGTAATCAGTTCAAATATTCATTTGGTCAACAGTCCTATTCAAATGCTTTAATCAGTCTTGTTATTGAACACTGTTAGCTCTCTCACATTACCAGTACAGTGCTTCACTCTATGTAGTGCCAAGTGATTAACTGAACTCAGTGAGTCAATTTCACTTACGTCTCAGTTTAAACAACATAATTGACGGACTGTAGTCAAATAATTTGAATTATGCAAAGCTTTGCTCTCAGCTGTTCAGATTCTTGGAAATTTATCGTTTCCAGAATGAAGTTTTTAAATAGCCTCGCGAGCCAGATGCGTCTTGCAACCTTCCACCCAGTAGGACATGAGCCACAACAGAGCCAGTGTGACAGAGTTTGGCACAAATTGGACAGACTAGTTACAATTTTAGAAGTGTGTCCACATGGGAGACATAAGCAAACTCAGCCGAAACATTAAACTAATGGCGGCAAAGGCAAAGACACACACAATCTGTTGAATGTATTCTATTTTCTAAAGGTTAGAAATGTATGGAATCAAAATAACTACACTGAAAGTAACTGTGGCAAAGATGCCTTAACTTTTACTGTCCTTCATGAGAACTGAGCCTGCAGCTATTTACAAGAAAATCTCAGTGTAGTCTATGTGGACATATTTCGCATTACAGATGCATGGTGAAAGCAGATCTCTTGCAATGCAATGGTCCACAGTCATTCTAAAGTCCAGCTTGAGTTAAAGTGAGGCTTCAGCAGTTTGAGTTAAGACAGATCATTTGGGTTTCTTCCAAAGTACAACCTTTCCTCTTTGTGTTTGCTTGGACGGTGTTTGCTTACTGAGAGGTGGTGAGAGAGAAAGAACACAAAGAAGAAGAAAAAGAATATTATGTTGGTTAATTCTGAAGTTTTAAGTTGCTGAAATTGCTGAAAACTAAAATTAGCTTTAGATGAACTGGGTTATACATTTCCATACAATACAAGGATTCCAGATTTTGTACTCCATAACTTCCTTTATAAGGGATTATTTAATACCTGTATGAACAGGGGATGATTACAACAATGCATAATCTGGCACCTGACCATTCTTTTAGGATAGACTTGAAAATTGCGATCACACCAAAAGTCTGAGACCAACAATCTTCTATTTAAGACTATTTATATGTTCTCCTTTTGCTTTAATGCTGCTATGTTCCAAAGAGCTTGTGATGTTCCAGAACACCTCGCATGACCCCATAAATGTTCAAAGCGGTTGAGGTCAGGTGACTGTGGAGAAAAGGTGATGGACACCTTGGTCTTCTTTGGTCTTTGAACTGTGTTTGGACTCTTTTTCTGCAGTGTGAATCCTTTTCCAAAAAGATTCAAACCAGAGGGTGTAGTATATCTCTGAATGCTGAATGAGAGCTCTACTTGTCCTTGGTCAACGTGAAGTCAGTTCAGTCCAGAGTTGGTGAAACGGCCTCACTGTGGGATTGATAACCTTGCTATATCAGTGTCTCCTGTTCGTCTCCCTTCATACACCCTTCTGTTAGTACCATACATTTCTTGGAGTCATCAGTAAACAGGACATCAACTGTGAAATGCTGGCATTTCTTAGTCCACTCCAAGTGTCTGGCCTCGTTTCCTCGCTTCAGTAGTGGTTTAGAAACTGCTCCTCGTCCTCTGAGACCACTACAAGACTGCTTTATTTTGTTTGGCAGGACTTTTGCTGATTGGAGTTTTGTGTTGTTTATTTAGTAAATTCTGTATCTGTGATGAAGTTGCCTTTCTGCTCCCCGACAGGAACTAAACTTGATGTATTGATCCTCTGGTGGTGTGGTCACTTTTGGTCTGCCTGATCGTGATTCAGTTTCTGAAAAGCCTTTTAGAGTTCCGTAAACTGCCCCCTTAGAAACCTTCTAGTCAAGTCTAGTCATGATTTGATGCTGATAAAGCCCCTCTTTGAATAACAATTAGACTTCTGACACTTAAACTTTCTGAATCCTAAAACTTTCTGAGTATTTCCAGGTTTATGTGGAAATATTTTCAATGAGGCCTCAGACCTCTGGTCCCCACTGTAGCTTTTAATGCCCAACTCCCTCCATTCTCTGTGCAATGTGCACAGTTTTTCTATGCTGGAATATTACCTGGCCCCAGATATGTTGCCCTTCACCATGGTTTTTAACCAAACTGTTCCCAGTGGAGCTGCTCAGCGGCCATCAGCGGATCGCTGTGGTTGTAATGGGCAGCAGCCAAGTGTGAATTTGATGAGAGGACCTTGGCATCTAGGAGAGATTTACTGAGCATGCACGCTCTGCAACGCCTGACTTGTTATTCGCCACGTACTCGAGGACCTGCATCCATCACGCCACTTGTAAACATCAGCTGAATGGTGGAAGTGCAGGCTGGGTTTTCATTGCACAAATTATGACCCTTTGTGAAAACTAGAACAAATATTGTGGTGACTCAGTTGAATTGCCTCTTCAAAGTTTTCAGCGCTTCCTTCCACATGGCTGGGTCTGCCCGTGTATAGTTCCATGAACACGGCAATCAAATCAGCTCATTTTCTGTGGCCTCTCCAGTCACATGATGTGAATCCAACTGAGCATCTGTGAGATGGAGATAGAAAAGAGGTACTCCAAGTAGAAATTCACTAAAAGCCACGCTGGCTGGAATAGCAGAAAGCACCTGAATAAACATGGGCTAACATCCCTGTTAAAACCTGCTAGAGTCCGAGCCCCAAACACTTCCCTGCTGGCAAAACAGGATGAAACTCAGTAATTTGTGTGGAGTCTACATGTCTTCATATTTCATCACATACTGTCATCTGTATTTGTTTCCATTTTCCCCCAGACTAACTGTCAAACTTTTATCAAATTCCATATGTTTCCCCTCTGCAGTATATCTAGTTTTCAAGGTGTCAACTTTTGTAATGCGTGAAATTTCCTTGCTATCGTTATCGGCTGTAAACCACTTTTGGCTGGGACAAGAGCAAGAGGCTCTGGGGTTATCTTGAGCACACACACACATACACACGCACACACATGGTTGGCAGTCAGGCCAGGAGTGAGTGACTATAGCTGTTATCTCAGACATATCTCCAGACAGCGGTTATCCAAATCTGTGCACTCGGCTTGGCACAGCACACCACCCCAAGCCTTTTAGACACACTAGTCTGGACAGATGGATAGAGTAGAGGGAGAAAGAGAGAGAGCGTGAGAGAGGAAGAGAGAAAGAGAGAGAGCGAGAGAGAGGAAGAGAGAGAGCGAGAGAGAGGAAGAGAGAAAGGGAGAGAGAGAGTGAGAAGGGAGAGTCGTTTCAGATGCATTGCCAAGGAGAGATGGATGGAACGAAGGCAGAGGGCGAGAAATTGTAAAGGAGAGGGGTGAGAGGGAGCGAGAGAAGGAGAGTCAAACCATTTAGATGTGCCATGATGGAGAGAAAGAGAGAGCCAGGACAAATGAAAGGAAATAGACTGTGGGCGATGGAGGAGCAGATAAAGAGCAAGCGGAGAGGACCAATGAGATGATGCCCCGTCTGTATTAAGCTGCTCTATGTCAGGAAATTGGCCACTGACCCGATGCTCGCTGACAAGCCATGAAACTGTCCATCACAACATCCTCCCTAACAAGTCATTCAGTCTAAACACGAGCCATTTCAATTAAGTACCACCATTTTTTACCCTCTTGTGCTGGAGCTTTGTCGGTATACTGAAGTAAAGTAGATGAGTCATACAAACTGTTGTGCATAAAGATGATAACGACGGGTATCAGAAAGAAGAAGAAGAAGAAGAAGACATACTCATTGTCAAGTTAACCATTTGAAGTATATTCCTGCAATTCCGTCATTTTTGTTTTCTTGTCATATGTGTTGTGTTATACTGCATCTGCCTACTTTGCACCACAGAGAACATCATCCTAACAAGTAATTCATGTCCATAATTGAATGAGAGTCAGATTTATGGTCCTCTATCTACAGAATACAATATATAGAAATATATCTTCATGAGCTGATAATCACCTGAAAATAAGAATTATAATGTTTTTGTTACCTTAGAATGAGTCTGTAAATCTACCGAAGCTGTGGGTCTGCCATGTCTCTACAGTAGCCTTAAAGAGACAAACTAAATACTGGCTCTAGATAAGGACTTTTACATTTTTCACACGTTACAAGGCCACCATAGTTCATATAATAATCTGCAGCTAAACATTAGACATTAGATGTCACTAAACCCTACACTGTTCTTTAAAAAAAGTGAATGAAGTTGTTTGACATGTATATTATATTGATATATAGGTATTATATATAGAAATATAAACTGTGTTATATAAGAGCAGGTTGCTGCACCAGATTCAAGGTGCAAATTGCACTTAGAAAATACTTAAAGTGATTTAAATGGAAGCAGGTTGAACTTTTTTTTTCTTTTTTACCCTTGAGTAAAATAAGACTTTTAATTACTCCCTTTCCAGACATCTCCATTGAGACGTTAGTGTTGAGTGCATATTATACACTTACCAAATGCTGGAAAGATATAAAATCAGAGGAAGAATAAAAATGAGATTTTGGTCACCACAGATTTTAGAACACCAGAGGTTCTCTACAGATCTAGCTTTTGTCTGAAATCCTGAGACGTGCGTAGTGACATGTGTAACATATGTGATGTCAGCACTATATCAGGAAACTGAAAGAATGACGCTTCACTTCTGTCTCTGTGTATACTGTATGATAGCACAGCTGATCTATATGGTACATGAAAAAGGTGCAGGTGGCTGCAGTCGTAAAATATTGCTGCATTCAAACAGCTGTCATATTTAACATGCTGGTCATGTGTCGCTAATTACTAAGTTAGCCAACGTAGGCTAGCTACACAGACCAAGAGTAATATCTAGCAGCTTACACAACTAAAAAACAATGAGGTGTCTAGCACAGCAGCGAATAAGACATCTGCTCACGTGTATATACACTCTTTATAGAAATCTGATGCATGCTTCTTAAATGCACCGCAGCTGTCACTGCAGATGGGGAACACACGCGGTTCATTACAAATGAATGAACCTCCAGCTTAAGTCAGAAGACTGACATAGTTAGTGTGGACAAGGTGTGAGACAAGAGAGGAGGAAGCAGAGAGATTTGTCTGCAGACTGTAGCTCTGGGCAGTGTGTGTGATTGGTAAATGGACTTGTATTTACACAGCGTTTCTTTTTTTTCTGGGTCTACCGACCACTCAAAGTGCTTTTACACTCGTCACGTTCACACACCGATGGCAGAGGCTGGAGCAAAACAGCACTTCATATCCAAAGTGCTCACCATGACACACATAGTATCTTGTCCAAGGACACTTCTCGGGGGGACACTGAGGAAGCCAGGAAACTTACTTCCTAAGCCTCCTGCATCGTGGCCACATGACTAGTTGGAGTCTGACTGTAATTCTTCAATCTACTGAATCTTTTCATTTGAACCACCTAGGCCAGCTGGCTGGGCAGCACTGCGTGTTCTCCCTGTGCCTGCATGGGTTCACTCCAGGTTCTCCAGCTTCCTCTGAGAGTCCAGAGACATGCACGTCAATATGATGGTTAATCTAAAATGAGAGCGAATGGTCGTCTGTCTCAGTGTGTGACGACCTGGCGACTTCTTCAGGATGTGCCCTGCCTCTTGCCCAATGTCAGCTCCAGCACCAGCCACCTGCGACCCTGATAATGGACTGCATCTGTCTCTGTACCCTGATGCTTTTTCTGAGGTTTCTCCCATTTTTTGTTTTGTTGTATCATACTGTAAAACTCTCTGTGACTGACTTTGGGTAAAATTAATTAAATCGACTTTTCAAAATTCATTAATCAAACGATAAGAGCACTCAATAGAACCCTCAGACCTAACATGTTCTCTGGTCTCATCATCTCTGCACTGTTCATGGAACTGCCCATTTTTAGTGTTTTTATAAGAAAGCTGAAACCACTAACTATGTCTTCAAGAGACCTTCAAGTTGTGTCCTTCTGTCCTCTGAAGAACATTTCTATCTATCTGAATGTTCGAAGGATGTGTCTGCAGCAGCCATCTCTCTTCTTACACCTTCCCCTCGTCTCTCTAATGTCTTGTTCAGTCCCTCCTCTCTTCTGGACTCCACTCTTCTGCCATGGCTTCCTTCCTCTCATGCGTTTTCCAATCTTTTTTTGCCATCTTGCCATCATTGTCTGCCCTCTCTGTTCTCTACCTTCGTCCACAATCTCTCTCTCTCTCTCTCTCTCTCTTTCTCTCTCTCTCTCTCTCTCTCTCTCTCTCTCTCTCTCACCCACATACACACTTGTGCAGACATGAAAGCCTAAGACAGAGATCTATAATACATCTGGAGGAGTTGGTCAGAAACTTTTCACTTTGTCAAGGCGGAGCAGATGGATGATGGCGTTGTAATGATTACACACACCTACAAACACACACACACATGCTGACAATTCATTGCGTGATTACACGTGTGAGTTAAGTACATGCACGCACACACACCCACACACACACACACACACACATACAGCTCCCATAGTAGTAATGATGCAGCTGTCATTCTGGTTCGGTATGGAGGCAGAGGAGCTGCTTGACAGAAACTCTTCAGAGCTCTGCTTGAGATGGCTGGGCTGTGTGACACCTGCACTGTGTGTGCGTGTGTGTGAGAGAGAGAGAGGCAGTGAGGGAGTGCCAAAGAGTGAGACAAATAGACAAAGCATGCATGTGTAACAGCATGTGCATACTTTATTTGTACACATTCACTGTATATGCATATGTACGATATGTTGACTGACACATTATACGCGTTCCTTCACCATACTGTCTCATCATGTCAGCACTTCTCCCATTGTCAGAGAAGATAGATGATGTGTCTCACACACACACACACACACGCACGCACACAGACAGGAACCAGAAGGTAGTGTACATGCTTGGACTTCTGAAATCCATTTTCAGTTTTCATCTTCTTCTCCTTCCGATCATCTATCCATCCTGTCACCATCACTCACTAAAACTCCACTCACTGATTTACTCCACGGCCCCCACGGGATTGAGCATATGTGTGTGTGTGTGTACGAGTATATTTGAGGGTGAGAAATGGATTTCTGTGTATGAGACAAAAAAAAAAAATCTATATGTATGTGCGCACTTTGTGTATTATGCTATAGGCTGAGTTTTTGATTACATATTCGTGCGTGTGTGCGCGTGTGTGTCTCTCAAGGACTTCAGGTGAAAGACGAACATCACATGGGTTGAAAATGACAAGGTGCAGACATGCCGCTGCTGTGTGATGTGATGGGAATTTAGGTTATTTTTAACAGTCGCTTTCTGACCAGAGTGAGTCACAGTGCAGTTTGTCAGTGACCCAAACACACACGCAAACACACACAAACACTCAGGTTTATGTACGTGCTCTTTGGATGGCCTTCTGGGCAGACTGATGCACCAACCTCTACTCCTATCCTCACCGTCACCGTCTGCTCACATCACACTACATAACCTGAACTTCACCTTAACCGTAACCTGACCTCATAACCCAAATCCTATTTTTATAATCACCTCATTAAGGGACAGGGTTCAGGTGAAATCTGCAGATGAACAAACACAAAAGCTCATTACGTGTCCTCATTGGTCATTAAAGAGTTGGTCATTATGCTTTTCCTTACTTTCTGTCATAAATATATGTCATATATATAACGTTAATATTAAATGGGGCCAAAATGGCCTTGTAAAAGCGTTTCACTCAGGTTCCACAGGGTATATGGAGGTCCACCATTTATTGGATCGCTCTGCTCAGGATGAAAGTGTTTCTCCCATTGTAAAGGAAAGTTAAGGACCTCCTTGTTGTAGTTGCAGTGTAGTTGCAGTGGTTAACTTCTGTCACTCCTAACTGCTAACTGGTTACAGACTTAAGTTATAAAAATGGTGTCTTTGACAGTAATAAATGATATCCCAAACTAATTCTTCAGTAACTCCGAGCTAAGTTACTGAAGCTGTCATGCTGTCGGAGCACTGGGTGCTGCTTCTCCACAGGCTTCTGGGAGGTGACCATTAGAAGAAAGTAGGCTTTCAGGGAGGAGATGTCTTGTTTCAGACAGAGGATGAGCTGAGGGGCTGTATGACGGACCAGTAGAAGATCAATATGTCTGGTTTCCAAGAGTGAATCATGCAGAACTTCTCCAGCCGGGTGTCAGACTCAGAATATGGAGCTGGAATGTGTCGGTTTTAAATCACCAATACCTTAGAGACGTATAACATGACACGCTATATTCATTCACATCTCAGTATCTACAGTCATAATATAATCTACAAGTGAACTCAGGCAAAAGTATGAAAGTGAAGTACACCAACGTGATACCAAATAAGCATTACTCTGTAGAGTTATATTCTATTCTTACAAGATAGATAGATAGATAGATAGATAGATAGATAGATAGATAGATAGAATTACATTGTAAAGAAGAAATTACAACATACATACAATGTAAGATTTTCATCAAGTCTGCCCTGAGTGACAAAGTAAAGTATGTGCTACAGTTTGTGCCCACAGTAATGACATCTCAGTGGTAGTCTGGAACAGTTAGTACCTCTGGGGCTCAGAGACGAGCTGCTGGGTGTATGAGAGATCATCAAAAGGTTAACCAGGATGGTGATAAAAGCTTTGTTATTTGGGTCATGCAGGGCAGGCATCAGCCACCAAAGTGCAGTCAGACAGAGAGCTGCAGGAGGTTAGAGGATGGCACAGGGTGTGTCCATAACAGCACACAGATATTGTCCCAGACCCAAACTCACAGTGATGTTTGTTATATAACTTTTAAAATGAGTATATGTCTTTATTCCATCATGTATGCAACATGCTGTAGTAAAGACATACAGTTACATATACTCATTGTGTTGTTCACTTAAATCAGGACTTAGCATATTCTCTCCCCTGGCACTTTCTGACACCCACTGTATCTTATGCTTAAACCCAGCAGGGTGCCAGCACGTTGATGTTCATGTGTGGGGGTGTACTGTATGTTTTGGGGATGCGCTGATATGGAGGGTAAACGTTTCTCATTTATCTTTGATAAATCAGGGGATATGACATGAGGGGGGATTCTGAGGGGGCTTTATCGTCTTTAGAGTAGAATCTTCTTTGAGGATGATCCCAGTTCAGCACAACCCGGGCCTTCGTGTTTGATGCTATTGACAGTATAGTACATTTGAAATGTTTCTGCATATATTACAGTTGATGTATGCAAATGGTGTGCAGTAAGGTGTCTGTGAGATGTTTGATATGTACTGTATGATAATTCTCAGCACTGTTGTGGAGGTTTTGAATAAAATATTCAATAAAAGCTCTGTATTTAACACCAAACGTGTGCGATTGCTCCTGAACGTACGAGCCCTCTCCATGTGTAACCAGTAAAGGTCACAGCCATCTAACTAAACAACAGTTACGCTCACCCAAAGGTCACCTATTTGCTGTGTACATAACTGCATAATTAAAAGGTTCTTGATTTGAACGTATTAAAATTTACTTTGGAAATGAAGAGCCCATGGAAGGTTATCACCACAGCAACCCTGTCATTTAGCATACATGTCTTTTCTTTTTTTGTAAATGCCAGAGCTAACAGTTCTGACAACTCATTCCTGGGCATTTCCATCAGTGGGAGCGAGCCGGTCTCTTTCAGTCCCACAGTTCACGCTTTTTGTTCCAGACCTTTTGAAGTGTGAAAATTGACTAACGCCTAACGGTGTCAAAAAGAATCCCCATGCCACCCACTCATGTACTAAATGCCGAACAGATTTTTAGAGGACAGGTTGCTGAAAAATGTTCAGATTTAACCTTTTATCTGCCCGGGGAAGTTTGACTGGACGCCCTTGCTGTGTTTCAGCAGCACAGCTATTCACACTTATTCACAGGTGGGAGCTCACCGTTGCAGCCCCCGCCTTCTGCCATTGGTCAGAGCCACTGCAATGTAATTGCCTCGCTCGAAGGTGCACATTTTATCAGTTGTACAATTTCCAATTTATACACCATTCTCTAACTTCTGTGACGGCTAATGGATTTTAAATGGAGAGCGTTTGATCAAAAAGATTTCTCCAGACCTCAAAGATACAATTTTCTCCAACATCCTGCTGTGAAATGACGTGCAGCACGTAGCTGCACATGTAAATGAATTATGGACCTTTTCCAAGATGTCACAAAGCTTTACAAGAGTGAATAGAAATTTGTCACAGTACAATTGTAGCCATTAAAAAAAAAAAAAATAAAGCAGCTCATTTGAGTCCAAACTAAATGTCGACTCTGAAGACTGAAGGTTTTCCATTAAAAGGGAGAGAAACCCTAATGTCCTGGTTCCCACCCACTGATCTGTCCAAACAGTATTAACAGCTTTAAAGTGTCTTCTCATGTTTGCCATTAACGTGAATTTGGCAGCCAGAGTTTTTCCTGCAGGTTTGGAAGGAGACAGTGAGGCGTGGGAGAGTATTCATTTGGTTGAAATCTGCAACATCACCGCTAGGTGTCACTAAAACACACTGGACCTTCAACTTAAGGCTAATTTATCAGCCCTGGTCAAATCAAAACACTGGCTACTTAAACATTTTACTTTTTGTCTGTCCGTACACCTCTCCGCCTGGTTATCTACACTCAGTCACGTTGTGTGTATTGGGCAGGTCAGATGACTACCAGACACTGAAAATTTAAATGTTTTTGCATCTAAGAAACCTTTTCAGTGCTTGAAAAGTGTTTGAAACAGATTCAAACTGAAGCTGTGCTTTCTGTGACATTTGGCAGCTGAAGTTAACCATCATGTCTTCAAGGATCCACATATGATTGGACAGAAGGCAAACTGTGCTGTGGTGTTTACCTGATCAACCACTTCATAGATGAACGTGATAAATTATGTTAAGCTATGGATTGTCTTCAGCTAGTTAGATGAATTAAACTCCAAAAGTTATTCTACAAATGTCTAAAAACAACAAAGAAACAAAGAGAGAAGCTTTAACAACTGGAAGCAACATGAAAGCTATGGATGATGATAAATGTGTGGGTGTCTGACTAAATCTATTTTACTGAATGACATTAAAGCCAATTAGCTAATACCCCTAACAATAATGACCTATAATGAGTGCATAATAAGATTATAGTTCACAAACACTAAATTACCTGTAAACAAAATGAAGTGGGGCAAAGGTCAGGGTTAAAGTGTTCACACAATTCTCCTGTGACTGCAGAGCAACATAAAGGAAGAAACGGTACAAAAGCTGAGGACAGAGACGAGGAGTCCCAATCATGAATATTAAACTAAAGACTAGAGGGTAAAGAGTAGGACACGTCAGCAGGTCAGGGCCAAAGACAGGTCAGTCAAGATGGACAAATTATTACGCGTTCCTGAGCTTAGTGCAATTGATTTCAATGTTAGAACAGCACACCTGAAAGAGAGGCAAAAAAAGTGCTCTTTGTGTTTCAGACTTCCATCTCCCTTCAGTGTGGGCAACAACGTGCATAATTCACCGCAGGGCAAAGGCAGAAATGAAGGCTGCCACCTCGCGGCGTTTCATTCCCGTCATGATAGCTGTCTTGCGTGCCTAAAGATACTTTATCTGTCAAGTGCCATAAATCAGCGATGCCTCGGATGTGGCTGTGCTTTAATGTACATTTTGCTGTCAAGGTGGGGTGAAGAACTACAGTGGCAAAGATCGCTGGAATAACAAAGTAGGAAGGAAGGTGGAAGGGAGCACAAAGAAGGAGGGAGACAGTGAAAAATCACCATAATGAGAGACAGGAGAATTTGAAAGAAGGAGAAGTGATGCATGAGTGAGAGGAAAGGTGAAAATAGGAGAGGGGAGGAAAGGGGAAAAGGGGAATCACCAGCAGGTTTCTATACCGGAACAAAAAAAAATGAAGAGGAAGCCACAAGTTAATAGGAGAAGGAGGAGGAGGAGTGATATGAATAGAGGCAGTGAGTGTCTCCCAAAAGCAGGCCAGTGTGTAAATGTGGCAGACTTAGTTACCCCGGGGCTTCCTTTACTCACATGCCTCCCCAGAGAAGCAATTAACAAAGAAATTATGGCGAAACAATTCACCCAACGGCTCTGGCTGTCTCTCATGCCATTTAAGTGTGCTAATCACTTTTTCCCATTACAGTACAGAGAGAGAGAGAGAGAGACAGAAGGAGAGGGAGGTGTGGAAAGCCAGACCATGCTGGAGAAAGACAGAGAACATGTACAGATTGTGTACAGTCCCATGGTACATTGATGATAATGACATATGAAGCTAATGGATTAGCACTTTATTTAATGTGATGCTGCTGCAGAGAACAGAACATTTAGTGTACTGTAAAACGCCCTTATTTCAAGGTAAAACCTTCGTTTATACGACATTTAGGAGAATTTATATGGAATAAAGTGGTATTTTAAATGACAGGCTTAATTTTACAGGAAAACCATCATATGATAACAGTGAAGTGGCATTTTCATATGAATTATATGGCAAAACGGTGTTCTTTTGAGGAAAAAACTATAGGGAACAATATGAAATAAAACAAAAGTCTTAACAATAAAATCAACAGTATCCATGTCATTTTACTGTAGAAAAAGTTATAGCGTATTTGTTATGGTAAAATTCCGACATCTATGAAACTTTTTTTTGCATTTTTTCACTCTGATGAGAAGGTTATACACGATGAAGGTAAATGTGTCATGGCAGTGTGCTGTAGCGATGTGTACAGGTGGTAACATCAGCAGCATATGTGCAGAAGCCAGTGGTCGTGAGGCTGGGTAAAAGTAATGAGGTGCGTGGGTTGGACTTCTACCAGCCGTCTGTCATCATGAATATTCAACTCGTTCTCACTACGGTGTCCTAGTTTGAATCGCAGGACCACGGACCACCCAGACTGGAGTGAGGACGTGTTAGAAAATCATCAGCTTGACAAAACTTGTCAAACATCATGCCAGGTGTGCATGATGTATGACAATTAGCCTCAACTCTCAACTACAAACATAATTGAATAAATTCTGATGTACAAGTTCACTCATGTCATCATTTCATGATATTTTTCCTTTTTAATGTCACTGAAACATTATTTTATTTCATTATTTTATTATTCATCCACCTCCAGTTTAATTTTTGTCTCCATGCTGTGACATATGTTCCGTTATCATGCAGTCACTGAGATGATGAAGAGATGTGCCTGTTGGTTATCAGACTCCACCTCTGTGTTAACAGTCATTGACCTCCATGAAAGCAGGCACCATGATTTGTGGGAGAACCAAATTTCTTCAACCCAGAAATCATAATTATTCAAATTCAAAATGTGAATGAAATGTTTTCTTTTCCTATAGCTATAATATGATAACATCTGTCATAAGGACATTTGAAGACATAAATATGATGTGCCTGCTGTGGTCTGTTCTCCACACGTGTGAATTTTTTTTTTGAAAACTGACTGGATTCTGTGTGCTGTTTCTCTGTGGACCAGAGTGGAGAGACTTCTGTCTGGCTTCTTAAACGCACCGCTGCACTTTTAGTGGAATCAAAATCATCTGAGCCGTAGCAAAGTTTGCTTGCAAACATATTTCACCTTTTGTGTGATGTTAGTAAAAGTGTGGATGATTAGCCAATATTAAAGTGGAATTAAGTTCATACATTCATTTTTACTTTTCTTGACGATGTTTGATCACATTATTTATTTATAACCATCAAATTAACAAGGAAATGTATTGTGTGATATTGATTGATTGACTGATTGATTGATTGATTTATGCGTTAACAAATGACCCTGGTGCTTACATAGCACCAAATAATTAACGTCAATATTATTAATTTACACATAAAAAACACAGGAGAATAAAATCCAGGCTAAAATTGTATGATTGATAAAAGCATGAATTTTCTACCAAACAGAACTTCTTTTTATCAGGTACCTACAGCTGAACAGAATGCAGAACTGATTTGGATAAATTGACTTGTAGGCCTCTGCTGGTTTAATAAGGATGCCTGAGCTCAGCTGAGAGCCGCGGCGCTTTCTTCTCCACTCGGATTTATCTCTGGCCTCTGGCAACGGCTGCTGTCAGAGTGAATGATTTCATATACAATCTGGAAATTGACTTTCACCACACCTTGATAAAGTCTCACTTCTTGTTACTAAAACTGAATATAGCCCACACACAGCAGCGGGGAGAGGAAATACAGCGGCGCAAAACACAGTGTCACAAAGACCTCACAGATTACAGCTCCACTGTACAACCTGTACAACCGCGCTGACGCTGCCACCCGTACTCCTCAAAAACAAACGTCTGCATTCTAATTAAACCCCATCAAACCAAGCACATCTAACATTTACACTAAACGAAGTGCTATAAATAAAACGGATCTCTTCTAATTTAGGCATTCAGGCATGAAAGGCTTCTCAGCGGCGCCTGAACTCTCTTCCACCTTGCTGGGAGAAACAAACAAATTAGCCAACTTATATTAAAGCTCGCCCGCTGTGCGCGACAGGTCGCTATTTTCAGGTTGAATTTGAGCCTCAGATCTGAAGCTGGAGATGGCATCTCTCAAAGAAATGGCAGAGATTTTATTTGACTGTGGGAGTTTTGGGTGTACTCACATGATCATCTGAAGAAGTTTGATTTCAAGGAATAAAATTTCCTTTTGACTGTTTTTTTTTTTTCATTCCGTAAAAAAATATAGATCTGCATTGTCAAAACGTATAAGTTTGAATCAACGAGCAGTTAAGGGAAACAAATTCTCAGTCCAGGGTAATGGCTCCCAATAAGCAGCCAAAAGGGAAAGGATGAGACTAGAGCGCCATAAGAAAGACGTATTATTCTATTTGTTAGAAGTTATCGCAGCATTTTGTGATTTTTATCTGTGTGTACTAATGGATGGGAACGTGTTTGCTTTTCTCTCTCTTGAATGCAAAGCAAGACAAAGAAACAACATGATCCGTCTTATCTTCTGGTGTGACTGGCACGTCGTTCACACAACGCAATCCCTGATTTTCATGGCATTTATGATAAAATCTCAGGTTTTTATTTGTGTGTGCGCGCCCGATGTGTGTGGGAGGGTATGTTTTCATGTCTATCCCCAGGAGACTTCTGGAGTGTGAAATGGCTGAATGCAGCTTGATAGACAGCATCGCTGAGACAGATATGAGTATGTAGACACGCATGCACGTTGACACATACACACCCTTGTTAAAGACACAACGTTTACACACAGAGGTGTTTCTGATATTTTGTCCACCCCGCTGGTATTAATTAACGTCGATTTAAAGTTGTGTCAACATCTCTGAAACAGCTTCAACAACAACTGAACATAATAGCTCACATGCAGGGAGGATGTGTTGAAGGACTGCATTAGTTTCATCCAGCAGCAACCTCCGTGGCTGTGAAGTGAAGCCAACATAGGAGTGCCAAAAACTGCAGTCCCTTGAATGGCCACTTGAGGCTGGCTACAGATGAATCAATTTCCATAAGTCCCCATGTTGAAATGTCCAACTTCACAGCAGAAATAAACATGTTTACAGCCTGGTACAAAAACAGTTTTGGTCTCTATAGATAATTTCCCTGTTCATGACAACTGTACTGAGGGTGAATTTATATGGAACCTCCATCTTTGCTACTATTTAGATTAGCTGGGAGGCAGCAGAGACAGGGGGCAGCCAGAGCCACCACACTCTGAGCTTCATGATGGTTCTTCAGGAATCTGAAGGTAACATCACAGATTAGACGTTCATATTTACACTGTCTATCAATGCACTGACAGTCGTCTCCCTTTAGCCTGGAGAAGTTTTCCTTAGTTCCTGCCTTGTCCATCCATCCACATTCTAAAAACCCCTTCTTGCCTCTCCAGCGTCCTGCACCTCAACACTACTCCACTCCTGAAACCAGACGGTATTAAGACTGACTCTTCAACCCCATATTTTAATGTAGATGAACATTAAAATATGAGGCAACCCCAAAATTTGGTGGACAACCTTCACAGACATTACAGAGTAATTCTATGTTCTGCACTCACATATTTGTGCCCATGTAGGGTATGTTGCTCTGTCCTGACAGTTAAATACTGTTGATAGTGAATTACTTTACAATATTATAAATAAATAAATAGATGAATGCAGAGTAATCCAGGACTGCTAATTGAATGTCCACAGACTGAAGCACACATTTAGAATGATTAAAGAACAGTCTTGTGTTATTGGTTTAAACTAATGCATAGCAGCTACTTTAGCTCTTGTTGTGTGGCAAGTTATTTTCTCAGAAGCCTTAATCCTTAATCTCATTTGCCTCTGAAACAAGGCACCACTTCTGATTTTTTTGTTTTATTTTATAACCACAGTATTTGGAAACCACTGGGCTCCCTCAAGGACGCGACGCTCTGGAAACCTTTGAACGCAATTCCATTGTAAATGTACAACACTTTTCAAACCTTAATTCTTGCCTCGGCTAGGGATTGCAAAGTTAAATCACAAGTCTCTAAACCATGGCGTCTTTTGATTGAAGCGGTCGTTTCCAAATGAGAGCAGAGACCAGTTTTCCCTCCGACTGCTTTGTCCATCCATCCTCGTTATAAAAACCCCTTCTTGCCTCTCCGGCGTCCTGCACCTCAACACTACTCCACTCCTGAAACCAGCCGGTATTAAGACTGACTCTTCAATCCCAGTCGATCGATGCCGTCACTTACCAACCGAGTCACACCGCTGATTACAGCGTCCCTCAATTTACAGCTGTTGGTGGAAGTGGAGAGGAGAGGAGAGGAAGGAGGGAAGATGGTGGGTGAAGTACTGGATGAGCTCCCTACTGGGCCTGTGTGGTCATACTAAGGCTGTGCTGCCTCCAGGTGTAGTTAGCTGCAAGGAAATAACTTTATTGCTCTGAGTAGCTATGAATGTTTTTTCAAAAATAATTTTATCCTTAGATGACTTGGAAAATAAGCAAGCCAGGAGGACTTTTACAGTTTGCTACTCTGCTGGAAAGCAGCTGACTCTGTGAGCTGTGAGAAAGCATGTTGGTCAGCGTCCTGCTGGCTGATAATTACAAACACACATGTGCGTCCATGCCTGCACACTCAACAGTTATGAAAAAGTGAAAACAGATATTTGTTTCGCGACACGAAAGAACAGAAAAAGGCGAAGTTTTCTAGCGTCTGAAAGGAAAGCTCCCTGAGTCGCGCGTGGCCTCGTTACACGCTGACAGAAAGCCATTTAGAGAAAAATCAAACTGAGGATCATTCAACACGTTTCCTCTGATTCCTCATTAAAAGGCGGGAACGTTTAGAGAGCAAAAGCAGCCATTTCCTGACAGTTCTCACGTTGGATTTTGGATTTCAACTGAGCAAAGCACAAAGCGATGACTCATTCCGTGCACGGCCTGACATGCCTCTGTGAAAACATGAAAAACCTGAGTGTTTCTCACTTGTACACAGCTCTGTGTGAGGTTCTCCACAAATGACAACAGGATGGAAAAGACAGAAATCAGTAGCCAAGAGCTGTTCACTTTCTAATCAAATATTTTGTCTGTCTGTCTGACTGTCTGTCTGTCTGCTACTCAAACTCCCTTCCCTCACGCCGTCTTATTTTCTCGGCTGATCTTCATCAGCCATTTTAATGAGTTCCATTGGAGCTCATTTCAGGCTGTGATTAGATTCCTGCTAATAAATGATGTGTGTTCTCAGCAGGTTGCTATCCTCCCGTTGGCCACCACTCAGCGTGTGTTAACATGTGTGTTTCCTCGAGATGGAACAGAGCTGAATCAAAACCTGCTTAAATGCTGTTTTCACTGTCTAGCTTATGTGTGTGTGTATGTGTGTGTGATTACATGCCTGCTAGCTACCTGCTGACAGATCCAAGGCATCTGGTGTCTTCTTGGTGTTTATTATATGGGAGTTAAAGTGCTTGCTGGATGATGATAGGAGGGAGAATAATCATTAGAACACAGTCCCACCAATTAACTACTCAAAATGAAGACTACAACTGATAGTGACTTTTAGTGTTTAGGCATCAGTTTAGCACAGTATCACTATGAATAACATTCATGTTGGACAGTTTTGCATCTTAGAATTTACATCCAGTGGAAACACTCAGAACTGACATGAAGTGAGGGTGTGAATGTCACCAACACAATTATACTGGAACCTCCATCTTTCCTGGGTTTATACTGTTATTTACGGTACATTGTCTATAATCTAATATTGCCTATAACCAGCAGTTTTTGCTTTGCTGATAAGCTTTTCTGTTTACAGTTTCATCATCATATAATATCATCATCCACACACAACATCAAAATATTAAAAACACTAGCTGGTATGATAGTGTGATAACATTCAGGCCTTGGCTAAACCAATATGTCCTCCAGCCTAATCAGCAAAGCAGGTTGTTTGCCTTCCACAACCAGCAATAACAATTCATATGAACATTTTTTTTAACTGCAGCTAGTACTGTCTTAAAGAATCCACTGTTATTGCCATTCGTAGGAGACCTACCCTCTACAACATTATGTGACAAAAAGAGGTCATTTGTCTTTCTGGTCAAAAATAGCATTTGCATCAACTCCATGTTCATGATGTGAACAGGAATGTTGCACATATCAAAACTAAAAGGGCTCTTGGAGCAAGAGGATGATATGGTTGGTTCACAGTTAAAATTAAAGCCCTGGTATCTGCCAAATGGGCCAAATGCTGCTTACTTTCCTACCTTACAAACAAACACGAGAACAAACGAGGCGAACCCGCTTCCCTCAAAACTTGGAGAAAAAAGAAACGTTCCTCGAAATGTCATCATACTGAGGAAGTGCACATGAATGCAGCACTGGGACCGGGACGCTCAAGGCTGGGGCCCGTTTTTATTCAAACATCAAAGAAACATAAAAGAAAGAAAGAATGGCAACACACACACACACACACACACACACACACACACACACACACACACACAGTCTCAGTATCCCACTGAGTTGCTGAATCCCATCATACCTGACTCAACCTGAGAATACTTACTTAGCATACAATACACCCGAAATCAAAAGACATGACAGTGCTGCTTGGTCCACATTTCTGTCTGAAGTACTTACAAAGAAGAGATTTAAAATGTCCGCTACAAAATGGTCATGACTATAATATCTAAGGAAGTGAAAGGACAGGTATACTGCAACTGCACAGCTTCCTGGAAACAGTAGTTGGATGCTTTCACATGGACAATAGAACCAGTGCGAAAAATAAAATATTGAAATTCTGTGAGCTGTGGGCATGTTACAGGTACTAGTAAGAGGGAAAAACAAACAGGAAGTGGAGTTTGAGCAACAGTTGTATTCTTTTGAGGCAAAATGCTGAGGTAGAACAAACACCATGCTACAAGGTAATATTCTGATATTGATGCTGCAAGCCCCAATGCTGATGCTGCAAGCTTTATCATACAGTATTTGACTGGTCTAGATAGTGAACACAGTAAAGCACAAATGCAATGGGCTCATGACATGCATACTGCATGGTTGTTCATAGCCTTTACAGTCTGAGAGACCCTGCATGCTTTTGCACAGGACTGCAATTTTCCATCATCATGTAATTGCAGACCTAGCACGAGCCTCTCAGATTTTAGTTCAACTAAAATCACATGTAACAGCCCCACTTTATAGTCGATGGTAATGTTAACGGGGTTTTTAAGTGTGTTGGCAGTTTTTCTTTTAATTATCAATGTGCGGAACTGACAGCAGGTGGTAGGCTGCCAAAGTTGTGGTGTTGAAATGCAGGGAAATGCACTAATGAGCACCAGTGTTACACTGTAGGGAACTAGAGAGTGCAGGGTAATGCATTGCAGGGAACTTGAGAGTGCTGGTGTCACATCATAGGCAACTAGAGAGTGCAGGATGTTAAGGGAACTAGAGTGTGCTCATATTACACACAGGGAACTAGAGAAGGCAGGTGTTACACTGAAGGGAACTAGAGAGCGCCTGTGTTCTCAGATGGAGAGCAGACACACCTTGTGCTTAATGCCAGTTGAATTGTCCTAAACTTTTGGGCATGTCTGACCACCATGGATGAGAGTCTGATCTTACTGGTGTATAACTTACAAAAAACATGCATTTTAAACAGCTCGCAGGACACAAACAGGAGGACATTCCATTAGCACAAGTCCGGGATGTATCAGGTAACCTTTTTAATTTAAACTAGGCTATAAAGTCATGACGATGCTAGTTTTAACAGTCTGTGGTTGGCATCAAGGACAAGATTGCCACTATGTGTCAACAAAGCAACCTTTGATACAACCACAGTCAACTAAATTAATGGTAGTTTATTTAACTTTCCTCACACTAGTCTATGTTCATATCTGTTCTGTTTCCATGGTTACCACATGTAGAGCACCTGGTTTTTACTCGACAGTCGCTTGTCTTGCCTGTCTGTTCACATGAGGAGCACACTGAAGGACCATGTATCCGAGTGGGTAAACAGGTGAGGAGTTTCTTCCCTTCTGGAAAGACCTTTACACTGCAGGGAACTAGAGTGCTGGTCTCACAGTGTAGGAAACTAGCGAGACAATGTTACTTGTGCTATAGCCTCGAGGTGATGGGTGTGTTGTTTGAACCTGCTGTCCTTATCTTCAATACCTCTTCAAGAACAAGTGACATTTGAAGGTACACTTACATGCTGTTTAATGCGCTGCAGCAGAACAGTTAATTACATTGGTAGTGCACTTTTCTCCGGTGAATTTGTTTGGTCACTCGTCCAACAAGCCAGGTGCAGGACGAGATATGTCTTCATGTCTGTAAGTTAGATAAGAAGGAGACTTGTTTTCAGTGTGTGACTCTCAGTCTGCGGTGTTGTGCGGCAGGCTACTGTCTGGCTCAGTCGGCTCTGACCGTGACAGACTAAAAAAGAAAAACTCATTTCAGATGCGTTGATTAATTGTGGTCATTTTAGAAGATGTAGTTTGTGACGCTGTTGTGTGTTGTGTTACACAGAGAGAGTTGTTTTTATTTTTGAGCCTATTTTTAGCCTATTCTCGTTGATAGAAATGAGGTGGACAAAATAATAGCAACACCTGCCAGTGTAACACAACATAAAAACATAAAAACTGAACATGATAACCTTCATGAAGGGAACATTTATTGCAGCTCTGTTGTACTAGACTAACACACATAACAAAATGGAAACTGGCTTTTGTTTCATTAAAAATTGTTTCGGGTCATGGATAAGCTTTTTCTAACATTGGCTTCTACGTTATCTTCCGCAGGAGTGTCATGCCTGGACATATATGTTTTAATTAACTGTTCACCTCCTGCTCACCTACATCTCTCTTTGAAGACTGATGAGGTGCAGATGAGAACACAGTGCTCAGCTGATTCAACTTCTTTGAAGACTTAGCAGAAATAAAGTGCAGAATGAAGTGGCCATTAACCACTGAGGTCCATTTCCAACTAAAATAATGGGAGCAGAGCTGCTGCCATGCTTCTATTGAGGGTTTGTTTCGAGGATTCCCACTGTTTATTAGCCCAGATTCATATCTTCTGTTTCAAAAATCTCCAAGCATTCATCTTGGTGATAAGCATTCTGTATTCATGCACACATCACTATTATCAATATTTAATGCCTACAGAGACCGCTGCACAGCTGGTGAAGATGACTGGAATGTGGCTCTGCAGGGTTTGAGACGGTATGAATTTCCGTTCACTGCAGTGTCTTTTTTATTTATTCCAATAAGACTTGAATTTTTGTTTTGGCATTACCACAATGCAGTGATGCCTATTCTCCCGAGCCACCCAGAAGCTCCACATTTCATTTTCAAGCCATGATACCAGTCCTGACACACAGGCTACAGAAGATGATGAATTATTCTTTAATATAACAGCTTGTGTTTGTTCTCCTACTCCATTGTAATGAAGAAATGTTTCTTCTTCTTGTGTTTCAGCCAGTACAGATATATTTCAGTATAATCATCATTTGAAATCATTTTCTATTTAGTAGTTTTGGTAAACACAAAAAGATAATTTGATGTTAACACCCCGAGCACACACAAAAATTGTTACATCCCATGTACAGCTCCTATTATACAGCATAATCACTGTCTTTGGAGGGGTTTGCTGTTATATAAGATGTCAGTGGTGAAAGTTCAATTAATACTACTATGATTGAATTGCTGTGATGAACTGGCTTGTCTAGAGTGTAGCCCACTTCTTGCCTAATGCCAGCTGTGATAGGCTGCAGGCCCCTGCAACCCTGATAAGGGTGCAGTTACAGGAAATGGATGGGCCTGAATTTTATAGCATTACATATTAAACTGAAGCGTTAATGTGTAACTGGCATTTTACTGTAGCGATCTGGTTGGAACCTATTTTAACTATTCTATACACTGTTTGATCATGTTTGTCTGTTTGATGGATTTTGACGTGTCTTTGAATTGGCCTTGTTTCTGACGCTCCAGCATGTTTCACCTCCTGGAAATGTTTTGGACCGTTGTACCAAGTTTGCCTTTGTTGGCCACCATACCATATCAAACAAACAGGCAGCCACAGTTAGAGACTCACTGGTAAACATGGTGGACCATTTAGCAGCTAATGAGACAGATATTTCCATCAGGAGGTGTAAACCAAAAACAGAGCTAAAAGAATTTGAATATAGGACTGAAACACATTTCCCTATGACGTTATATGCAAATATGTAACTGTTAGATATGCAAATTAGCATGTTTGTAGTTTTGGAATAACTTGCTGGAGTTCCATAACATTTTTGTGTGGATGATAGACTGTGTGATGCCTTGTTTCCATTAAACCATTTATTTAACTATTACTGGCCATGACCAAATTTTTCTTATAAGCACCAAACATTCCTTCTGCGGATGTTCCTCAGCACTGCTGCTGCCGATAGAATCGGTCACCCTTATTAGGGAGCATGAAACACTCTTTCATCATGAGGATCAGCAGGCTGAGAAAAAGAAAAAAAAAAGTTGTTCTTGTCACTCTGAACTTTTCTGAAAAGTTAAACCACTCTGAACTTTTGAAAGTGTCTGCCTCAAAATCACCAGGCACAGCTCTTTTTGAAAGTCATCACCTTTTGTGCTCCACATGGCAGCTCTCCATTGATTTTAAAGGTAGAAAATGGCAATTTGGACAAAGAAAAGTGAACAAGGTAGAAGTTCAGTCACTACTTAATTCTTAGATGACTACTGCTGCTATTATTATTATTATTATTATTACTATAATAATAATTATTATTACTATTATCCTAAATGTCACTGTATTGCTAAATTAATTGAAATCAGATAAACTGATTACATAATTGTTTATGTGCAGTGTATTAACCAGAAAATGTCTTCATTCATCTGACTATGCACATTTTACATCTACATTAAATTCTCTGCAGCTGAAGATCTCTTTAGCTAATCGCAAAAATGTAGTCTGGAGTGTTGAATCTCATAACAAACTTTTGATCAGTGTATACCCGAACACGTACCGTACGTCGCCACACTGGTGGACTGACAGTTTCTATGCGAGTTTCAAAAATGAGCTGTCAGAATCATTAATCATGATGTGCTAATCAGGTCTGTTTGTGTTTGTTTATGTCTCCTTCTGAGAACCATGCTGTTTCTAACAAATTAATCCCCCCAACGGGGCGTGTGTGTGTGTGTGTGTGTGAATAAACCAAATGGTCGATGCTTCGCAAGGTGTTGCTCTGTGTGATCCCCCCCCTCTCTTTTGAAATTTGAAAATATGCCAACATTTTGCTAATGATTACTAATAGAGAGGCATCCATACAGAGATCTCTTGATTTCTTTCAAACTGCATTATCTCTGTGTCTGTGAGGAACTGATGAAAAAGTCTGTCTTCACTCAGAGGCATCTGTTGTTCTTCCAAGATGGTGGGGGAATTTTCTGTCCTAGCATACCACATATGAGGTTACACAGGGTCTAGCACGTGTCTTGAAGTCACTGCACTTGTTGGAGTTGTCGTTAGAGTTGTTCTGTCACTATTCGGGGGTACACAGATGAATCAGAGAGGACAGCTTCTTCAGAAATGCAGCTGCATCACAGAACAATGGGTGTATTTATGGTTCATCCATTCTCCTTGGCCAAAAACAAACATAATCACAAATACTGATGCTAGATCAGTGTAACCTGGTGCATCGTTTGATTGGACATTGAATGTATTTTGTATAGCAACAGGTGCCGTATGGTGCAACGTATGGCATAAGTCCAACTGTGGGTGCCTTTGTAAACATATAAAGACATATAACTGCAGAGATGTCTGTCAGTGTCAGAAAACATAAAATACAACATGCTGTCATCTTATTTTTTCTCAAGTCTCACAGTTCTGCTTGTTATCAGTTATGAATGCATATCTTTTCCAACCAGTATGAAGATACACATTATCCTTGATTCTTTCACTGTAACCAGTCACCTATACATCACCTGTGTATAAAATGTTTACAATGAGAGGCAGCTCTCTCCATCTTCCCCATGTCTGTGTACTATAAAGCTGAACTGAAATTAAGATGCATTTTTGCCAAGAAATCAATACAGTGGTCTTTTTCTTTATTTTTGTACTTGCCAACACTTCTATTACTAAGAAAAAAAATCAAGAAAAACAGCCTTCATTCCTGCAGCAACGTTCACCATTAGTGTTCTACGGGGGGCATGAACTTTTGGTTCCGACTGACGACGTTGGTGCTTTAATTTAATTGGTGCAAACGGTGCTGTGTGGGTGAGCACGAGAGATAGATTGTTGCATAACTTTAGTTCCCTCAAACGCGCATGCAGATAACCAGCTGGGGAATGAATGTTAACCGAGCCATGCACGGGATGCGAGAGGTTACAGGTCATCATCACGTCCGGACTCAGTACAAACACTGCACTTGTGTGCTGGAGCTGCCATTTTTACTTTCCAAGAAGAAATCAACCTCAACAGCTTGTATGTTGTGAGGGGACAGAAGGCGTAAGTCGCTGTCAGTGCTCTTTCAAAAGCCTTAGCTCAAAGTTTGAAGTCTCAACACTGTAATTGTCCAGTTTGTAACACATCACTGAAGTTGATAGCGAGGCTTCTCGCAGTGCTGGATTTTAGCTGCCACTCAACTGATGTCATACTGTAGGAAACGTCCAATCAGAGGCCTGAGGCTTGTATCCAATAATAAAAAGTCCAGTTTAATCCTCTTTTAATGATAAAATATGCACAAGAGCTGCGGCATCATTACAGTTTAGATTTAGATTTAAAGGGGAAGTGAGCAGAATTCAAGTCTAACTTTAATCATCTTCTAACACAATCGACTTGTCATTTGAATTGTCTGGAGGAAGTTACGTCCCCTCTGAGGCTCCATTCACTGCTGCAAAACACGCTGGTTATGATACTTAGATATCAGAAAATCGGTCTAATTTAATATGACTGATAGTCAAACAAATCATCCTATACAGTTCCTAATAAATATCAGGCAACTCAAAACTATTGGATCTAATTTGTTTTGCTGCTGGCGCTTATGCTGGCAAGTACAGCGGTTATTAGAGAGACTCGGTTTTGTACGATAACGTCCATTCGGTTTTTCTGTCCTTTCCTGCAGATGCGATCAGTGAAATGTAGTTATTTTATAGAGCATTTTAGTCTATATTTACAGATGCGGCACAGCATTTGGAGTTATTTTATTTGATTAGTAAGAGATTTACTGTCCGGAGGTGTAATACCACAAGTAAATGACGTACAGTATGTGTGTGTATGTGTGTGTCACTTAAAATGAGTCACTGCCTCCGAGCTGCGGGGCACACACACTCACGAAGCTGACTTCCTGCAGATACTTTGTAGGAAGAGGCTGAGGAGTTCTAGAGGTGGTGTTGAAAAGATGCGTGTACGAACAGAGTGCTTTAACCTTGAGTGATGCAAGTAAACACGTTGCCCATCCAGAGCTCGGCACTACATTTCCATCAAAGATGCAGAGACACACGCGATGGAGATGAAGACGATGAAGAAGAAAACACTTGCATACATGCATCCAGGGTTTGGTGGCCAAGTGATCAGAGCAAAAAAACAGACTGTCAGTAAACATAGTACTGACAGCTAAAGGCTGATCTATCTGTCCGTCCACTACTCTGACCTCCATCTTCCACTCTCATCCCTCAGCGTCACTAATCTTATATCATATCGTACATTTGGGTCCATTACTTTTTATAATGCGAGATCAGGCTGAGACATCGGACACCACGTCAAGTTTGTTACCCTGAGCCGAGGAAGAGGTCACAGGGGTTTCTTGATTTTATGCTTAAAAAATGCCAAATGCCGTCTGTGTGCTGATAGGGGAAAGACTCTGGAGGACTTTCAGAGTTCTTTTTGGACTTATATGTCTGTACAGCCTGTGGTCGTGTCCTCTATACTGTAGACCAGCTGACACGAGCCGCTGCTCGTATGAAGGGTTTGCATCAGTTCCGTTTTTTCATTCTAAGTGAACTAAAAAAAAAATCCTGCAGATAATCTATTTTTTCTCTTTGTAACAAATCTCATGAAGAGACCCAAATTAACAATGAATGTACTAACAAGCAGTGTATCCAGAGCCTGACATATCTTTTTCCTCTGTGCTGAGCTCCACTGTTGTCCAGAAACACTGCTGCACTGCAGTTTATTTTGAGTGACTCTTACATGCACTGACCCACTGCTTTAAATACTCACCATTGTGTATTAATCCGTGGCTGAAATTAGGTCCTGATAAATGCACGATTTTCTCTTGCTTGAGTAAGGCTTATTTACGGCAACAATTTGTAACCTTTCTATTATAAAATCAAACCATTTTGATGCTATACTGACTTGTAATCATGAGAACTCTGTCATTCCCACTCTGCAGGAGGTTGGAGAATGCAGGTGGGGAGCTATGCCAGAGCTGGCACCAGAACCATAACCAGGTGAGTGGGCAATGTAACCGGGCTCAACAGAGGCAGAGCATGGCAGAAAAGAGACAGAAGAGGACACTGAGGGTGGAGGCTAAGAAGAAAAAATGAGAGAGTGAGCGAACCAGAAGCCGCCAGACAAGAGTGAATCTGGAGCTGACTTTTAGCGGTTGGTGAGAGCTCGGTGAAACAAAAGGCTGAAAAACAGACACCGAGCTCGGCTGACTGCTGTTGGACTAGTCAGGAACATTAGCTGGCTGCTATGTCTGCTGTCAGTGACCTTGTTGCTAGTCTTTGATCATACCTAATATAATAATAAATACATGTGTATTTATATGTACGTGTGTGTCCCTAAAATGGCTGCCCATATTTACGACTGTGGTACTACACAATGGCCAGTCATTCAAACTATAAACTTAATAAAACTAGATGATTGGGAGCTGTCGGAACAAGTCCTTCAAATGAAAAGATAAGACGTGTGACCTCCAGAAAAGTTTTACGACCTGATGATCCTATTGGCAGGACAACATCATTTGTCAGACGGTAAAAGTTTGGTTAGTTCAAGGCGGAAAACCCCATTAGCTGCTGTATTATAAGAGCAGCTACTCTTCTTCTGGTGCCCATTAATGGCTCAGGATCAAATAGGTTAGGTTAAGGTACATTCGTTGTTACCATAATAACCACATGGTTAAGGTTAGAGAATGACTGCGGTCATGATTTAAAAAAAAAAAAAAATCAGTCATGACTGATGGAAGAACACTGGGAATAAACAGCGGTCTCCTATGTGCTTTCACAGCAGAGGAAGTACTGAGAGACCAAATAACACATTGTTGGTTTCAGTTTTTTCATGAGGTTTGTTGACAATAAGAAAAGAGAAGGACTATTATCTTGTCCTTTCATTCTTTGTTAAGGTTAGAGCATACATGTATGAAAGCAGGAACACATTTAAAGTGTGAATTAATTCATTATTTGCTTTAGAATGTTCATTCTTTACTGGCAAACACATCTGCTCCTGAGACAGTTTTTCCTTCCTGAGCATTTTTCTTTTGAGTCAAAAAATAGTTCCTCCTAGGTAACACACTGACACTGACTTTCAAATATGTGATCACTGGTACTGTAGAACATGAAATATGTTCAATGTCGATGTTAGAAAAGCGGTTTTGGAATTGTTAGGCATCCTTAAACCTTCTTTTCCATGTTAATAGACACTAAATGAGGCGTTCAGGGTCGCAACAAGAGCACATTTAGAGACGGGTTCTCCTTTGAGGACAACTGTAACATCTGTTCTTATTATGTGGGGGAGTGCCAAAGGTCATGGAAGGAAACTGGATTTTAACGGTTCAATTGAGAGCCCGCCCTTCTGAGACCGAATGTTGAGAATTGAGTTATAATTAGATGAGATTGACAGCGTCTTTGAGGTAATTAAGCAGAAAAGGCTGATGAAATTCCCCCAGGTGGGACAGGGGGGATAGAAGTGGCAGGCAGGAAGTGCTTTCGAGTCTGGAATTAAAAACTGTTATTGCGAGCTGATGAGTGAGAAGAAAGAAAGAGCGAGAGCGCGACATAGGGCCTGTAGGTTCCTCCCTCGCTTATTTGTCATGCCTGTTTGCTCCCGTGTTAGTGCTGCTTACGCAACCTCAGAGCAGCGCCACCCTCGGCAGCTAAGCGACTTTATGATGCTATAACAGTTAGCCATGACAATATGCATCCAATTAACAGGCTTTATGCGATTAGTCAGCCTATCCATTCATCTAATGTGATACGCCTCATTACCGGATGACTTCATAAGTAAGATGATCTGACTGCAGACGCTCACACACACACTGGAAAAGACAAGGGGGAGGTGTGTGTGAAGGAGATGATGAAAGCTCATTTAATCAGAGAGCCAATTGCATATGATGAGGGAACCAATGTTTCCTCCTCTCAATGATAATGATTTGAAAGGACAAAACCATCTAGACTGATAATGCAGGATGTAAAAAGCCCATTTTAATGTATAGAATATATGATATTGTCACTTCACATAAGGATGGGCTGTTAAGAGTGCTAAAGTAGAGACTCTCCGAGCAGTAAAAGCCTGGACATGATCATTTATTTCAGCTTCTGAGTGGCTTTTAAGATCGACGAGCTAAGTGAGGCTGCAGCCTGGAGGGACCAGAGAACTGGGAATTTGATTGGAAGAATGAACCCCTAAACCTGTGGAGGCGAAAGTGAACGACTGTAGTCTGTACTAAAAGTCACAAGGTCTGTGATGCTTTGCCTACAGTTTCCTCAGAGATAAATGTGTATAGTTTGTGATGTAGAAAATAGCTTGGGTGCTCAGTCAGCGTTCCCTGGATGAAGTACACAAAAGGCTGTCATGTCTGGTGAAAAGAGCTTTCAACTGGCTTTAAAGCCTGTTCAGTAAGTTGCTGCTGTATGTGGCACCAATCTCACCAGACAGAATGCCAGATGACTCTGATAATATTATACATTATACATACATTTATTTTAGCCACACTAGCAGTGTGTCTGACTAACTATTGAATAGATCATCAAAAATGACTTTGCTGATCCCCTGACTTTGATTTAGTGCAGACAGTTTTGGTTCAGAGTGAAATATCTCTCAGATTTGTTACATTCATTCATGTCTCTATGCCTGGATGAATTAATACCCTCGGCGATCGCTTAGTTTTTCATCAGGCGCCACCATCACATTAAAGTTTCAGTTTGTCTGATACTTCGGTTAATGAGCAAATACCTACAAAACTACTGAAATGAAATGTTAGCATGGAAAACGATGGATGCATTACCTGCAAATCGTTAACATGCTATTGTGAGCTTGTTGACATGGTAACGTTAGCATTTAGCTTCAAGCACTGCTGTGCCACCGGGGACGTCAGCGGCGCGTTACGGCTGCGTCGCGTCGGCTGTTGCTGATCGTTGCCACTCTAATCAATGAGACCACTCACACCGGGCGCGCTGCGGAACGTCTCAGCAGCGTCCCAGCAGCGTCTCTCCGCTCCGCAGCGCTATCTTTCCGTAGCATTTCTATTTTTGACGCGAGCCGTTGCTAAACCGCGTCAATTTCAACAGAGCAGATTGCACCAGACAGGAAATCCAACACAGAATCAGCGTAATAAACTTCCGCCCCCTTTCAAAATAAAACACAAAACGCAGTTCATGTCGCCTGTCACAGCTTCACATCCACATTACGTTATGACCGGTGGCACCAGGTCAGCAGTCAATCAAAGAGTCTCAACATGAACAACGAGAGACTAATTGTTGAAGTGGAACAACACACAATAATTTATGACACAACAGGTCCTTTTAATAATCTCTCCCACGTCAGAGAAGCAAAGTTAGCTGTTTGTTGTTGTTGTTTCTTTTATACACAGTTTATCGCGGGGACTTGCGTATGTTCAGGGTTCTCACGTGATCTCGTGTGAATACGGCTAATTCGCTACGCTGCCGTTACGTGGCCAGTACGCGCCCGGTGTGAGTTGACGCCGGGCAGAGGACGGAGCAAAACCGTGGCGCAGCCGTTCCGCAGCGCTTACGTCCCCGGTGTGAGTCCCGTGTAATAGACACTAATGTGGCTCTAGACTTGTGTGTCTAATTTCAGACACTGTGCATACTATGTACTTTCTGGCGTTATGCGTTCATTCGACATCTCAATTCTAGTATGGCTGCTGTGCCATGATGATGGCAACATTTTAATGCTTCTTCTGTGACAAATACTGTATGTACAATGTACTTTTATTATTGTGGTATTCACGGCAACCACTTCAGCTCCAGCAGCTTTCATGGCCGCCATTTTCACAATACTAATGGTCCCTCCCCTTCCAATATATAGCCAAAATGCCGACTACTCAGGGCGAGAAGTGTCCATACAACATTCCGCACTCAGCTTATTAACTGTAATGAGTGAACCATCCAGGCACTCCCAGCAGACTGCATTTTACCATAACTGACAGTGTGAACACATTTATACTCAAAATAGCAAGTCTATGTATGGAACCTTTTTTTTGGTACAGAATCTGCAAATGGCAACTTTGTGGTTATGTAAGGATAGTGAAAGATCGTAGTTCTGTTGAAAAAAACAAAACAAACAGAGATCGATCTTTGGCGAGCGCCATCATCCACATGGGCAGCACACATCCATTGCCAGGCAGAAACTAAACATGCTGACACGAGCTTCCAGCAGATGGTAACAAAAAATAGCACCACACTGGACAATACCAGAAACACACAACATCAGAAGGTACGCTGAAGGACGAAGACAGACTTCAGAAGTTAAATAGTTGAGACGCTGTTAGAAGCAGTTTTGCAGTGATGCATATCTCACAGTTAGAACATTGTGTGCATGTAACATGTGTTACTTGCCAGCAGCTTCCTCCTTTGTACTCCTGCTCTAGGTAGCATCCATTTTCCTTTGTCTACGTGCTCCAGTTCATTGTTCACTTCAGCACACTCAGCATTAAGCTTCAGCTGTAGTGATCCCTCTGCTGCATCTATCCGCTTACTTTAGGTCAAGTGGAAATTA
Source organism: Nibea coibor (assembly GCA_023373845.1). NCBI lineage: Eukaryota > Metazoa > Chordata > Actinopteri > Sciaenidae > Nibea > Nibea coibor. Next base: position 20,789,936 of record CM041725.1, on the reverse strand, counting down.
ACTGGCATATTGTTCCGCTAAACCCATCTCCACCCATGAACAGGTGAAAACAAACAGCACTGTCCAAACAATTGCCCTCGATGAGTAAAAACAGCACAGCAGCAAATCGCCACGGTAAAAAAAAAAAGAATGTTAAATAAATTTTGACATCTGCTGTGAGCAACGTACATGCCTTAAAAGGCAAGAGAAGAGAAACTGTAGAGAGATTCTCAGAGCTCTGCATCATTTCACCAACATCTAGATCATCAGGAATCTCAGCCTTTCTCCTAAAACTAACAAAATATTAATGAAGGAGCCATTTCTATATGTACACAAATGTTTGGCCAGCAGGTGACACCAGGGTGTTGTGGTTGTTGTTCATGGAGATAAAACGTTGTCATGTATTGCCATCTGTTGAAAACCACAAGCTGTATGAAATAAAATATATCTCTACCTGAGAGGAAAAGGCAAGTTGGATTCTGACATGGGTCTTGTTTCTTATCCTGACTCAAGTGGCAACGGTAACACTAAGCTAGCAGGTCAATCACATTTACCCTCTGTGCACGACGTGCTGAGTCATTTTAAGTCTTGATGTATTTTTTTATTCCTGTGTCAACTTTCCCATCAGTGTCTACTGTGTTATATTGGTGAGGCAGCGTTCCATTTTACATGCTACTGTCATCGAGCGAAAAAAACAAAAGTCACATGACATTGTTTAAAGAGTGAGAAACTCCAGTCTGCTGGAGGCTGTGATTGATGGAAAGGTCAAACAAACAGCATTCTAACTCAGGAGACTCTTGTTCTTTTTCTGTCTGAAATATAAAGTCAGTGGTGAATTATTTCAAGTTACATAACATGCATCTTTGTCAAAACTAGCCAAATTACAAGCCTTTCACAGTGTTAACCATATGCTTATTATTGTTACCATGACAACAATACTATTCCTGCAACACTAAAACTCAGACAAAGTGGCCCGAAACGTCCTTAAAAGTGACGTGGTAAACACGCAAACCTCCTCCAGTATTTACTATTATTTAAAGTGGTCCACTGCCTACTCACTTAAGTGGTATTTTTTGTCCTTTTGTCAAGATGAAAGTAAATAATAATTTGCATTAATTTGTGTTGTCATCACACACATTAACATTCACATGATGTGTATTGCAGAAATGCTGGGTTAGAAATGGATTTGACAGCTATCTGAGCACACATTATACATTATAGCAATACACACGTCACTGTAGTATAGATTTTTGATTGAGCCAGTAAGAGTTGCTGTTTTTTAGTTATTAAATAACATAATAATACATTCATTCCATTTATAAAATCACAAATTAGGTGTGTTTTACATGTTGTATACTTTTCAAAGACTTTGCAGAATGTGAACTGGAACTTTTTCTCATCTGATAGAGCAGAGATGCAGGGAACCGTGGGGTGTCGGGGAGTGGGGTGGTGCAGAAGACTGTAGGGGATCAGAAGATAAACAAATTTTATTGCAAAAATAATAACAAATAAGCATTTTTACTGTGGCTAAAAAAACATGATAAAATAAGGGCAAGCACCACTGGCTACTGACTGTCACCCTGGACAGAAATAACTGATAAATGGCTCATTTTGAACTCCAGCTGCAGCATTCTTTTCTGTATCTGGCATAGAAAATGCATATATTGCATGTCCAATCTAACAACATGTCATTGATCACATATACAACGAATGTAAATATTTAAATGCGGCGACTGTCCGAGCTAGAGTGAAGATGTGTGCTGCCGTGCTCCGGTTCGAGCAGTGTGCAGCTGAATCCTGCTAATTAATGCAAGGACACACCCGAGGGATACCGCTGAGGAAAAATACAACAAAACATCCCTGGGCAAGGTGAAAGTAATAAACACACACATGCATGAACAGTGTGCGTGCGCACTGCAGAGTTGGTTCCAGCCTATATCTGTTCACCTACTGTAGCAGTGTGATAGCAGCAGCGTTCAGCCAGCCCTCGGCTCTCCCCTCTGTGTCGGCTCTGTCTGTCTCTAACTTTGTGCTTCTGGAGATACGTCCTGCTCTTTCTGTCTCCGTCTCACTCTCTCTCTTTCCACAGCCGTTGGGTGTGTCTATGTGCCAGCCATTGGAAGACATTTTCTGATAAATATTCATTCACCCCCACCGCAGCCCCCATCCCCCGCAGCCTACTGTGTCTGTTTGAATGCTAATCAATTTCTCTGAAATTTCCACTGGCCTACTTATGGTTTCAGAGCCACTGCTCCCTCCACTAAACTCCTCCGCTTGCCTCCTCTGGTGATCCTTTCCTCTCCTCATCCCTCCTCTCCATCTTTTCCCTCCTTTCCTTTGCCATCATGTCATGTTCGTTTCCCTCTCTTACCCCTCTTTCCTTTCAGCTCTTCTCTCCTTTTCACTTTCTCAATTTTAAGCCATTCTTTTTATTATTTTCACTTTTTTGTTCTCCACCTCCTTCCCTTTATCCTGGCTCCTCTTTCTTTACTCCAATCATATTGATCTTCCGTATTTTGTCCTCATTTCTCCTCTCCTCTCCACCTTTCCTCTACCTTCTTTTCTCGCACTCTCTCTCTCTCACGGCCGTGGCATACAGATGCGATCAGTCAGTGGACAGGAGCAGGTGGGAGTACAGCGAGTGCGTCGAGGTTAGAGCATCTCGGAACGCTTCAACGGGAGCTCAGGTGGAATGAAGAAAGGAAGGAAGGTGAGAGGATAGAGGAGCTGGCATGAATCAATGGTGTAGCGTAGTGTTCCTTGCTGCTGTGAGGAGAAACTGCTGAGCGTGTGTGGAGGATGGGTACTGAAGGAGAGGAAGGAAGGTTGGAAGGAAGAGAGGGAGTGTACTGTAGTAAGGAGGCAAAAAAGACAGTACAGCAGGAGGACGAGAGAGAGGTTAAAAAAAAACTCTAGGGGATAGAAGGAAGGAAGGAAGGAAAGGGGTTTTCAGGTGTTTTCTTGAAACTAACAATGAAACATGGCGGAAAGTGGACACGGTATAATATCATGGAAGAGGAGCACAGCGAGGAGATGGACTAATACACCTGGGATATGCAAATGCGGGTAGAAAAAAAGAGGGAGGGAATTAGGGAGGAAGAGGGGATGGGGATGAACGAGAGAGGGAAGAATGCAGGTTGGAGGAAACAAGGGGAATAGGAGATTAAAGCCTTGGAGGGAATCAACAGCGCTGCATTTTATGCAGCAAGAGAAGAGCTCTGTGGGAGCTCCACAGTCGAAACTGGCTCTTCCAGCTCTATAGGGGGTCAACTAGAGTAAAGGATATGCAGATGTATGGAGATGGCAAGGAAGGTTGAAGGGAAGGACTGATGAGGGGAAGGGAGGGAATTTCAAGAAAAGAGCAGGATGGGAATAATGAGTGATTTTTAACAGCCTAACCTGTGGAAGTGTTCTAATAAGCTTGTAGTGAGGTCTCTGTAATGATGTCTACCAGCAGGTTTTCAGGCGATATATGGAGAGAGAATGTGACAGTGAAATGCAAACTTCAGCCTGTAATATTTTGTGCCAGGGTGGTTGCTCACTCACTTCTAAGCTGTGCTGTGAAAAGACTTCAACTTAAATTGGTTGTAAATGGCAGAGTGAAAGTAAAGGTAATGTCAGGCGCACGCACAATAAGGACAGATGTGCTAATAAGGTAACAAAAAGTGGGAGATGATGGTACAGAAATCAGATCATGGTGGTAAAAAGAAAGTTATTAAGGCTCAAGAGCATCGTTCTATCCTGAGCATTACTGTCAGCATTACAAAAGTGTAGCTTGGAGGAATGTTCAAATGTCAAAGTATCTCTCACATGGTGTGGGAGGAGGATACATTTGGATGAAAGGGCTCTGATGTCCTGTAGGAACATCGGTGATGGCTTTATACTGCATTGTTATATAGTTATGTTATTATTAGTTATTATGTTGGATTGTAGGGTGCTGGAGCCCATCCACGCTCACTTTAGGCAAGAAGTTTGGTACAGTCTAGACAGATTTACAGGTTCCAGATTTCTAATCTAACACGGGAGTGACTAAACAGAAAACTCCAAACCAAATAACCCAACCCGCATGCCTTACGGAACACTTGGAGGATATGGTAACCTCCACACAGAAAGGTCTGCCGGTGGGCTCAGCAACTTCTAGCTGTGAGGCAAGAGCGCTATCCACTGCACCGGGGAAATATTTCCTGACTGAAAATTGCTTCCAAAAGTGTGAGTGTGCAGCTGAATGGATGCCGACAAAAAGACACATACCACAACAAGAGTGATAGGTGTGAAGGATGTTGAGGTGAGTTGGTGCATGCCGTCAAAGAAGGGCTAGCCGCTCACCAAGGGCTTTATTAAAAGGTGTCACCATCAGAGCTATGAGCAGCAACAGTTTCCGCTGATTAAGAGTTGTGTGTCTTTGTGTTTTCTGCCTGATTTTAAGATGTCAGGATGATGCATCATTTGAAAAAAGGAGTAGGGTTGTTTGCTTGTGTTGCCAGACCTGTCGATCAAATTGAATGAATCCAAACCCACACACTTTGAATGACGCAAAGTTTTTTGAGAGAGTGTGAGAGTTTCTGTTTTTGATTGATTTACCACAGGCATCATACTGAAATGCGACGATGCATTGAATACATGACATACCAGCCTTGCTTTGTTTTGTTCAAAGTGTTCGAAGCTTCACAAGACCTTCACCCAAAACCAGAAAGCTCCATGAAGGGAGGTGTCTTCTAATCAGAGTGGTCTTACAAATCCGTGCAAATATGTTTTTTATTGTCCTAACGTAGCAGTCTAGCCCACTTTTATCTTCAATATTTAAAGAAACAGATGGATCTAGAGTTATTTGCAGGTACTGACCTTGCAAAGATCCTCACAAGCCCATAGATACATTCATTAGCCTTATTTCATGCATCATATGGAGATACATTAAATATTAATCCCTGCATATTTACATACCTGATGATGAAGCTTAATTATTCAACAACGAACGCCCTCAGACTTCCTCCCTCACACTGAGTTGCCTCGAGCCTTTTCATAGGTCATTACACACCAGCTCTTTACTCTGTTTATTCATGCAAATTGTATCACAATGCACATAGTTTAATATCACACTGTGGCAGGCAAGAACAAAGGCAGAAATGAAGGTTAATGCAGGAGTCTGGGTTAGAATGAAATACTATTCTAGCCTTGTGTGTTTTAACACAGAGAATTCAGCATGATCTCGTCTCCACACGCCAAACTAGCAGGCAAGCCACACAACCACGGCTGAATTTGTATCTTGCTGCTCCGGTGATGTTATCTTTATTTTTACTCTTTCTCCATCTCATTTTCATTCCCCTCATCAGGATAGCAGGTCGGTATAGCGAGGCCGGCTGGCACTCGGCTCGTTAACATTCCCATCTATCCTCTTCCAGCGTTTGTCCAATCTGTGGCCCTGTAGCTGTGAACTGATTCAGAAGCTGGCACAGTGGTGTGAGAAGGCAATTAATCACACTAGTTAATAGGCAAGATGTGGTGGATGAACACAAGGTGTGGGTCTCCATGTTACGCCGACAGGCTATTAGATAATTCAAAAGTTTGATGTACTACCGTGTGCTGGGATTAGATTTGTATCTATGAAACCCTGCTGCTGACTTTATTCTCCAAAGAACATTCAGTCCCGGAATGAGACATTTTTCATTAACTTGTACCTACATTTCTCAAGGATGATGAGTTTGCTCCTAATTCATAAAAAAGAAGGTAAGATACTCATTTATTTCATAAAAAGACGGACTGAAAAATCAGCATTGCTCCAATTCACCTAGGAACAGTTGTTCTCTGGAAAGTTTATTTTTGCAGTAATAAACAGTGACAACTTTAGTCGGAGCAACGAACGAACTGCTAAGTTTTTCAGACAGTTCCCCTATAAAAAGGAGCAGGCTGCTTTTCAGAGGCCGATTCTGGGTGAAGGGGCTGACAGCAACCACAGCTTCAAAGTCCACCACACACCTGCTCAAGATTCACGAGAGTTTTGTCTAATGCAGCCTTTTTTAATGAAACTGAGTCCTGTAAGGTGTTTCTAAAGGCACGCGTGGATGTTTTTTCATTCAAACATGTTAACACAAGCTCATTCTGTCCCATTTGGAACACATTTTGAAGTGACCTTATAGCCCCGGGGTTGCAGCTGGCCTTGGCCTCAGCTTTCTATACTGTCAAGGCAACAGCATGAAAAAGTATGAACTGTGTAACCTTTTGCTGCCATGTATCCACTCTACATGTACAATAAATCAAAGATGACCTGTAGGTCGAAGGGCTTCACAATGCTCAACATGGGTTCAAAAAGCCAGCATCTATAGCTAAGATCTCTTGACATTAAAGCTGATCATATCGTATGTATAAGAGCAGGCATACATTGAACAACCCACTCACCAGTATACACCACATACAGAGCCTACTGGAAAAAGAGCAGAGGGACAAAGTCAGATATTAAACTCGACAGTGTAAATAAATAACTTGATGAATAAGAAATAAAGAGCATGGGTGCACTAACTATCTGACCTTAGAACTGAGGTGTCACTGGTCATGAACAGGTATAAAGTCAATATCTAAAGCCACTGGCTCTTGTCTAACAAGGAGTTAGCCTCTGGGGGGCAACAGCCAATGTTTTTTGGACTTCTGGTATAGCCAGCGGCTATCCAGAACAACGGTAATGGACGTCCAAGCCACGGTTTTCTCAGCGCTCCGAATAGCAGCGACGCGAGAAAGACACATTCCTGCTTGATCTCTATGAACTGACATCCGCACATGAATGCAGATACATTTTAAAGACATCTAATAAAAAGCTAAAATGTTTGTTGACAGCTTCTAAGATTGCATTTCAGCCAATGTGTTCCGCCTATTGCTCTCTATATGGACCATTTACATGCATGCAACCAAAGCCCACTCAAACGTGATTGATCAATACTACTCGGAAGCCAGAACACTTGATGAAAATGTCAGTCCCTCGACAACAGATTCTGTATTCATATGCAGATATCTGTTTACAGAGATTAGCACAAAGGCAAAGGGGAGATTTATGCTTCAGTAGAGGTGTTTTAAAACTGAAAATATCATGTTTCAGTTTTATTAGAGAAAAGGCTTCCATTGTGATGAGTGAGTGGATGATTTTGCAATTGCGTATCTGGTTAACTGACTGATGCATCTGTAATGTCCTGTCAATTTCCAGTCCACATCGATGCCAGAAGCAGTTTGTCATTTCATAGAGGAAATATGCAAATTCAAGAATTATTTCTGGAAATGGACTTAATCTCATGTATGCTTGTCATCATTTTTGTGGCAATTGTTTTGGCACCATTTTTATTACTCTGGCACGAGAAGAAGATGACACTGACATTCCTACTTCCACTCACAGAGCTCTGGTTGGCATGGTTTTGTTCCTCGTCATTGGGTCTATTTGAATCCCTGAAAGAAAGCAGACGTGGACAACTGTTCACAAGTCTAGAAACAAGATATTTTCTACAATGTTTTGATGTTTGTGTCCATTTTCGCTAGGTATGCTTCCATATTTATATTTAGCTTTTGCCACATGCTCGGTTGACCAGACTGGATAGACTGGGATTCAGATCAAGGCATGGTGAACTGTTAGCGGCAGTTGTCATGTTTTCTTGTGGTGTGACTCAGTGGTGCTGGCTGCCACGGTCCATTGTCATGCGAGACGCGACTGGCAGTCCTCCTGCTCTTTTTAAGCATTCAGACTCTAACATGTACACCGTCTGGATGCTATGACATGATACAGTTTCATTTTGTGTACAGAAGACAGGATTGAACTTGTGCCAAAAAGTCACACCAACAGACTGAAGTACGCAACACCATTTAAGTTCTGCAGCTGCCTCCGCAGGGAGATGTGGGAGACCCGAGGCCCTGCAGAGAGCAATGTGAGGCAAAGATACAAAAAAGAGGTGAAAGGAAGGGTTGTCCTACAAACAACAGGAAGTTATTGTAATTTGGCCGCTGATTTGGCCCGTTTAACAACACATCGACAGAGTCGACAGAGCCAGGGGAGGCGATTAAGGTACCTACAAACCTTTGCTGCCTGATTGCTACAATCTGAGTCAAAATCAGACACATCCTCTAAGTCATAGCTCAGTCAAAGCTGAACATGAAATCATGGCACATTTATATATTTGGAGTGAGTCACACTTCCCATGGATGTTAGTATCTTCCTAAATTCTCTATCATAAACTGATGTCAAAAAACCTGATCAACAGGAAAAAGATTTTTTCAGAGAAAAAATATGCTTTTTATGACTCAACGTGGTTCATCAAAGTAATGCAGTCATACTTGTCTGAACATCCATGGGTGCGCTGAAAACAGGATACAAACAGGATAGCTAACCCAGCACCCTTTCATTGCTGCCAGTTTGCCAAGATGCAATCAAATACAGGCTGAAAGCAACAGGCCTCACGTTGTAGACCACAGCATGACTCACTCAATTCGTGGAAACATTGCTGCTTTGGTTCCAAAACTTAGACAGTCCAATTCCATTTGTCTATTCAAAGACATGCATCTCAGAGAGTGACATGGGATTTTCATTCTTACTTTAGATGTGCGTCATCTTCGGTGCTAATGAGTACAGAGCAATGGCATCTTTCTGCATTGTCGTTTTCATGACACCATTAATTGTAAAAAGGAAAGTACGGACCACATGAATTCAACAAAGTTTGTGAACATGTCATCAATCTTGTCACGTCTCTCGTCTTATATTCCCATCACACTGTGCAGGTTATTACATACACATACAGCGTCTGGCAGAGAGCTGCCTTGAGTGAACAGGAAGAACGGGTGAGGCCAGCTCGTGTTGCTTTTCATGATCCCATCACTGCAGTGTGGTCCACATGTCTAAGAGTTTCTCTGACTGCGTCGACATGGAGAGGTTTGATCTTTATGGTGTAACTGAACCCAGTGGACCTCCAGCGCTCATCGCAATTCAGGTGGTGGGAAGCATAAGCATGAAATATGTATGCCACAGTTGTTGATGTTGCACAGAAACCCTCGGAAATATCAAATAGCCAGAGCCCTACTGTCAAACAAATCAGTGTAGTGCCTCTGGAGGTGTACTCACTGCTGCATGTGTGCATCTAGAGTGTTAAAGTTCAGTTGAGGATCTGTGCATGGCTGCCTGCTGAATCTGATGTAAATTTGAGTATTTTTGCACACAATGCATCTTTTATGCTTCTTCTAATGCTATACCTTCTTAGACTGAAATTCTTCACTCCATAGATATGTGCAAAGTTTTTTCCAAATGTTATTGTCTTCAGTTCCAGTTGGAAAACTCCTTTGAGCTGCTGTCCTTCACATGCTTAGGAATGGACACCTTTACGCCTTTGTGTACTGCATACAGCCGTCTCACATTTAATAAAAGGAAAGAACTATACTCTAATCAAAAATAAACTGTAAAGTGTAGATGAAAGAAAGTTTCAGAGAAATACAAAAATCAATGTGTAAAAAAAAAAACCTTTGATGAACGTGCCTTTCTAACAAGGACAGACACAATGAAGTTGACAAGCGGAATTTGATTTTGTCAATGCAGGTGCTTCTTTAATCACAAGAAAAACACAGACCCATTTGTCATTGCTGGCAGCAGTTTTTTTTCACACTGAAGGCTGGTGTGCATTAAAAAAAAAAAAAAAAACATGATGCACCAAAGAACAAAATCTCCTTTCTTGTTACTGACTTTGGCTTGTTCCCTCCAATTATCTTCTCCTGCTCCTTTGGGAAAACAAGATTCTTTTGTATAGGAGTTTGGTTCTGGCCGAATCTCGTTCTCTATTCAAACAGCTGCATGCAGAGGCTGTTCACTCGCTTTTCTTTTGATTATGCCGATCACTGCCACAGAGTGGAAGTACCACAAGTTTGAGTCAATGACAAACTTCAAATTTAATCAAAACACATCTCACACTCACTCACCCACGGCCTCTACACACATCTCAGCTGCCATCGCTGTGCTCAAAATTTGAGTACAAGGCCAGACAGCTTTTTGGGATTCAGTAGGCGGGTCCTTATCTCAAAGAGATTTAAAGCACGCTGATGGACACCTTGGCTAAAGTAGAACACATTTTAGATTGTCATAAGTCACGAGGCCAGATACACACCGCATGCCAAGGGACATAGAAATGGTCTTTTTAATGTTTACCAAACAGAATAAAATAAATACTATTCAGGGACTCTGGGAATACTGTCTGGATGTGATAAAACCACTTCAGAACTCAGAACCACATGTAAAGAATACATTATATACAATATTTGTACACACAATATATTAGTAGTTATGAGTTGGTTGACTTTTGTGACCCAAACAGCCTCAAGAAGTTGCTGCATTTTAGCCAATTTCCGGCTCAACGGTGACAAAAATGATCTTGAACGACATATTTCAAAACTACACAGAAGATTCCTTACACATGCACGACAATTCAACTGATTTGCAATCAAAATCCCCTTTTAATGTCCAAGTGTTTGTTTTTTGTCCGCTCTGAGGACAAACATAAAAAACATAAAAATAGGTCATCGTGGGCTGACACGAGCATCGGGTTTCTCTGATGTTCAAAGTGAATTTGGGGTAAAATAACCACTGTGTTTGAGTCTGCGTTTCATACCTATCTGTTTGTGTTTTCCTCAGTGAGGAAACCGTTGCATCAGATCCTGTTTTCAAGTGGCTGCTCTTAGCTACACAGCATGTGGTGAAATCTGTCTGCAGCAGACCCGTAAAGCGGCGAATTGAAACAGTCTCCCCTGAGACTGTTTGGGTTACTGATTACCAAAATGCATCGGGGGAAGTTACTTCCTTCAGACAGCCACACAGATGACTGTCTTTCATGTTGTATGGATGGGTGGATGGATGGATGGATAGATGGATGGATGGATGGATAGATGGACGGATGGATGGGTGGATGGATGGATGGATGGATGGATGGATGGATGAATGGATGGACGGACGGATGGATGGATGGATGGATGGATAGATTGAATGTTGAAAATACAACCTTGTGGTCTGAGGACAATAACTATTACTACTCTAACGAATCAGTGAAATCAAGACTTAATCGGATGCGTTTGAAGCTATGCACAGATACAATACGAAGCCTCCTTGAAGTACAATACTGAATGCACCTTTGCTCTTTCTCGCTGACTTACCTTCTGCCATATGACACGTGTCACATCTACAGATACATGACACACTGTGTACGGGCGTGATTTGTATGCAGATGCAGCACATCTGGATCAAGTAAGGCTTATGTAGGAGAGTCTGGCTGATGTACAGAGATGGAGGGAATTTAAGGAAAAAGGGAACCTTACTGAAAATGTTTATCTCATGGCTTTTGTAAAGAAAATGACTCTTAGCTTGGTATAATCCAGCCATCAGACAATAATTACTAGTAAATATAAATAAAGACTATGGGGAGTTTTCAGTGGTGCAGAAGAAGAACACAAGCCCAGACGAAGCTCTGCAGTCTTCTTCACTCATGCTCACAATAACGTCCTCACTATCTGTCAATCATGTTCTCATCAGCTGGTCACATCCATCCAAAAGCGTAGCAACACAGCTTCATCGTGCTGCTGTCTTTTTAAATATGACTCTCTCTCTTTGCTTTCGGTATGTTCATGCTGCTCTACACACCCTTAACGTCTCCTTCTCCGCCCAGTCCTCACACATCAGCTTCATCAACCTAATCAGAGTCATCAGCCACCACCACCAGTGTCAGGCCTCCATGGAAAGGATTTATCTTGCTGCTGCTCAGGGCAGATCACACACACACAAAAAACCTCCCTGTAGAGTGGAGACTTAATCATCACACATCATCTGTACTGATGAACTTCATTCACAACTTCACTCGTCTCTCCTGATTGAAATGGATGCAGCTGGTGGTGGGGAGCCAGTGAGGGGCCACGCTGCTGTTGCTGCAACTTGATGGCTGCAAGACGAGGGCATCCAGAGACTGACCTACCAATTCATCTACAATTTATGTTAATATACAACTGTTATGCATTAGCATGCAGATAGCAGCCTCACAGTGGACCATAGGGTGGACCAACCAACAACTTTCATTAATGTTAAATAAACTGGTTTTTAGTTGTATACAGGATCAGAACGTGTTATTGATAACACTCTGATAAACACTGAATACATTATATATCAACAACTAACAGCAGAATATCCTCCATCCCTGTTGTAAACATAATCTGCAGGAGCTAGCATGACTAATGGGATAAAAACAACAACAGTCTCTTCGACTCTGCTGCTGCTGTTCTTTCACGTTACAGTTAAAAAACAAGAAACAACAAAGAAAATCTGAACGGGCTGGACAGTTTTTCAGTTTTTCAGACTTCAATCAGAGTAAAGTGAAGGAGGCAGAAAGTGGTTCGCCTTTCAGCTGATTGCTTCAAGCACACAGATGAACATTTCAACATTTTCATTTTCAAGTCCTTACATCTCTCATCTGGACTAAAATCAGAGAAAAATATATGTCCACTGTGTATAATCCGCGCCCTTGACTGTCCTCTGCGCCCTGTGCCTTGATTGTGTCTTATGTGTGCAGTTGGAGCTATAATCTCCCCTTATTACTGGTCATGATATGTCAAATATGACCAAAACATGAATCACATGTTTTATTTTGCACTAAAATAACGATTAGCATGTCATTGATAATAACCATGTAATCCCAGTTTAGACCTGAGTTATCCTTCCTCTCTTTCTGCACTTAAAAATGAAGGTAAAACTCTTTCTTGTCTCGTCTATGATTCATTTCGGTTTAATACAGTGCACAGATACACTTCGAGTCTCTGTCACCATAAATAAAAAGGTGTGTAGATTTAGTGTGAGTGGACTTAATTTCCAATATCTCCCTGTGAATGTAGACCGTGACCGTTTAGTTCTAGTATCCTTGAAAGCCACAAGTGCAATTTTAGACATACGAGGTTTTTCCAGGACGCTGACAACATTCATTATCCAATAATAATTCAGAAAAAGGAGAAGAACCAGCTCGTGCTCGATCGGCTGAGAGCGTGTGCTGCATGCACAATGGAAGAGACCCCCACACGCCCTCTCCTTCCTCATCTTCAGACGTCATTAAACAGAAGAACAGAATGGAGAGTCACCCCCTCTTATTGCACTCTGCAGGGATAATTAGACTTGAGAATAAACTAGGAGGACTGATACAGCTCAGTTAGCAAACAAAAAGGGGGAGGGGAGGGAGGGGAGGGGTGTACGGTGAAGTCTCAGGCAGCTACAGTATTTAATATTCATAATTCTACTGAAACGGATTTGGCTGAGGCCCCCCGGGCTCTGTTACAGTACGTTCAAACTGCTGGGACTCTCTGTCTTCACTGAAGGTGCTGTGGTGGCTTTGGCCTGTAGGGGGCAATTTAGTAGCATGACACCACTTATGCTAAACGGATATGTGTTTCTGTGTGTGTGCGTGTATGTCTGTGTGTGTGTGTGTGAGTGACGGTGGGAGCCTCTATGTTCAATTCAAAATCAATTCAGTTTAAGTTGGTTTCCTGTGAAATCCAGATACTGAGCAGGAGAAGGTTTACACCTCCAAACCAACAAGAAATAATTAAAGATGAATGGTTTCTCAGCAACAAATTAATTGCTGCCCCAATTTACATCTGGAAGCGAAAGTTAATTGAACCCTGTGTGTGTGTGTGTGTGTAAAGAAGTTTTTTTTTTTTCTTCTTCTTGTCAATGCCGCCACGTGGTGAGGATTAATGGTAGTGGTTTTATTCAGGTTTTAATTGAAAGGCCTGAGCAAAGCTAAGTGCTCTATATCCTAATCACACACACTTAACCCCATGAAATAGAATCCCGGGCTCAGTTAGTCACGTTGTTTGCTTTGATGAGAAAGAAATATAGGTGGGTGTCTGTTCGGGACTGCCGGCGTCTCAATGGCAATGCAGACGCAGCTGCAGGAACAAAGAAGCAATGATGAAAACTAAGTGTAGTCAAACAGATTTTATCATCACGCTCGCTGCGACGCACCGGGGAGCTCTCGGCTTTTATTCCTCTCATGCTCGTGTGTGGTGGAGATGAACTAACAGAATTATGTATACGCTTTACCTAGAAAACAAGCCCTGAGCGCAGGACCTGGAGTTTGCAAAGATATGTTAATCAAGATGTTTGGCATCCACATGCCGGCTGAATTAGCTACCCTGCACACAGTGCTGATAAGTGAGAGTGGAGTGAAAATGATTTCGTAGTGGGTTGAGCACAGTTTCCTGCTTTTCTTATCGTTACCTTTGGCCCCGTGATTATGTAAAGCGCTCAGCAAACTCAGGTTGTTTCCCACTTCTTTCACAAATCGCACGGCAAAGTGCGATGAATGCTTTGTCACGACTTCACTGAGATGAAAGTGTAACAACAGCAGGTCGTTTCAGCTTTTCTATAACGCTAAAGGAGGCAACCTTTGACAGCTGCACTGCTGATGTCGCTAAGAAATGTACATTCATGCAGCACAGGTGTAAATGACATTGTAGCAATAATTCTGCTCATCGAGTCAGTCGATACGTTGGATCTTGAAAGATAAGCTGCCTCCAAAAGTGTCTTAGACTACAATTCACCAGCACAGAAGAAGAAGAGGGAGAGAAAAGTTTCTTGATATTCACTGTTAGCCACGATAATGTGCTGCACATTTAATCTACGTCAGAAACAAAATAAAAAAAAAAAAAACTGTCAAAAAAAGATTTAAGAAGCCAGAGGGAGACAAAGAGACTGAGGGATATGGGATAGTACTGAAAAAATCATTCTGAATAAAAATGTATCCAACAGAAAAGATTTTCTATAGCAGAACGCAGCACATTACAATCTCCACCAATGGCACGACACTGCAGACACTTCCTGTCTCCTGATTGGGTGTGTCTGTCACCCCGATCTCAGACGATTCAGTGCAGACTGAGAGGAGACAGATCTCTGTTGGCAGATCTCGCGAGGGTGTGTTGCTGCTGAGAGAGAGATTCTTGTTTGTCTGTCTGAAAAAAGGTCATTTTAATCTGTGCTCGCGTTCTCTTCACGTCCCATTAGAGTCAATAGACTCAAGACCTGCTGCTGGTCTCCCAGAGGGTGACACAGATACAGGAAATTAATCTTCAGCAAGGCAGTGGTCACCAACTCACACACTGAAACTTGACATGGACCAAGACAGAACCGAGCTCCATCTTTTATTAAAGCTGGTTCACTGAGGCAGACCGTGGAAGACAAAGATGGTTCTTAAAGAACAAGAGGACGATCGGTTATCAGCTTCATGTCATTTGCATACGATGAGTGTCATACAGCACAGGGGTGACGGCGAAAATGCCAAGGTCACATATCACACAGCGGTGAAACATGGCAGCACTTTATGAATACACAGAACAATGAAACCTCCTCACTTCCCTCATGTACATAAACACACCTGATTCAACCCATCATACAGTGCAGGATGGAGCGTGTGTGTGTTATGTAATGATGCAGGGGCAGGAGACAGAAGAGGGAACTATTGACGAGTTAGAAATGGACAGAAAATGAGACTCAAGCTCAAATAAAGTTTTATTTCGTTCTTAAATGAAGAACTACAGTGATCCTCTACTGCAGAGAGAGGAGAGACCTGTGAGTCAAGAGCAACGAGGGAGGCGGGGATGACCTAAAGCAACTGCACGCACACACACACACAATGACACACACACTGATGAGACCTCCTGAGCAGCTTTGTCATCACTCTTCATTTGCTCTTTGGATCATCACACACACACGCGCGCGCACACACACACACACAGCTGCACATCATCATAATCTACCGTCTCATCGTATTTCCGTGTGTCTCATCCATTATACTGCGTTCTATAACTTCAGCAATTTTTCATGCGTGACCATCTCAATCTTCGGCGACAAAAAAAACGCCGCTGGAGCGTGAAGCCTACGCCATATGAGCGGTAATTAAAATACTTAAAGAGCCAATGTGCAGGCCCAAATTTACTGAACACGTGGGCTGGAAAAGGGTTTCACTCTAAAGTTTTGACAGTTATTCATCTGCTGTCAAGAACGTTTATATCAGTCAAAGTGAAAGAAGCTGACCGGGAGCAGAATTAAAGTTTTAATCACAAGGTTAGCAGCTGATATATAAACCTGGAGAGAAAACTCTGCACGTCTGAAACATGGCAGTCTCTATAATGTATCGAC
Source organism: Nibea coibor (assembly GCA_023373845.1). Taxonomy (NCBI): domain Eukaryota; kingdom Metazoa; phylum Chordata; class Actinopteri; family Sciaenidae; genus Nibea; species Nibea coibor. The sequence goes on along the minus strand of CM041725.1, from coordinate 20,773,786 downwards.
TTTTATACACATTTTTTAAATCTGAGCACCTGCAATTTAGATCTGGCAACATGTAATTACATATCAATTCCACCAAATTAGCAATTACCAACGACAGTATAAAGAATGGACGGTGTACGCATGAGAGCTGTTTGGAAGCTCAAAATCCGTGTCTCTGGCTGCCGCCATGTTGGGAGATCTGCTTCTTCCACCTCCCGGCTAATCTAAAAGTATCTGCACACTGTCTATTTCTGCCGTGAAGTTGGACATTTTATGACGGGGCATTTATAAAGATGAAATTGTTCCGTAGCCAGCCTCAAGTGGCCACTCGAGTGGCACTTCCACATTGTCTTTATTTCCCAGCCAAGGGAGGTTTGCCACTTGGTAATTACACAATCTGTGAGCGGATGTGTCTGACAGGTGCGATCCGTCACAAAGTCCAACGTCACAAATCAAAATAAGCTGCTGAAAGCAAAGTCTAGAAAACGCTAGCAGCTGTGCGGCCGTACTGCTCTCTGTCAAGGACGCTGAAAGTTGAACATGTAAGCTCCGTGATCATTCTGTACATGTACGAATGGTAAAATCTTGCAAGTAGACAAACTGAAATTCTGACCTGATGATGGTGCAACATGAAAATTCATGTGAAGTTATCAGAATTCATTCATGCTACAGCGTGTGAACCTGCGGCAGGGCTGAGAAGAAGAACGTTTGAACGTGTTGGCTGAGGAGAGCGATGATTAAAGTGGATTTGGGCTGACATGAAAAAAAAAGTGAAATGAGGAGACTGCTCATTAGGAGCTCAGACTACACAACTCTGTACACCTTTTGTTCTGAACTCTTTGGCCACACCTTCTGTGTGCCAATTATGATTCCGTTGAAAACAAGACAATTAATTAGTTTCCTCCCCACCACACACACACACACACAGACACACACACACGTCTGGACCTGTTTCTCACCAAAAATGACCTTCAGAAATCACGTCAGCAAATCCAGCATAACTGAAATAAAAACTCTCTTTATGTCATCATCTTCTTCTCATAAATATCAGGTGTGTGAGTTTGGCACTGAAATGCTGAACTGGGCTTTGAAAGCTGTCACATCATTTTCACATATTTAAAGTGATGAACACTTGACCTGCTTTGAGGTCCAATGCTGGCACGACCGCTGCATTCAAACATGATCAAGTGCAACTGTGACACCGAAAGGTTTCGTTTCTCAACTGTGGTTGAACAACTGAAATAAAATGACAGATTGGAGCTTAAGTGCCAGGCCCGGATAGATGTGCTGGATGGCAGGAAACGGGTGCACAGAGACCTGACTTGGCAATATTTTTGACGATGACACACACCGAGTATGCTGATTATGAAAAGGGTTGCAGAAATCTAATTATATTATGCAAAATGGATTGAAAAGGCTGTGAAATGATGTTGTAATACATTTAAAGTGTGACAGTTGATGAATCAGCGTAAAGAATGTCTGTTTATGCAATAGTTCACAAGGAAATGTTTCTCTAATTGTATTCAGTTTATTTTCTGAACTCCCGATGCTTCACACAACAAGATTTTTCTTGTTAATCCGTAAACAGCTCCGCTGGTTAACCACCTTGTCCACGGGATTCAGACCAGACAGAAGCGAGCTTCTCCTGTCAACGTCTCCGCAGAGCAAAGCCTCCGATCTACATGCAGAATGTGGAGCGCTGTCTAATGAAATACAGCTGCCAGTTTGTTTGTTTCAGTGTGTATGTGAGGTCTGTCTAATCACGGCGCGTTCAACACAGGAACCTCCCAGCGCTTAATTTGTACCCCCCCTTGACATTTTCAAATGTTTGAAAATGAAACTCCTACATCTCTCCCTTCATGACTCTCCGTGAAGTGAGTTTATTATTCATATAGGAAATTATTGCGGGTGCGGGACACAGAAAAATATATGATTATTTATATTTATATGATTATTTATATTTATCCTCGTAGAAACTGCTGTGTAATGCTGCACCAACAATTGTGCCGCGCCTGTTTGCCTAGCAACGGGCATTGTTCAGCTAGCTATATTTAATAGATATTATGATAGAGCGATGGATTTATAAATATAAACGATAGCAGAAGAAGAATGAACACTCAACAAGTTCTGATGATGCAGCACGAGGGAGACTCAGATCAGGGAGAGAAAACATGAGTGTGTGTGTGAGTCACCGTGCGGGTAGGGGTGTGTGTGTGTGTGTGTGTGTGTGTGTGATAGCAACAGACAACTCTCTCTCTCTCTTTTTTTGGTTTGTTTGTTTATTTGAACTAAATCATCATCCAAATCATTATCCAAAACTAATTTTGCTGAATACTTTTCTACACACTTAAAATTATTGAAATGTGTTCATCATTGTGTTGTTTGTTACAGTTTATGATGATGAATTTTAAAAATGTCTTTGACCTTTTTGATCCGTGCTGGAATAAAGTCACACAATTGAATTGTAAATCATTATTTTGGCGAGTCTTACGGCATATAAATGAATGATGGTGGAACCCGTGAACTAATATGGTCAACAGCACCATGCAGGAATATGTTTTTCAATTATGTGGCAACATGGAATCAATAATTCATGCTATGGCTTGTTGTTGTTGTCGTCTCTGCAGTGTAAACATGTGTACAGTTCTTTGCCAAACTCTTCAATAATAAATAATCAAATGAATGTGGATCAGTCAGAGGAATCTTAGTATCAACATGTTTGGAAGATGTGATATATCATTTATTTACTATATTACATGATATCATGTAAAGAGATTTCACGTGTTCTGCAGTCCGTGTACTGCTTTTATAACTGCAGCAGTGCGTTTCTTCTTTTATTGCACAGTGTATGAGGGCTTAGTTTGAAGGTCTTCTGTATTTTGAAAAGAAAGCTTCACCTGGCAGGTCACAGTAAATCATATTATTCTCTTTGTGTTTGTTTTTATTGTATTCATGAGCTTTTTTCTCACCTTTAACAGAAACTAAATGAGTTTTGGAGCGTGCACTGTGTTAGGAGGCATTGTTGGTCTTTGCCTTGCGTACATTCAATCTACACGTTTGTGGACCGCACACTTCATCTTTAGTTTGAAGTGATAGTGAAACTAAACTGGTGTCACATGGTGTTAAACAGCTACCTGCCTCAGATCCAGCAATTTATCACCTGGCAAACAAGGCTGTGATACAGTTATGTTCCATCCAAAATCACAATTAGTCAAACATTTTACCCGTGGTAACGCATAACAGAGCGACTATGACAAAAAGCTTCTTAGCTTGCGACTGGCTGCGCTGCTGTTGGCGTTTGATTGACAGCTCAGCTAACAGGGTCACAGAGATCCAGTAAAATCAAACTGGTGCTGGGATGTGACATTAACAGTGCACTTTATAAGGTCGCTCATTCAGCAAACAAAGTGGCAGGACAGGACACGTGTCCTTGTCAGCTCAAAGCCACTGTGCTAATGTTGGAGATAATGTTTGTGTCAGGGATGTCAAACACACGGCCCTCGGGCCAGAAGCGGCCTTTTTGTACTTGAATTTAATTTAGAAGCAGTCATCTCTTTCCATACAAAGCAGGTCCAGACCGTACTCTTCAGAATATTATTTACAGTACAGAGACTCAACAATTCACACCATGAGCAAGCACCTAGTGACAGAGGCAAGGAAAAACAGATACCTGTTTTATAAACTGGTGGTTCATTAGTGGTGAAGCTTTTTTAGAATGAAAAGAAAGAGAAGGGTTAGGAGGTGTTGTTTTTTACAGGTTATTCCACATTGTTTGGATAATAATGAAGCAAACTGAGCTTAGGTGGGCCGTGAACTAAAATGGCTGTCTGGCTCTTCTTGTGTCCTGCAGCCTCACTGCCAACATAAGACCACACACCGACTTTACAAATAAAGTTTAAATGAAATGATTCGATTGGCTGCATGTAAGACCAATATTAGTAACTCAGTAACTTATCATGTATCCTTGACCATCGATTTCAGCTTAACAACGGCGTCTCACTCTGTTCACAAGTCGACTTATTGCAACCTGCTGATGACACTCTGTGACACTCAGTGCTCAGTGGTAACTTCCCTCTGAGTACATGCGGTTTGAAGCCTCGCACTGTCCAGGTACTGTTGATGGATTGTTAGATGTCCTGATGTCAGGATGTCAAAATATGAACAGCATGAATATTCAGTGGTCCATTCATGGATCACACACTTGTCACCGTGTTAGAGAACAGCACGTTATGCAATAATTACTGAAACATTGAACAGTTGGATATGTGCATTCTAAAGTTTAGAGAGGGTCAAATGAAGTTCACCTGTGAGGCTTAGAGTGTATTTTAGGTGCACTCTGAAATTCAGAAGGCCAAATATCCCAGGCTTTTTGTGAGCAGTGTATATATAACATGGCCATCAATCACTGGATAATTGCTAAAACTGTTAAAAGCATAGTTTAAGCAGCAGTGCAGGTAGAGGGGTGTCATAAAGTTAGAAAAGTGCCTCACTAATGACCATCACAGAACAGGATCTTTCGAAAGTTTGCAGCTATTAGCTACACAGCTATAATTTGCACCAGCGATGTGGGGGGACATGTTCCCCTCACTTTTCAAAATTCTATTCTTGTCGGCCTCATTTTTACAGTTTCAGGTCAATTTTTACAGCGAAACCCCTCTGAACGCCGTCCTCTTACTGTCCACCTACCAGGAAATCTAAGACGATAAAAATGTTGACACACTCATCCGGGTCGCCTCCAGTTAATGTGCGCTCAGAGCAATGAGCTTAACAAGCGGCAGCGAGCCGCCTCTTAGGCTTCACACGCTTACACCCTGTCTTACTGGTGAAGGTTGTCGGAGCTGTACGCAGCCGCCAACGTGCGCCTCTGTCCCACCCCGCCGAGACAAGGGTGTGTTTTATTGGTCACGGACTGAACGGGAAGTTACACAGTCTTTCTTTAATAATCCTTCTGCGCTGACAGTCTTATTGTGGAGGTTTTTGACACGTGATCATCATTACAATGAGAACTAAAAGAAGAAGTGATGTCACTTGTACATTCAGAGAGAGAGAACACAACATCCAAACACACAGAGCTCAGTAAAGAGCTGTGATGGCAAATTAAAACGGGCTCCAGTCAGACAGCAGATTACAAAGCTGCTGCTTCTGTGAAGACACTGAGGACAGAGATGGATTTACTGCTAAGACGTCCCAGCTGACTTTACAGTTATTCTCCAACTGTCCTTGATAGGTCTCTCTCCATCCTGTCTAAACATCTCTTTCTCTCTCTCTCTGTCTCTCTGTGGGAAAGATATTTCTGCCACACGTCCTCATTAAATCATAGACCAGCTAACGCTGTGGGTTGAGAAAATGCCTTCAAACACGTGCACAGTGCACAGTAGACAGGGTTTGCTTAATCCCTAGTTAATGAAAGCAAGAAGAAGAGTCCAACAAACTCTTGCAGTTTGCCAGCTTGGATATAGCCACTGTGCTATTTATAGAAAAAGCCAAAATGCCAAATCTATGATAATTCCTGTGTTCCTTCTATAATCCAAATCCAAACACATTTACTTACTTATTAAAAAAAAAAAAACAGCACAGGAAACAAAAATAATAATAATAATTTAAAAAACAATGAAGTCAGTGAACAGCTGGTCAGAGAAAACACTGCTGGGTTTGTTTTTCTGGTCATTGTGTGTGTGTGTGTGTGTGTGTGTGTGTGTGTGTGTACATAGAGAACACTAAGCACGGAGAGAATGAGAGCGGCTTTATAAATTGAAAAGAAGTCATAAATACTGTAGAATGGAGCAGAGCAGCAGAGGCGCCGCGTTCCACCGGCAAATGGCCTGTTCACTCGTCAGTGTCGGCACACTGGAGGAAGCTGGTGGTCGAGAAAATCGGGTTGATTGATAGGACGGGGTGTGAGTTGGTGGGGTTGGAGACACGTAGGCGGTGGGAGAGTTGAATTCAGTACTGAGGTAAAAGCAGCGATTTAGTGATAAATATTTAATATGGAGGAGTGCTAAGACACTGTGGATGTTTCTCTATATGAAAGCACAGTTATTCTTATTATTTCAAGTTGTATTTGTAAAGAAGTGATGGACTAGAGGGAATGTATATATATATATATATATATATATATATATATATATATATATATATATATATATATATATATATATATATATATATATAAAATCATTATTATTATTAGAATTATTGACATTTCATTATCTTTGCGAGTGAGACGTTTTATTTCAAACTTCTGTGTGACATGAGGCAGCGATGCAGAGCTCTCAGTCAGAGTTACCGTCACACTTCCTGTGTTTGAAAGCATTTAACAGTTTGGTCTTCAGCTTGTCTGTGAACTTTTTAGCCGTGATGAAATTTTTATTCTGACCCTCCTGTTTCAGTCACATTGTACTCAAACTTTTACCACATCTCTGCTGCGTGGTACAGCTCGGCTCAATTAGCAAAGATTTTGGACCTGGTGCCTTCTTTGGTATCACCTCAGTCAAGCTGATATTAAAAAGTGAAGTAAAAACACTGCAGATCACTGACTGGTCAGAAAGAATATGAGATGAGATAGATTGACTATACTAGACTATATTCATATTGCACTGACAGTCTGGTCGATTTCAAAAGAACAATCATTGAAACAGACGTTCTAAACCATCTACAGTGCATCAAATGTGTCAGAGAAAGTTCAGTGCTCCACCCGCCCAAAAAAGTACAAAGGCAGCTCAGATCTGAACAAAGAAAGCTTCCCCTGCATATCTGCTGTCATCATCATCAGAAAGAGAGAGAAAAAGATGGGAACAGGCGGAGAAAAGATGAGAAAAATGCAGGAGTCTAAAGAGCATTTAACAGAAAGTTCCCTGCAGGCAGGACCTAAAGATGGAGGCAAGAACGATTAGAACATGAAAAATGAAGAAAGGCCAGTCCTCAGAAAAAGAAAGCCCAAATGTGCCTCTTATGGAAAAAACAAGAATAATAAGAGAGAGAGAGAGAGAGAGAGAACGTGGTGAAAGGAGGGAGAGTAATGGTGATGCCAGGCCGGCTGCCTCTCCGCTCCTCCATCTCCTCCTCCACGTGTTACCGACGAGGAGAATAAAATGTTTAAATTTCATCTGTGGGACGACCTTGACGGGACGAGAGTGGAATTACATTTCTGTGGAGAAGAGTGGATGTCGGAGCGGCTCGACGGAAACGGATCGTGCAGGACATGATTAGAAAATGCTGAATAACACGAGGAGGGCTACATAATGAATCACGACTGAACTTCAGTGAGGAGCGCGTTTCAGATAAGAGGTGAAGGTGAAGGGATGGCAGGCTTTGTCTCACTAAACAATTTGCCTGAGCTTAAGAAAAGCAGAGTGTAAAAGAAAGTGCAAAAAGAATGTCAGAGCACTCATTTTAATTGAATATTAGAGTTCATATAGAAACGTAAGGAGGTAATGTAAGTTGTACCCCAGATAAGCAGAAGAAAATGGGTGGATCCATGAAAAGAGTATTTCCTGATCTGACGCCTCTACTGGCAGAAGCACTTTCATATTCAGATTCATATGCCTGTTCTCTGATGGACCACCACCCAGGTGATTCCAGCAGCCACGACTGTGAGACTTTATGGCTGCAGGAATGGAGAATCTGCTCAGATTTCAAAATAATGTGCAGACTTCAGATCATCATCAAGCAGACAAAGAAAAACATCAAGGCGCTGGGCACAAAAAGTTCTTGGGATTGTGGGGCTATAACAAAATTTACTTGCTTCAAAGGACAAACGTTAACCACCCTTAACAGTTCATATGCTGCTTTTTCTTTGTTTGGCTTGTTAGATTTTGAGGGAAACGTAATTCTGACAGGTTCATGTCTAGTGAGGGGGTTTAAGATCACTCTCTCCATGGGGATGAGGTCAGGGTGGATGTACAAAGTGCAGGACTCGATCCTGCAGGCTCGGCTTTGCATCTTGGATCTTCAGACTATTGTTAATATTTAACTGAGAGCAAAATGTCTCCCTAACCTTAAGCAACGCTGCGAGCGCTGAAACATAACATAACACTGATAAAAGTTGAAGCATTCTTTAGTTGCCCCGAGTTGATTCTGCATTTCTCATCCACAAGCTCTGCGGACATAAGTGGAATAAATTGGCAGTGAACATTTTACTGAGACATTCGCAACTTTGCAAGATACATTAATCACTTCCTTCATTCTTCTTCAAAATATATGATAAAAAACAACAGTGTTGTGGATAACTCTTCAGTTGAGTCAGTGGAGAGAAAGTGGGCAGGAGTCCAAGATGTCTTATGCTGAGAGGTTTATTGAAGCTTGATAAAGAATGGAGGATTCATCAATACATCTGACTCATCTGTATGACACAACTACTCTATGTCCATAAAAGCAACACGTATTACAGTATGAGGTATTGGCCAATCGGTTATTAGTCTACACACAAGAAAATATGTTTATCCTTAGCAGTCAAACATTAACACTGATATGTACCTACCTGTTGTGTCTAAGGAATGAGACAGCCCTGTCCTGTCAGTTACCATAGTAACTGAGGTCAGAATAGTATGTACAGTACAGCTGCAGAGTACAGTGACCTCACATGTGGCATGCAGAGTTGCAGAACAAGTGAATCCTCAGAAGATGTGACAGATGTGGGTGGACAGGTGGATTTTAAATGTTTTCAGATAATCATAGTAATGATGAATGAACTTTACACTTTTAGTGTAGTCATGGAAAGAGCCTTCACCTCTTCATTCGTCAGCTGTGAGCTGTGTGCACCATTCAACTTCTGTTCACCGTATCATCTATGCATCCACTATGTGTTATCTATATACATGGATATATTAAATATACAGACTTCAATATACAAGATGTGGATATTTTGGAAGACTTCATTAGTATTTATAGGGCACTGTGAAAAGTACTGCAGTCATATGGTAACAGCTCCCTCCCCACCTAAACCTTTCCCTCAAAACTTAAAACGCCCCGAGTTATCAAACACTAAGCTGACTCAGACAGACTATTCATTCGCTATGATATCTTTTAGGCTTCCACTTTTGATGAAATAAACCTGTCTAAAATGGCTGTTTTGCTGAGCAAGGGAAATGACTCACAGCTGTCTGGTAGAGAGCAGATTTGAGGCTGCCTGTCCTTTCTTGTGTCTCCGGATGTGTGCGGATGTACGTGCACGTCTCTGTGTGAGTGCACAGGCATATGGGACAACTATCAACGCCTGTTTACAGGGCTGTAAGTGCCTGTGAGTACAACATCTGCGCCACGTGGATTTCACAGTCTTACTGAAACATTTCACGAGGGTGTGATCTGAAGTTTTTGCCTCAGGTCTGACTCGAGACATTAATTTAATGCTTGATCCTCTCCTGAAAGGCTACAGTGAAACACTTTAATACAAGACGTGTACTTAAAAAAACATAAATGCAGATAAAAAAGGAGTTGTTTAAAGCCCCCATTGTGTAACTTTTCTACCATAAAATGAGAGCTTTTAAATCATTTTAATGCTACACTGATGTGTAAGCAAGTGAACGGTCTCTCTGATGGACGTAGTAAGAGGCAAAAAGACTTGACAAGATGAGCAAGAAGCTGTGGGGTAAGAGTAAATCTAACACTGACTTTTAGTGGTTGGTGAAATAAAAGTCTGCCAGACAGACACCGAGCTGGGCTGACTACTGTTGGACCAGTCAGTAATATTAGCTGGCTGCTATGTCCGCTGTTGTTGACCTTGCTTCATGTTTGGCTGTCAGCAAAGTTGTCTTCATAATGTTGCATGTATATATGCACTCAGACCTGAGGCGGTTACCTGCTGTATGAGTGAACTGAATCTTCTCGTTTGTCATGTGCTGTGTTTGCACAGTGACTTGAAGTACATTCATGCTCCTGATGCTCTGCTTCTCTGTGTTTATGAGCAGGCATATTTATAAACATTCAGGAAATCGTGGCTGCATCAGCATAAGCAAAAGAAAACAACAACAAATCCGTGTAAATGAAATTACAGACAAACACACTGTGTGCATGTTTGATTCAAGTTTCCACAGTCAAACAAAAGCACACCGTGGTGCTGTGTTTCTGAACGTGCTCCTGACTAAAAACACACAAATATATATATTTACACTCGTCAAAGTCCTAAACAAAAGCGTAAATACATGACATGATCAGTTATTAATGATCTGTTTAGCTGCAATAAAAGCAGAAGCTCAAAACTGACATTGGACACTAAATTAACACAGTATCTGTGACAAGCGCTTCACTTACCATCGCCTATATGATGAGATTAATTAGACATCTCATAATTACAGGATACAGATCTTATTATAAATCTTCGGTGATGACAAAGTCTTGTGTGGGTTATGTAAATCTTATATGTGAACTCATGACGGTTCAGAGCGGATGTGAAGCACTGGTTTCACTGGCTTTGTGTTGCATTGCATTTTATTTTTATTTATTTATTTATTTTCATGATAACTTTTAAATTGAATCCTGGGTCCTTTTTTTTTTTTTTTTTTTACAATTTCCCCATGTTTTCTGACTTTAAGTGACTTATTGTGAATTTTAAAAATTCATCCAGTACTGAGCAAGAAATGTGAAACTGGCTGTAATCAGTGTGCATTGTCTGACAGATCCAGGATGAAAAATATAAAAATATAAATAAATAATAAAAAATAAGTTTTCCTTCAATTTAAAAACTGAATGGTGAGCCTTCTGTGTGGTGCCAGGACATCTCAGTTTGTAGTGAGGGAATTTTCTATTCTGGCATTACACAGGCTCATACATAACTGTAAGTCTCGAAGTCACTGTAGGGACAGTGTTAAATCATAGATTGTTATGGGGACACCAGCGTCTCTCGTTGAGATACAGAGCAGCTGTATGTTTGTGATCATTACTATGGTAACCGATGTCGGAGGATAGAGCTCTCTCACTCCCTCAACACAACAGAAACAGCTACATAACACAGAAGCTTCCACAGGGTCAGATAACAATGTGGGACCTGTAAGGGTAAATATATTTATTTGTAGACTAATGAGCGGGTCATGGAGTCGTATCGGTAACATCTTCAGAAGTGAGGCGGCATCGTGTCATAACTAGTGTATTGATGAATTCTCCACCTTCTTTGGACAAGCTTTAATAAACCTTTCAGCGTAAGACATTAAAGGCTCCTATGCACTCTATCTGCACTGACTGAACTGACCAATTATGAATACAATTCTCAAAAAAACTGTGAACTTATGTTATAAAAGACAGCATTTGAAAGTAAAGTGTCATCATCATAATGAACTCATCGCTCAATATTAAGAAGTCTGGATGGTGTAAAGAAGCAGTGGTGTATCATTTCTTAACGTATCTGCAATCTGATTAGAGACTTCTCAGTTTCTTTGCGGCTCTTTGTTTGCAGATAATCCTGTGGTAATGTGATTTCATGTAAACTGAAACACTCTTGGCTCTGTCTGTTCTGGTGAGTGCTGACGAGGCTCGATATCATCCGGTTCTGTGGCAGAGCGGCCGGACAATCTGTTTCTCATCTCTAACTTCAACTTTAGCTGCTGGAGCAGTTCCACTTCGTTAGACTTGACGAGTCGAATGAGAGTCTCTCGTATCCTTCTGCTGCAGGATTGCACACAGACACACACACAGACGCAAACGCACTCACTCGTGTGCACGTAAACAAACGCACAAACAGATTCACACATGGAAAAGTGGTAAAAAGCATGCGGGCGCACACTTGCAGAGAAGACGTTTTGGACATCTGCTCCACGTCTGTCAGTAATTGTCTGGTAACTGAACAAGCAGGAGACATTTATCACCCTGCCTCCTCCTCGCACAGGCACATGACATCTCCTCCAACACCTCCACCCACACCTCCTCAGATCCTTTCTGCTGCCTCCGTATCACAGCTGCTCCACTGTTCACCTCCCTTCGACTACATCTCTACTGTTCCACCTCCTCCTCCTCCTTGTCATATCAGTTCTTTTTTCTTGATAATCTGCTCCTCTCACCTCCTCTGCTGTCATCTCCTCTTTTTTTTATTGTCTCACCAAACACCTACTCTCCTTTTTTTTTTTTTTTTGGGCGAAGCGTCCACTTTCTTCACCTGTCCATCTTTTGTTTAATGATTTCAACTCTCCTCATGTTTTTCACCTTCCCCTCTCCCCTCGTCACCTCTGCCCACCACTCTTTTCGTCTTGGCTGAAGGCTGGCCTCATGCTTTACTGTCACTTCTTGACCTCCTCTGTCACACAGCTACAGTAGATTTGGCAGGAGACAGAAAAAGAGGTCACGAAAAGAAAAGAAAGGAAACATCAAGGAGAGGCTCTCAGATGTTTCCATGGGTGTCACAGAGCTACACTCAGTCAGAATAACACTGACTTGTATGAATCACAATCCGTAAATAACAACAATAAAACTGTTATACTCGATTTTTTATGATTTAGAAAAAGCCAAGCTTTCTTCTAACGAGCCATTAATGTAGAACTTTGTTTATAGCTGCCACCAAATCAAACCAAACCAAATGTTAATAAAAAAACTGGTCAACCTGTTTTATCAGGGATGTTTGTACTCCCAACGTAATTGAACATGTCCTCTGTGTCCTTTCAAGATTTAAATAAAGGCTGAATGATGTTAACCCTGTAGACCCCAGCAGATTGTAAAATGTTGCTGCAGTCAACTGAAAAATCAAATGAACATTCCTTCCTCCTCAATCCAAACTGTCTATCTGAAAAACTGAGCGAAACGGACAAGCAGGGTTTTTTTTTTTTTTTTAATTTGAATATGATATCTAATTTTGATATGTACGAAATATGTGTTTGTAGCTTTTTAGACAGGAATTCTGCATATTTAAACAACATAAGGCAAAGCAACTGATATGATGACAGTCATAGAAGAGAAGTAACGTTGGGTCAATTTTAGACTATTGACCCAATGCAATCCTCAGCGCTTCTGGTTGGTTTCCAAGTCAGTATTCAGAGTCTGACAACAAAACAGATCCTTCACTAAGTTTTCAGCCCACATCTCAACCCACACAACAGAAATGTGATAGTAGGTAGTGTTTCTGGCAACTTTTGAAAAATAAATGTATAAGTTTGGAGCCTAATGGAAAGTTCAGAGCTTAATGGAAAAGTTACTGAGTGGTTTAAGGAAACTTTGCACAGATGTTTTGTCGGTAAGATACTGGTTACTGGTGGCACAGGCAGATCGCCTCCCATCAATGAGTTTGGTTCTTTATTAAACAGAGACAGTTTAAAGACTGACAGGCAATGTGGGGAGACAGATATGGGAATGGCAGGCAGGAAAGAGCCACAGGTCAGATTTGATCCCTGGGCCACGGCGGCAAGGACTGAGCCTTTGTACATGGGGCGGCTACTCTACTGACTGAGCTAAACAACACCTGAGGTTTCTGCCTTTTAAACAAAGTTTTTCACAGTCATCGTTGCAAGTGCTTGGTCATGGTGGGACTTGTTGGGTCTATGTTTTCTAAGAGTACGGTCTAGGAACAATATAAATGAAATTGAACTGAAAATTGAAAAGGTCTTTGTCTGTTAACTCATATGTAATAAAAATTTAATATGTGTCAAAGTCGGTGCAACATGGTCAGTCCTCCAACTCTCCGACCTGACCTGTTTCTCTAGTGAGAACCTAGTAGGTTGGTATGTGATTCTTTTTTATGACACTCTGTGGGGTCAAGATCTCGCTCAGAACTAATTCTTACAGAATCTTTAAGATTGTAAAGACAGGTTTGCTTATGGTGGAGATATGTTGAAACTGATCTCAAGATCTCAAAGTTATGATGCATATTTCTGGTTCAGGTTATTGATGACAACTTAAACATCTAAAATACAAGGCGCACTAGAGGGTCAACAACATTTAATATATGTACATCCTCTTAGCATGTATATATTATATATAAAATTGACTTGAAATGTTTGTTATCTATGAATCAGCAGTGTCTGGTAGCCCTGAACGCAACAGAGAGTTTAACATTCATGAGTTGTTATTTAGCATTTAATCAGGAATAATCTGATCTCTGGATATACTGCTTTTGAAGATGATCTTGTTTCCAAGACCTGGACCAAGTGCAGAACATGTAAAACATTTATTGTAGTCTGAATATCTTTAGCTTAAAGGGAACGTGACATTTCAGGGAACTCGCTCCACATGAGGTTGCACAGAGCCAATCATGTCCAACTATCACTGAAATCAGTACTGATATGAATTCTTCTTAAGGCATGCACATACATAAATCAGATTCAGGTGGGATTGTCATCTACTTGGACCAAAACCAGAAAACAAGTTCCCATAAAATGATGACTTATGTGGATGATATCACATGAAGTTTTTACATTTACATAAATAATTACTCATTAATAAATAAATGTTCTTCGCATCACTTCTTCATTTACTGCTCCTACTAATCATATTGTGTTTGCATGAATTCCTCACATGTATTTGTACATATTTATTTGTATATACGCCTTCTCTACATGCAGTGTCTCTTTTTATATAGTTCATTTAGTTTCCTTTTTCTTTTTTTGTAAATAAAATTAAATAAATAAATAACACAAATACAGCACTTACAGCACTTTTATTTGTGTACAGTGTGTATAGTATTGCACATTTATACCTCCTTTGGTTTGATTTTTTTCTTTGACTTTTAAGTATGCAGCATGTGCATATTTCATTTTACTAAGAAGAAACATTTGTAATATGTTAAATAGACTGTCCGTTCTAGTCTTCTGACCACCCAAAGCCCCTGTAGACTATGGAGCTCATTCACCTATTCATTCACACACTGATGGCACTGGCTGCCATGTAAGGTGCCAACTGCTCATCAGAGCTAATCATTCACACACATATACACATTCACACACTGATGACACAGCCTTTGGGAGTAAATTTGGGGTTCAGTATCTTACCTGAGGACGCTCCGACATGCATAGTGGAAGAGCCCAGGATCGAACCACTGGTCTTCTGATTAGTGGGCGACACACTCTACCTGAGTGGGTCTCCCGAGCCACAGCCGCCCTAGTTCTATCGTCTCTTAACATGAGGTATGGCTGATCAGGGTAAGAATTTGTTATTAGTTTCAATGGAATTAACCCAGACAAACATATGAAAGTAAGTCAGAACAATGAGGGGAATTCAATGAACAAATGTATTTTAAAAATACAGCAAATTAAATTTGTTATTTGCAGTAATTTTACAGATTTTTACTGCAGAATTATAAATAGTGTAAAAATCACAGAAATCTACCGAAGTGAAGAAATTCCCAGCCGGTAACCAGGCAGGGCAGGTGGTGCTAATCTGAGATGTATGTGTTGTGTGCGGGTGTGGAGGGAGGCGTGTGGGTCAGGGCCAGTTTCAAATAATTCCTCCCATGTCTTTCCTGCTCTTCGTCACCGACCCGCACCCCCTCCTCTGCTCCACTCTCTTCCCCCCCGAGCGAGACTTCCTCTGCTGCTTCCCCTTCTTTCAAATGACAGACTCTAATAGAATAAATAAGGCACCTATTTTTACCTGGCTTCTGGCGGGGTGATCGCACTTACACATATAGCACCGGCATGGTACTGTATGTGACCGGTTGGTCGAGAGCTGACACCCTGACTCGAAGGCGGAGGGTGGGAGGGAAGGTAGAGAAAGAAAGATGGAGTGATGCAGGAAACAAAAGTCTGTTTACTAGAGACACATCTGATTAAAAAAAAAAAAAATCTGTATACACTATTTTCAATTTGATTTGACATTTAACAGTCTAACAAGCTTCATGATGTCACCTTTGTTTTTGAAACATATTCGAATTTTAATTGCTGTTGGAGTGCTTTGACAGAACTCCAAAGCATCTAATTATTTTGAGGCGAACTGGTCTCCACAAATTCTCCATGTGACAGCTCACTAAGTGAACGAGAGACGGAGGGAAGCTAAGGAAGGCAAATTATATTCACGTCCACTCTGTGTGTTTGTCTATGCAGGCATTTTGAGTGCCTTTGCTACTGTCTTCATGAGTGTTTTAAGGATGCTTGGGGACATTCTGCAGTCTTTGTTGACATGAGTGAGATTCTTCTTATAAACATTGGAACATATAATCTTGAGAAATCTGTGTGGTATTATCTCCATTTTAAGAGTTTTAAAATAGGTTCACAGGCAGTTCTGAACATAAAATATAATAATAATAAAATGTGGCTTAGTGGTGAAACTACTATGTTGGTATTTTGCTTTGGAGATTTCTTTTGAACATTTTGAGATTTTCTCTCAGATGTTCAGGGGTGGGCAGCTGTGAGGGTGGCAGGTTCAAGTCCAGCTCAGACCATGTTACAGAGTGTGGACCAGCAGCTTGATCAAGGCGTCAATCCCTTTGGAGTGTAGATTATAGGGCAGCATCACTCTGACACCTCTGTACTTGTCTGTGTGTATTAAGGACCTATGATGACTAATAAAAAGCAGTGAATACATTATGTGAAGTAAAATAATGTATTGGACTGCTACAGCAACAATCTATTGTCCTGAGTGTGCATCAGGCTGGAGATCTAATCAGTGTATTAGTCTCTTAA
Source organism: Nibea coibor (assembly GCA_023373845.1). Lineage (NCBI taxonomy): Eukaryota > Metazoa > Chordata > Actinopteri > Sciaenidae > Nibea > Nibea coibor. The sequence goes on along the minus strand of CM041725.1, from coordinate 20,757,278 downwards.
TACACTTATTAAATGATTTTTGGCTACCTGGGGGCAGCAGAACAAACGGACACACACTGAGCCATATCTGAATATTTACTCTCCTTTTAGCTCTGTTTTAATCTTTTCCTTGGCTCACTGGTTACTCACTAACTTTGTTTGTCTGCCGTCTGATGCTGGGCAGGTAGCCTAAGCTGAGTTTATAAAGGCTTTGTTGCTGAAACTGCTGCCGGAGCAGAGCAGAGAGACTGAAAACCAAAACAGTAAAGCTGCCAGAGCTGAGCAGAACTGCACAGTCGGGTGGTAATTGTCTGAGCTCTTCACAAGATGGGATGCCTTTTACATTACATGAAGACATTTGACTCATTTTCACTGTGAGAAATATTTCATTGTGAAGCTTTAAATGTTACAGCGTCCATTCACTGCATGTGGCAGACGGAAGGACTGCGGAGGCAGTCACAGATATACACAAGTTATCTGAAAAGCATTAGTCTATAAAACCATATTGCATTCATTGCATTTCCACTAAAGTTGCTCCAAACAGCCTCTAAATGTCTTTAACTGTGCGATCAGAGCTGAGCAGCAGCAGCTTTCTGGCTCTTCATGTCTGATCTCTGGCGTGGTAATTGAGGTCACGTGTCTGACAACAGGAAACCCATATCACCGTCATCGTAGTGCGGGGATGAAAGTGCTATTAATCACCCGGACAAGGCATCATGGCCAACACACACACACGCCTACACACACACACACACACACACAGACTGACCATGGTTAATGAGCTATGGCTGCATCTCTACAAACATGACTGCCACAGCAGTGATCGCTGGCGTTGTGTGTGTGTAGGTGTGTGTGGGTGTGCATGTGTGTTGTTAAAGTTCCTGGGTCATTAGGAAACAACTGGTGTAAGTCTTCAATTAACTATACAGACCGTGGCACACAGTGTGCTCTGCTCTTCTGAGTTATAATTCACAGTCAGATGCACAGTTGCCACAGAATATCACAGTTCCTGAGACGCCTTTCATTGATTCTGTATTAAAGTGAAAAAGCACACTGGAGGAGTGGCTGTTTTAGGTAACGGTGTCATTTTGTATTTATGAGAATTCAAAAGCAGCCCACACAGTGCATGATTTATAAACTCGTATAAACAAAAATCGCCAATTCACACAGATGAAGAGCTTTGAGCTGCTACAGGGACACAAATGAGGTGACAGCAAAAAACAGAAGGGCCAGCACATCCAGTATCTATATGTTTTTCTTTAAATACGTTCCCATTTCATATGTAATTATGAACCATATACATAAATAAGCCTTAAAACTGCTGGTAGCTGCTGAGCCCCGGGTGGCTAAGCTGCAGAAAATGATCAACCCGGCTCCTCACTGAATATGGAGGGAGGCTGCAGTCGGGCACATCTTGTATTTGGAGCAAAGGGCGAGGACATGGATCATCAAACTCTCCTGTGAGCTCATTACTCCCTCCAAAAGGCCAGGACGTTTCCAAGAAGCCAGAAACAGATTAAGAAAGATGACTCTGATTTCAAGTTTTTTTGCCAATGGAATCTATTTCTTTTCCTCGAGACGGATGGTCCTGCACCAGGTTGAAACCGTTTCCCACTTAGATTGAATCATTTCAGGGTCGTCACAGCCCGACGTAATCGCTGTGCATTGTCTGGCAGGAACAATGGATTCTGGAAAGATTTTGCACCGGTTCAGACAATCGGATTTGGGCCAAATTTGATGTTTTTATTGCTGCTCATGACAATGAGTATGTATGGCCTCCTGTTACGACCACAGGCTGGACAATGGCAGCCAACACAATGAAGAGTTGCAAATAAATACTAATTATAATGGAAGTGATTCTTGGTAATTATTTCGACTTGCAATGTGTGAGCAATGTGTGTTTTTTTTTTCTTTTCTACAAATCCAACAGACTGAATAGTGGTGACATGGAGTAAGTCTCTGCGTCGACAAAGTTTTGCTAATTTGTGACTCAGTGTTTCATTTGACAGGTCCAGAGTTTTCTAATTTCCCAAGAAAGAATGATGTAATTTTATAGAGAAAGCTCTGGGCATTTATTTAAGCTTAGTTAGAATATGTTCATTTAAATGCTTGCTAGACTAGAAATAGATGACACTAGAAATTAATTAGCAGTGGAACCAAGTTCTCTATCTATTTAACATTAGTAAGAAATTCCAAATACCTTTCTGAAAACCTTCTATGACTTCTGTATATGAGGAAATTTCCAGGAAATTTCTATTTCCAGGAAATTCTGTCAATTTATAGGACATGTCAAACAAAGTTGCAGTGTGCCAATAATACTATTCCTTGTATATGATCTTGAGGACTGTAGAAACAGTGTTGTAAGTCCAAGTCATGTAGCTTGCATTGGTTAAATTACAAAGCAGAATCTAAGCATGGCATTTAATCGTTTAGCAGCGCCTGTGACCGGTATGTCAGAGGTGGCTGAAAATGAAGAGTAATGCACTTTTCATGAGGGCGGAAAAACTCAGTCATCTAATGCCATCTGTCAGCGCAGAGGTAACTGTGAGCGAACAGAGCAGCGCAGCAGGGGCGTCCTTGGACAGAGCAAGGGAAGGGAAGAAAAGTGGCCGAGGCAGACAAAGGAAACGAGCACAGACAGTTTGGAGCCGTTGAGGTGAGGCGGCGAGGAGAGACGGGCTATTACTTATCTCTGCTGCGACTTACTGAGAAAACAAGAGCAGGTGACAAAAAGATGGATGGCTGACATATGCTGGCATTTTGAGCAATAAAACAAAAAGGGAAGCCATTTCGCTTGTTTGATTGTTCATTTAAGCACAAGTGTTTCAAGTGCTGCTGGAGAGCACTTTTGTAGTTTACTGTAATTGCTTGAGATATAACAATGCTGATTATAGTGCAAAACCACACTATGATCCACCAACACACACCCCCATTCAGTGTGAGACTTCAACAGAAGGTAAAATCGTTGTAGCATTGTTTGTAATGTGCTACACACAAAGTCTGGCCCACAAACAGATGGAAACGTAATGTGACATAGCTGAAGAAAGATGTCATTTAAACTGACGAATCTGAATTAATTACATTCAACTAAAGTGCTGCCACACATAAATGTTCACTGGTAGGCCGCTGAACAAGTAGTTTTTTGTATGCCTATTAAAAATGTGTCATGCTGTATTTACATCTGAGAGCGTGTGTTATATAGATGAATGTCTTGGTCATATGCACATATAACTCTACTAAGATGTTGTATGAATACTGAAGCAATAGTCAAAGTCAAATAAATGTTAAATGTCATATGCAGAACAGAAGCAGCTGTACATGAACTTTAAATAAGTTAATGGCTGCTGAATAGGGTGCAGTTTGACTTTGCATAGTCATGGTTTGCAGACATGGTAGCATGCTGATGTAGCATTTTGCACAACAATTACTATGGCTCAAAGAGCTGTCGTTCTACTCCAACTACTAACACTATCAAATGCTACTGCTGTACAGTTCATTCTTTTTCATATAGTGTCAAATCATAACAGAAATGATCTCATTACATTTTCCATGTAGGGCATGTCTCGACTGCATTCTGTTTCTTTGTAATATTGATGCCAGACTCAGATTTCCCCACCAGCAAGCACTTTGTGACGATCGCAAGGAAAAACATAAACAGAACCAAATATACATATAGATACATATTTATTTATATTGCTGATGACCCTGAGGTGCTTTAAGAATGTGCCAAGTGTGCAGCAAATTAACATTAAATCCATTTCAATAACATTTTTCACTTCATGTGAAAATGCAAAAAAATACATTTGACTTGAATGTTTTTTTTTTTTGTTTTTTTTAAGTTAAATATTTATCTGCACAACAACATAGTCCAGTCTAGAAAGTTCTACTTTTTCACTGGAATGAATTATACAGTGTTTATTTTAACTGGAAATGTTAAAAGTGCATGATGTGTGGGTGAGGGTGGGCATGGAGTTTGTCAAGAAAAGAGATTGCTGAGGGGTGTTGTAGTGAAGAGTCAATGAGAGAAAATATCCAATACGAGACGAGATACGACAAGATACATTTCAGTTAAAACTAAAAAGTACTGAGGTTAAATATGCAGCCCTTTAAAATGAGAAGTGCTGGACTGTGTTTTATGGATGCCCACACAGCATCCTAATTCCCATAAAAGATCTACCCAAACATTCTACAAGGGGTACTTCCATAAAGTGCGGAAAAAAATTCTGATGGTTGAAACAAAGGCCTCAAGAGCATTTCTGAAAGACTGCCACCCTGGGAGCCCATTACATTTCTCCACCACAGAGTACGAGTGAAAAAAGAAAAGAAAAAAGAGAGCAAGAGAAGAGCTTTGTTAAAAGAGGTCCCATGTGAGGTTTAAGTATTTCTCCTGGCAAGCATTATACTGCAGCTGAAGTATGATCAAGAGTCCTGCCAATACTAAATTTATAACATAATAATCCAGACACTCACACAGCATTATGAGCCTCTGTGCATTTTGTGGGGGTGACAGATTATGAATCTCTACAATCAATGAATATATAAATATCTGCAGGGATTAAAATGTGTTCCTCATACATCCCACGTAGTCACAACCACACGATGATGCACAGGCCAAAAAACGCTGTTCATTGTTTTCATTTCTAGATACAATTCTGAAGAGATAAACTCACTACGTGGGAGTCTGTGTCCTACCTTTGCTAATATCCTGGTACTCCAGCCACAGCTGTCTCTGGACCTGTTTGTTAGGGTACCAGATGGTACAGGACTCCTGGAAGCCGTACACCGCCTCCTGCACATAGTGGTTCCCGAACTCCCTGAGGATCGAGACAAAGTCGCTCCGCTGCGTCGCGCCGTCCAGAGAATGGATGGCCGAGCTGAAGGCTGGGTAGAGGGAGGAAAAAGAAAAAAAATGATTGAGGTGAATTATTTCTGTTAAAACAAAAACACAGAACGAGAAACAGAAAAAAGGAGTTTGGGGTTACTCGAAAAATAGAGGAATGTGTTTTGTTTGCTCAGCTACTCACTAACTTCTGATACACTCTGAATCTTTTGGAGAGGGAGGCGTTCTTGATTTGTCCTACCCTGAAGACACAAAGCTGGAGAGTCCCTCGGGCTTTACATGGATCACAGATAAATTCACAGGCTGCTTTGGAACCAACTAAAGGAAATCCCTTCTACAACTACTCTACACCACAGAATGAGAAATAAAACCATGGAATTTCTCTACACTGTATGCATCCTCTATATGTAATACTGTGTCACATCATCACTCTACATTCACAGCGATTCTTTGCACACCTTCAGCTTCTGATTGTTCTGAAGGTGTGCTGTTAAAGGTGGGGTAGGAGATGTTTTCTTTCTTTCATTTTTTACCATATTGCTTGAAAACCTCTTGACGACCCCATTGCAGCCAGTAAAATAGAAGGTCTGTCAAAAAAACAAAATGTTTATATATAAAAAAAATATTCCTCATTGCATAAGCAGCATGGTTGACGCATGAGATGGAAGAGTCCAAAGAACCCATTCCTCACACTGCAGGAAGGACTTCATTTCACCAAAGCACCCCAAGCCTTAAGTATCACCTTAACGTCAAACATTCATTTGTTAGGTCTTCAACTTCAGGTGTTACGCCTGGCATGCATCAGACCACCCTCACTGAACGCAGGGCATTAAGTAAGTCTAGCCAAGGATTGTAGACCGATTAATATTGTCGAGGACACGGGCCTCAAAGAAGTTTTATGGCAACTTTAGACGTATTCTACAAGCCACAGTCGAGAGGCACAGTGATGACTAAAATCAACAAACTATTTGACACTAAAAATAAAATGAAGGAAGAGGATTTGGCTTCAGCAGAATATGTTGCTTTGACAGGAGACCACTGGAGCTCTGTGAGTAACAACAATTATCTGGATGTGACAGAGCATCACTTCACTAAAACCTGGGAACTGAAATCGCTTGCTTTAACCGTAATGAAAACAGGAGAGCGTCACTCTGCAGATGTATGTGCACAACAGTTTCAAACCGTGGCACACAAGTGGAAAATTGAAGGAAAAATCACAACTATAGGGACAGACAGTGCAGGGAATATGACATCTGCGGCTAAACTGCTGCCAGATGAGCACATGCCCTGCATCGCTCACATGCTACACAGAAGCATCAACGTGAGCCTCTCCGATAGTGGATTTGCAAATGCGTTGGCCAAGTGTCGCAAAATTGTCGATCACTTCAGACACAGCGCAGCAAACAGCAAGCGGCCCTGGAACAGCAGCAGGAGCCACTGATGCAAGACATGCCAACGTGGTGGAATTCCATGCTTGAAATGATCAAGCGCCTGAACCGCAATCAAGCAGCAATAAAAGCAACCCTGGGCCAACAATACCACAAACTGGTTATGCTGACGCCACCAGAATGGGACAAACTGCAAAGACTGAGCACTCTTCTAGAGCCCTGCAGGCAAGGAATGCACATATAATGTGCAAATTGAAAAATTAAATTGAACTGATCAAGCTCAAATTAAATGTTTAACTGATTTGCCAGCATACCAACTGGTGTTCAAATAATGTGTGTGTGTGTGTGTGTGTGTGTGTGTGTGTGTGTGTGTGTGTGTGTGTGTGTGCGTGTGTGTTATTCTACTGCAGGTATGTAACTTAAATCCTGGGTGGCGAGGCCTACATCTATCAGTAGTACTGCCCGCCCTCTGTCACCTGTGTCAAGTGATGAAGGTCTCTGAAGACGACCCTTCATATGTGGTGAGATTTGAGACCATCTTCATGGAAGATCTAGCCTCCCGCCAAGAAAATATTAACAACACATGGCTCAAGCTTGCAACAGTGCTAGATCCATGTTTCATAGACTTGAAGCTAGTGAAGAGGTGAAACCTGACAGAGACGCACACAGGTACAGAGCAGACCCAAGCATAAGTATGGAGGACTGCCCCATGCAGTGGTGGGCTGCTCATTCAGGAGCACATGACAAGCTGGCCCTGCTTGCCCTGCAAATATTGTTCAGAAGAAACGGTCTGCTTTACATTCAGAAAGTGTTAACCAGGTTTGCTTTAGCAACTGGCTAAAAGATGAATAAATAAAAGGTAAAAGAGCCACATGTAACTGTGTGAAAGTGGAGTTGGCTAAGTTGCCAAAATTGTTCAGAAATAAATTATTTTTTTGGATTTGTCATTAATAAAAAACAAATGTAATATCCGCTTCTTGTCATTTTCTGAGAACAGTACACAGAAGATGTGATTTTTTTGTGATGAAGTCAATGTGTTTTGTATAAGCAGCAAACTTGAGTGTTGAAGAGCTGCATTATCATCATCTTACTTTTTAAACTGCAGGTATTTGAAGTGTCTTCAACAGGTTTGTATTCATAAACCCGTCTTTAACTGTGTGCTGAGTGCTGATTGTACACAGTCAACCTACACACGTTAGACAGCCGTGCATGAAAAAAAAAAAAGAAAAATCTCACCATACTCATACAGAGTGAAATCCTCTTGATGTTAAAACAATTTCAGCAGAGCTGTGTTCACAGTGCTGCTTTATAATACCTGACGCAGGATCAGAGGACCAGTGTTTGGTGTGAATGAATAATGCAGCATGAGAGACTTCGGCATTAAATGAATCATAATTTTCAATTCGCCTGGAGCATCAACCAATTTCAAACTGAACGCCACAACTTTTACGTTAACAATTTGCAGACTCTGCCTTTATTTTCTTATCAGCATTTTATTACCTGGCTCTGCTGTCTGCTCTGACAGGTGGAGAAATGCATGATGTGTTTGCATTGGTCATTGTAGGCCTTGTGGTCATTATAATGATGTTGAATGCAGCATAACAGTAGCTTAGAGTGGGAGACAGACAGCCAGTGAACTGACAGTAATGGAAGTAATGGGTGACCTTTACATAGTTCAAACCATGTCAGTCAGCTGTTCATTTAGGCCTAAATAGCACCTGAATCTGTAGCAGTGCAAGCTAGAGGTCTCCATGTGTGCACCCAAACTCATATAGGACCTGGGTCTAAGGGTTTCTATGCTATTACCATAGAGCCAAAGTCTGTTTAACATTAAGTGTAATACCTGAGTGGATCTGAGGATACAACTGTACAGCTGAGCTGATCTGTCACAGTGACAAGGCAAAAACCATTATTAAAATTAACATTTAAATTCACGTTACCTTGCAAACAGCAATCAGCTGAGAAGTCATTGTGATCTGTGTCTAACACTACATTTCAGGGTCTTCGGTTCAGGCACACATTTTTGGACCTTTAGCATTTGTTATAAAAATTAGGATTATCCTGGGGTTCAGATATTTTTAAATCATATAATGTGTTTCTATTTTTTACATGTCTTGTGGACACTTCCCTTTATTTGCATTTTTGCTGAGGCTGGCAGGGAGAGATAAAGTTCAGCTGTATGTAGAAGTTGGGGAAGTTCAGAATAGAACAAGGGTTGGAGACAGGTCAGGGAGGTGTCCTTTAAACAAGGGGATATTCTGCTGACCACTGATTAAGAGAACTAAGAACGTTATAATATTATCTCTATTTATGGGGAGGTGTCCGAGACAGCCCATTAGAGAGTGTATAAGAACTAATTGTCAAGGCTCTTCTGGGAGCCTTCTTCTCTGTAACCCTCCTGTGTGTTGCACTGTTAAACACTCCTTCTTGTACAAGAATAAGAAATTCAACTTAAACTTAAACGCTGATGCTTCGATTCCAGTCTTCTTTATGGAAGGGTCCGTCTAATTTTTTTTTTCCTTACATTCACTGTAAAACTAAAACTCTATTTCCTGGTTTTGGGCTCTTGCTGACATCATCAGCGTTGTTGCAGGATGTGCCATGTATGGGCAGGGACTGTACTGTGCTGAATATGTCATGAAGAGTTGAAGAGTTGTTTGCTTCTGTAAAGCTTCTAGGATCCATTCTCTTTGTGTTTTTATCAGTTTTATCATAAGGGTGTAAACTAAACACACACATAACCTAATTCCAGCCTGGATATGACAACACAGTGCTGTGCTGTGTTACAGGGAGACGTCAGAACGACTCAAAGGTTAGAGATGAGTGTTTCCATTTTTATTTAGACCTGGAGAAGTGGCAGTCAGAACCTCAGGGTTAAGGATTCTTTTTATAGCTAATTTACACAGCGGATCTCCCTCAGGGACTTTGTGTCCTTGGAGAGACCTGAGCTGAAATGACAGGTTTTTACCCACAATGGTGTCTTCCATAAAGCTGTGTATAACTGTGGATTGTTAGCATAATGGCAAGTTAAGTGGAAACAAGGAAAGGATATGTCACCTCTAATTTTAGTGAATTTACCGACTGGGCTGCGCTAACCAGAAAATAAAGTCCATGAGAAAGCATGTTTGATATGATACATTGACCGCACTGTAACAAAATGACCATGTGCTCACTGGGATTCTCTCTCAGCAAATATTGGAAAGCAAAAGTGCAAGTGCAATTTATCATTATCATTTCCAGGAGAAGCAGTATTAATATCTCAGCACTCACGCTCTGCTCGCTCTTACTTCTCCTGTAAAATTAAATTAGGAGGCCACTGAAGTGAGAGACAGAGAGCGCTGTGAGAATGAGCGATGGGGGCTTTGCTATCAGATGTAAAAATCAGTAGCCTCGCCCCTCCGGTGGCTGCTGAAATATGATGAGCTAAAGTGGGAAATGGGAGTAAAAAAGACGGAGGCTTCTGAGTGAAGGGAAAATAGAAACTGTATCCTCAGCAGACGTGGCAGCTACTTTCAAACCACAGCAGTGCCATTGGAAATGCATTAGAGGTGACATGGCTGTATTTACAGTAGGGTAGTTGCACTTATCAGAATGAAAAGTATTTATGATGGGTATATGAATAATGCATGCACTTAAAACATGAATATAATCCAAATTAGGAAATGACACTCTTCTTCCAGGCAGGCAGTGTGATTGAATGCAATCTTTCAACACATCTGACTTCACCCTGAATGGAAGCCAACAGAACAAGTCAAGTTATGTAGTGAGAAATCAAAAGAAAAAAGGCAGATGTGTTTTCATAGAATAATACATTTAGTACTGAGAAACCCAGCAGTATCATCCCTGACATGTCAGCAGCCAGGAGCAGCCTTCAGAAGAAGTATTGCTTGACTAAATACCTATCCACAGTTATCTTATTCTGTGACGTTTCCATGGCAGGCACTGTCAGCAAGCCCTGGTCTCGCCATGGATACAAAGCTTTGCGATATGTGGCGGGCTATCAGAGACAGAGAAAAATACAAGGAGAATAAAGTGAAAGCTATGGAAGCCCAGACAGGCAAGTCTGATCTAAATTGTTTTCTCTCCTGTGTTTAAAAGCGGGTGAAAAAAGCGGGTGAAAAGGTTTTGCCGGGATCATTGATCTAAATTCCTCACATTCTTTTCATCTGTGGAACAGGTGGAGAAAATAATGTTTTATCATTTTTCCAACTGATCAAACAAAATCAGGAAAGTTTTTTTTAAGTCATAAAAACAAGAGAAAACACGTCAGTATGACCTTCTTTAATAAACGCTGAATTAGTAGGTCATTCTCTTTATTCATTTGTTATTATACTGTTAAAAGCAATTACATGTCAATAAAGAATATTTACTTATTAATGATATAATTGTTATTTATTCATGTCAAAACCACCAAAACATATGATACACATTTAACGTCATATTAACACATAGGGCTAATTGTTCCATTATGTTTGATAATCAGACGTGCTATGGCAGGTTTATAACAGGTTGTGCTGTCTTGTTTAATGTCAGCCTTTGACAAGGTGTTATAATCATTAGTTATAAAATAAATTGAATAATGTGGCATGAAGTCTGTAATGCTGTTACTGACTATCCTGATGCATCAGTGTATCAGGATGTAGGATGACAGTGTAACTTGAGCAGATTTGGTGAATTTGATTTATGTGCTTCCACCACGGGCAAGCAGGCTGCGTAGTTGCAGATCAGGTGTCTAAACAGGGTGTTTATTTAGAAAACTGACTGGATTCTAAAGGCCCTTTCTGTGTATGACTTCCAGCTAGGTCGATCTGCTCTGTGCTGTTTGATCGGGCATCCATCAAAAATAAAACAGCTGAAGCGCTTGGTGGAAACACAAAGAGTCTTAATGCTTGTGATTAGTGCGCGGCCGTGCCCGGTGAAATTAAGCGGTCGTGAAAGGCAAATGTGGGAACTTAATGGACTTGAAAATGCAGTCCAAAGGCTCTTCATGTTTTTTTAATCAAAACATTGACAATGGTGGCAATGCATCCTCCTGTTGTAAGGAGGATGTAAGGACTGGGACATAGACCGGAAAGATCAAATTATTATTGTATGATCATCTATATCAATGTTTAAAACTGCAATCGAAGAAAAAGTTTTAGAAATCGTACTCTTAGCTTCACTGTCACACAGTCAACCCTAAATGTGCTAAAGACTTGTGTGCCAGTCTGCTCCGGCTCTCTGAGGTCGTCTGCTCTGTGTAGTCAGCCATATTGACATTTTAAATGAACGATCACAAAGAAAGTTAGACCTGAGTCTCACTGGGCTCCATTTACCTCACACACACTGAACGATCAAACCAGCGGTTTTAAGATGTACAAACTCTGGAGACACTGGAGGCTCCACATTTACAATGTAAACCAGCTCAGTGTGTTACATAAATAAATCAAGTTTACACGTGACTTATGCAGTTGTAAAGGTAAAATTAGTAGCACAAAGGATCTAGAGTATGTTAAATGTTAGATGTACAATAAAACACAGTCAATGTCATGAAGCATAACTCATCACTTGTTGCATCTCTTATTTTGCAGTCTATTGCTGGAGGTCAGAGGTCAGAGGTCTGGAGATCTTCTCTGACACAAAATTACAGCAAAGGTGAAGAGAAAGGACCGAAACAGACTCAAAGAAGATTCCAAAGAATCTCTGGACATGAACAGAGTTTTTTCTTTCACAAGAAATAAAGTTGGCTCTGGAACTGAACTGAAGACAAAACAGCAATGCATCACTTTTTATATCTCCATCCTGCACCTACATCCCATTCCTAGAAATAATGGTGTCAGCTTTTTTTCATTCTGTTTCTTCCATGTGTGCATATCTCAATGCCATTATTTACAACTTGAGGCTCTGTCTCTGGGAACTTCCATATGCCTCAATGCTGTCTTCTACTATTTGAGATTCTATCTCAGGGGAACTTCCATATGCCTCAACGTCGTCATGTACGACTCAGGGCTCTGTCTTGGGGAACTTCCATATGTCTCGATGCCGATCTCCATGACTCTTGCGAAGGTCTTTGATGCTATTACTTTGTCCTCGGGGACATTTTCCATTATTATTATTTCTGGGGAATTTTCAGACTACATTTATTGTTCCCAAGTAGAATACTGATTGTGGCACACCATTTAGTTAAGAGTTTACACTTGATATATTTTGTAGCTTCGAGTCTTGGAATGTCTCTGCAGAGTTTTCATGACAATATAGTTAAGAAAAGCAGCACCTCCACCCCTTCCATTCACTCCATCAGGCTATAAAGACAATGTGTTAGGCACTAAGCTAACTTTAGCAGCACGTTATGAGGCCCCGGGTTTAGACACTTTTCTAAGTGCTGAAAACTTTTTTTCTATCCAGAGCATTTGGGAGAAAATTGTGCTTATTTTCATTCTGCATCGGATTCATCTTCCTTCACAAGCACCCCAGGACTGTGTGCCTATTGGATATTAAAATATATTATGAGTTATTATGCAGTTAAAAGAGGAGTTGAGGTTGTAATTATCACAGTCAGCATGTGCCGTCTCTTGCAGCGCCTCGTCCCTCTTGTTTGCTTGTGCTTCTTGGGCAGATTCCTTTAGTTTGTGCCCTTTTAAAGTGACATTTTGCTAATTTGCGATTAAAGGCAACTCGACCCTTCACCCATTCATTGCCTTCCAGGGTTCTCTAAGCACTGCAGCTGAACAGCACCACCACAATCAGTCCATAATTGACTGTTTAAACAAGGGTTTAATTTGACATAATGAACTCAACTTGAACCTTTCAGCACAGCATTACAACGCGGCCAACAACGTGCCCTGTGGTGACGCTCTTTATATGTTCGAGAACTTTATTACCACACAACTGCTTCCACTGCTGACAAGAAAATGCTTAGAAATGTGTATGCTTTTTCTACAGACATACTTTCTGCATGCACATTCTTCTGACAGCATCTAGTGCATGCGGAGTCTCTCAACAAACATGTGACAGTGAAGGATGATGTTCCTGTAGTCTCTTTAAGAACAAGAGGGGAAAACATGTCTGCCTAATCAGACAGTGACAGCCTGCTGTTAAGCACACAGCTGATCAAAAATGAAAAAGAAAGTATCCAAGCTGTTGTGATGAGCTGCTAACCTTGATGTGTCATATTAATTACGATGTGATAAATAATTGATAGCTGCCGGTGTTTTTTCTCTGCGGAGAGCGTGAGACTTTGTGCCACAGAGACCGGAGCACGGCCTCCTCCACAGTGTAAATAAACAAGCAGTAATAACAAATGATATATATATATATATATATAAAATTAATTGAAGCGCAGAGTGATTTACCTTGAGAGAGGACCCACTGATTGAGTTTGACGTGGTACAGCACAGAGCGAAGGCTCCAGTGCTGAACGAGGGGGTAGCCAGACACCTCGCTGTAGTTCACCATGCCTGCAATGACACAGAAAACACATTCACTCACGTGGACGCAGATTAAAGCAAATCTTGAGGTAGATCAGTGCCACACCTGTGCAAGCATGTGGGAAAAAAATAGAATATTAATGTTTTATGTATGGCTATAGTGGAGGAAATTGCAGTCTTGAGTGCTAGATCAAAGGGTGGCCCTACACCTTATTCTTGTTTGCTTTACCTGAAGAATCAGGAAGTATGTTTGATAAATATTAATATTATATTAGATGGCAGGAGGGAGAAGCTAGCAAGGACTCTGGTGTCTGATCAAAGTGGAGGATGATCTGAAAGAAAAAACACAGGAAATGGAAGCATTCATGTACAATCTATTCAGGAATAGTTTAAGAGTAGAAGGCCAGCTGGAGTGTTTGATGACTGTGAAGGCCACTCGCTTAAATATACAGCACATTCAGAGAGCTCCAACATTTCCCTCTTTGTGTCAAACCTAAAATCACTTTTTGTCAACGTCCACAACGTGTTCAGCTCTTTGAAGCACAAAGTTCCTGCATGACACTGAAAATGATCTTGTTTAGATGACGGACTGAACGTGAACGTGAGTGTTGACCCCACGCTGCTGCTCATCGTGTCTAATAAAAAAACATAAATGTATTCATGATCCTCAGTGTCTCATCAAATGTTCAATGAGTCTGCACTCATTCAATTCACTTTTATATTAATTAGCACAGCATCCGCAGATGTTGTACTCCAGCATCATAACTACAGGAACAATAGTCATCCTGCAAAATGTCCCACTTTGACAACAAGAGCAGGATTTATGCATAATTGGCAATAATACAATTGTTGTGACCGTTTAGATTCAATCAGAGACAACAGAGAAAGAAAGCCGCTGAGCCAAAAGGTCAATAATAATTATTATTATTATTATTATTATTATTATGTTTGATCACTTATTCAAGTGCAGGCGACATAAAAACAATATCCATTACAAAGAGCTCAAAGTGAAACGTCGTGTTTTATTTTGACAGTCCAAATCACAAATATATTTAATAAATGAGTCAAATGAGTCATCGATGATCAAAATTGTGGCTGTTTAATTGTCTGTCAACCAGATCTGGCTCCACAGTGATAACATTCACAAAGTTCCAAGGCCGAGCAGTGGTTCTCCCCTCAAACCTCACCTCGTCTCTCACGACTCTTTTTGTCAGAAACATTTAATACAGTCATTTTTGTCCGTCAGCACTGACCTCCGCTTAAAATGACAAACAGTGCCAGCAGCAGATTATATCAGCTGTGGCTAATTAACATTCATGGTTCATGGTCTTTTGGTTGGAGCTCCACTCTGTCACATCAATCTATGATCTCAAGTGGACGGCGCACTTTTGTAGTTTAACAAAGTGATGTTCTTCTTGAGTCTAACAGAGCTAAACGCCGATACGGCAGCGTGACATGATGTCCTGAAGACTGTTACACAGACACACACACTGTAGCTCCATCTCACACTCACAATACCTAATGTTTATAATGCGTGAGAATAAATAAGACATTTCATCAGGTGTGTTTGATGTATATTTCAGCATGTACATGATCAATCACAGATCAGATCACAGAAAATAAAGAAATGCACAGAGCTGTACCTCAGAATCAGGAAGCATGTTTGATAAATATTAATACCTGGTTGTATCAGTTGTATGTGGACCTAAGTCCAAGTGTTGAAAACACAGTGAAAGACAGTACTGAGGCCTGACCACAGACTGATTTCAGTTGTTAATAAGATGTTTGAATTCATGAATTCGTGGAATAAAACGTCAACACGTCATGCATATATGTTATTGAGCACTCTAAGGCAGCTAAGGTGAAATGCTTCCCTAACACAGTGTCTTCATGGTGTGATGAGATAAAAAATATATATATAAATAAATAGGATTGCAAAATAACTACAGTTCATTCTGAATCAAGTGATTCTGATTGCTGATCATCTGCTGATCATCTGCTGATCATCGGCTGATGTTTTTCTTGTTTCGTTCTAGCAGTTGTAGAAATATTGAATTGCCCCTTTTTAAAGTGCTTAAAAAGTCCTTGTCATTCAAATGAACCACATGACGCTGTCTTATATTCTGTTCATTAAGTCATGAGGATACAGACCCTCAGCTTTTACTTTTTAATTCTGACTCGTCACGGTTTCTCCCTCTCTTTCTTCATCACTTTGATGAGCTCATTACTGAAAACTAAGTATTCAAAGGAAGTGTGAATTGAAGTCATTGCTGGAAACTGATCTTTACTGCGATTGGCTTTATACCGACTGATGACTCCTCACTCAAGTCATCAATAACTCCTCGGCTAAAAACAAGTTTTACTTGGTCTGATGTAGGACTCATTTTAAACTGGAGTGAAATCCATAGAAAAGTTTGGTCTCAACTTGAACCAGAGAATCTGAAAATAAATTCCACGCCCGACATGTTCTGATGAGATCATCACATATTCTTGTTAATTCCACCACAATGGAAGGAGCTGGCTGCATATTACTTAATATTTCAAAAGGATCAGTGAAAACAGTGAAAGTCTTTGCAGCATTTCAAGGCAATTAATCAAATAGTAGTCAGATATTAATATAGTATACTTTGTCACACCCCCTTGTCATCTCACAGATACGCACAAAGCCTTCCTGCCAGAAAGTCTTTGTTACACAATGTTACTGTTAATGCTGTGAAACTGTTTGGTTTGGGCACACAATTCCTTTGCTAAGTTTAAGAAAGGATCATCATTTGGGTTCAAGTACATTTCATCACATAAACCAGACTCAATAACATCAACTATGAGAAAATAGTGAGTAAGAAGTACGGAGCTCAAATATGAGGTTATGTATCTGAGGTTAAACAGTTTGATCTGTTTAACCTCAGATACAGGTACAAACTAATCATAAATGAATGTGGCAACGGACTGCAAAGTCTAGGGTTTGATTCAGACTTGATATAAATCATCAAACCCTAACCTGCATTTTTTGCAGATGCCAGTCTTGATTAAGGTTCAACACACCAGTATTTCTTCATGTTGCTTTACACAGTCTTCCTGCACAGCCCAGTATATTATCTATATTGATTTAGTTTCATTTACCAATCCTATCTTCTGCTGAAATCAATAATATGCCAGAAGAAGTCACCCGTGTACGGAGGTTTATCATTTTGATGCACTGCGCAGCCTATCAAAAGCTCTGCAATCATCTCGCTCCGCTGACCAATGAATGGCCTGTCGTTTTATTCACGGCAACAAATAGTCAGTGACAGATAAAGCACAACATGTGGACATGCAAATGAAACTGCATGAGACACATGAGGAAGAGGAAACATCCATCATGCGCCGCAGTGGGAGAGACCTAGCTGCTCTGAGACGGCTTAGCGTTAAAGGAACAATCAGCCTCTTTTTTAACACATCAATTATACATACAGCATGAAGCGACAGAGCACAGATTGTGCACGAACATAAATAACCCCCCTCCCATCCCCAAACATATTTTATCCCATCAAAAAATGAAACAGGAACCAGTACGAGTGTCTGTCGTCACGTGTTCCACTTAGTGGCAGGACCTCCTCATTACAGCATAAGAATGCAGGATCGGGACTTTAACATTAACATCACTTATATTGGGCCATAAGCAGAGCTGCAGAATATAAATCATCTCGTCTCCCATGGCAACTGACACCCGTGTCATGCTGCAGCGGTGGGATTACAGCCATACATCACTATGACTGCCCCCACCGTGTTCACAGGCACATCCAGAAGGTATCTGGATAATGTTCGTGACTGAGACTCGTTTCCTGCAGCCACAGACACGGAAGAGGGGAATGGAAAATGGCCAGAGGGAGGCAAAAGAGAAGAGAGAAGTGTGTGTGTGTGTGTGTGTGTGCATACAAGAGAATCCAAGATAAATTGAGACATAGGAGGAAGGCAATAAAAGGGGAAAGGCAGCAAAAGTGGATGTGTATGAACAGGGGAAAGGTAAATGATAGAAGTGTGATAAGGAAAATAATCTACATCTTCAGCTCAAGTGACGGGCAGAGGTGTGTGTGAGTGGATGTGACAATGACGTGTCAGTCACCAAACAGACGATTTGTCATACATATTCAGCAACAAAGAATGTCTGCGTCATTTCTGAGGATAAAGTTTTGGTAAAGTTCACAGAACACATAGAAGCTTCATGTCTGAAGTGAAAGAAAACACACAAAAACCTCTGTGAAGTGAAGCCACGGTGGAAGACCTGCACGTCTTTGTTCTTTCTTTATAGCCTGGTACAAAAAAACTTTTTGGTCTCTATAGCTAATTTCTCCTTTCATGACAACTGTACTGAGGGTGAATTTACAATTAATTTGCTCAAATTATATTAATTATATTAACTACAATTAACTTGCAGGAGTCATCACACTGAGCTTCATTATTATTATTATTATTATTATTATTATTATTATTATTTTAAATGACGAAATAAGCAAATGCATCTTTTTGAATAATTAGTTCTTCGTAATAGGTTGAAAGTCTAAAGAGCTAAAATAAAGGTAGGACACTTCATATGTGGTTCAGGTGGAGCAGGTCCTGCTCAAAACTCCCTGAAGTTGAACCAGTTATATAAACAATAACATTAAAGATAAATAAGTGCAACCCTGCATGATTTATTTTGAGCATAAATATGGAGACATAAATTAGATAGGACGCATGATGGGTGTTGGGATGCATGCAAGGCCACTAACAGTTCCTTTACAAGGGTGCTGTGAAGATGCAACATTTGGCAGAGGCCTGACACCACCTCTGAACTTGATGAATAAGCCTCTAAATGTGATGTTCCTGCATTGTCCTCACCTTCAGCTACATCCATTTATCCCCTCTTATGGGAAATGGCTCTCCGGAACGATAGATATATTCCCCGGCACCGGGAGAGAGCGAGAACACACCACTACATAACCTCCCCCTCCTCAGCACCAGCCCCCAGCCCCCGCCTCTGCCTCCCTTAGTGAAAATGAATAACAAGCCCAAAACATATACAGTAGCGCAGCGTATTCTTCTTCTTGCTGAAAGGCCTTGTCTCCCTTTTAGCCCTGGGGTGCTCTGCTCTCATTGTCTGACAGAATGATTAATTTGACTGAACTTCACTTTGCAAACATCCCAAGTTCACAGTCTCTCTCCGCCCAGTCGCCGCCAGAGTCTTTCAGGGAAGCAGCTCTGCATCTACAGCTCATCTCCTTTGTAGAAAAAAAAAGTCTTTCATAACAGAACTAATATTTTTAAAAGCCAGTAAAAAAATAAATAAACATTTATGGCATAAAAGCAGTGACAGCATGGCTGTCATGTAACTCTGCCATGGCCCAAACCTATTTCTGTACAATCACAGCATCAAACATTCACTGGATACACTCACACAGATACTGCAAATAACTATTGTGAGCCAGTCAAACTGTGCTGTGACACCTTAGATTTTTACAGATGGAAATACATCTGCAGCGGCACCATGGGGAGCTACATTCTGAACTTAAAACATCAGCAATAACGCTGATTAACACCGTGTCCATCTCACTAATTGTGCATTCCTTAATAATATATCAGGATGTGTTGTTGGTGTGGTGAAAACTGACTACAGGTCAGTCTTTTATCTGCAAAAAGAAAAATAGCTTCTACATGCAGGTTGGATTTATTAATGAATTAAATGTGAAATAATAAAATAAACACGTCTTTAAAGAGCTTTGGGAAAAATAAACTGAATGAACAGCAACACAGAAACACATGGATGATGCAAAGAATGCAACACAGACTTCAGCTGTGAAATAAACATGACCTTAATTATGAGTATTTGTTCAAAAAGCTGTTTCAGACCATTCCGATTATATTATAAGTGTGTTTCTGATTGTGTTGACTATAATGTTGCATATACAAAAAAGCTAAATATGGGAAGTACATAACAATATAATATAAAATAAAATAAAATAAAATAAAATAAAATAAAATAAAATAAAATAAAATAATATAATATAATATAATATAATATAATATAAAATAAAATAAAATAAAATAAAATAAAATAAAATAAAATAAAATAAAATAAAATATAATATAATATAATATACAGTACACAGATTTTGTCCTGTCCTGGTGTTTGTGGTTTGAGATCAACCATTGGTTCATTTGTTTATTATCAACTTCATCTGTAACATGAAATGAGTTAATGTCAGGGTAGGTGTGTGTTTTATCTGCTGTTAGACTCCATAGCAGAAATCTACATTACTTATACAATGCAGATTTTTCGCAGGTCTCCGCTGTGACTCTAAAACCGACAAAGCGTTTCTGTGTTCACCGTCTCACAGAAGCTGTGAGATTGTGTTGTGAGGAAAATCCTGACCCGATGTACATAGTGAAAAGAGATGGAGTTTTACCCGGTTCTCACTGCCAGAGACAGAGGCTGATCTCGGGGGACAGTTCACTGAGGAGTCGGCAGGGAGGATTGATCAGGTTGCGCTGACTTTTACCCAGAAAGAACGATTTTGATATGCATGGAAGTTGCCAAAAACACTATCTAATAACACACTGTAATTGTTTGTTATAATAATGTGGGTTGCTTGAAATTTCATCATAATCACGGGAAATACAGTACTTACACGACTCCTTCTGTCGAAATGGAGGCTGTTTTTTTCCAGGGGACAGTACACAGAAGAGTCACAAGGAGGGCTGACCTTATAAATTAGTAAGGTGTGCGTTAAGAAACATCTGTTTACAACATTTTTTGTCTCTGGTTTGTTGAAATTCAGTTTAAAAAGATAGAAATAGTAGGAACACACACACGCATATATATATATATATATATATATATATATATATATATATGTGTGTGTGTGTGTGTGTGTGTGTGTGTGTGTGTGTGTTCTGTGATTCTCCTTTGACCCCCGCTACACCATTCCACTGAGTTTCATGAGAAGTCATTTCTCCATAATCCTGCTGCCAAACAAACAGCACTGAAAACATATTAACCTCCTCAGTGGAGATAATTGCATGAATGGCACCCCATCTGAAAATCAGTGTTGTTTACATTCGTTACCGTGCGTGGGAAAAGAAAAAAGCTTTTCTTCAGCTGTGCAATGTGAGAAAAACAGTTTAAAAGCATGATGAAGTGCACGAGAATGAACTGCAAAAGCAGTTCTATTTCTCTCAGTGAGCGCTATCTTTTAAAGTGATATTGGCGCGACATGTTGTGCATAAGGTGCAGCAGTTACATAAATCAAAGTATAACTGAATCGATATTCCAGGTCTGTGGAGACTGTGTGAAGTCCACTGGGATGTAAACGCTCCGGTCCTTCTAGGAATCCTCCAGTGTGGACAACAGCTCAATCCCCAACCATTGGAGTTTTTGGCTCTGTGATCCCTCTTTGTTAGCTCGTCTGCTTTTTCATTGTCCAAACACAACGATAAAACAGCCAAGCTAAGCTGCATGAAGGTAAGATTGTTCCCAGCGTTCTTTTCATGCACCTGCATTTTCTAATTTTCCAGCACCTTGTCACACAGAATGACTTTGTTGTGCAATTATATTCAAGGTCCCAAGACGCAAGTCTTCTCAACAACACACTGAACTGCGTATTCAAAATAAATATACAGTCAATCCTGACTTCAGCTCTTTCCAACATGTTCCCTTCTGAGGGCGATGCAAGGACGCACAAGCTGTATAAAACACATTTGGTTTCCTGAACATGCATGCAGAAGCACAGGTGCACCGAAATGACACAGCGCACGGCGAGGTGATCTCACTTTTGTGAAAATCCGATCTTTGAAGGTGGACGCAAACAGAGCTCTGTGGAACCGCTCTATTTTTTAGCACTTAGCTCGTTTTGGTAAATTGCTACAAGCAGCGTGTGTGAGGAAATGGTGATAACAGAAAAATGAACAGCAGAGCCGAAAACCAGCGTTTGTAGTGCAGTCCAAGAAGGTGGAATTGTCCACAGGAAAGGTGTCTTACCAAACCCTGTACTTATCCTTCATACAATCAGACACAGGATGTCCTGACATGAAGGATCATTTGTGTGCAAATTATCCTTCCTTAACAGAGGAACAACACAGATTCGAGATATCCACTTATCTTTCAAAACAAGATTAAAGATAACAGACAGGATTTCAGTGGAAAAAAAAGTCTCCACAGTAATAGTTGTAAAAAAAAATAAAAGGGGGTGTTGTTTAGCTCAGTCAGTAGAGCATCCACCCCATGCACAAAGGCTGAGTCCTTGCTATGGCAGCCCAGAGTTCGAATTCGACCTGTGGCTGTTTCCTTCATGTCATCTCTGTCTCCCTGCATTCCTGTCACTCTTCAGCTATCAGCCAGTCTCTATATAATAAAGCTTAAAATATATCTCTAAAATAAATAAATAAATAAATAAATAAAAGTAAAACAAATTATATAAGAGACTCCAGGTTGTCAGGCACAACTGATTTTCTGACAGTTCATTTCAAACAAGGCAGCTGAAACTTTCAGAAAGCTACAGTCAGCAGTGGGAGAAGTGTTTTACTTATATACAAAACTTAATACTAAGGTGAAATCAGTACAAAGTACAGATGGATTGACAGAAAAAAAATATACTTAAAGTATCAAAAGTAACACTCATTATGAGCGCATCCTGTCAGTGTAATATTTCATACATTCCTGATCCGTTATTATTCAAGTATTCAATATACGCAGTATTTTAATGTTCTAACTGTTCTGAAGAGAGCTCTGACTTCTGACTATTGATCGTTCTGTTTTGTAGGAGCTGAAGACGCCTCTTGGATGAGAGGTGACATGTCTTCACGAAGTCCAGTTGCCCCGGATCTAACCCTTTTCTAAGAAAGAAGACCTGGACCACCGAGAACCTTCACAGAATTCTGCTTAATAGTTACTGCAATATAATCAACCCACGCAGGTGGTCTACGCTTGTGTTGCCCTGTTAGACTTGTTCAGACTACACTTGAGTGACATTGTTGTACCTGTTAGGTCAAGATAACCTTCCTGGTTATCATGTTCATTAGTACATGCTCAGTCCCTCTCTCCTTTTCTTTTCTTAGCCTGTCCTGTCAATGCCCCCTTTGGTCTTTTCACCTCACCTGTCATTATGCCCATAGTGTCTGCTGAGCCTGGATACACAGTCAGCTTGGCTAGCTCCCTAGCTAACTCCCTGTCAGTATTCACGCATACCAGGCCTAGGTCCTCCTAGTGGTCCAAAACGCCTCTAGTACAAACACTAAGTACTCTGAGCTCACAGTCCAAGCAGCCTGGCTAAAGATTTCAGAGTTAATGTTAGCTAACAGCACCTATAGTTTGAAGTGATTTTTTTACTGTACATCAGAACACTGTAAATCACAGACTTGATGGACAGTGGATTGAGGACGTCAGAGGACAAACAAAACTTTTTCTCCATAAAATATGATGATATGACTTTCACAAAGAAGAAGCGTCACACACTTCGTGGCTGATCATACCCAGAGTACAATGTCACATAGTGCAGAAACAGTCTACGGGGTTCATGACAGATACCATTCACCTCATTACACATCAGTGTAGCTTCAAAATAATGAAGAAAATAAAAAGAATACATTGGATATTTAAGGGTAGACAAGTTACATAATGTTGCTTTAAAGAATTTTTCCTGTCAACTTTGACTTTGTTTAGTCCAATCCAATCCTGTGGCAGTGAGTGTGATAACAGTGATGAGTTCTGGTTCCAGTCTAGGTGTCAGTGGTCAGTGTGGTCACAGCCAATATCATGATCATAGAGAAACAACCAGAGCACTTTTTGACAAAGCAGACAACTCTGTTTTATGGAGCTGCTAAATAGGTCAGATTATGAATAGCACAGGTGATGAGACTCCCAAAACACACTGCACAATTTGAATAGCAGTTTCTGGATGTGAACCAATAGACAGAAAAAACACCACTTTTGATTTCCATTGAGAGAAAAGGAGAAAAAAACTTCTGCCATCTTTGTTCCAACTCCAATTAGACTGCTCAGGGAATGCAAATTGAGTTCTCTTGTTAACATTTGTGACTGTGTCCCACCGGAAGCATGGCAGAAAATATCAGACAAGTTCAGGACTTGCTTATGCTCGACACTGAGAGCACAGAGCTGACGGAATCCACAGCCTGTCCAAACACCCAACAGTCCCCCTGTAAGTTTGGCTTACAGCTGGAAGGGGTTTGTTATTTTAGTCGCTTCTCTAAGGAAGATTCATAGGAATGAGCTCAGGTAGGAAAGTAATCTTATGGCTCATAGAACCCCATTAACTAGCCTAGCCTGTGCTCCATTTCACTCTCGGATAAGTCGGGGAATGAATGATTTAGTGGGAAAGAGAGGGGGAAGAGTGAGTGAGTGTGGAAGAAGTAAAGAAAGTCAGGGTGAAAGTAGGCGTTATCCAGCAGGTCTATTCTCTAATCTAATGGGAAACTAAATGTAATACAGCACAGCCCTGATTTCTTCCCCAGACAATTCTGATAAGGAAAAAAATATAGCTGGAACAAAATGTTGGCCCTGAGAAATGATGAGCAGACACCATGGGAATGGTTCCGTTAGAGCCTAGGCCAAATGCTTTCCATAATTCAATACAGGCCTTCACCACTTGTGCTCATCTCCATTCAGGCAGGTACTTTCCACAAAATGCTTACAGTAATCCTAACATTACTGCTTCTATAGACCATGCTCAACCAGAAAATGTCTCTGAAGTAACATTTAAACCATGCCCAAAGCTAACATTAGTGTGAACTACTGTTAGTGTAAAAAAAAAGAAGGGGTTTAAGCCACGTCCTGCCAATCCTCTTATTCCTGGAGGCGGTGTGGTCCCTGGCCTCTTTTCTCTGACCATTTTTATGTCATTTTCTGTTCCTCAAATAGTACTTACTGTATGTGGTGGTGGAGGAATCCTGTGATAGTTAGACGTGCCCTGAGGATCTTTAGCCATGTTGGTGACATGACTTTAGGGATAAGAATGTTGTAGGTCAGTCCACCACTGGTCAAGCTGATATATGATAATAATAGTATATACAACAGGTACTGGATGACCTCTTAATTTGTAACTTTACAACAACTTTAAATCACACAGGATCCCACCATTGACATGCCCTGGCACACAATCTGTTTGTCTAACCCACTTCATTTAGAGCTTACCAGTGCATCAACACTTGTCAAAAGTCTTGAAAACGTTTCGATGCCTTGCAACAATTTGGTTATTTTTGTTCCAAATGATTGTAAGAATTGTGGTAATCTCGTGCCCCCATGTACTGTAACCTGTCTGAGATGAATGCATGAAGCAGTTTCTGAGATTAAGTTGTGTTTTGATGTTTTTTGAAAAAAAAACTACACTGCTCTCGTTATATCAGTATCCAGTAGAATGCCAAGATTTCAGATTTGCTCACTGTGTTTCAGAGATACTGAATGACAACATGACATCATTAATCTGTATCCATATTTCTGTGTTGTGTTTCATTAATGCAGTTTACTAATTTGTTAACAGGACATCATCGAGTAGACTTTGAAATGTTGTCATCAGCATATAAATGCTATATGTTATGTTTTATCATGATGGTCCCAGGTCGATGTTGAATCCCAGAGAAAATATGATGAATTGAATATGTAATATAAGAAATATACATACATACACACACACACACACACACACACACACACACACACACACACACACACCTAACAAACCCAACGCATTATCAATAATGCCCAACATGTGGTAATTAGGCTGGCAGATGTGGCTTATGACAACTCAAGGTGACACGCTTTTCATTTCCACTGCGCTGAAGGAAGGCTGAAGGGACCGTTGTTGCCAGCAATTCAAAATAAGATGCCAAGAAAGTTCTGCAGATACCTCTGTGCTCGCATGGTCACAAGGCCATATGCTTAGACTTTAATTATGAGGGACTTGGGGAGAGAGGGACTCTGGGTTGAACTATGAATCACTGCCACTCTGCCTGCCTCAAAAGCCCTGTTCTGCTGGATTTAAACACTGCCCACAAAGATCCCCCCCCCTTCTATGAACCCAGTTCTGATGCATGCGTTAAATAGACAGCTGACACCGCAGTTTGCTTTCATTCGCACCTTGTCTGTGCCTAATTAAAATTTGACAATATAGAATGTTTACTGGTATGAGTAAATGAAAATAAATGAGTGTTGACTGTGCACACAATGCTGAACTGAACCCAGCCAACCCCACGTGAGACTGAACCACTGAAGCATTACATGGATCCAAACCCACTGAGGGTAATCTCATTAGGATTATGATATGTACAAGAATACACATACTACGCATGTTTAAGCAACAGTCACAGTGAAAGTTCACATTAGTTTTGCATTAAGGAAAGTAATTACAAACGGAGAATGCAAATATTGCTGTAAAGCTGACACTCGACATGTGAATTCCATCTACATTCAGAAGTCAGAAGCCTGTAACTGTAGGCTGAGGCTGTATAAACAACACCTTACATCTTCTACAACATCTCTATATAATAAATTAATAATTCAAACTGTTAGACCTCAAAAACCTAAATGAAATAAAACTGTGCCAACAAATGAAGGCTCTTGCTTCAACAGAAGTGGGTCCTGACTTAAATCTTAAATCTTTACACAGCAGTAGGTCAGACTTTGCTAGGGTGGCCGGTTGAAATCATGGACCAAAGTATGTGGACTGGCAGCTGGAGAGGGTCCAGTTCACTTCCTTGGGCACTGCTGAGGTGCCCTTGAGAAAGGTACCAAACTCCTAACTGCTCCCACAGCATATCTATTGTATTCTATTTTAGCACAACCAGTCACATTCACATTCACACCTATGGACAATTTAAAGTCTCCATTTAACCTATTAGCTGCGTGTCTTTGGACTGTGGGAGGAGGCCAGAGTATCCAGTATTGGAGTTTATTGCCTAAATATTTTTTCTAAACTTTTTGACAGCATTGGAGAAAAAAAATGACTTTGCTTGCTTGCAGTTTATTACTGCTACTTTTATACATGTTGAAATGTCTACTTTTATTTTGAAGGGCAGTCATACACAGTAATCATATTTGTAGTTTCTGACTCATCACATCAGGGGAATAAAACAGTACAACTCAGTACAGTATATCCTATTGTATACGCGAGCAAGAGAAACTAGGCGTCTTTCGATGTCCCTCTGGTGTAAGTGATGGACTCTGCATGCCCTTCACCCACCTCTGAAGACAAACAGCTCACACTCTGTAGCCTCTGATAGAGAGACTTGCTCCACGGCGGATCACAGAGGTCATTAAGGATCCACACAGCACGTCTCAGCAGCCCAATTCTTTTTCAGATATTAAAAACAAAGTGTGAAGACTGAAAGCTTGAGTCTCATTAGGTCTACAACACGCCCCCTCACACTGACCGCAGGTGGCTACCATGCAGGCAGGTCTGTGTCACAGGGACCTCCAGCCTGAGCTCCTTCGCTCTGGCAACATGCTGTGACCCCCCGGCTGTATTAATTATCCCATCCAATGTTGTCAGCTAATTAACTGACGTTTAACAGGAAAGGGCTGCAGCGATTTCACCTAATTAATCAGTGTTGAGGAGTAAATTAAAACCACTCCTAAACATTATTACCATTAAGGGTGTTGCATTCAAAAAGGAATTTTATTTGTGCTCGAGGTGTCATATTTGAGTTATGGCTGAACAGGTCCTGTATTTACACTGCGAGCTGTTTATAATATCCGGCAAATAAAAACAGTTCATTCATGAGCACTTTATAAATCGTTTGTTTCATCTGAGGATCAGGGGACGTTATTATTTCCAGAGGTTCAGGAACCCTTTTAATAATCAGTGTCTAAATAGTTCCTCAGCCATGCTTCCCGAAAACTCTGTTTTTTCTGAAAATCCAGAGACCCAAAGCTGAAGTTTGCAGTGCTGAGCGCTGCTCGTTGGTTAAACACAAATACAACTTGCACTGTGTACTGCATTCACACAGTAAGCATTAGAATCAATACAGGGATTAGGTTTGTCATGTTTATTTGAAGGTAACAACAAAGTTAAGCTTCAGGCTCCCAAAATGGTGTGAAAACTGCCGAAACCTGTGTTGAATGAATTTCCAGTGTTCAGAGTTTTTCCATGTCTGCATCTATTTATTACATCCGTTGGAGCGTCACATTAGCTTGCTAATCTCCCAGTTCTTCAGGTGTAATGGAAATGTAAGCAGGACTGTGCAGTCTTTCTACAATCGTCTTCTGGATTATGTTTGTGTTTATGCATTATTATTTTGATCAATATAATGGGGAAATGTTAAATAAATAAACTGAATAGATCACCAAAACACTCAATGAAAGAAAGAAAGCAGTCTCCAGTTTAATACCAATGCTTCCTACATGTTTATGTGACCTACCTAAACAAACCATCAGTCAGAAGACTGATTATTGCTATATAGGTGTTCTTAATGGCTGCCACCAGGTGTAAGATACTTTTTTTTTCCACAGGGGCGACCAGAATATTTTATTTTTTTTCTGAGATAATAGACGGTGATTTGTGCTGAATTAAAGAACACAGTAGTAACTGACGCATAATCTGGCTTGTGTCTTCATTCACCAAGAGCAATGCAGACATGCAGAACCTGGAAAAAAATTACTGAAGAAATGAAAGAGAACATTGATGAGTGCATCAATGATCCATTTATGTCATGCAATCTTCTTAACAAACTTTTTTCCGTCCCAACTTTTCTATTAAACATATATTTCCTGACATTTCCACCACATTTGTGAATAATAAAGGCATAACATTTTTATTTTGGGAATGACTGACAGCTTCTTTGTTATGCACAAGAGCCATACTAGTAATCTTCTGTCATACTTTTAATCTCAGAATTACTGCTCAGCATCAGTGAAACATCAATGCGTTTCTGCAGTTTACTTTGCTACACGTGTGGCGCCGTAGCTCTCAGTGTAGGTAGAAGTATTTACAGTATCAAGACCAATTATTGTGTGTTATATGTACACATTGTGGCCCATTTCAGAAATTTGTGAAGCAGCAGAATCTTTTGCAGTTGAGTCAGAACTTTTCAGAATAAAAGCATTGCTGCAAAACCTTCTTTCATTTTGTGGTCAAAATCAATGAACGGGCGCTGATTCTGCGGCTAATTGTTGCCGCTAGTAATCAATTTAAACCAGACACTTTCAGTATAACTTTTAGTCTGCACGTCACCAGTCCACTGCTCCTAGAAAAATTTAGTAAAACAGAGGCGTGTATTACCTTAGCAACAATGTGAATAATTAAGTGACCATGCATGGGCAGGAAAAAAATGCCTCATGCAGTAGTTCTTATTGTCAAAATAAAAAATACATAAATAACAAATGATATAAGAGTCTCCAGCAGTTTGCAAGTCAGATAAACAAGATTAACCCATCTCATGTTTCATCATAAACAAGTGATACTCAATAAATCATCAAATATTATAATGCGACTTTGTTGCATTGAAAAACATGATGAATATTATAAACACAAGTTAAAAAGTTAAGCTGTATATTTATCTTCTTGTTGTACACTACATGGATGTAGTCATGATGAATTCTAAGTGCAACAACAATGTCAACACTCTGAAAACAGGTCAACAGACATAGAGGACGAGTGAAAGACACAGAAGCACTTAGGAAGAGAGACCCGTAGAGACTGACAAAGCATAAAACTAGCCCAGTACAAGGAGTGAAGTGACAGAAAGTGTTATACTGCCTCCACCCCCTTGGTGGGGAAGTGTGGCTAAAGCATAGTAACATCAGGTCAAAGCACAGCGCGGCGGTTTGTAGTGACTGTGCATGTGTGAAATAAAGTGTTTGTTCGTGTCGGACTGTTCTGTACAAATGTGAGTCTGATAGATCATGCAGGGGAAAAACACAAAAGGTATAGAAGCTACTGTGTCAGCATTAACTGTTTATGTTTTCTCCTGGGGGAGGTGGAGTATAGGGGAGGATGAGCAGGTGGAGGGAGGTGATGACAAAGCTGGTGAAATGATGGGCTGTAGATGCCCTTCACCAACCTCTGAAGATGAACAACTCAGACCAGCAGCCGGTGATAAAGAGACTTGTTGTGTGCCGGATCATAAAGGTATTTCATCGTTTATCCTCCATCTGCCCTGAATTAGTACGGCAGTTTTTTTCTGTGCACATTTAATCTTACACAGAATCTATGTCCCACCCAAGACTTCTACACAGGAGCGTGCTGATCACTCATATTAACTGCCTCGTACAACACAAATGTTATTTATTGGGACAACTATATATGTGACAGGAGGTAAAACTGATCATATTTGTGCAAGGAATATGTCAGTGAACTTGATGATGCAGTGATTTCTCTCATTTAATACAAATGAAGTGAACAATCTAACCATCCTGCATTTTGTTGCTGCTGTTTATCCAATGTCAAAGACTGGAGGCAGCTATATTTCCACAATTAGAATTATTAGTAATACTACCGAAGTTTTGATCCTTGGTCCAAATTATACATCGTTGCCCATAAAGTTGGAACAATTCTGTTTTTGGACACATTCCTCTTTTTATTCATATTAATACACATTACAGTAGGTTAATGGTGGTTTCATTTTCACTGTGATATATCTGAAAGACAATGATCAATAACATTGTGAGAAGATACACTTATTTTTTTTCCAACTTTATGGGCAGCAGTGTAGTTGAAGTTCTCCCTTAATCACAAGCCTGGAGCATGTGGTCTTCTTGATAGGAACTTGTCCTTTAAGCAGCAAAACAAAAATGTCTGCCAAGCTTGTTTTTTATTTTCTACTCTTTTTATATCCTGAAACGCCAGGCTGTAGCTCCTAAACTATATATATATATATATATATATATATATATATATATATATATATATATATATATATATATATATATATATATATATATATATAAACTTAAAACATAATATAAATAAATATTATGTTTATGGTTATATATATATATATTATACTAATTTGTACTTTCATATGCTCTTACAAATATTTTCCACATTTCTCTGTATTGCCATGTTAATTGCTTTGTATCGGAACATCTTTTATATTGTTTTATTTGACGAAATATGTGCTTTTCTCTTTAATTGTTAACTTCTTCATATGAGCATGACTTACTTCTGTATGAAATTATTTCCTGTAGTTTGCACTTCCATCTGTTAAATCTAGCTCTGTGCTGTTTGATTATGTTTTCTAACCACATATATACTTTTGAATATTTTAAATGGAAAAGCAGTTTGTGCTTCAGCCTGAAAAGAGCTATATGAATAAAATTGTTATTATTGCTTCTTTGCACATCATGGCTTTGCGGCCCTCCAACGATACAAACTAAATATTATGAGACAAATTTGTAAAGGACATAAGAAATAATAATGTCATCAAAATAATCATAGAAAAATACTATCCTGTCAGAAAACACAGGTACTTCATCCCAGATCAACATCCAAATGTATTGATCTAATCCATGTACAGCACAATCCACAGTGTTGAAAACATATAACATTATAACGTAATACGGTAACATTTAAATCCAATGTCAATTAAAAAATAAAAGTAAAAACACTTTGTCTGTGACAATATTTGTAGCCAAGAACATTCAGAAACATATTCTCTCAGACCAGCCTGAAGCAGCACCACTTCTCCAGGCTCATGGTGTGAAATTCTTGCATAATTCCTGATATATATTCTTTCAAAGCTCTTTGTGAAAAAAAAAAGTATAGTCAAGTGCTATCAACCATGTACATCCTACAACACAGAATCTAATTATTACATAAAATTGCAACAGTTATGTCATCCTCTGCAGCTGTGTCAGTCATCCCAGGCTTCAAAGACACAGTTTTACATGAACACTGTGTGTACAGTAAATTGATCTTTAATCTTGTTTCTCCGTCTTGTACTGTGTTTGATGCTCTGTGCTTGCTGTGGGAATGACTGTGCTGATGTTATGTATTCATTTTTCTTAAATCTTCATCTTAATAATGTAACATTGGGATATAAATTATTATGCAACAATAACCAGTTCATGGGCAACAGCTCCAAATGAAAGAATGCTGCATGTAAATGGACAGTTCTGGACCATTGATTTGATGTAATCAGTGTTTCCACTGTTTATATGAATAAATAAGAATGGAATGGAATAATAATAATATAATAATAATAAATGAGCAAAGTGATTAAAAAAACAGAATGGAGAGCAAGAGGAATTTAAAACATCATTTGATATCATCCTCCAGTATAATAATATTCTCCATTGTGTGAGTCATGCAGTTTTATATCTTCTGTTAATACTGTTTCTTAAGACGCTGGTCAATAAATCTCATTAAAGCTGCATCAGAATCAAGAGCAGAGAGAGAAACATGAGGAGGAAAGCTTTTAGTGCAATTCAAATTCCAATTTATATTCTTCGTGTCATTTTAGAAACTGATGTGATGCGATTTACAGAGTTTCCTGAAGGAAGATGAGAAACTCAACACCTGACGCTAGCGTTAACATCAGGTGTTGAGCCACACTCGACCTTCAATTGCAAACTAATGACGTCTACAAACAACTGATGAACGAACTGCCTCAGTGAATGGACTGCAGGACCATGTCAGTGTTAGAGGACAGGCAGAGGTTTTACAGATAGCGTCTTTACATAAGGTCTTGCTGTAATCTAAATAGTTTTAACAGACTAAAAACTTTTAAGCAATTTTTATCTCACCAAAAACTCCCCTTATTTTCCAGACTCTGACACCAAATCAGCCCTACGAGACATGACTGTTGTCTTGCTTAAGAATTCACTCCAGAATGTGTCTCTGTGCTGAATAAATTATAGCCCCTGCATGTTTTTCAAAGTAAATGCATGCTGAATAATTGCTGCGCTCCTGCTCACTCTGCATCTCCACTCCCCTTAAAACATTGACACTGTACTCACTGCCTCATCTGCCTCATCATGTCCAATCCACATTTTGACTAGAGGGCTGTTGTTTGAGGATTTTATCTTGAAACCACTGGGAGAAAGGACGAGGGCCCCCAAAGGCATGACCTTCCCTCACTGCCACCAATTATATCAAGGCCTTATAAAATATAGATTATGTGCCATCTCGGTGCTGACATATCTAAAGGCTTGTAGCACAGGGAGTGTGCAGGGCGGCCATTGGCAGACCCCGAGGGGAGGCCATGTTGAATATGACAAGACAAGGAATACAGTAACACAAAGGATGACCTTGATGAGGAAAACTTGGCTCTGGCTACGAAAAATAAATAAATAAATAAAAAAGAGGCTCACTTCCAGGGGACTGTGTGATCAATTCAAATCTAATCAAGGCTCTAAATATTAAAATGCACTGATTGCAATGATATTCATTACCCTAAACTGCAATCCGGACCAATAACCATGTATTATTAATGGATAGGAGCCGAGTTTGGAACAATTGGCATTTAACTTTGTGTCTTAACCTTTCAGCATAAATGTCAAGACAAATTCTAATAGAAAAAGTTTGAAGTTCATCCAACAGTGATTTCATACATTTCAGCTCAAGTGTGTTTCTGGGCCCGTATATATTCAAACCCTGTAAGGTGGTGTGAAAGGCGATCAGAGATGAAATTTACAAACTTTGTCGGCAAGATATCACATTTCATGGGGAGGCATGATAGAAAATCATAAACAGCTTTGCAGGTCTCACTTTTTTTATCCCCCCAATACACAAATCTGTACCAAACTCTGTGAATCAGAGAAAAAAAAAAAGATGTGCCAGTGGCAAGATGCTCCCATGATGTGATCCACAGCAATGCAACAACACAAATCGTGTCAATAACAAAAGAGTCTTACTTCAAGGAAGTGAATCTTGCCTGGTGTTTTAATTGAACAGGACCCTGTGTGGGCAACATCAGGGGTACAAAAGGTTCCTTATCATATCACATGACAAGTGTTGATGCAGAAGAGATACTGGATACTGGCTGCTGTACTTTGGAAAAAAAGAATGAGGGTTGAGACACAATACCTTTACATTGAATTAGGTACCACCATGGGACCTTTAATGGTCATATATAATCATAAAGGTAAAACCATCCATCCATTTTCAATAACCATATGTCCTCATCAGGGTTGCAGTGGGGTTAGAGCCAATCACACAACAGGGCACACCCTGGACAAATACCAGTTCATCACAGGACTGACACTTAGAGACAAGTAAATATTCACACTCATATTCACACCTACAGGCACTTTAGCATCAACAGCTTTTTTAATGAGCAGCTTTCATATCTTTGGACTGTGGGAGGAAGCAGAGTACCCAGAGAGAACCCACACAGACACCGGGAGAACAAACTCCACACAGAAAGGCCTCAGCCGAGTTTGAACCAGAAACCTTCTTGCTATGAGGTGCGGAACGAACCACTCTTTGCAGAGCCTTGTGTTTTGTTCTGTGCTCTTTCCATACCGGACAAGATATTCCAGATGATGCAAGAATAGAAATTCCATCTGAGGCTGTCATGTGGTTTCCTATATTACCAATTAAATGACAAAAAAAGAACCCGGGACCTCCCAGCCCCTGAGACAAGGGGACCCAAGGCAGTAACCCTCTAATCCAACCTTGGATCTGGTATTACTTTTAGCAGCAGACCCCTCTGACCTCCCATAATACTTAACATAAAACAAAAAGTCCTGCTGAAATGTTCTCTCTTCAGATCTGTCTCCCTTCTGAAACATAAACCCTTTTGTCAGCTATTTCTTCAAACCCATGAGCTTAAATCTGTGGGGATCAGCTGCAGAGCCACTCTGACTGGCAGGGGTGACTATTTCACCTCTGGTGTATCCTGTTGTGTTACATCCGTCTGAACAGACGCACAGACACCCATTCAGAGACAGCGATGTGATGTGTGTGCTACAGATAGCGGAGGAAGTGTCATTATATGTCTGTGAGCTGAGGATGAAAGCGGGTCAAGTCTTCCCTTCTGCCCTTTTAACCTTTATCAATGGATTCCCTTCATCCTGGCTCCGTTCAGCTCCTGCCTTGGAGACTGCAGAGAAAGATGGTTTTCATTCATTCATTCACTTGTTCATTGCCTTTCCTTCCATGTTGCTTACTCTCCTCTGTCTCTTTTTCTCCTTCATTTTTCTTTGTCTGTCTTCTGTCTTAGCTCCATTATCTCTCCAGCTCCATCTTAGGGGAAATCTGCTTAGCAGCCTTGAGCATACTTGCTTTCCAATTAAATCAAGATGTATTTGCCTTTCAAAAGCCTCCCTTTCCTCACTCTTTCTCCCATCGGAATAATTGATGGGGGTCTCTGGCCTCATGATGAATGGCTTCCAAGCCTGGAGATGAATGGAAAGATGAATGATTTCACCCCTGTGAGGGCCAGAGAGGGCTGGAACAAGGAGTGCTGACATTGTGACAAATACACTGACCATAGCAACCGAACCTGGTCGAATCAGCGAGGGACGGGGGTGGGGGGGGGGGGGGGGGGGGGGGGGGGGGTGGGGGGTGGCACGTGCTCACCGCGGCTCAACAGACGTTCCTCTTACTGACGCCGGCTCTGCATGTCTGGTTACCCCACGGACAATTACCTGAGTCTCGCAATTAACTGCAGGCACAGCGATAATGCTGACGGCTTGCCAGGAGACGAGTGGAAGTGGCGGCCGGCCAGCTAGCTGGTGCTGGAGAGCGCAGCATTGGGCGGTTGTGTTTGCGCGCTCAGTGGAAATGTGAAGGCCAAGAGAACAGGTGCAGTAAGGTGAGAATATGCCCCAGGTGACTTTATGTGGATGCTGCCACATCTTTCCTGGCCAAGATTTCTCAGCTGAAACAAGTTTTTCCTCTGCCTTCACACCACTCGCTGTCATACAGCTGAGAGGTAGCAAATGTTTATAAGAACAAATTCAATGAGCGTATGACGGGCCATCTGTTTTAAAAGGCCAATAAGTAAGACTGTTACTACCCTGCAGAACATAATGATCATAATATATCCATGTAGGGCATGAAAGGAGTTTTGATCAGTACCAATGACTCCATGATTATATTGCCAGCTGGCTTTCCAAAACTTTCCAGGCTGGAGATTTTTCTTTCAAAAAAATGAAATAATGAAATGAAAAACTTTTATTGTTATCTTCTGCAGAAAAGTAAGCAGAGACATAGCTGGAAATTTGAGGCCCAGGAAAGATCAGATCTCTGTAAGTCAGATCTTTGTTGGTCCTCTCAAGCTGTGCCTCACACATTCAACCTTTCAACCACTGTGGGTCGTCTTCATTTATTTTGCCCCTCTAATTACCCAGCTGTCATTCTTGCAATTCCTGCTATTTACAAGGAAGAGACACGATAACTGAGGCATTAAATATTCCTACATCTGATTACATTGTATTATTATTATCACTTAGATGGCGTTTCTGCTCACCTAATGATTCAACTCTACTTTTAGCTGTTTTGCTGTCCACCAACTCACTCAATTTTATCTGCTGTTTTTGTGGGAGCAGGTGGTTTTTAGACCTAACAGTAAAGTCGAGTGGTGTAGAGTGGGGTTATAATTATGTGGCCTTGTCACTATGAGCAACCACTTTCACATACTCATGCTCATGTGATCTATCCTTAATAAAATAGTTGTTTATCACAGCTTTACAGACCAACAATTTGTTTTAACTTTCCAATAAACTTTTAATTGTGCTGTGATGAAATAACCTTTGTTCAAACTTTCAAAATCTGGACATCTTACACAGTAATATACTTTAAAAATGCATAATAAATAACTTTATGCAATGCCCTAAGATCAGTGTAAAATGAAGTAGCTGGGGTATAAATGACATTAATTAGTGAGGCAATGCAGTGACAAGCAGTATATATAAAGTAAATTAAAAGAAAATGTGAGGAAATAATAGAAAAAAGCTATGAATTATTTCTCATTTGTGAAGTACGAGAACAACTTGTTAGCTTTTTTTTGTTTCGTTTCTTTCTTATTTTTGAGATGTTTGGGAAAATGGCCATTATTCTCCCACTCATAAAGATTCTTTTGCAACTGTGATGCAGTGACTTGAATTTTTATCTTAACAGCATGTGAGTCATTGTGAATTGAAAATAAATGATCGGTATGTGTCAGCTATAATAAAGATCTGACACTCATTATTTCAGAAACACTTGTTAAAGTAAGTTTCAGGAACAAATGGGACAGATAGCTGTTGATGCATCGGTGACATGCTGAAAAGTTACGTGATGTGGCAAAGAGAAATGTCTTCAAAAATCACGACAATGTGCCAAAACACAGAAAAAGATTACTAGTGCAGAAATGACTCACCAGCACACACTGAAGGGCAAGAACAAGAAAGCTACAGTAGTATGCATCCCAGTTTGACTTTACTGCACTATATCATAAGCTGTTTTTGTTATTTTGTTTACCCGGTGTATAAGAATAAGCAAATGGCCAAAACATGAACTCTCCTTTGTAGCACATTTGTTCCGCCTGAAGCACCACTGGGTGCACAGAATGCTTGTCAGCTTTCATGAGGCATTTATACGATACTTGCATCACTTCTGACAAGGCGGTGGAACTCTGTGTCAGTTTATTGGGAAACATCTTAAATATAAAAGAGCTTAAGGGTAGTGTCTGCTTTCCTCATGCCATCCAGCATCGCAGCCATAACACTGTGTTAGGAAGCCAGCCAATCCATGACTTGCTTAAGAGTTGGGCAACACATCAGATCTAAATTCTACTTAAAAAGTCTGGAAAAGTATTGCTGCATGTTTGCTCACGCAGTATTGTGGAACTGTTCATAGTAAGTGGAGTTCAATCTCATTATCAAGCAGGAAACTTCATTCTTTACCTAAGAACTGTTTGACAACTACATCAGCTGAGATTTAGCGTGAGGTGTGCTCACAGCAACCGGGGATTCTCACGTCGACCACCGCCACCATGTTTTCTGCCAGAATGCTCGCCACATGGGATTTATAAAACAACCTTTCTACCATAATACAAAGTTTTAAATAATTTTGGTGCCACACACTGTTATTTGTACACCTGTTCTCACACCATATCAAGTCACAACAACTATTTAATGTAATATGTCAAACTGGATGATATTTTATGGGGAAATGTTTAATGGTCTCCATGATTTACAGGGTTTCATGATGGACAGTAAACTGCTGTAAATTCTCTTTCGTTGCTGTTAGCTAATGTTAGTTTAGTTTGTTAGCTGGGCTGTCTGTGAGTTCAAAGCACCGGGGGAATCTTAGTGTTTGTGTTTTCAGGCCTGCGGTTGAGGGGAATGCAGATGGGGAGCGGAGCTGGTGTTGTGATTGGAGCTGGGCAACCAGGCAATGTCATTGGGTGCTGCAGTCTTTGTGAGTGAAGAGGATGTTCAAAGAGGAAGCTAAGAAAACAAAATGGAAAGTGACTGAACAAGAAGTCACTGGACAAGAGTAAATCTGGGAGTCCAATGTCCAACAAGGCACTGCATATTAATTGTTGCTAACTTGACTGCAGCCCTGCACATGCATAAATTGAGTGGTGCAGACGGTATGCTAACTTGAAGTAGAGGGTCTTGGCAGCCAAGCTGCCGTTTGTGACGAGGTGGCTGTGAGAACATGTTGAACAAATGACTGGTAAAGGAAATGAAGTTTTCAGCGTCTCATTGTAAGTACTGTAGTACTCAACTGTGAAAGCTGAAACGTTTCTGATGGAGCGGAGGCTAGTCCAGATGCTACATCAAGACTTCACATCCCTTCTCTTTGGACCACCTTATGGTACTTACCATGCATTTTCTAACATCAGGCATCGGTTCACTTCAAGCAGTGGTTGAAAACCGAGTAAAATCTGCACGCTGTGCCACAAAGTGCCTCTATGGCACCCCCAGTGGATGCTTTGAAATGATATCTCAATTCATGATATTACTCTTCAATATGAGCCCACAGTTGCTGCAGCAAAGGCCCAACACAGTGGCATGGGAGCAGAAGTGATGCTGCGCTGGTCTCTGTTCTGGGCTGTGTGCACTGTGAGCCCAGGGGCGATGTAGGGATAAAAAGGTTTGAGCTGTGCTCAGAGAGGGGCTGTTGGGGGGACAGGGGCTCAGGGACGTGACAGCAGAAGATCCATTTAGATTAGACGGTTTTAATATCCTCTGAAGTTTCCAATAAACAGCAGTTGGAACCACTGCTGCTCCTTCGTCATTTGATTGTCCATCACCTCGGATGTAACCTCAGCTGATGTGGTTTTGAATCGCTGCCCTGACTGGCTTTGTATCTACGCTGTTATATCAACAACAAGCGATAAACCCATCCTGCAATCTGCTGCTTGCTACACTGTAAGCCAATTCAGAGGCACTGACACAGGTGCCTGGAATAGGTTAGCCAGCAGGCTGCCTGAATGAGGCATTTCCAGGAAATATGCTAGAATATAATTATTCATTTTACACTCTCTATTGTGGTACTCGCGTCCACACTCCAAACATGAAGAAAAAGGTTATTACTTAGGCAGGCAGAGCAGGAGAGGATATCCTCTCCATTACAGATGTCTTCATAAAATTCCTGCATGTTCTACAGCTTAAAAGCCGGCAACAGCAATGTTTTTCTGCCAGAATGTAATGTTTTTTTATGAAGACTTTTTTTTTTCTATCCAGCTAGTCAATCAAACACTCATGCCCATGATTGCTCTGCATGGTTTCAAGCATTTCTAGCACAAAGCTGTTAAACCAAGCAAAACAAAGTGAGGTCAAACTCAAGCAATTCCAACAGAAAGCCAAAGATTTGTATCCATCCATCTGGACACCTCATTATCTCCTGATATTTAGCAAGCCAACATTTGTCCTTCTTTTTCCTTTTTTTCCTCCCTGTTTCTGAGTTAATGGCTGCTGTTTCTGTTCAGAAATGTGAACGTGGGTGATGTTTTCATGTGGCTGTCATCCGTCATCTACACATAAAGGGAAAAAAACAAAAAACATGTATTGTATAGAAGAAAGAGTATAGACGGGGACAGGTAAATTGTTCTGGAAGGCTGTTCATTAATTCAGGTGTTTAAAGGCTGCCAGTCAGCTTGATATCAAGCAATATGCTTTTGATATCTGACAATAGTGTAGTATGCTGAAACAATGCAATAAAGCACACACTCTGCTACATGGGTCAATAGTCCAAGGCTGCGAGTGAAAGGTCTGAATGCAGTCCAAGTCATGAGCATGAAATTCACTCTGCTGTCTCTGTTTTATTCATCTTCTCTTCTGCTCTGCCTGAGAGGACAGAACAGCTAACAGGCAAAACTTAGAAGCCAACATAAGTATGAAATATGTCTTTATCTATGTATTTATGTAAGATCCATTTTTAAATAGAATGTTTATAAAATATCTTGATAAGGAACTATGTCCGAGACACATTCCCCTAAGGACCAGGATCAAGTGAAATGTGTTATAAACGTCAAATATCCAAAGAGGAAAGGCTTTGGGGTTGATCCTTCAGTGGGCTGCTACAGGTGCAGCCACTTGAGAATCACCTCTGCAAAGAGTGTGTGCGGTGAAAAGGCTAGTGTAGAACCGAGTGATCAAATCTGATTGGCTGTTGCTATGTTTCTGAGGGAAGAAAGTGCATAAAATAGTTTTGGGTTCCCAACACACCGAAAAGGGTGGTGGGTACTTATGTCTATGACACGTGTTGTGTTGTTGTGTTGTTGCTGGTTTGTGTTGCTATATCAACCCCCCACCTTATCCCACTGTCACATCACATCTACCGGCATCAAAACAAAGGTAGGGAGTATACTGAAGACTGCTTTTTACTTGATTTGATTGGCTGACTATGTGAAATGTGACATTGACAAGCAGGCTTGAAATACATCAATGCAAATGTGTCAGTTTCCCTTTCTCACTGAAATCAGTCTGCTGGATGATGACTTGTAAAAAGCAGCACATCATCAGTTAAATCAACTAAAGTAGCACTTTGTCCATGACACTTGACACACACAACGCTTTGATGCATCT
Organism: Nibea coibor; assembly: GCA_023373845.1. Lineage (NCBI taxonomy): Eukaryota > Metazoa > Chordata > Actinopteri > Sciaenidae > Nibea > Nibea coibor. The sequence goes on along the minus strand of CM041725.1, from coordinate 20,716,736 downwards.
CAGCATTTCATTCATTTCTGTGAAGAAAACTAAAGCTAAAGAAACTGTTTAGATAATTAAGATTTTAATTAAATTGATGACAGAATAATGGCATGAGGAAGACCTCAACACAAGCTATAATCACGGAGCTCATGAAACAATGAGAAGAAAACAGCGAATCTGTTCAGCCTATTAAGTATGTATATCCATCTCTGATGCAATATTCATAATCTGCTTTCCGAACGGCTCGTTTGACACAAACGCCACTATTTAGGTTAAATGGACAGTTTATCAGTTGTTCTTGTCTGTTACTGTTATACATTGAATACAATATGAAATCATCATAACATATGTCACAAAGTCAGTTTACTCAGATTTGGGTTCTTTAAGGACAAGGATTGGGAAACAGCAGGTTAAGGTGCGGCTTCCAACCAATCATTAATCAACACTGTGAAGTATTGTGCAGATGTTGTAGGAAAACAAATTAAATATATTCAAGACTTGCCAGATTTGTTAATTTGTTAATTCACACTTTTTGATAGTTAGCTTGATTAAAAAATGTTAATCTGAGAAACATTATGTTCATTCCTTTTGAAATGTCGTAAATTTGTAGTATATGAATGTCATTTCTCAGAAACAAATTAAGTTCAGACTCCAACAGTGACAGCAGTGTGCTGCTGCACTAATTAACAAGGAACCTTGTCACAGAAAACACAATTTTTCACTGCAGTGATAACAACACATCATCACAGCTTCCAGCTTGTCCACTTGGATCATCTTGTCTGAACATATTAACACCAATGGGGGTCAGATCATGGGTCAAGTCTTAGTTACCATTGTGGACATTAGGATGTCTGCACAGACACACACACATTATGAATGACGTTTATGGGACTGTAACTTTCCACTCTCACACTAACCATGGCAGACAGGCCAAACATTATAAATGAAGGCTAAAATGTCAGAGTATATATGCAAAGACCTTGGGCTACTCACTCAGCATACCGCATGGAGAAATTGTTGTTTTGTTTTGAGTAATGAGGCTTTTTCGACAGTGATGAAGTACTATTGCACAGCTGTGAGCTAACAGAGTGAACTATGAAATATGGTTCCATACCTGTGAGGTATTCTGGGTCAGGCACAGGGTCCGACAGCTCCTCGTGGCACTGAACCTCTGTTGGCACCGATGCCACCACCATGCCATCTGGGAGCTGCTGCTCGATGCCTCGGGCAAAGTTCTTCTGCCTGGTGTTATAAGAGAAGACAAAATGGGAGGTCCTGTTTAGAGACCGAAGCACTCAGTCATCCAACAAAGGGAAAAATGAGAAGCAAGGAGTCGCATGGATAGAAGGAAATTAGGAGGTACAATCAAGATGAAGGTAAAAAGTATGATGGGGGATAAAAGGTCAAAAGGCCATGTGCTGCAGTCATCCTTTCAGTTCTTTCAGTGTCATCTTTTTCTGGTGGATGGATGGAAATGGATGTTGACAAAGCAGGGTCAGAGCAAACAAGAATTCTGCTCTCTATCTGAAAATCTTCTGCGCTGAACACAGACACAGACACAGACACAGACGTGGATAATGGCCATGTAAGGACGACTGCTTTGGCCTTGTTGAAGAACCTCATCAATATGACAGAGACAATCAGTCAGTGAAATGAGGGGGTGGTAACATCCATGGCCAACTGTGGGAGAGGATATCAGGCAGATACATGTGCACCCAGTTTCACACTGATTAAGATTTATAAGAACAGCATCATGCTTTTCGACAGCCATAAATCTAAAACAAAGCGTCTACATGCATACTTCCCTCTTTGTGAAGGGTCCATAGCCACCCAGACATCATCCACTGGTCTGTGGACTACGCTTTTGAAGCCGCAAGTTTGGCATTATGGCCATTGCCATCTTGGTTTGTTGAGCCTAAAGTGGCTATATTTCAATGGTATGCTGGAAACAGGGTGAATAAGTCTCAGTTTGGCTTTGTCATGATTAGATATGACTGAGAACCTATGAACACATTGTGGTAGCATCTTATCAATCACACTAACCACATTCTAAAGCAAACCCTGCAATATAGGCTAGTATACGCTAAAAAGGACCATTGTTTAGTTATATTATTCTTCAACTATGTTTTATTATGTTTATGCACCAATTCATCAGAACAAATTCATATGTGAAAACTTATTCGGCAATAAGCCTGATTGTGATTCAGACGCTGATGTTTTCAGAATGGCAATATTTATTTAATTGAATCTTTATTAAGGCAGAGAGACAAAATAGTCAAAAGAAAATGAATGAAAAGGATGAATGAAAGCATTGAAGAGTTGATCAAAGATGGATAAGGAAGTGTGTTTTTCAAGTGTCAAATTGCAAAGCAATACTTTCTGGTACATCATTAAGGGGAAATCAATATATACTAACAATTATGCAGCACTGTAAGGTGTATTGAAGTGACAAAGTCTCACATAAAGCATGTCATTTTTCATTATGTTGATTGTTCTGCTGCAACGTGACTCATCTCCAGTCTGAGAGCTGATGTCCTCATTTGTCTGCTGCTGTCAGTGACTCTTGGTTGAACTCGTTTTGTCCACTCCATCACTCTCTGTCTCAATGCCAGTTCGGTTCACAACAAGGCTCCACAACAGAGTGACTTCAATAAATCAGCAACACAAGTCACTCAGGCGACTTGGAACCAAAACGGATGAGAATATATCTTTATTATACTCATGTAGAGATTCAGAGTCCTGCAATTAGTTTGACTCAGGACTGCTGTTTGATCGCCTTCTCACAGTGTGGCCACATTCCCAGATCTCAGCAACCAACTTAGTTATTCTTAGTGATAGGAGGGTCACACCCATGGAGACGCAGGTGGCAATAAATTGTCCTTAACATACTGGCTTGGAGCCCACAGGGCACAGCTCTGTTACATTGCACCTGCAACAATGCTGTGGTTCATGGTCCATGTGGGGGTTCATACCCACCAAGGGTGTTTCAGAAGTACCTACTAGGTTGAGGTTATGAACTGGTCTGTAAGGTTCTGTAGTATACCAAGTATACCAAGCAAAAACTACAATAATGTCAGTGTAATCTCTGAATGAACTGCTGCTGTTTACTCTCAACTTTCAAATTATCCCTTCATGTATACAGAGAATCTTTCCTGCCCATAACCATATCTGACACCAGTTATTGAATTAAGTAAATAAGATCTGGAGTGTCTTAATTATCCTAAATCGATGTTCTTCTCAGCTGCAGGGCTTTTTCAGACAAACATTTCTATTAAAAATCAGCTTAAAACATACAAACAAGCACTAAAAGTTCTCACAGTGATAGTTTTCCTTTCAGTATACAACACATATAATATAGCATTTGATTCATGCAGTGCTCTGAACCTGAGCTGTGAAATAAAATTTAAAAAAAGAGAAATATTTACAAATCACAAACTGTTGCCTCTGGGAAAGTCACAACTTGAGAACAACAGAAGCCACTGGCTGGAGTAGAGACAGCGTCAAATACTACCATTCAAATGACATTTTATTTACATGGCGGCGGCGTGGCTGGCGGTGGAACAGTAATTAGAAGAAAATCCGGCTCATAAAAACAATACAAAGTTTGCCGCTGGTGATGTGAAACAAAGGTTATCTGCTGGTGTGGGTGGCACGAAATGGGATGCCACTTATCAATGCACCGGAAGAATCTGGAGTGGAATAATGTTGAAAGGTCTCTGCTCTGTTAGATCCATGTATGTTGTGCACACACTGTTTATTTGCTTGTTACTGGATTTGTGTCACAGAACGATGAAGAACAAGGTTCACTGGTACGCTGACTGGAGTCAAACATTGCTCAAAGCGACGATGCGTGTTTTTAGCTGTTAGTTTAACAAAGCACACAAATGGGGTAATGAGTGGATATTTGTTGCTGTGTTGTTTCTTTCTCTGCTGTGTAGAATATGGGCTGACTTCCTACTGCTGCATTCATGTCTGACAGTTCTACTGGATGATGATGTAACATTCAAAAGCCAGCTGGAGCTGGAAAGATGACATATTACGTTTTCTTAGATGTTAACTGACGTTTTTTTCTTCTTCTTCTAGAAGCTGTGGTGAAGTAGCCATCGGTTTAATGAATTATTAAAATATCACAAAACACAAGGACACTTATGATTAATGAAAACAACCCTTTCACTCAGCCGCTAACTGTCTGAATAAGCTCACAGCTTTCAATAAGAACCAATCAGGGCCACCAACAATCCGTCCCCACCCTCTTAGACACATTTCATATTTTAATTAACTGAGTCAGTATCCCTCTTGAGACGGGGATTTGGGGGTGGGGTACTGTATGCTGAGGCTGAGTGGTGGTGGTGGGGTGGTTGTCAGGTGGGAGCATGGTCTTAATCATTGATCCCAGGATGAGAACAAAGGGCACTAAAATATTCATTAAAACCTGCTCTGAGCTTGTCGTGTGAGAGAGGAATAAGGAGGAGGAGGAGGACAGCGTTAGGAGTAATGAGAGGAGGTTAGCTTTTTAACATCTCATTACTGGAGTCCACTGGCTCCCACAGAGACAGGAAGATAGAGACCCTGTCACAGAGCTATGTAATATGAAACAAGATCATATCGTAGCCCGGTGCTCCCGAGATGTGACAGCGATAAGACCTCCTTCCTGAGCGTGGACGCTCATATCTCACGTTGCTTTGTAACCAAAATCCATCTCGTGTCCCACCGGTGGCAATGATGCGACAGGGTGTTACCTTACAAAGAAATCAAATAAATAAACCTTGTGTGTTTGAAATTATAATAACAAGTGCGCCCCCTCCTGAAGCAGGGAGGGCGTGGTGTACTTCCCTTTTACCGGAAAACATCAGAAGCATTTCAGGGTTACTGAGCTCGACAGATGAACCGTGAGGGAGCCACGCTGGGTGGAGTTTGTGTGTGATGATGGAGCTGAAAGGCCTTCGCTGGCCAGCAGACGGGGAGTCCACACACACGCAGCAGGTGTGTGCATGAAAGCGTGCAAACATTCATTTATATGTGGATATTTTTCTATATCTGTTGTTGCTCCAGACAATCTGCATGGAAACAGTCTCCCGCCCCCAATAAATAAAACTTTAGCAGGCAAAACTTTCACTTGGTGGGATTGTTTGATATTTTAGAGGAGGAGATTTTTGTGTGGGGTATCAGGATGAAGATGAGAATAAAGCAGGTGTGTTACAGATGAAAAGAAACAAACACTAGAAAATGGTGCTATTGCAGCTGGAGGAAAACAAATCGAAAAAAGCAAACATGATGCCATTCGTCTGGAGAAAGAAAAAAAGCTCTATGTTATGATTACACGACATTCAAATTTGACTTTTGGTTGTCGCTGAATGATGCAGGCAGATGCTTTGAGCCTCTCCAAAGCGGTGGGGGTAGAGGCTTTTGTGAAAGTGCCAGAGAACATCACATGAAGGTTTCTCTTTTGTCCCTCCCTCCATCTCTCAGGAGTAAACAGTACCTCTAATCAGGATGCGGTCCTGTAGGACACGGGTCATGGTGCTGTTTCACTTATTGCATATTTTAGCTACCAGAGGAGAAGTCGATGACTGCTGAAGCCTGCACATCACAATTTTGCAAGTGGCTGTGAAAAATAAGTGAATTTTCTACAGTTGGAAAGCTTCTCTGACTAGAGGTCATTTAACACAGAGACGGTTAACTGCACACTCCTCGGTCCTCAGCGTTACTGTCTCGTGGGAGTGGAGAGTGGGAGTGATGAAGAGATTCAGCCACCGAGTCGAGTGTTTAGGACAGCTTTTTCTGCGCCTCGGAGTCTTCTCAAAAGAAGACTTATATTTGAGCCAATAAATCTGCGGCATGGTACTGCATATCAAATGGACAGAACATTCTCCCCCCCGCTGTTTCTTTAATATTCGAGAGGTACTTTGGCAATTTGGCTGACGGCTCTAGCAAGAGAGATTTTTTTTTTTAGAAAAAAGGTCAATGTCGATGGAGACTTGATGTCTTGACTTTTATTTCCTTGTTGAGGAAAGGCTGAATAATGCTACATTTCTGTTCATTAGCACTGAGGTCTGATAGCTGCTTCCATTTTGGATCAAATTCCAATTTTACAAAATACCCAGACTCCCCATGGCAATAAGGCATCTCTCATCAACGTAGTTTAATAGCAAAGAGCCATGAAAAAAAAACATTCAGGTAATATCAGACTTCTTTTCTGCTACTTCTACTGGTTAACAAACTGGTTAGCAATCCTGTAAGTAACTTGGCTCTTGACTGGTCATTGGACTGTCAACATGCTGTCTATACTCACGAAAAACATTTTGTGAGGGGAAAGATAACTCATTGACCATGAGTGTTTTTGCAGTCCAACAAGATGCTGATTGCAAAGGTTCACAGATTTTCAGAAGTCTGAATCTCAAAGATCAGGCCCTCCAGAAACTGGTACAGGTTTTAAAAACTAAGTATGAGAGTAAGTAGGCATCAACGGTTATTGCACTGGGTCAGATACATATATGGTTTGATTGGCCTGGGAATGGTGAAAAATTTCACACCTTCATTTGTTTGGTTCACTTTCACACTGCACCTTTGAAAGCAGACCAAACAGCGTGGACAATGTTATGCAGTTACAACAGCTGCTTATAGGAAGAAAAAAACCCAACTCATTTACTGGATCTCTGATCTTTGGTTCGCAGAGTCAGTTTGCTTTCCCACTGTAAGTGAACTGCACCAGGGTCTCACCAAGAGACCCGTGTTTTCAGGCGGGCCAGGTTCGGATGAGCTTTCACACCTGCCCAAACGAACCGGACTATCCGACTAAACAAACTCTGGACCCTGTTCACAATGCAACCTTTTGGCCGATCCTCATGGAACACTGACTAGTAAATTCACATGAATGTTCTTTTAACAATATATTTAACAAATCTGACACTGTTTTTCAGAACAGTCATTTCTGCTGTGCAACATTAAATTTGACATTTTGTTTCCTTTGGGACAGATTTGCGACCATGTATCAGACATGTATTGACAGAGGCTGCCTACACTTTTTCTTTGCGTTTTCAAATAACTATAATTACAATAATAACTATAATAGCATCTAACTCAACAGCTCCACTCAACACCAAACCCCTGACACAGCTTCTGTTCTGACTTTTGTTCATTTCACATTCAAATGTTCATCTGGTCCAGTTAGGTTTTATATCAACATGCTGGCTTATGGTCAGTTTTAATCCATTTGCTGCTGTCTCTTAGAATTAGACCTTGCATTAACCATGCCTCCCAAAGGAGTCGTCCTTCCTCTTCCACCACCTCATCTGCACAGGAAGCATTTGGTGTTCTTCACAGTCTGCCTCAGACCTCCGCTCTGCATTCACAAGCACTTTCAAATGAAATAAGAGAATTTGAGATTTAGATGCTTGATGATATTAACTTTGGTGATTCACCAGCCCATTCCTCTCCACAACTCCAGTGGTGGATCCCTAAGTGGGCGAGTTGCCTCCGGGCGACGGAATCCATGCCTGGCCTAAATTAAATTCCTGGGCCGCAGATGACTTTGCTGACCTTCTGGCTTCCTGAGTTCAGTGGAAATGATTGCAGCAGACAGACAGCGATAATTAACCACCTTCAAAGTACTTTATTATCCACATCAAACCCTGTGCAAATCATGAAAGGAATACGGCATCTCTTTAGACCTGTGTGGCTTAAACGTCTCCAAAGAGGTGAAGGAAGATATTTTTTAAGTATTTCTCCTCCTCTCAGTATTTGCCTGAGATTAGGAGAAATGTCTTGTGTTTTATAGAGGACAATCCCTGACAGTGGCAGGCTTTACTATCACGCTTATCCTTTTTTATTGGGAGGGAACTGACATAAAATCTACCTGAATCTCCTTGCCCCATAATGAAATAACCTTTAAATATATTGATTCAATCTGATTCGCTTTTACAACGCCTGGTAACACATCTACCCCCTGATTATTTATGCACTGCAACTGTTTCCATTTTACCATTGTGTGATTCAAACCACATATCGGCCTGAGAGAGCACTTGGGTAGCATCAACAATAACCAGTAGTGCTGCATGGGGAGTTAGGGAACAATAAATGACTAAATTTAGTAAAAGACCTTATTGTTCGTGCCCTACCTTTAGAAATACATGGTCATATGTACTGGGAACAGGGGTTAGAATTTGTGCTGATCACTAGCCATTTCTGAAAGTGGTCATAGGCACAGTACACAATACACAGAGGACATTAATGCTCTGTGCGATTCTGTATATGAAGAAGAACTGAATGTTTTCTCACGTTTTTAGAATTTTAATGCTTGTTATACAAGAAAAACCAGAGGGGGCCAAGTCTGATTTTAAATAGAGAGCTGCAGATGATGAGTCAAGAAACAGTGTTTATTCATTTCTTATGTTCTTTCATAGTTGATAGATGATGTGAATCCAATGTTAAGTAGAATAACAACAGTCCTCTTTAAAAGCGAAATGCTCCAGCATTGCAGCAATGTCTGATACTCTGTTTTTCAGCATATCCTCGTATCACTTAACATGTCTGCACGCTTTTATTAGACCTCATAGTGCTGACCTGAGGTTATTTCTGTGTGCAACTGGCAGCAAAGGAAAATCTGTCATACCATTTCAGAGAGTTGTTTTTTTTTTTTTGGCCGGAGGCACAGGAGCACTGTTGTTCTAACGTCAAGGTGATCTTATGAACTCCATGCTACACCTGTTGAATGCAGCTGTGGACTGTGAGGATGGATGCTGGATGTGGACTTTGCACCTGGAGATATATTTATATATGGTATCTGGATACTGACATCTGATAACCATCTGATCAATGCAAGTCTGTCTCACATCATACTGTTCAAAGAATGAAAGTAGAATGGGAAACAAGTATTTTTTTCTGGTACTTCCCAACAGTATATAACAAAAATCACTAGAAATGAAATTACTTAAATTAATGCAACCCGGACCAGGATAAGTGGCAGAAAATGGATACAATACATTAATCCATTCAGTTTTTTTGTGGGGGTAGTGACAGTAATTGCTCTGGACTTGATGGTTCCGACTGAAACTCCACAAAAAAAGTATGAAACGGCCTCCAACGCACACACTCCACTGTCTCAACAACCCCACTTTAAGTTTATGGGCGTATAACATTTCCCAGCAGCCTACAAGCAGATTAAAAAAAATGCCTATGGCAGGCCAGAGCAAATATTGAAGACTTTTTAAAACTTCATAAATTTTTATGGCCTTTTTCGGGAAACTAAATTCAATATTTTATCCTTTCAAGAAGAGCAGATACAGCCTCATCATGCTTGTTATTTTGACTCAGCCAACAAGTGAATCTCAATATCCAAACATAGTAGGTGCACACAGTTCTGTGTGTGTGCTTCTCCTTATCGACACCAGAGATCCAAATACAGGTTGAGTGTTAATCTATACTCACAGCTGTATCTGACACATGTGATGCATAAAAAAAAAAAAAAAAAAAACACACCCCACTTCAGGCTACCCCAAAGCACTCTAAAGAGCGATGACCGAAACAGTTCTATCACGGATATCACCACAGCAGGAGCCAAGAAGCCCAAACCCCCGCCACACAGTTTCCCTGCTGAGATACAAATGGCACAACAATGTCCCACATGCTCCACTTCACAAACAGCTCATGTGTTTACCTGAACGTGGCCTTGAGGATCTGTCCCGAGGTGCTCTCTTTGGTGTGGTTGTTGTAGCCGTAGAAAAGGTCTCCAAACACAGTCTGGTTAGCGGGGATGTCCGCTGCTTCCATGCAGTCTATTCCCTCAGTGCAGGCCTCAGACAGCGGCAGGCACGACCTCCCGTCCGGACCACGCTTGTAGTCCTCGATACACCTGAAGTGGCAGAGGTTTAAGTCACATTATTGATTCACTGCCTTCCATTCTCCCTGAGAACTGTTCCTGTCCCCTACATTTATTTTAGTGTACTTCTTTAAAAAATAGGATGCAGAGCATTTTCAGGTTAAAGTTAATCATCTTCAGAATTTTGTTAAATAACAGGTGCTGGTCACACTGCCAATTTTAACTGTCTTTTAAATAGTCAGCCATATGACAGAAAGCTGCTGGCTCTTGGCGAGTTTTTAAAATGATTATGGAGGATCACATAGCAGATAAAAGGATCGATAAGACGCTGTCTCCGATGTGCTCGGCCAAATTTTATTTGGGCTTGGCTCATGCCCCGACTGGTCCACTGTGATGTGAGCACATTCTGATCTGAATTTCAACTTGGCACCTAGTGTCATTTTAAAATGCATTAATGTTTTGGTGTAAACTCAAAACTAATGAGAGACGTCATTAGTAGTTCTTTTTGACTGTCTTCAAGAAAAGTTTTTTAAAGGACATTAGCATTAACTAATTAATGACACTGATGAAGTTTGAACTATTGTTTTTGAGACTGGATGAAGAGCAGAACAAGAATTTCAACAGAAAAAAATCAATAAAGACTGACACCAAAGAGAACCCATAATGTTTCCTTAACTGTAGAAAAGCTAACCATAAGTAAGGCCGAGTGATTATTCTTAAGTCATAATTCCAACGAGTGGAATACTAAAATCAAAAGAGCTCTGATGTCAGGATGAACTTACATGAATAAAAGTGTCTAAACAAGCGATAGTCTGAGCCAGGTTTTGTCGGCTACAGGGACAACTGCTGTTGTTTTCAGTTAATTAATGTTAATATTGTTAGTTTGAGAGAGAAAACAAATCATAGCGGCAGTGCTGCTATGTCCATGAGGATGCCACATTGACCCGTATTCATGCGAGGGAGAATAGTTTCCCTTCTTGACCTTGCAATCATTATATATATCTTCACTATATACAGGCATGTGAGAAAATTAGGACACCCCATTAAATAATCAGCTCTTTATTTAGAAATGGTTCACATACCAATATCCAGTCATGTTTATATGTATTTTTCAAAAAGAAAGTGATTTGATTGCAATTTAACAACAAAAATGAACATTGTTTGACAAATCCAAAAAAAGAAAAAAAATAAAGTATGTATTTTAATGGAGGAAAAAGTTAGGACACCCTACCCCCTAATAGCTAGTGTTGCCCCCTTTGGCTGATATAACTTCAACGAGACGCTTTTTGTAGCCTTTTACCAGTCTCTGACATCGATCAGGAGAAAGTTTGGCCCACTCCTCAATGCAGAATTCTTTTAGCTGTGAGATGTTTGAGGGGTGTCTTGCATGTACAGCCCGTTTCAAGTCACCCCACAGCATTTCGATGGGATTAAGATCAGGGCTTTGACTTGGCCATTCCAGGACTCTCCACTTCTTCTTTTTTAGCCAGTCCTTGGTGGATTTGCTGGTATGCTTTGGGTCATTGTCTTGTTGCAGTATCCAGTTACGCTTCAGCTTTAATTTTTTGACAGATGGTTTCACATTTTCTTCAAGCACCCTCTGATACACAGTAGAATTCATGGTAGATTCTATGATGGTGAGCTGGCCAGGTCCTGCTGCAGCAAAGCAACCCCAAACCATGACACTGCCCCCTCCATGCTTTACAGTTGGTATGAGGTTCTTTTCTTGGAAGGCTGTATTTGGTTTACGCCAAACATGTCTTCTGTTCTGGTGTCCAAATAATTCAATTTTAGACTCATCTGTCCAAAGAACCTTATTCCAGAAGTCGTGGTCTTTGTCTATGTTCTCTCTGGCAAACTTCAGTCTGGCCTTGATGTTTTTTTTAGAGAGCAAAGGTTTCTTCCTTGCACACCTCCCATGCAAGTCACACTTGCGCAGTCTCTTTCTGATCGTAGAGTCATGCACTTTCACATCGACAGTTGCCAGAACCTGCTGTAATTCCCTTGATGACACTTTAGGATTTTTCAGGACCTCTTTGAGCATCTTGCGTTCTGCTCTGGGGGTAAACTTGCCCGGACGGCCAGATCTTGGCATGGTGGCAGTTGTTTTAAATGTCCTCCACTTGTAAATAATTTTGCGAATGGTGGAATGGCTGATGTTAAATTCTTTTGAAATCTTTTTAAATCCTTTACCAGACTCGTAAGCGGCCACAATCTTCTTTCTGAGGGCATCAGGAAGCTCTTTAGACCTCACCATGGCGCTCACCTCAACATCTCAACTGTCAGGGCCACACCAAACTAAATCTGAGGTTTAAATAGGGCAAGGCTCCATTCAAATGCTGGGTAACGATGTACTAATCATGTGCACCTGACGTGATGCACCTGTTTGGGATTTTCAACATTTTAAGAGGGATAATATAGGGGGTGTCCTAATTTATTCCTCACCAGAAATTGCATTATTTTTTAATTACATTTTACAGAAAGTTTTAAAAAGGCTTTTCTTATTTTTTTATTGTTTAGTTATATTACTTGGATCCCTGAGTTTAATTAAAATTGACATTAACTACCCATATGTCCAAATATATTTTAAAATACACAGGATTTCATAAGATGTCCTAATTTTTTCACATGCCTGTATATATATATATATATATATATATATATATATATATATATAGTCTGTTCTCAGGTCAGTCTTATAGAAATACAACAAATACAAATGACATGGGAGAGGCCACAAATCAATTAATAATTAATTCTATTAAGATGAACTATATTTAGTATGGAAAAGCTAACCAACAAACTACATTTTCTGCTAATCTCTCTCTCTCTCACTTTGCTGTTCCGTTCACTTTTTCTGCCTGCTCACTTGTTGGACACTGCCATGAAGAGTTCCGCTAACGTTACTCACTACACTAACATGTATAAACTTGAACATAAACCTTTACGTAGATGTTACATATTCACTATGAATCATTCAGTAGTGGTGCTCATAATCTAACGCTGCTACTGAAAGAATATAATGGAAACACTGTGCTCACTCTCTCAGCTGGCATCTGCATTATTTACAGCCAAAGAAGGTTTCTTCAAAAAAGGAACAGAACTCTGCAACCTTTTTAATGTTTGACAATAGAAAGAATGGGTATGTGTGTTTCTGTATGAAACATCCAGGTGATTGCTTCACCTCAAACAGGTAGCTTGTAGCTCGGTAGTTGCTGACAGTTGTTGGACAGTTTTATGAATCTCAGTTAAAATTTTATTTTGACGTCATTTTGTTGTTGTTGTTTTACACTTTTTATGATTTATGCCTTTGAACTGCTGTACAATTAATTTCATGATTGCAACTGAATATTATTGATTGATGTCGATTGTATGATGTTAATGTATTATCCAAGAAAAAATATTCAGAAAACTGAACTGTTATATATAGATGCACTATATCAACAGTCATTAAATATTGTAGATGTCCAAGGGTCTCTAGTTTGTTGTTAATATGTTAACTAGTTACAAACTAGAAGTAAACTAATGGGTCTTATAACATATTGTGAGTACCTATACTCACCCATACACACACCTCAATGTATCGCATTCATCATAAGTAATTATTATAAGACAAGCCTCATACTGTGACACATGCCATGCACATGCTCTTTAACATAATTAAAAGAAGACTGCCCGCAGTCCAGAATATTGATTTAAAGAATGTTATTGAATGTTTGTTCTGAGATATTGTCTACGACATTTTCACTGGCTTTAAAATATGCACGACTCAAAGCTCACACGTCAACAGTGTAGAATCAAATAAAATCAATTCTACTCAGCTGGCACAAAATCCTCCATCTCAAAAAAAGGAGTACGATTCCAAACACTGGGAGTCCTCTCAAGACTCTTTCATATTGATGATGTTTTGACATCTCGGTGTATAATATACCCTGTAAAATGAATCAAAGGCAGGCGAAGTGGAGGGAGGAAGGTGGGGATGGGGCGTTAAAGAGAGAGAAAGATAATCTGTCAGGGATTTGCTCTGAGAGGGGCCCTCTCCTGGATGCCAAATGTCGCAAAAGCTAATGTCAGTCTCTGATGGGACCGGTAGAGGATTAGTCACATCTGCACTGTGCAAAGTGACAACAACAAAATGCCGTTGCTCAGAATTAAAGGAAACACGATGTTTAATGCAAAGACGACAGCGAGGAACAACAGCCTGTTGTGTTTAACTAGATGGCTGTTGTTTTCTCGACAGAGATGATCGAAAAATATCTCGTTAAACTTGGACTTGATCATACAGTACATGGATTATAATGCTGTGTGGCTAGTAGCTGCAGAAAAGTATCTACAACTCCACAACACACAGGTCTTTTTTAGTTATTTTGGCTGATTAAAGCTCTGTTAAGGTTGAAGTCAGGTGGAACAGTGATGGAATTTATGCGAGTCCACCCGACTGATAACTGGTGCAACATAACAAACAGGAGGGTCAAGACGATGACAGTCAACTGCGTATTAGCTTTAGATCATATGAGGCAGGTCTCCATATGCCAAATCGAACCATAATCTAATGTAACCTTGGCAGAGCTGAATTCCTTTGTGCTGATTCAGTTTCAGGGTCCTGGCCTTGAGCATACTGGCTAGAGGCAATCTCGACACGCACTTGAATACAACAGAGCCATGTTCATGTTGTGAGTAACACCTATGAGATTCTAACGATCCTTACCAATGACTACCAGTGACTGAAGAAATCCTGAGAATATTATGACCAGCATGTTTTTATAGATTAATCCGGGAATGTAGGTGGAAGTAAACAAGCTGCCATTTCTGCTGTGGGATGTTACTTGACTCATCGTTCATGAGGCTGTAAATAGTGTGTGTATGCAAAGGTTTCAGCCCTTTTGTTCAGCTTTAGCAAAAAAAAAAAAAAAAAAAAAAAAACATGAGAAGATCTGTAGCAGCTGCTCAGAGAGGAATACAGTAATCAAAATGCATATATGGCCAGACAAATCCAGTCTTTACTTTTCATTTCACCTGTATATCCCCAAAACCTGACTGGGCTATGCTGTAAGCCCAAGATATTCATGCCAGTGATCCATGTGAAGCCACTTTTTTTTTTATATTTTTATTTTGAACCTCCTCACAATGTAAGGCATCATGGTCTGAACGTTTGGTGGATAATCATATCTTAGGAAACAAAGTATGAAAACAAACATTGGCTCAGGATAAGTTACTGCCACTGATTTCTACAACTATTTCTGCTGTGAAGTTGAATATTTATAGGGGCTTATGTGTATAAAAAAATACAGCTTGTTCAGGGGTAAACAAAAATGTTTCTGATATTTTGTGTAAATCTTGTCATTCGAGAATACAGCTGGTACTCCATGTTTTAAAGCTTCTGCCTAGTATATTCCAAATATTCAACATTCCCCCACTGGAGTTTATACCGGTCAAGGCCTCTGAGACAAAGTCTATGGAAAAGTTTCCAAACCAGATGAAAAAAAAAAAAAAAAAACTATAATTCAAGTTTTTACTTTTTTATTTGAGTGTCGTCATGGTAGAATTCCATTCAAAAATGGACAACTTTCATTCGGCAACGCAATTCATCTCAGAAACTCGGCAGCAGTGTGCCACAGCATATATACTACTCTAATTGGTTTTATCCTTGTCCATAATCAAAGATGTGCCACTATTTTACAACCACTCCTGGTCCGACAACATCCGACAATGTCCTCTCACAATGTCATTCTCTTTAATCTCAGCACAACTTTAAGTTTGCTGCCCACGCTGCAGAGTGAGTGACTCACTGTCAGTTATCCTGCATGAAGGAGAAGCCTGGTATGAAGAAGTACAGCTAGCCGTCCACACCCACCCACCTCCTCCGAAACATTCCTCCAAGTTATCGTGGCTGTCAGCAGGGATGCTGGATAGCAGCCAGAGTTGGGTTGCTGAGAGAAAGTCAGTCTACATAGTGACGTCAAAACTAAATGCTGGGAGACATTCGTGGTTTTGCATTAATTCAAATGTACAGAATAATTTTAAAGTAAGTAAAATCTATATCCTACTGGTAAGTGAAGCCAACAGAGAAATACCAAACTGTACAAAAACAGTCTCTATAGATAATTTCACCATTTGTGACAACTGTACTGAGAGTGAGTTTTTATAGAACTCACCTGTTCAAATGATATTAAGGCTTAAAGTTATACATAATTAAGTGTGTGGCCACTTTGATTGACAGGTGAGTGTCATTACAGGTGGCTTGTTTGAGCATCCTGCTTTCAATCAGTCTCAGCCTCAGCTCCATCAGCGCTTTTATGTCTTTGACCTTTCTGCCAGGAGCCAGCAGAAGCAGGACTTGATGACACGATGGCCAGACACATCACACTCTGAGTTTCTGAAGAGCCATGGTGGCTCTAGATGGACGCAATTACTATGTCCATGTTTTAAATGTGATGTCTATAGCTAAAAACGAGATGAGTAAAGGCTCCCCATATGATCAGAAACAGTTCTGTACTGCCAACTAGGCAAAGCGCCTTAAGTTCATTATTTAAACTTTGACCTTTCAAAGCACAGCTAATGAGATAACAGCTGTATGTGGCATATGCAAGCAGGGAGGTCGACCGCAGAAAGTAACAGAAGAAATTTAACTCAACCTGAACTTAATATTAAAAATGTACCATGATTTTACCAAAAAAAGTAATACATCACAAAGTGTCAGTCAGATGGGGTAACTACCAACTTTGTAGAATGGGTACACAGTTTACAAAGTAAGCTTGTTCCATCCAAAGCTAAAGTTAGGTGGGTTAGCTGTTTATGGGAGCTAAATATGCTTCGTATCAGAGGTTAAATAAACAGAATGTGACCAGAAGACTTTGCAACAGCAAATCCATCATGTTTAGAAATTCTGATTAGTTTAAATTGATTTTCGCTGTCTGTGTCATGCTTTGCCTGTAGAAGCTCTCTGCTCTGCGCCCTACCTGAGAGAAGAGCAAATCTCTCCTCGCGTGAAGGAAGCCTAACCACCACAAAATGCCTCCCTTACTCCACAAACTCTCCAACGGGGGCTCTCTTACTAATAGTCTGTTTGCTTTGTTCAAACCACAGTGACATTGATGCATTCTTTATTTGGTTTCAATAGGCCAGTTTAGGCTTGGCTCTGCCCTAACCAAGCAAATACATTTCATTTATTTCTAAGGAATTTAGTGGGTAAATAGAAAATCTACTTCCAGTGTGAATGGATCTCTGTATTGAATCAAACTGGTGGACGTGAGCAGGGAATGAATCTACCACACAGCAAGCACCAGATGCTGGCAAAATGTGTCATTAATGAAGAATTCTTTAAGGTTCACTCACCACACTGGCTGGAGGTATAAGACATTTTTGTTTTGTTTTGTTTTTTTGTGCTATGTTAAGATCCCACTGCACTTTTGATTCGACATGTTCTCACTCCTGATTTGTCATATACTGCAGCTTGCTCCATGGCCCCACTCTTCAAACTATGACACCCTAAAGTCCAGTCTATCATCAGTTTTGTAAAGATGAGCTTAGATAAGCTATGACAAGGAGCGCTGAAGCTGTTCTAGAGGGTCAAAGCATCTGTCAGACCTTTATTTTTAGTTTTTTCCTTTTATTTGTGACTCATCTGAACTTTTGCTTTAATGCATGTTCATTTCAGTACAGTTTTGTGATGTATATGTAGGGAATGTGTAAATCCTTTTGTTCTATGAGTCATCCTGCACCAAATGTGTCAACCATTAGTCGATGAGTGTTCCTGTGCTGCGATTGCTGTAGATTATTTGTACCTGTAGAAATAGAATATGTTTGTGCGAACTGTTGACAGTTATAATATGCAGAATTAAACACCTCAAATTGAAATGTAATTGATTTTTGATATTAAATCTAAACTTTAGCTGGTTTGCTGTCCTACATCAATGCCAGTGGTTGTAGTTCTGGGATATTCTGCCTCCACATTGTTGGTTCAAATAGTTTCTAAAGTAGTCAAGATACTTCATTTTAAGATTCCAGTATTCATAACTATTGTTATTAAGGATATATTATTATTGGTCAGACAAACTTTCACATAATTAGATGTGAATGATGATAGGATTCATCAGTGCAGTTTAAAAAAGAATACAATAATTATAGTACTTAAAAATATAAATTAGTGAGTCTGTTCTTGCTTACCCACAGAACATCTGGATGTTGTAGAGTGTCGGGTCATCCTCTAGAGGAGCCAGCTGCTGGAGACACAGCTGCTCACATCCCCCATTGAAACCATCAGAGCAGTCGATGCCGATGTGGTGGTCGTAGCATCCAGTTCCATCCTTCATAGGACTCAACCCTGGAGGGCACTGTGGAAGGACCAAGGGTTTCTTAAATGAGTAATGTTCGCAATTACAAACCTTTACTTCATTTAGGGAGACGTCCTTAGAGCTGCCTGCGACTAACAGTGAGAAGCTGCCCCATTAACACTAATCCCAGATGGGACAGGTAAACAGACCCGATAACATCTGTGCCACAGAATGTGAACAGTCAGATTTCTGTTCCCATTAGTGCAGCCTCTGTGAGCTTAGTCTGTAAAGCTGCACACGGCAAGATGTTTCATGTAAAACTCTTACATTATCAGCCTAAATAACAGCAGCAGGAGGCTGCAACAGAAGGAGCAACGGTACAGACTATTTCCACTGGTGAAAAACAAACTGTCTGTGTGAGGAACAAATATATTTATTTACAGAAAAAAACATGTACAACAAGTATAAAACATTTGATATATGTAACAATATTTTACCTATTTATAATTCATCATAATTCATATATAATTATATAACATAGCATCAGGTGTACCAGTAGGCTTTCCTAAAGGTAAATGCACAGCCTCCTGTGAGAATTCAGACTGTAGGACAACTCTGGAGTAACTAAGCTAACTGAGTATGTATGGTTGATCATTAACAATGTTCCTGATTTGATGATCGTTTGAAAGTGCTAACCAAAGATAGTATAATTCAACTTCCTGGGAATGTCCACAATCCACAGCAACCTGTTTGATGACAATATTTAAACCAAAAGCACAAATGTCAACCTTATAGTGGAAATCAGGAGATGACTAAAGGAACAATTCGTCTCCTGCGCACCCATCCAGTTACTGCTCTCTTGTGGTATTGTGTCTTACTACAAGACTAATGTATTGCCCCTGCCCCTGGTTACACATTAAACATTCAGCCACAGCAGGTAAATTCTTTAGCGCATAATCAATACTCACAAAGAAAGTTATTTCTTTTATGTTAGAGAAAGCCTTTGCATGAAACTACCACTTGATTATTTACTGTGACACTGGGAACGACAAGAACAGTGATGAAATGGCCGACAACCAGTTTCATCTGTAATGAAAGCCTTTAAAATAATTCTTTTCCTGGGATGAGGAGGATGAGGCAATACTGCAGGTTTAAATTTCAATTTCCATACAATCCAGAGAACTGTCTCCACTTTTGATAAGAGGAGTCAAATCATTTAGTTTTGCAGTGTGAAACAGCAATTGGTGTCACAGATTAACTTCAAGAAATTAATAAAAAAGACTAAAAAAAAGAAATGATGGAAGTTTGTACAGATCCGTGAACAACATCTTAATTGAAATGCACTCTGTGCGGGAGTAAATTTACAAAAGAGCTGTGAGACACGACTTCACCCCAGTTCCCTCAGCCCACAGTCTTTTTTCAGAGACCTGTCAAGTCAAAGTCACATTATGTTTTCTATCAGCTATTACTTCAAAGGAAATTTTGATGAAGTACAGCTAACCCCAGAACAGTGACTAGACAGCTGGTTTCCTCTCAGCACTGAGGGATCACTGACTGCTTACTTTTATTATTAAAGCCTTCTGTATTCATCATTGGCTCATTCGGCTAATAATGCCTGTGTGCTGTTTGTGGATTCCAATCTACTTCTTTTTTTATGAAGGAACGTTAAGTTTTTTTTCTAATCTAGTGTGTATGGTATTAAGAACATGCCCATTTTAGTGGCCTTACAAGCAAGCTGCATTTTGGAACTGAACTAATACAGTACATCAATCGAAGGTCTGATGCACTGTACTTGGTTACTATTATTATCCTTTTGTAGAATGCAAACTTACTATGACTGTACTATTTTACTCTGCTGAGTCATGGAAGCTTACAAAACATGGCCATATCCTTTTACTCTACTGAGCCTGGACCACTTGTATGAGAAGCCATGTTCATTTGTTCAAATGTGTCATTGTGTTGTTGTGTAGTCAAATGTGTTGTGTAGTTGATATTTTTCTTTGAAGAGCTGCTACTATCTATGGTTTTCTGAACTATGACTGGTTGGTGGTAGTGAAAATCTTAAAATCTGGCCAGGATACCCAACTACAATATAATACATGAATGTGATCATTGGGATTTTGTATTTTAAATTTCTAGGATTTTTGAACATTAAATAAATGAGTATTTTTGCTCGTAAGCCTGATGTGATGAGCTTAACATAACTTGAAGTTTAAGCCCCAAACACTTTACTGTATGAGTTGAAACTACTCAAAAAATCTGTTGAGAGGTACCAATATTTTTTTCTCCATGTATAACTGATGACACGGCATTTTGACTCCCACACGTCCTCATATACATTTTAGGTTTCATGAACGGAAGCTCATCAAAACATCTCCCAGAGGTTAAAAAAGGATTTTGATAGCAAGTGTTTTTAGCATCAAAGATGGAGGAGAGGAAGTCTGCAGGGAATATTTCAAATACCACAGTACATTGAAGATGAAGTCAAAAAAGACAAGGGGTTAAGTGTAGGGAGCTGACCACCTAGTGTGTGCTAGTGAGCTATTTCATCTACTGCAGTTTGTTTGCTCATTTCAGGGAAAGATGGGAAAAAGGACCAATTGAAGGCAAGGCAGAGCATAGTTCAAAGTATGGCCAAAACATTCTTGGAACTATGCTCGACAGCCTTACATTTAGCAACAAGAACACAGTCCCACCATGAAAATAACCCTCAATGTCTAGTACAGAAGGCAGGCCAAAGGCCGGCCCCAGGTAGAAGGTTATGCAGGGTGACAGTGACAGGAGTAGGAAACTGACAGGCAGGTCTAGACAGGTAAGTCTGAAAAGCTATTACAAGGTGGCAACACACAATCTGTAAAGGGCTAGAGAGCAGATGTATACATAAGTGCTATTTATACTAGCGCAGTAACTGAGGAAATGAAAAGCAATCGGAGATAAGTAGGTGTGGCGATCAGGTTACGGGAAAAAGTGGGGCCACACTGAGAACATTTGGTGAGAGATGGAGAATGACAGGGTGTTGTGGAAAGCAGAGGTTGTCAAGCTGGAAGGCAATAAAAGAAAGGGAGGGCAGGTGTCATGATGTTTCTAGTTGGTTGATATGCTGATTCTGACAACCTAGAATAAAGTCATCCTTGCGTGGGGTTATGAGGCTTTACATGTGGTTTGTAACAGAATGCCAAAAGTTTTTGGAAGCTTCTACCATATCAGACTGTAATGGTATGCGCCACGTGACAAACTGCTACTTTGCAGATAAGTAGACAGTCACTGGACCGTCACTGTCACTACCATAAATTTACACTGGCTCAGGGGCTGAATTCTCATTTGGCAACAGGTTGTTGAGCTACTCAACTGCCTAACAAACCAATTTATCTAAGTATGTCCGTATTACAAGGAATATGCTTACTGCAGTTCACTACTGGGCCTCATCAAGTTTGTCATGACCGTGCTAAAAGTGGCAGCAGATGATTGATCTGTTGTAAAATTACCTTGCCGCATCTATCTTAAGTAAAGATCTCTGAAGCAGCTATGTTTTTGTTGTAGCACCAGTGCCGGATGGGGACTCGTGTTGAATGAGTGGTCCCTGGTTTGGCTCTCTTGATAAACTGATATTGGTTTTGTCACTCCGTGAAGAGGCTGTTGTGACAAATGATTTATAACCTGTAATGCAAAGAGCACATGAGACACTGAATCTCCTAACACATCTGCGGCACGGAACCTTTAAATCGATGCAGTCAGTGGATGTGTGGATATGTGGCGCAGACTGAGAGAAATTTGTATTGATGGGCCGCTGCACTGTAGCTTGCCAGCCACAGATAGCTCGAGTTATTGACTGCCATAATAGGCTTCCGACATGCCGGAATAGTGATAACTCTGGGCCATTTTCCAGCTGTCCATAGCATAATAATCATAACAAGAATATGCACCCACCAGAGTCTTTGTCTGTGGATTGTTATCACTTGAGATTTCCACAAATCTGGTCTATAATCCTGGGTAAATCATTGATAATCCTCTGTATAAAACCACTCCCCAAGAAAGCAGTCCCCAGATCCGTAAAAATTTTATCTGATTAAAAACTTCTACTGGTTGCTTTGTTTTTGGAATAAGTCTGTGTGGCCACGAAAGGTGGAGTACTTTGACTCATGGCTGGCATAATGAGGATGTAATCCAGATTAAAAGTTCTTAACAAAAGTCTTAGACAGCTTAGGTAGACGGTGTTTTTTAAATTTAGTTTCTGGGTTTGTGACAATGTGATATTTGGGTTTATTTATTTATTTTATGTATTGCAGGATTATCTACATTGATATGATATCCATATGACATAATTCTGAGAATAATGAGCTCTTACTTGGAATATAATGACTAAATGCATTGTTTAACGTTGGAAAGGTTAAGAACTTTGCTATGCATGTCCCTGTGCTTTAAAAAGCAGAAGTAACTTCGGACACCACATAAGAGTACGGCTTCATAAAAGTATATGGCACTGCACAACAGCTCCTTACAGTGCGTCACAGCATCTTTTCAGACTGACCTGCTTTTGTATTGTTGCTTGCCGTAGGTCAGCATGTTACATAGCACATTCCAAAAAGGCTTTGAGTGATGGCTGTAGAGAGCTGTGCTCAGACAGGTGTATAATCGCTGACACCAGCAGAGACCATCCGAGGTCTCAGTGGACTTTCAAACTTTCTGTCTCGCGTCACACAGTCAGTCACATTATAAAGTCTTGGAACAAAGTGAGTCAAAGGCAAGCTACTTTCCACAAGTGAAAACGATGGATACTCTTCAGCTAGATGCTAATTTGATGCTGAGAGCTTCAGTCTTTTGGTCCAAGAGTTGAAGCAGTTCAGCAGCTTAACAAATATCCATTACTTGATAAAGAATTGCAAATAAAAATAGTGACTGTACTAATCTGTATGTCCTAGATAATGCTGTTAGAATCTACAACCAACCCAATGACAAACTACTCAGGTATCACATGTGGCCTGTACAGGATCTGTCTGTAAACGGGCATATTTCATATCCAAATGATGCACAGGTCACTAGATAATGACCACGCAGTGACACTAACAAAAGGTTCTTCGAAGGCAAAGTAATCACCATTCATCTTAGGCCATTTAATAACCGGACAGTGAGTGAGAGTGTTGTCTTATACTGCTGGAGCTAGCAGTATAAGCCCGCTCTGGAAAACCCCTTGAACCACCATGCCTTTTAATCCTGTTTCTTAATGGAGATAAATTCCTGCAGTGCTTTTGAGGCTTAAGGGAATCAGCACTGTGCCATTGCCAAACAGCAACAAATCCCCACGAGAGCTACTGGATAAGATATGCACTTTTCAAATTTGTCAGATAGGCATATCGTTATAGAAAAACAATGATTGAGTGCTTCAGCAGTCAGGTAATGCATTCACAAGGGAAGTATGAATCATCCTTCTTGATTCATTCAACAGTCCTATAGAAAATATCACCCATATTTAAACCACACTTAGTATTCTTGCTTTGAAACATGATTTAATCCATTTTTGTAAATATATTTATTTTGGTGACCTGCAATAATTATAATCTGCACCGTATGGAGATACTGATGCAATGGCTGTACAGCGGTGAGTAAATAAATCAAATATTTAAATAAAGCATGTTTCTCCAACATACTGTAACATTTTTACATGGATGTATTTCAACGTACTTTCAATGACTTCATGTCCACACCTCGGTTGGCTGTGTATTGTATATATGCAGTGAAAAGGTCATATCAGAAGTAGCTTTAGGGCTTCACTTCATAGCAGTGTCTTCTTATGTTTCCATATCTGTACTTATTTCTGTTGTTAGTTCAATTAGAGACTGGCCTCACCACAAAGGTGACACCATTGGTTATTTGTTCAAACGCTCAATGTGACTTATGTTTACACTGATCTGACAAGGACCTCCTGTGGCCGTGAGAATAATGTCTGTGATGTACTTAGATGCGAAGGGAAAGACGCGCAGTGTTGTTTGTATTCTTTAGGTAAAGTTGTCACAAGTCATCATCCAACCCTGTCCAAAAAACGTCTTATACCTGTCCTTGCTTCCCAGAGGTGAACCATAAAGTGAACTTACTGTGTTAGTGAGCTGCACTGAGTTTCACAGAGGTTTCTTTCATTTAGTCTGACTAGATTCGCATGACCATTATAACTGATGCTGCACACCTGACCTGGTTCTGAGGTTCTCAGATTAAAATCAGCTTCATAAAGCACAGCCTGTTCAGTAGCTCCTTTCTTGGTGATATTTTCTGAGTGATGTAGCTTCTCAGCGAAAGAAGACCTTAAATGTGCAAACTTATTGAGCTGTATGTTAGTGATGTCACAGAACAAAGCTATGTGATCAATTACAACAGCGCTGCAACTGCAGCGTTGTGTCATGGATTTGAACCCTGAAATTATTTTTGTATTACAACTTGCTTCAATAATTATTTTGTGGGGAGGGTAGTTTCCTGTTTTATTCAGGTGATACCATGAAGGCAGATTAACAGGCCACTTTGGATGAGGTTTTTTGTGTTTAGTCCCTTTCATACACAGATTAAAAATTTGATTTGTGTAGTAGGTCCGTTAATGTTGGATAATGCTGAATCAGTCAAATTCATTTCACTTTGATGTGGTCAAAAACTGAAGTGATTCAGCATCTCCTTTATTATGGCACAGTGCCAGAGCATAATGTTGAAATCAGTTTGTTTAAATCAAGTTTAAAGTTTAAGAGCTGTGTTCATTTGTCATGTTAGAAATAAAAAAACAGACACTGACAGCACTTTGAGTTGATTAACAATATTCTGCATTTCTCGTTTTATTTGCAGCAAAAATGTTGCTTTTTGTTGTAATTTCTTTTTTGACATGCATGACATGTGATTGGTCTTTTATCACATGTCATGCATGTTGAATTTTAATAACCACTGTCGGCATCCTCAGCTAATACACAAAAAAAGCCTGGATATGTCCATCTTGCATTTTGTAGTTCACCCCGCTGATCTCTCTACAAGAAATCTTTTGCCATGCTATGACACGTGCAGTGGTCTCCCGGATGAACGCTGGCTGGGCTTGACCCACCCTCACCTGACCTCCTCCTTTGCTCATGATTACCACAGCCACTAGAGTAATATAAAACTGGGCCGTAATAAGCTGCTTGCACAAACGACCTATACACCCATTTTTTTCTGGTGAGGACAGGCTCATTTTGCTGTATGGCCGAGTACAGTATTTCTCCTGGGTAACCATATACAGTATATTAAGGCCAAGTATAACTTCCAGCTATAGTGAAACATCCTATTACAGGTCTATGCATGGCACTGAAAAGCATGTTGACTGATACATCAAACACAAAACTGGGATGAGATATTTTCCATAGACTTAAAAGGCTTTTTTTTTTTTTTTCTTCCCCGCACTGCAGAGAGAGAAGCCCACAGGAGCGTTTGTGTCAAGTTCACACAGAAAACTTATCTATTCTGAGGAGGTCTATTAAAGAAATCACATTTTGTAGCCTAAAACATTATTCCAAAATATCCACTTTGCTTTCATGTTTCCCAATAGAGAAAGCTGCCTTGAGAGAGTTTTCCACAGGCCAGTGTGATGAGATAAGCAGCGTGGGTCAAAGGTCAGCTTATCCCAGAGCACTCGGCCCTGTCGGTCCAGCCTCCTGTGGATGTTGGTGAGTAAGTTCAGTCCAGGAAAACTTGAGCATTTAGTAACCCCTTTCACCTCCTTCACAGCTAAGTGCAAAAAGCACAACAGGGAGGGTGCTTGAGGTCGAATGGACACTGCTGCAGCTGAAGACCTCTCTCCCTTAAAGAGAGAGATCATATTTCCCGCCTAGAGGTCTTTTCATTCATTGACAGCTTGGGCTGATGGCGTCCTGTTAGCATCACTAAATCTGACACGTTTCATCTGAAACTTTAATGATCTAACAATCTGTGTTGAACTGTACTCAACTGCAACAGCAAAGCATGTCAATGAATGTCATTAACTTGATGGACTTAAAGAATGTGAGAGCAATGCTCCCTCTTGGTAAATTAGTGGTTAGAACTTTCTTTTCTAACTTAAGGAAGAAGGAAAAGAAAAAAAAATATTACTGTGAGCAGAATTCATAACAAAACCTACATATTCCTTTTAAAATGACAAGCATTATTTATACTGTGTGGCAAGAGTCTGCTGAAGTGAAGAGTTTAAGTTTGAAGTTTGGTGATCTAATGAGATGGTGTAGTTCTTTCTGCTGTTTCCAGACACTCGTTGGTCTATGACGAAGCATAGATTTTCAACAGCATTATCTGAGGTTCTGAAGTCAAAGTCAAACACAGGTCAGTGCTACATAAGTTTATACACATTAGACTGACAAACAAGCAAAGGAGCCTTACTGCCTTACTCCATCTGCTAACAGAATCCAGGCAACACGGACAATATGCTGTTTTTTGTGTAAGTTTGATTGTGGCTCACAATCATGCATGATACATTTTCAAATTTATGATGATTTTTCAGTTTACTAAATGATTGATGCAAAATGTTCAGTTCAGTTTGGAAACAGAAGTTTCAACCTTGTTAATGTTTAAAGAATGAGTCAGAGCGAACCCTGTTAAATTTAGTATTAAGGACAACATGTTTAATTAAGAAGACATTCTGCACTGCAGAAGGTTTCCATCGGTTTGTTCAATCTTAGATTTGGAATTACAATTTTCTGACAAAATACCATAATATCAAATCTCAAGAGAGCTTTGGGTCTGATGTGGCACAGATGTGAGCATAATTGGAGGAACTCTGCTAACCCTACTTTAAAATTCTGCTTTGTTTTCATTTTACTTAAAATAATGTATTTTTTCATTTTAATGTATAATTCTAATTTCATTGTCTATCTCCTTATCACTGATTGGTGTTCAAGTCGAGTGTCTTTTTAGAAAACTATTTTCTAAAAGTAAATGAGCAATGAGCTGTGGGCGATCAGGTGGCCATCCCTCAGAACTGCAACCATCTTTACGACATCTACTCTCTACTTCTGTCTTCAACCTTATGTTTAATGAATATCTGTGTAAATGTTTTCACCATGGAGTGGCCTTTCTTGCCCTTGTAATTTGCAGTGAAACTGTTTTTCATCTATTTTCCATCTGCTTATCCAGGGTTGTGTGACACTGGCAGCAGGTTTAACAGGGTGTTCCAGACATCCCTTTCCCCAGCAACACATTCTAGCTCTTCCGAGGGGATTATGAGGTGTTCCCTGGCCAGATGGGATATGTAGGTCCTCCAGCGTGTTCTGGGTCTGCCCAGAATATCTCCAAAGGAAGGTGCTCAGTGGGAATCCTAATCAGATGCCCGAACCACCTCAGCTCCTTTTAACAGAAACGAACAGCAGCTCTACTTTGCACTCCCTCTGGATGTCTGCGTTCCCAATCCTATCTCTAAGGCTGAGTCCAGCCATCCAACAGAGGAAACTCATGTCAGCCACTTGCATTTGCGATCTTATTCTTGCAGTCACTACCCAAAGCTCAAGACCACAGGTAAGGGTTGAAATGCAGATGGACTTTAAGACTGAGCTGTGTTCTGTCTTAGCTCCATCTTCCCCAATCCAGCAGTCCAAATATAAGGTATAATGCACCTGCTATCTTGTATATGCAGGTTGCATGCTATAATTAGCTAGCAGCTAATGATGCTAGGTAAAATTCATAATGTGACCTCTGTTGTTGGTGTCGGTATCTAAAATCGCTTTTTACCAACTGGTTCAATGAGCCGCGTGTCACAGCTACTGCCCACCCAAACATCACTCACTGCTGACTAACGGTTGTGAGCTATTGGGAGTAATTGAAGGTACCTCAGATGAGCATATTTGCATTTTTATCACCTCCTCTCGTGTGTCATCTGCATTTTAGCAGCTGGACAATCAGAGGAAACTGAAACTGTTTATGGGGATTTTATGAAGTAAATCAAACAGAAACTGCAAGCTGCTTGGTGCAATCAGAAATCTAATGATTTCCAGAAGGGAGAGGGACACGTTCCCACAATCTCCAGTGGAAATTAGACCCTTGGTAGTAACTGACAACTCAAATGTCTTTAACAGTGTCGACTCGACAGCGGAATAGTGAATATATACTGTAGTGTTTTTTGGGTTGTTTTTTTTTTTCAACAATAATCTTATCTGAGTTACAGTTTTGTGTGTTTAAATTAAAACTCCTTCATGAATATATAAAAAAAAACAAACACATTCCATTCAACGGTCTCCAAAAGAATCCATTCATTCATACGTATTGACCCCTACAGTAACTAATCTTCAGGAGATGCTTTTATCAAACCTCTGAGTCTAAACGCATACACTCTCACATAAATCCAATGACCCGAGGAGAGAAAACATCAGTAGTGACAATCTAATGTGCTCCTATCCCTCTTTAGGGCTGAGGTCTAGCTATATCTCTGCCAGGTATTGACTCCACTCAACACTGCTTAGTGTCCCAAAATGTGATCCCAGTCAAGATTGGTTTTTGCTGCCTAAGGGGAGCTACGCCAATACGAAGTGGTGAGAGGAAATGCTTTCTCCTGCAGCATGCAGCATGGTGCTGTCCAGAATTATTATTAAAAAACACTGTCTGGTAGGAAAGGCAGATGTAACTGTGTATTCTGTTATGTTGTACATAATGTGTACTTCGGGTTGTGTGCAGTCCAGATGAGCATCGTGGTTTGTGTGTTTTGACAAAATAATGGCAGGATCTAGTTTGAACTGCTGAGTGCATCATGTGGAAGAAATATATATATACACATATATATATTACTTGGTTGATGAATGAAGCTCCTTGTTCTTGTTTTCTATAGATTTTTACTGAAGAGTTACCAACAAGTACCTCTTCTGTGTCACAAGAGGACCTCCTCACTGTGCCGTGTCACGGTTTGTGGTTGCCGGATGAATTGTATGACAATAGAGGTTGTAATTTGACAGGATAAGTACATAATTGCCCCAAACAGACATTGTACTCTTGTATTTCCGTGGAGGCCACAGGTTCAGGGTGTTTGTGTATTCGTGTTTCACCTTTTAAATTATCAAAAGCATATCTGCCCTAAACAACTGTTGGTTTAGTATTATATTCTATAAGTTAACACAACAGAAGACAAATGACCTTACTGTTCTTTCATTAAAGGGAAAGTCTGTAGATTTTACACATAAAATTCAGTTGACCAGTCACGGGGTGTACGTAGGAGTGAGTTATCCATGCCATCTGGATATTTACCATAAGGAAATTGTAATATTAAGCCTGTCTTGAGTTAGACCCATATGAAGGACTAAAAGCCTTCCTGCACATCCTCCATCTTCATGGAAGTGCAGCGCTGCATCGGGTAAGCCCTCACTGTCACCGAACCTGCCAGAAGTGCAATGTTAATGAAAAGTGATGGGATTCACGAGGCTGTCGATATTCTGATGGGCAGAGTTCTTTTATATCTGAGACCATTTGTACAGCAACTTGCTGCATCTTGCTTTATTTTTTAGTTTCATGTTGATGAAATTACAATGTGTGTCCGGTCAATGCATTATCAAAATTTAGAAGAATGTAACGATGATCTTCCATACGACGTAATAGTTTAGGGTTTTAGTTTATTTTATATTCTGTTTTATGTTTAAAGAGCTTAACTTCCTGTCTGTGTCACTTGTTCTTTTGTATTTAGTGTATTTAGTTAAGTGGATGTGTTTTTCCTCTTTCAGTTGTCAGGTGACCTGCGTCATGGTGTTCCGATGTCTTTGTGTTCCTGCTTCTGTACCTCAGTTACTTTCTGGATTTTTCTTTGTTGGACTAAGCTTTTTACTTCTCTGCTGCCTTCAGTTATTTTCAGTTACCCTGCCTGCTAAGTCATGAGTGTTACCCTTTTTTCAGTTCACCTTCTCGAATCCATCTGCATTTGGGTCACCTTTTGAACTAAACCTTCACAATATTCTCAATTTTTATAGTCTCTGATAAAACCCAAAGACAGTAACACTGAAGATTCTCTCCCCTCCTGATTCTGGGTTACAGTAAAATAAAAGCCAAGATAAAAAGCACAGGAAAGACCAACTGTCTTTGGGGCAGGGATAGATTGTGAAAAATGCATTTCAAACAATCCCGCTGAAACTCAGACATTGTGAACTCACTGAAGGTGTCTCTTCTCTTTGACTTTCCAAGCATTAAAGTTTCCACTAATAGAACACCAGAACTTTTCTGACCGCTGTAAATCTTACACGATACGACACATGGACACACACACTGCAAAGGAACCTTCTCACGCTGGAGTGACCTCTCCTGTCCAACCCCCTCGTCAAGAAAACGAGACGTCATTTATTATAACTTGGCACATACAAATATATCTGGAGGTTTAAATACGAGACCAGAATCCGGCCACTCTGTGGACACACTGTACCGTCACTACAAACACAGTGTTAATCATCTGCTTGTTTCCACCTTGTACTCACACAAGCCTTTCTTCCTCTGCAGTATAGTTGTAGGAAGCAGACGCACAACACAAACAGCTGCAAAAAGTACTAAAACAGCACTAATGAGCTGCATTTCTTGTGTACTGCAGGTTTATATATCAAGCGCCTCACACATATACACACACACTGTTCAAGCTGTTTGGACGGCACCCAGCTATTCTCGTCATTCAATCCTGGTGGCAATCTGCTCTGTCAACAACATCCTTGTTTTCCACCATTTTGTGGGGCAGACAAGTGACAAGACGAAGCTAATTAATCTCACAATCATCCTGTGATTATTACGCTCTCACTTCCACAGGCACCACACGCCGCCTCTCCCCAGGAGTGCAATACATCAGCGAGACGGAGCGGGTCGGTCAGCACATACCGCCAGCATCAGTCGACTCTCGCACAAGGAAAGATATTAAATGCAGACAGGACAGCTACTGGCAGCGCGGACTCAGACAAGGTGTTAATTGATTAGGGTGGAATCCGAGCGCTGGGGCCCAGCCAGTTTACCACCCTGATTAGACGGATGAGAGGCTCATTTATAAGCTCGACAGTCACAAGATAATTACTAAAACACACAGTAATATATGCAACGGCAGCTGGGAACAGCGCTGTGTGATGATGGACAGGAATGGGATGCGTGTATGATGTGTGTGTGTGTAGCTCAGGAGCGGTGACTGATGCTAAGAGGTGGTGGTTAGATAAACAGCATAATAATGAGGCCTCTTTCAAAGTGAATACCAGTCCGTCTAGAAAGTGTGACAGGAAATCTAAATCAATGTAATCAGCAGATATTCAACAAATATGGCCAGCTTTTCACATTAAAGCTGCAGCCACACAGAGATCAAGTCTCAACCACCTGCGAAATGATTCGTTAAACTCACCTGCCTCTTCCCATCTACGTCTTCTTTGTGACTGATAATTGTGTACATTCAGGGCCAGGTTTACATAAATAAAAGTGTACGGCAAATTTGTGCTGCCTCTTTCATTTAATTTGCGCTTGCAATCTGTGTGTAATTACTGTCTGATTCACTAAGGCAGCAGTGTTGCCGTCTAGGCCTGATTCAGCAAATGAAGGAGAGGCCAGAAGAATGCAGCCGAGGGCTGAGGTGAGATCGGCGAGCCTGAGAAAGACGCAGAGAGATGCCGCAGAGAGGCGCTCGCTCAGGAAGTAATACAACTGAGGCTCGACTCTACCTGTGAAATCCTGGCTGTCCTCAATAAACTGCAACACAGCTTAAACTTTTGCACCACTTTATTTCATTAACAGGATCAATAACCAGAAAATAAAGATGAGGAGACAAAATGGAGCAAGGAGAAACAATGTAATGACACTGAAGAAACGAACAGAGAGAGAGCTGCAGGTGAGGGTGACACAATATAAAGTCAAAGACAGCCAAACAATACAGATGCCATATTGATGCAGTTACAGTACTCCACTCTGTAAATATTTACATATGAGTACCGTTTTAAAATTATGCCCAGTGTATCAGAAGACAGAAAATAAAGTCCTGAGCTTTGTATTGTAATGAAGCTGTCATCAATGACCAGAACTTCCACTGTATCTTAAAATCTAACCAGTCTAGTCAATCTAAAAATGGCTCCACTGACAAAGCTCTGCTGGGCTTACAATCTTATGAAGGCTGCAAGATTGTGTTGTGAAGAATATCCTGACCCATGAGGCACCGCGGAAAGACACTGCGAGTTTAAATGTTTTGCTCAAATCACATTCACATAATCACAATCAGTGACAGTTTTCCATACAAATTCAAGGATGTGTCTTAAATCAAACTCGAGGAACACACACAAAAAAGCTACATATTTGGTATCAAATTAAAGAGGGAGTTGTTTTTTATTTGAACAATAACAACTTCTGATTTTGACATTGAACTGTTAGAGTAGAAAAAAGGCTGATTTGAGCTCTTAGTGAACTGCAAAACCATGCCTGTGGATGAACATAATGAACCCCCTTGATTTGATGTTTCACTGCTCACTTCTTAATAATCTGTTTAATAATATCATCTGGTGAGCTAAATCATTACATACAGTATTTCTGTGTTGCACTTCAGAGTAAAGGTTAACTCCAACCACCACCTGCTTTTTAAATATGTATGTGTTTTGAAGCGGCTCGCCGGAGGCAGAGAGTCTCCTAAACTGATCTTAAATTTAGCAGAATGAAAGCCTCTCTCATCAGGCTTCACCCGGATATTTCATAAGTCAGTAATGGAGTACATTTAGAAATATTAAGGAATGAAACTGCAGATAAAAGGTCAGCCTGTTTGATAATCCACATACAGCCAGGAGGAAAAAATGTCCTCAACAAGCTACACAATGTGTAGTTGTTCCTCTATTCAGCGGAACATTAGCACAGTCCTGACACTGCAGCATGGGCATGTAACAGTGCCAGAAAAATGAAGCATTCAGTCCTGAGCCTCCTGCCTCTAAATAACATGTATTTATTCTCCACGGCGCTCTCATAATCACTTTCATCTTGTCTTACATATTGTCCAGCTCCTTCTCAGTGAGGCTCTGCTGAAGTGTGAAATAATAGATTTATTCCGGGGATGAATCTCTGTTTCATTTGAAGCTACAGTGGGGCTTAGTGAACATTCACAAATGATGGAAAAACAGAAACATTAAGGGATAAGTATTAGAAGTAAGTACAGACAGACACTTTGTTCTTTTTTTTTCCACTAAAGGTTCTTAGAAAAAAATATCACAGTATTCTTCAACATGCTCAAGGGATGGAAATATAACAGGACAATAAATAATTAATAGAATACAAAAGGAGAGTCTCATGACACCTCAAAGCGCTGGCAAAAAATCTTTTCACTGTTTCTTTTTTGGATCCAAGTGAGACTAATTTCAGGGAGAAGAAATTGGATTTTTTTTTTTCCTGCTGCTTTTGGCAAGGATTTGCAACAAACTGCAACATGAAGAGGCTAAGCTGTCGTTTAAAAGCATCCAGTAATTATGTGTAAAGGAAAAATATCACTGCAAAATATCTGGACTTCTCTTATGCTATGCCTCACGAGGGAAGAGCGGGACTAAAATGAATGTGTAACTTAGTAAAACATAATCAAATGCCTGAGAGACTTCAAAGCCCTGGATGAAAATCTCCACTCTGTCATCTCGGTACAAGACGGAAATTGGATGGATACATTCCAGTGCAATGTTGGTGCAACAGACAGTGGACATTATTATTCACAGGGTTCAATTCTTATCTGTGAACATGTGAGACATTTGTGATAACACAATGTCCTGATCAACATGGTGACAGGAAAGATGTGGTCATGTGATTTCATCTTCCTGAGCAGTGGCGTCATGACATTTACAGGAAACATACAAGGTAATTTTCGGAGCATTAGCTTTGAGATGAAAGACACGACTAAGCCTTCAAAAAGCTCAGAAGCTTAATAGCATTAGCTACATACTAATGGCTGATAGTCAAGAAGCTTCTTTCTACCAGAGCTGTTAAAGATCCTCTGAAGTCGCAACTGAGCAACAAAAATGAGTCTTCAAATCTCTAAAGAGAAGACAATCTGGTGTGGGCTAAATGTCACAGTTACAGTATGAAGCTTTTCAGATAACGCGCATGTGGTTTAACAGCAATGTACGACGGTCCATCGGTATTTCAGCACATCTGTGGTCACCAGAGGATAAATGCTAATGATCACTGTGGTCAGCAGAGAATAAATGCTAATGACAGGTCCATTAGCATTATTGTATCTTCCATTTACTGCTATTTAGCTAAGGTTATCAGGCTAATACATTCAACTAAGACAGTGACCCTTCATACTAAAAATTGTGATTGCTAACATTGTTAAGGCGAGCATGCTGTATGCTGATGATATTAACATTTTGCTCAAAGAACTGCTGGACCTAAACAGCCTCACAGAGCAACGGCTGTGTTCACATCTACACATGCTGTTGGATAAAAAGTCATCCATTCCAATGACAGACAATAACAGACCGGTGTGCCCATGTGGCTGTTAAATCCACTGGCATTGTTGGGATCATTTGGCATCACTCATGATCCCAAAAACACTTGACCGTCATTTTTGTTGGACCATTTCACTAATAAACAAACAAATGAAGTTATGCAAACTTCACCTACTGGGTTAAGTGAAGTCTAGACTTCCATCCATGATTTATGCTGGGTCCATCATATTCTGACAAGAAAAGAGCTCTGCTGCAACTGCATCAACTAAATTATTCTGCAGTCGAAGACACTCAGGGCTCTGTCACAATCTGTGGTTTGTAAATTACTGTAAAGCATCCTGTAAAACTGTCTGTAAAAACCTGCTGTATTTCTATTTGTGCTAGAGATCGTGCGCCTTTTATCTTTTAAATCCCAAGATGAAAGTTTGCAAGATTCAAACTCAGTTTTAGTGAAAAGGCACATCGGAAAACGGCAGTGAATACGCCACAGCTAAGCCTTAGCATCTCGTCTCAGACTTGCTGATTAAAGCCAGATGATGAAAGAGCCTGGGAGTAATGAATAAATGTGCTTCAGCATGTGTTTTACATGCCCGTCCACTGACCAAAATGATTAGCCCCCTGTTCTAATGTTGAGCACACCATCTACATATATAATTTCTTGTAATTATGGCTACACTTTAATCTAGAAATGAAACCTTTTCCCATTAAAAACATCTCACAAGCCATTTCCCTCCTTGAGGTGCATTAAGAGATAAGATGAAGCACACTGGATTGCATAAACAGCATCTCCCCAGCCCACCTGAAAGGCTCTACTCAAGTACATCAAAGTACTTGAAAAGAAATTAAATTGTTAGGGGGTTGGTGCCTGACAGCTTATCAATATAAGGGGGGATTTAGGAAAAGCAAAACACTAGCAGACGGTGCTAAGATTCTGCAAATAACAAGAACGGTATTACTGGAGTCCCCAACAGATGGAGGAGAAAACAAACCTGGCTGCTACATTTCCTGGTTGCTAAGCACCACCTGGAGGTAATGAATGTGTTGTCGGTGTATGAGACAAGAGGCGAAGTCAAACTGTCTACTCAGACACATTACAGAGAGCAGGTCTGCTGCTCGTCCTTGATATGGGTCATCTTGGCCTGCAGATATGCTCATGAATATTCATGCTGGTAGATAGATTTAGACACTGATGACCACAACAGGACATCCAGACAACATCTGAATATGGACCAGTAGTGAAGAGACAATATGAGTGGGCATTAGATCAGAAGTCCCTATTCAGTGCCATGCTCTCACATGGTGTTAATCATAAAGGGCTGTACAGACTCTATAGCATTCTATACATATAAGTACTTTGGACTTCATTTTGTAATCTAAGTGATCATCATGTCACTATGGCTAATGTAGTGTATGTCATCTTTTGATAAAAGAACGATGACTCACCACACATCCAGTGGAGTCCAGTTTTCGGTCCGAAATGCAGCGGAAGTTGCGGCTGCAGCCTCCGTTGTCTTTGGTGCAGTCTCTGACGGGCCCAAACGAGTCCAGCAGGACCTCCAAAGAGTCAAACGATGAGCTGATCATCAACTCCTCCCTGTTAAAGCAGAAACAGGTGACAAAATATGGAATCTTGATTAGGCATGTGCGTCTGTGTTATTACTGCTGAGGAGTCAAGTTTGGAGCATTTCACGCTGTTCTGTCCAGAAGAAACAGCCAACCACAGACGACTGACATGGCGAACTGTCACGCTGTAGAGTACTAGAGCAAGATGAGGGGGTGATGTTAAGTTGTTCTCTTGAAAAGTTCACTTTATATTCTGGACATCAGTGGATTCGTCCGCAGAGTCAACAAATCCAAGCAGATTTCATATGAAGTGAACTTAGGAAAACAAATTTGCCTCATTGAGTAAGTAGTCTTTATGCTGTAATGTTCTGGGTGAAATATTGGCTTTCACATCTGCACTGCTGAACCGTCTACTTTTATATAAAATTGTCTGTGCTACTGAGGTATGAACTTAAGCAATATTACACCAGAAACCTCTTTGAAAGAGGGCCAGATATGACAATGTGAAGATGCCCCGGAGCCAATAATAACATTTTTAAAATGAAAATATTACCAATAAAAGTTACATGCAAATGCATTGTTCTCTAACAATTTTATTTCATTGTTACTATTATTATTATTATTATTATTATTATTATTATTATTATTATTATTATTTTTATTTGTAACCAAATCTAAGCCAATCAGGCGTGAACAAATCTAAAAACCAGTTCTGCCTTTCTTTCACATCTGGAGTCAGATAACAAAGAATGAGTAAGTATGACTTACTATGAGCAATGCAAAGTCTGTTAACATTTAAGTTTAAAACGTCCCTCTTGCTCTTGTTTTATTAAGTAATATTTTGTGTCAGAGCAGTTATGTCCTTATTGGTTAACATTTATTGCATTCAGATGCTTCATCATGTCAACCAAAAAAGCCAAATCCTCCACCGTCACAGTATCTGACAATCCTAGCAGGCCATAAATAATATACTATAAAACCGAAGCTGCGGGCTGCATAAAATCTGAGCGCAGGCCATGATTGGCTCCTGGATTGGACCTTGGACATTCCTGCACTAGAGCGTGTGCTTTAATGTCATTATTGGCACGACGGTGATGCGGTCAGCGTTAGCATCACTGATCTGACAATAATAAGTTAAAGCTCACCCTCCATAGTGTGATTATACAACAATTACAAACTTAAAATCTATAATCAAAATATATTCATGTTTTGGGGCAATTTGCTCTCAAAATAAACATTTCTTTGCTCGCCATTTCTGTTCTGATCTCTGTTTCCATGCATATACATGGGGTCTGACTAATACCTGGAAAACAAGCAGTCACAGCAGTAGACTCCTATATGTAATGGAACCTAGTTCACTACTCCAGCAAGTAGCCCAAGCTATTTTAAGAGCAAGAGAGGCGATTTCTAGTCCCGTCAAAGCTTATGAAGATCGTGGAGTTTCCCAAACTGAATAAATAGTGCACATATAAACACTAAACTGCTTTGCTAGTTCAGTCTGTAGTGACCAAGATATCTGCTGAAAGAGAGATTTTTCATGGACACATTTTACTCCTCAGTCCGCAAACTTCACATTTATTTTGAAGCTAGCGCTGTTTCAGCGACTCACTGGCACAGCTGATGGAGGATGATCCAAACATTTCCAGTAACTCCACAGCGTTGCAAAGTCCAAAAGTCAAAATGTATTGAACAAAGATCAATGGAATCAAAATGAACAACATGTTTTTATCTTATGAAATATTCCTCTTCAGTCCTTATTAGTCGACTTTTAGTCTTCAAAAAGAACATTACCTCTGAGGTCACTGAGGTCACTGAACTGTCTGATCTCTGACATGCTGCACACAAACGAGGGACACGCCTGTACTAACAAGGTACACACTTGTATTAATGAGGCGGTCTAACAGCTCCATAACACAGAATATTCATTAAAGAAAGCTGAAATTGTAAATTCAGATGCAGTACTTTATTAAAGTTGACTTCCAGTGGGCTATTTGTTTACATGTTATATGTTTTCAGGATGTGACAATGTGGAGACTAATACTTTTAGTGATGAGTCACATGTGCTGTCATGCTGGTTTGAGCACATTCTAAATGTCAAGTCAGAATGCTCAGCTGGACCTACTTGTTATATAATAGTAGTTCACACGCTAATCTGTTATAGTTAAAGTTTTTTTTAGTTTTAAGTAGTTTGATTTGATCTGTATATGTCATGCATCTCTACCCATGTTTGATGAGTAATAAAGTTAAACCTGTACAAAGACACACAAAGTTATATTTTAAATCTGCAGAGTCATTGCACTTCTTTAAAAATTCAGGAGGACTCATTTGCATAATTCATAGGATATGGCTGCAACAGATAAAACATGTTGAGATTTAGTACCTTGACACTGCTTGAATTAGAAAAAAAAGCTAATAAAATAGATTTTCTTGATTACAATTGTTGGTTGTATGGTGACACATGGTGTCAGTCTGTGTGCTCTCTATAAAACACTGTTTATTCAGCTGTATTTTAAATTTAAGAAAAGGAGTAGTGTTTATTAATATTGTTTTATGATAAATGTGAGACACATCACTTCACACAAGTTAATGACAACAGATGAAATTCAGCACCCATGCTTGCTGTCAGCAATATGCCATTTTGCTTTCATTAAAATGGATTATGATGTCTTAACATTTCTTTAGATCATGTTTCATGTGTCTGGGGGGGGTGAGGAAATGTCAAAGCGATGCTTCAACATTCTGCTTTGCAAGAAATTCTGTGACACCGCGCTTTAACTTAATGAAGAGATATCTATTTCCATGAATTACAAATACCTGCATGTTTAATTCATTTTGTGTTATCGTCATGAGAGAAGCTATGACTTTTCACAGCACAAATTGCTATGCAAAGTAGCATACTTCTGAGATAAAACGCACCATGAAATCATCGCTCTAACCTTGCTCTAAGCAGTCACTTTGTGTTTGTGATTTTTTTTTTTGGTTCCCTGTAAACTCCTTGCAAGGTCAATAAGCAGATCATCCAACAGAAGGACAACAGTGGCTATTTG
The DNA here is from genome assembly GCA_023373845.1 of Nibea coibor. Classification (NCBI taxonomy): domain Eukaryota; kingdom Metazoa; phylum Chordata; class Actinopteri; family Sciaenidae; genus Nibea; species Nibea coibor. The sequence continues at coordinate 20,677,675 of CM041725.1, read as the reverse complement.
AGATGGGTGGAGATGAAGGACAACGCAGAGAGCACCTCGGTGTTTCCTCTCAGAATCTAAATCACAGAGCTATTTCTGCCGGGGAATGGTGCTGCTGATGATAAACAAGAACCTGTGTAATAGCGTTGCCATGAACCTTAGCTCAGTAAAGAAAATGACGACCTTTCAGACACCCACACAAATGTTTTTTTCCCCCCACTCCCAGCACTGCCCTGCTTTCTCTACTAGGAAAAGACAGCGAGTTTCCTTCCCTTTCACAGTCAACTTGATGTTATCTTACAAACCAATTTTTCTATTATAATTGCCCATTGCTTTGTTGCCATTTATTCAGAGGGGACCTATTGAACAGAGCCTCGGCAGATGATGTAACTCACAGCAAGTGTGAATGCTAAATTAGTTGGGAACTGCAATTACAATCGAGACACATCCGACGATTGTGTGCAATGCAATTTACCTTTAAATATCACGCAAGACAAAAAAAAAAGGTTTAAAGTTATGTTTGGTGACTCTTTGAAGATAGCACAGCATCCATTACATCACACAATATGGGCATGCTGGAAAGATTGATCACCATACTGGCTATTTTGCTGTACTTGGAGCCTCAGCACAATATCTTAGCTTTGTCCTGAGGGTGAAGGGTACTGGAAGAAAAACCAACAGAAAAATCTTATCGGCATAAATGTTCCAAGCAAATATTGTAGGATCATCCAATCTTTTGCACCTAATAGAAATTTGGCCTGAAGGTAGCACATGAGAAAAATGAAGATGAATTTGTTGTTTTCCCGAAGCACCACTAATGAAATGGTCAAAGACTAAATCAGCAGGAGACCAAGCATTTCTACAGCAGGTTTAACAGAAGTCTGGCAACTATTTTTCTAAATATCTTGGCATGAATGGGAGTATTCTCACCTGACAGTGGCACTAGATGAATACATTTACATCTGGCATTAACTTGTGATCTGTACCTGGATACGTTATCTTGTTAATGGCACACGTTCAATTGCCTTTGTATTCACACCTGGTATTAGCGTTCTCATTATTTTGATACTGCCTGCATTATGTCTGGATTTCAATGTGCAAACTAGGCAGAGGGCGAGCTGGCAGCCTCTTTGACAAACATGAAGTAGTGTTTTTTGAACAGTTTTCCTCCATTGAAAAAGGGCTCGGAGTGATGGACTAGTCTGGGATGGAAGAGAGAGGCGGACTCCATTTACACCCACTGAGGTCTGATCACTGCCACCCAATCTGATGTGATTCTGTTTGCACTTTTTACTTTTTTTTTTTTTTTTTTACATTTTATTCCAAAGTGTCGGACATTTTGTTTAAAGCCCCTGAACATCCGTTTCTGAATGATGGCTTCTGCACGAGTCTATTATTTAACTTTTCTTTAGGGGGAAAATTTGATGTCACTGTCAATCTAGTCTGCACCCACGCATTTATTAATAAACAATAACAGAACATAATAATAGATTTTTTTTTTTTTTTTTTTTTTTTGCTTTTAAGTTATCAGGGGCCCTGAATCAGGAAATTCTCATTATAAACTAATTATTGGCTGTGGCATTGCATCCACATGTACTTATCTATCCAATTAATATGACAATTTAAGTTTACCTCACCAAACTGGTACTACAATCAGTATCAGAGTACACAATCTCTTTATTAAGCAACCGTCAGTAGGAAACAGCTAAAATGTCATATTCATGTGCAAATGGGAAAAGTAGATCAGCCAGACACATTTGATTCAAAATAACAATAATAACTTTGACAAAATATATACCTAAAGAACATGCTTAAAATGAATGGGCATTAAATACTGCCTGCACTATATTTAACATTTTTTTCTGAGACAGCTGTCTGCAGTAGAAAGAGGTAATAATTGTAAACCTCAATTATGGATCCATTAACATGGATAGCTTAACAATGGCAGGGTTAGAAGTAAATGTGCGTCAAAACAAGCTGCATAAAGATCTATTCATTCAACCAATTCAACACTGAAAGGTACCATCCAAGGTTTAAATGTCAAATAACACCCAGCAACTTATGTTAGTATTCACTCAGAGACGTGAAAATTACCCTCAACAACGCACAAAAGCATATATATATATATATATATATATATATATATATACACACACACACACACACACACACACAGGCCTGGAATTTCATCATTTTAGGGGCAAGGCGTCCAAGTGTTGTCCAAGTCCACATCCATAATGAATTTAATGCAATTGTGTTTTTATTATATGTTTTTTAACTTGTCTGCAAACCAAGTTTCCCTTAGGGGACAATAAAAGCAACTGAACTGGTCTGAAGTACACAGGAAACTTGATTGATCAAGATGTGCATCAAAATGTTTGACTGTAAACAGTACTGTACACATATACTACCATATAGGCTACTGATTAACCCGTAAGAGCCCAGGCCGATTTCTCAATCAAGGAAAATTATGGAGGAGATCAAATAAACTAAATAGACAATAAAGAAAACATTTGACTTTTTATTTCTAAAAATAGTACTCTAATGTCAAGAGAAATGAAATATATATATATATATATATATATATATATATATATATATATATATATATATATATATCTGTCACGTTAAGAGTGAGTCAGTTTAAAAAACACTGAAACGCATTGACACCATTTGTCTTTCCAAAGTTGAAGCTGCTCCATCAGCTGCTGTTGCTGTCATTCAGATTTAGGTCGTTTTCTGCACTTTTGCATTACGGCCTCCAAACCCATCAGCATCACGTGCTGTTGGCTCTGCAATACTTTAAAAAAGTAAATAATTAGTTCTTCATACTTTTGATAAACTGGAAGCTTAATTACAATCACTCCAACCTATGTTACATCATTACATCCTTTCTCCAACCTTCCTGCCCTTTTCTACTGAACGTCACTATCGCAAAGCAGCTGTAACTTAACCAAGCAGCAACACCAAGATCATAAATCCATAAAAATGACGTTACGACCGGAACCAGCAGCTCCACAAAGGAAGAACTTGACAGCAAGCTAGCAAGCGTTTGTTGAGGTTAATGTTACAGGCTGTGGTCGGCACGTTACAACTGGGTCACCACTGTAACGTATAACGTATAACCAGTAACGTGCAGTGAGGTCCATGGCTGGGTAGGCAGGATCAGTCAGGGCTTAGATCGCATACAAAAATATAAATTATGTAAAACTCAGAATTAAAACCTCTGCAAAGTCAGCCAGAATGCCGCTGTCAAAAATGTAGCCTAGTTATTGACATCAGCGCGCACAGTTACTGCCAATTAATTTCCAGAGACATACATTCACCTGCATTTCTACAGGATTTACAGGTGAGCATAGGAGCACCCAAAGACAGGAGCACAACAAGAAATCACCTCGGAAATCAATCTCGACAACACAGGATTTACAGCTCCGGCGCATCTATAAGACCAACATTATAAACACATAGCATTAAACCTCTAAGCGAAAATAAGTCTGAAAGCCTAAAATAGCTACTGTATGACATCACTCACATAAGAGCACAGCATAGGAAGACATTATAACCAGAGAGAGAGAGCTGCGCTGACTGAAAAGAAGGAGAGAGGAAACTAAAGTTTTGGTGTCGGCGCACCATACGACACCACTGGCAAACAAGTGAGGGGGACACTTACTTTATTGCGCCTGTCCTCCTGCACGAACTTATCCACGGGAAGCAGAACAGCTTGCTAGCCTGGCTACATCCACACATCGTTTTTATACCAGTCTGTTTGAAAATTCCTCACAATTGTTGTCCCTTCCTTTGGATTAAATATTTTAATTCAGGGGTTGGTTTCCCAGTTAAAATTTTCTCCTCAAAAGTCAAGTTTGAAAATCTTTTTACATACGAAATATCCATCTTCGCTAGCCGAAGTCGCTGCACAGGTGACAACAGCATCGCGAGACGTTAGGGTGGGGTTCGGGACATGTCGGGAATTTCGGCGGGATTTCCGACAAGTCCCGAACCCCTGACTGCGGAGGCAGAGAAGCGTTGTGCCTCAATGATGCCCATTGAAGACAGCGTGAGAACAGACTACGCATGCGCGAGCCTTCTAAACTGTTCGCGTACATTTCACGTAGGGCAGAGGCAGAGGTTGAGTCTGCCTCAGCCTCCTGTATCCACGTATTCACATACGCCAGTTTGAAAACAAGCTCTCCTGAGTAGTGGCAGTAGAGACGTTACTGTACACGCAATTTAACGTACTTAGTATTTAACTAACTTGTATGTTGAAATTCCTCTTATTCGTTCACTAATTTAACACACTGTCTGACCTCAGTCCCGGTGATTTTTTTCCTCTCCTCACGTCAGTCTCGGACCCAACGTCACAGCCTCGCGGACTCGGACACAAGAGGGTGGGGGGTGCGTTTGATGAACTTGTCATTGTAGCCCGTCTGAGCAGTTCATGCCAGGCTCAAATCACCCACCACTGATTACGAATGTCGTCAAAAGACGCTTTTTTTTCCTCAAAAGACGCAGGTGTCAAAGCTGTGTTGACAGGAAAGAGGCAGACTAGAAAACCGCATAACGAACGGGGGCAGTATATATATATATATATATATATATAGAGAGAGAGAGAGAGAGAGAGAGAGAGAGAGAGATTTTTAGCCTTTTCAAACTTTATTTCCAACAGAGACAACTGAGGAGGACAGGAATGTGGGAGAGAGAGATGGGGAATGACATGTGGGAAAGAGCCACAGGTCAGCAAAGCCTGGTGGGGCAGCTGCTCTACCAACTGAGCTAAACGTCGCCCCACAGAAACAAACATTTGAAGGTAAAGGTATGTCTGCTTGTCTTTAGAGGTTTTGCTACAATAACACAACTCAGTTAGATTTTATACAATGCAGAAGTAGAGCAAATGGAACACTGTGATTTCAATTAGTTCACTTTGTCCCAGTTTGTATTTTAAATGTAAAAATGTCAAAAATATAAGAAAAGCATAAATAATACGTTTTCTGAAAATGACTTCAAGGCGATGCTACAAAAGCGCAAATAAATCCATTTAAAAAACAAAAAGAAACAAGGCTGATCCTTCATAACTGCCATGAAACCAGCTAATCAAGAGGAGGAGGATCAGGATTCATCACCATTTATCCATCTGCCAGAGAGCAAGACAGAGTGACAAGTGATCATCAAACACGAGGGAACACAGCCCAAAAGCAGAGTAAATCCGCAGCTTCAAGAAGGTGTCAGCAGTGTTTCCTTGTGGCCCCTGGGGAGAGCTGAAGAGAGCGTGCATCAGATCATGGATCAGAAGGAAATGAGTTATTTACACAGCGTCTTGAAGAAAGCTGCCAAATGAAAATAAAATGTTGAAAAAGAAGGGGGGAATTGAAATGTGTAAACACAGAGTGGGGGGGTAGAAAACTGCACACTCAAAACAGAATACATTTACAATAAATATGATGCATGGAAGCACGACGCCACAGAACAACATGAACTGGCAGAAGAAAGCCAGCTGGGTTCAAGTCTTCCAAAAGAATACTGCATCTAATCCAAGAGCGGGTATTTAAGATATTTAAACTCAGCCAGCCTTGTTGTACCCATAGACTGTATAAACATGGATGTGATATCCATGACCTCATCCGCACATTCCTCAGGAGCCACGGCTCTGGCCGCCGCTAAAAATAAATGAATACGTGGATCATCAGTGGACGTGAGGCAGGCTGAATGACACCTCAAAAAAGCCACCTATAACACTTCATCCAAAGGGATTCAATCAATATATAGCTAAAAAATCCATACAAAATATCGTATATGGCTATGCTTGACCATAGTGAGATATCACATGCCATGCATTATACAGAATTTGCCACAAACATCTGTGATCTTAATTAATTTGCAACTTATTTCATTTTTATCCCACCAGAATCTCTGATTTCCATATAATATCTACTTGTAGCAACAGTTGTTGTTGTTTAGACATTTCAAGCACTTGATTCAAGGGAAAGAATTTTTCAACCTGGACCCCATTTCCCAGTGTTTTCGTGTCTGAGTGATAAGTGTAAAAACTGTAGCGTGTAATCCTTCTGGGATTTCTGGTTTTCGCACATCACCACGATCTTTCCAAAGTCGCACCAGAAGACACACTAACTAACAGACCGGGGCAGGTGAAATGACTTTGAACAGAGTGACATAACTGCTGACTCTAGTGTTGTCAGACACTTAGAATAAAAATCTGAACTTGTTAATGGCACAAACAAACATTTTAGTGGCCGTATATTGTTAGGGAGAGGTCATGATGTCACTCATGACGCAATTGGGATTTAAGTGAAACCAGAATCTCTCCTTTCCTTCGAGAAAGTGATTTTGTTATCTACAGTAAATTTAACCAGTCACACTTTACATCATGGTGCAAATGATGTTCACCTATGATGGTACTTGTCGATCCATCCTTGCTATGTCGTATTTTCACAGATGTAATAAAATCATCAATTCTTATATCGACGTTCAAAAAAAGTCCAGCTCAGTCCCTGCAGCTTTTCTTTTTTCTGACTTGTGTTTACAGGTTAAAGGTCAATGTTAATTACAGGTCTTTGACAGGAAGCAAACTCCCTGATCATTCAGCCTGACCTCTCTGGTCTGTAATTTGAATGTGCTTCTTCCAAAAAAATGAAACTTTTATCCAAAGCAAAATAATCTGTGCAACATGACTTTGGACCCTTTTGACCTCCCACTTTGTGTCACGGGTTATTAAAGCAACATTCTTTAACTTAACTGAAATCATTTTGGTGCTACACTGACTTGTGCATCTCACCACTGTGTAACTCTGTGCTTCAGGTACGATCATCTAAAAGTGCATTACGTTATGACACTAAATCGCACACCACCAATTATTTGACTGATTTTGGTGAAACTGGATCAGATTTTATGGAGAAAATGTTTTTTTGGTTTTCCCTCTGATGTTCTCCAGCTGCTCTGCCTCAGTTTATTAGCCCAGCTGCCTGCACTGTGAGCTAAGAGCACTGGGGGGGTGTTAGTGTTTGTACCACAGGTGTTTAAGACTACTGGGAAGAAGAAGAGGAGTAATTCAGTTGGGGGCAGAGCCGGTGTCATGCAAGAACTGGAGCTGGGCAAGCAGGCAACGTAACTGGGCTCAGCAGCCTCCATGGACATAATGACAGAGGTCAAGAGACAGAAGAGGACATTGATGGAGGAAGTGAAGCAGAGGAGAGAGTGAGCGTGCAAAAAGACGCCGGACAAGTGTAAATCTGGGACTGACTTTTAGTTGTTGGTTTAGGATGCGTTGCTTGAAAACATACTCTGTACTTTAACTCCATTCAATCAAAGACTGTGGAGACATTTTGTTTCATTATGTTACAGTGTAAATCTATAAGTGTGTCTACTGTCAGCCCTGTTTTAAGAACTCAAGTAGCTTTAACCAGCTGTGGCCAAGACAGCAGGTTTAATTAATCACACACACACAGCTGGAGCCCCAGATACTCATGCACATGTCTACATCTATTTCACTCTCAAGTCATTAACAACAAGCTGGTGATTTATGCCCAGTAACAAGCACAAATGCATTTCCCCTCTGATGATGTAGTTTTTTTAAATAGTTTATCTTCTGATGCTTTATGCACTGAGACAATATTTGACGAATAACCCACAAAGACACAAGACGATTTCCCTCAGGCTTCTCCTACGAGCCACTTCAGCGTAGACAGAAAAGTCAAACAGCTCTAACACTATTTCAAAAATATGTCTATCTGAAAATTAACCGACATCTGAAAGTAATGAAATTCTGCCCTTTTCCCTGATGGCATTCAAGCTCTTGATGCAAAGTCTTATCCTTCAGCAGAACACTTTTATTTCACGGTCATCTTTTCAAATCTCCAGTTTAAACACAAAGTACAGAAAGCATAAAGCGGCATCCATTTAGTGTGACTGTACATGTCACAGACTATCAAACACAGTTCTGGTGAGACCTTGAGCTCAAACCCGCTTTGAATTGAATGAGACATACAGTATGACCTTCTTTGATATATTTTAAAGATTACAAAACTATTTGCATTTATTTTCCATACAGAGAACTGCCTCAGGAAGTTGAGGTATACTGCTATTAAAAACTCACCCAGCCAACCTTGTTCTACCCATAGACAGTATAAACAAGCTGTGGCTCTTGCGGCCGCCATCTTGGCAAAGACATGGCACGTGGGTGAAGCTGGTGTGGGCTGAATGAAGCCTGGTTGCTGAACCTGTCAATCATCAGTCTGGCAGCTGCACTGTTAATTATGCAAAACTTAAAGCCTTAACATAATTTGAACAGGTTCGATATAAATTCAGTCTCAGTTCAGTCACCATGAAAAAAAGAAGAAATTATCTATAGAGACCAAAACTGTTTTTTGTACCAGGCTGTAAACATGTTTATTTCTGCTGTGAAGTTGGACATTTGAACATAGGGGCTTATGGAGGTTAGCTAGTTCTTTAGCCAGCCTCAAGTGGCTGTTTGAGGAACTGTGACTGCAGTTTGTGCCACTTCTGCATTGGCTTCACTTCACAGCCAAGAAGGTTGCAGCTTGGTTCTGCCCTTTGATTTAGGTGCAGCATGTTTCTGAGTTAGCTTGGATACACCAAACTAAAGTCTGACTCTAAATGGGGATTCCCTCATTTTCTCCATGCTGTGAAGAGAGGGGGTTGCAATCAGCAACTACACCACCAGAAGTCACTCACTGATAGACATTGGTTAATAAAAAAGAATAAATATTGGTTTTGTTCATAATGCATTTAAACATAAATACTACTTTTCTTTGGATCAGAATTTGTACTGCACATATCATCATGTTTCTGCTCCTGTTAACAGCATGATAATAATCAACACCAACATCTTATACATAATTAACTGGAAGATAAATGTCATGCAGATCAACTGGTTTTATTGATCCATACAGTGGATGGTTATGTGTGTGTACACATCAATGAAATGATCCAGAGGAAGAGAAAACTGCTCAGAGGTTCCTAAATAAATGTCTTTGTAGAATGAATGTCTATATAAGAAAAATCAAATGCTTTATAACTGGTGAGACAAAACACTGAGCACTCTGTTTCTGCAAATGATTGTGTGGCTAGTTATAGTGACTGCTAACTCAATACTGAAATATAATGAGGGCTATCAGAAGAAACATAATGACTGTGTCAGACTCTGAGAAAACATACACACTCCTGATAATTACTTTGAGAAAAAAATACTTCACCGGAGGTGTTACAATCATATTAAATCCTGTTCTTCTCATCAGTTTTATTTTATAATATTTATGTTGTAGGACTGTTTCATATCTCAGCCATCCGAGGGCTTGAAATTAGCCAGTGATAGGGGGGGAAAAAAAACCCTCCTTGAGTGCTTCCACGCTAATGAGAAAAAACGATGGGGATATTCGTTTGAGCGAGACTAATTTTACCTGACATCATTTTCACAGGGCAAATAACCATCGGCACATTAGGGCAGGATCTGAAACGGCTATGCACACTAACTTGTTGACAGGGCATGTTCCAGCATACATTAAAAGACAATTCTCACTACTAATTACATTAACCTACCTCTTCTCCCAAACTAATCCTGTTCGCACAGACTTTATACCGCAGCAAAATAATGTCAGATCCAAACATGGCCATGTTAACACTTGTGGTGATTCAGAATGCTGCTGTCCGCTCAGTAATGTACACTACGTTAAGGTTTGTCCTCCCCAAGGTTATGAGAACATGGTGGTATGCTACATCTCCACTGCTGGGTTTCATAGAAGTGGTGCAGGTTTACTCTGACTCTGACTTAAATGATTAATTCTTTGTAATTAAACTGATGACTACATAGACAGGCACATTTAAGATTAATATAGCCAAGATATGCAAATGAAGTCTTCAGTACCTTTGCATGAGTAGATGTTGTCCTCCATGAGTCAGAGGCATTTCAAAATGAGTCATTTATGCAGATACAGTGTTAAAAATATGGAGAAGAATGAGTCAACTGTATGAACAAAACTCCAAAGTATTGGAAACATAACAAACCAGGGAGGAAATCATTAAAAAGCTTTATTATTAGTGGCTAAATCATTAAAACATAATAAGAATAAAAAAGCCAACATGTTCTGAACTCCACAGGTCTTCATCTGAACTTTAAAGAAGTCAAACTTTTTCTTATGATTTCCTTTTTCATAATTATTTGTTCCAAATAACTTTGCTGAAGAATGTTTTAAAGGATAATTAGCACTGCATGGTGGGCACTGTGGTCGTGTTATGGGCCACACAAAAAAAAAAAAAAAAAAAACTTCCCAAATTTGTCTGTCTGTAATTTGGCAACTAAACTTTGCTTCCTGTTTGGGTGTTGTTGCTATGGATTTGTGTCACAGCATTAAACAAGCGTCTCTCAAATATTTGATTTTCTGTCAAGCTCTCTGATACATGGAAGATAAAGCAAGATGAATCTGGCAACAGATTCACTGGGAACAGCGAAGTCTTTGACTCTCAGCTGTGGTTTTATGACGAATTGTGCAATAGATATGGGCTGTTATAAAACAGGATGTAATAGGCTCACCAAAAAGTTTGGTGAGAGGTTACAAACAGGGTGAAATTAGATTTTCAAAAATGGAGAAATGTTCCAGACAGGACAGTTTATAAGACAATTTAGCACAGAGTGATCTGTGTGTGAGTATTTTTTGCAAATAAACTCTAAATGCACAGGTCAGAGCTGTTGCTTCCTTCTTGTTGCTTCGAAATTGTGAGCACAAAAAACACTTTACTGAACCATCTGATCCCAACAGATGACGAGCGTGTCTTCTTCCCTCTCAAACCTCCATGAGTCATTTGGCTATGTGAAAAAAACAAAAACACAACCTTGACAGCTTTGTGCTTTTCTTTGGTTATTGCTCCGATATGACAGACTCAATCCGCTTTAGTTTTACTTGACATTTTTCACATACATGCTCTGCCTGCACTGCTCAGTTTGATTACTGGTGCATTAAACTAAGACTGATGTCCCCGTTCCATACTGTGTGTTGACACTAGGGGATAGTTTGGGTTTCAGAAGTTAAATAGGACAATATCAACTGTCAATAGAAATATAGATAAGTTGAATGAGTTTTTATGATTTTTCAGTTTTATAAAAGCCTTGAATAGTGCATGAAGACCTTTAGCCTGAGAGGCGAGACCAAGGCAATAACAAACATTTGTTTTGTCACTTGTTAAGTTTGAACAGACTGTAAACCTGTTAAGAGTGTAGAGTTGTTCTTGCAGACTATACATTGGGGGCATTGATGTTCTCAGTGGACTCCACAGTCCAGATGTTGATGTTTTTTTGTGTCTGAGGCAGAATTCTGACCTCATGGCAGCATTAGATATAAAATGGAGGTCATCAAGAAAAATAAGGCCATCCAATCAATAGAAATGACCATGTCAGAGGTCAAACACTCTGTAGAGGGACATGAATTTCACCCCACATTCATAGAATATAGAATAACTGTCTTGATGATGTCTTCATGAAGTTTAAGACTGAACCACGTCAACATCTTGAAGCCTCCACCCTCCCTCCTGCTAGCAAAGCAAAACAGCAAATAATTCTGTTGTGTCACTGCTGTCAGCTGAGTCCACCTTAATACTGCAGCATTGTTTTGGCTCAGTTACGGCTCTCTGCAGCCCAGACACAAACACAGCCACCGCACACCGAGCAGGTTTCCTCCGGAGGAGTTATGAACCATTTAACAATCCAAATGCTCTTTATGGCTTTCAATTGCCAAGTAACTCTTTCTTCTGATTCTTTTTTTAACTCTAGTTTTTCTGCATCTTCATAATTGATTTTGTGTTCAGTCTCAGTGTTGTATTATCCTCTGAATCGTGACCGCTAAGACCTCTGCATCAACCTCACAGGGCTGCTAAGGACTCACTGCAACAACAGTAAATAAAAACAATTGCTGATGAAATGAGAATGCACAGCAGTGAGACAGCCGGAGAGTCAGCAGCCACATTCTAGGGGAAGATGGATGAGAAATATTTATCAAAAAGCCAATATGTACTTTTTTTTCTGTGTTCTGAAGCTTCATCACAAACACAACGTGGACAGAAACTTCACTGCGGCAATGAAAAGAAATGTAGTCTAATACCATTTGTGGCTTCATAAACTTTCATTTCTTTCTATTGTGTCAGAAACGTCACCGCCATAAAGTGAAATCGAGGTCAAGTGGTCTGTCATCTCTTACCGCACGTCCACTGCGTCCTCCATGACTGTCATGTCCGTCTTGCACTTGGCTGAGGGGTTGATGGCGAGCTCAGCAGGGGGGATGACAAAGCTTTTACTCAACGGCAACCACATTCCTTCACCAAGGGTGTACGTGAACCTGCAGAGGACAGGAAGGGCGGATAAGACAAGTAAGGTTACAGGGTTAGGCTTTTCAATAACAGCATAGGAACACGGTAAGTCAGTGGAATGCAGCTGAGAACAGGAAGACTTCTTTATATGTCTTCAATATGTCTTCTTGTGTCTCGACTAACACAAGAATGAATTGTTTACCATATTTTTGTCAATGTGTTGACTAGAAAAGGGCAAATAGGTCAGTGAGTTTGCATCAACACTCAAAGGTCTGTAGGTTTTTCTTTAAATAACATGTTAAGAGATGACTAAAATAAAGAATTAAAGAATTGAGTTAAACAAATATAAAGTCGATGTATAGGACATGATGGTATACACAGTACACTGGTGGTGATAACGCACCTCTAAGGTGGTTTGACAAGAAACTGACAGAAAAACATGTGAAAACATAAATATGGAGCAGGGACCTTAAAGATTCCTTTTTGAAACAAAGTTAGTTACTGTTTTTAGTCTTTGTTTTGAAGCATTGTCTCATGAGAGGAAGTTGCTTTTATGGAAGTTGCAAATACAATAAGGAAATCATCAAATGCTCTATCAATCTATTCCTATTCATAGAGCAATTACTATATCGTGATATAAACAATTACTATCAGAAATAAAATCTGACATGTATGTTATGTAATTTTCTATCCTTAGGTTACACAAGGTCACGTGTGTGTGGTCCTCAGCAGTATTAATTGTTTGGCTTTGGCTGGGAACAGTAGGTGCCAGTCTATCTCAACACTGTGGGGGCCAGGGTCGAAGAGACCTATTGCTGCCTGCTTAGACATAATAGACAGTTTGCCATTGACATTCCAATCTGCTTAAACAGACATCTGTGTCTTCAGACTAGAATATGTTGACTATAACATATAATAATAATAATTCTCTTTGGCTAATTCTTGGTGTATAGTATTTGAGGTGTTATCTTGGGGTTTAAAGTCTATCCACCAGCATGAGTTCAGCAGAACGTGAGACCGACTCAGGCACTTCCGATGTACTTTGAGAGTGTCTCTAATCCTCCTTGATCAAGCAACAATAAATATTACAGCATAAGACATCAGAGGCTCCTAAACACTTTCTTCCCTCCTGACCTCATCATTCACCATTGATTCCATCAATATCTCCACAACAATATACCCTAATAGAAGATTGTGGCCACCCCTTACTAACTATGACTGAAACACAAAATAAATGTGATGAAACACTTGGACCAAGGACGCAGCTACATCTAACAGTTTTAGCTGTCTTTTTTTTTTTTATCTCTCTCAAAAGTCAGGTGATCACCCAAAGTGGGCAGACTTCATCTTCTGGAGAGTCAATCAAAATGACAAACTGATCCTCAAATGTGAAAACTGTGTCGTGCCCCTTTAAGTGAACTCCATTGTCTTCTTCTTGTGTGAAAATAACAGGTCACATCAAAATGGCCACTTTTCAAAGAAGAATGTGTTTTGCTGCATCGCCTATGGTTGGTTAGAGGTTATTTATTTTACCTTTGAGTGAAGCTATCCCTTTTGCATAACTCTTTCTCGAGCAGAAGGACACTGTGTGCTAATGGACGCAATGCATACCAAATGAGAAACCCTGACAAATACTGGCCAATAAGAGACAAAACAGGGCTATAAATCTGTAAACAACAGATGTCTGGAAAGAGGCCTTTAAAACAATTCTTTATTTGTGAGTCAATGAATATCATCAATCTTTGAAGACTCACATGCACGTAAATGTAATACTTCCAACGTTAAGTTAAACAGTACATGCTGATTAGCATCAAATGCATTATTAGCGCTGATGAATTATGCATGGTTACTTGTAGCACAAAAGAGAGGAACTTGTTGATTAAATGGTTAACAACCATTTTTATGCAGACTAAACACATTTCCTCATTCACGATTGTTCAATTTGCATTTTATAAAATGCTAACTTAGCATAAGGAAAGGGCAATATACTGTAGGGACTGCATGCATTACCTTTCACTTTAAGAACAGAATGATTAAACCTTTGTAGAAATGGAGCATTTAATTACATCCACCTAATTACTCCTTTTGTTCCAAACTCAAGTTTTCTGCAGATCAAAGTGCTGCTGTTCTTTCATTTACTGTAAAGCACTGTGTTCTAGCAAGTTATTATAAGGTGGGAAGTCTATTAAAATGGTAATGTTTCTGTTTCATATTTTCCAGAAGCTGTTGGGAGCTCTCTCATAAGTCATTTCACCATCTCTTATGAGGACTGAAATTCCCTGTGATGTAGGATGACGTATATGGGTGACCACAGGACAAATTAGCAGCCACTTAACGAGCTCTGCTTCATAATAGACAACTTGGGACTGGTGTGCTGCTATATGACTTATTTGGATCACCCTAAGAGAAACTGGAGGTGGAAAACACTAAGAGTTCCCGGGAGAAAACAGTTGTTGAGTGGAAAACATGTTTGCAGTCCTCGGAGGAACCCCCTGGCGGTTAATACTGTGTGAATGGCAAACACTGTGTGTTTGAATGCTGACTCTCAGCATTTACCTCTCCTGCATCCTCTGTTTCATTTCACTGTCTATACCACTGTGATTCTAATTGCCTCATTTGCTTCTGTGTTTAATGGTAATATCTGCTTAGGCAAACAAGACGGTGGCCTCATGGCTCTCCGAGCAATCACTGGTCTTCAAGGTCTTTTTTTTCCGGAACGTCTGCAGCCAACAATGCTGTTTGCCAGTGTTCAGAGCCAGAGGCTGGAACGTTTAAATTAGGATGGATGGCTCGATGGGTGAGTGGGTGGGAGCAGTTTTAGGACAAAGACATTTTTAAACCCCATGCCTGGACAGAGTGAGAAGAGAAAGGCGGAAAACATGCAAGCAGGGAGAGCAACATATCAAAGCACTTCCAGGAGATATTAGCGCAATGTCAGCTTCTTCTGTCTGTTTCCAAAGTTCAGTCAACACTGGGAGCCACACCAACTCTACGGGTTCTCTTTTTTTATTGTAAGTAGTAGCACAAACAGCCCTTTGTTGTTTTTTGCTACTGTACTGTCATGGAAGAGGTCAGAGACTTGTAATGAAGGCAGCAGCACGTCAGTTCTCGAGTCAGCAAATAAACCATATTGGGAAGAAAAGCTGTTGTAAACATTGTGAGGTACCGCTGTCACAGACAAGTGCCCCCGCTCTATGTTTCTTTGTGAAATGGACCCCAGTAAGATCCTGTCAACTTTATGTGGCATATTTACTGTCATGAAACACAGGGCAAAAAGTTACTGAGCATGTTAAACATCACAACGTATTGTAAGAGTGCTTTTTAATGATGTTTTTGCTCTTTTTGAAGCAGCATTCAATGATTTTAGGCCACTCGGGGGGCAGAGGAACAAACTGTAGAACAACAATAACAACATCAGTTAAAGAGTGAAACTCATCCAGCAAACACATTTGGCATGGTGTTTCTGGCTCCCTCGCGAAAAGTGTCCTGCTAAAATATTTTTGACAGATAACTGTGTCCAACTAGCTCCTCTCTGAGATTAGGTTTTTTACTCTCCGATGACTGTGTGTGATATGTGAGAGGGGTTGCTCATAGTGACAAACTCTCAGCTCTACGAAGCCTTTTAGTTTTGGTTTTAGAGACAGTAACCTTACTGTTTGCTTCATTCTCACTGCCCTCGTCAACTCTGTCTCCAGCATCGATGGTGGTCGCTGGTGATCGAGATATGTCCTTCAGGGGTTGGAGGAGAACGAGACAGTGCAAAAAGCTAAAAGGCCTGACTTACATTTGGTTGGCTGACACAAACTCAAGTCGAAATTGATTTGCTAATACATCAATATAATATGTCAGTGGTATGGTTACAGCTTGTTACACTTCAGTAGGAATGGCTGGAGTCAGTCTAACTTACTGTAGGGCTTTATTCTGTTGTTCACGTGATCACATTTTGACATCATCATTATTATTATTACTATTATTGTCCAGTTATTAGTTGCTGTCTTCCGTGGCCAAGTGAATTTTCTCTTGTTAACATGTTGCTCTGAAATTAAAACTAGATTCCCAACACTGGAACACATTCATTATCTGACCTGAGGGAAAGTAAGGTGACTCTGCTTTTCCAATTTGAACTTGGTTACATAACGCCTCTCAAAGGCAGCAGACGCAGCTACAGAAGGCTCACAGTCCCGCCTTAACCACGAGGGATAAAGGGGAATCAGTGCAGGCGTACCGGAATTATAACAAGTTATTTGACTGTACAATCTTTTGTGCAGCATGCATTGTGCAGCGCTGAGGAAAACGTAGTAGGATAAAACAAAGTTTTGTGAAGTTCTCTTACCTGAAAATGCGATCAGAGGGCTGTTCTCCCATCACAAGATCAAAACCGCGCTGGAAGATGGTGTAAGGCCAGGGACTGGCATGAAAAAAGAGAATAGATCAGAGGGAGAGACAAAAAAGACGAGAGAGAATAAAACTGTGTTAAAATCAAAGCGAGAGAAGCGTTAAATTTTTCAGTGCACCCACCTGCCCAATCTAAACCCCCTAAAATCACAAGCCATGTTTCAGTGTCTGACTTCAACTCAATCCCCGCCTTCCACAGCTCCTCAAATCAAAAGCAGCAACGCGGTATCTGCTGTGTGTAAACATGCTGATTGAAAAATGTGTTCTCCGCCAGATGACATGCAATGTGACTTTGACTCATATCTATTTACCTACCAGAGGGGGTGGAGAAAAGGGGATGAGAGAGGGTGACAGGGTGAGGTGGAATGGGAGAAAGAGACACACAGAAGGAGGGAGAGACAGAGAGGTGATGGAGAGAGCAGTCTGTGAAAAAAGAGACAAAGAGAGTGAGAGAGGAGGGGAGGAGACAGATGCCAAGAGGCAGAAGTGAGAGCGGGAGAATGATGGAGATTAATGGGGAGTGGCAGCTCGGGGACTAAACCGTGTGAGAAGTGACAGGGGCCCGATGTCATTCTGAGCAAACTCCAACACTACTGTAAGCAAAAAGAGCATGGAGGAAGAGGGGAGCGGCTTCCATGCCACAGGCGGTGGTCATTAAACATTTAAGTCACCCTGGGGTGCCCACTCTGTCACACTGTGACAGGGATTCAAGGAGACCACCGGGGAAATGAGATCCAGAGGTGCACAGCTGGGTGGGCTAAGATTTCTCCAAAAAATGTAGACCATGGAAAAAAATCTCAAGCTTCTCAGCTTCTCAATTCAACGTTTACTGCATGAGGAGATGATTTAAGGTGGTGACTAAGATTCTGTCAGTTTCAACGATAATGTGACGTGTGCTTAAATAAATGTAATGACTCATCTAAATGACAGTTTAATCCAAATAAACACGATAAACAGCTGAAATGAAACAAATCTCTGCTTCCTGGAATAATTATACACTTTCACAGTGACTCAGTTTAATCAATTAATTATTTAAAAAATAATAAAATGATCATTCATTTTGCACTTAAATTAAACAATAGTCACTGATTTTTCAAATGTAACTAGTCAGTCAGTTATTTCCTGCTTCAACATTTAACAACATTTAAGAAGCAACAGTGAGCTCTGATTGGCCCGATGTTGTGTCTTATTGTTGCAGCCTCCATACAAATGAATTGATATTCCAGACAGGAAACTAATTATAAAGAGCCACATGATCTATCATCATATATATATCATATATATATCTTGTCCAGCAGGTTCTCATGGATCGTGGCTGCCGCTGTGGTCTGCTGCTGACGTCCACCATATTTAGCATTACATGCCATATATAGTCATTATTGCTACCATCTCCACTACAGCTTTGTTGGTTAATGACTTATTGCTGCTGTGCATCTGTGTCTCTCTATCTCTATCACAGATTCAACTGCTACTGCAATCACTTTACCATTTATTGTAATTCATTGTAATTGTACAATATGTTTGTGTTGATTGTTCTGTACATGTGACATCCATTGCACGTCTGTCCGTCCTGGAAGAGGGATCCCTCCTCTGTGGCTCTTCCTGAGGTTTCTTCCACATTTTTTCCCTGTTAAAGGGTTTTTTGTGGGCAAGTTTTTCCTCACTGGAACCGAGGGTCTAAGGACAGAGGGTGTCACTCCCTGTACAGATTGTGAAGCCCTCTGAGGCAAAATGTGTTTTGTGACTTTGGGCTATACAAATAAAATTTGATTTGATTTGATTTGATATTATCACACTATCTTTGTTATTTGACTGTTTTTACTGCTTTCATCTTGCTGGCTGGTTTCCATCTGGTCTAAACAAATGAAATCCCATAATACACCAGAATCAGTGTCCTTTGAGTCAACACTGCCTGTCTTATTTGATGGGGGCAGTAGCACCCTGAGTGGTCACCCAGTGGTTGGCACCGTGGCTGCGATGTTAGCCAAATGTCAAGGACTTTTTAACAAGCAGATGTGAACCCAATTAACGGTTTATGTGACTTCCTGGGACGGAGTCTGAAACAGCATTTTTCAACGCCAAAAGATATCCAGTCATCACTTGGAATCATTATTGTAATACAGAAGAAGTGACCTTGCACCCAAAGAGATGAGCACACCTAAAAGCATGATGAAGCACCCTCAACTTTACTGACTCCCCATTGGCTGAAAAGTCATTCACTGATGCTGCTAAAATTCATACAGCTGTGTCTTTTTTTGCCCTCTGATTGAAAGTATTTCCACCAATATGAGACATAATGATGAATGTGGGGTATACAGAACCTCTCAGCCAATGAAAAAAGGATATGGATGTGAAAGAAAGCACCCCGGTGATGTCACAATTTATGTAAGCAGCAAACCTGCATTATGCAGTGGAGCTGCTGCAAATGTGAAAGGAATTAAATCTTATATATATATATATATATATATATATATATATATATATAAACGTGATTGCATGGATGCATTATGGGAAGTGTAGGACTCAATTTTGACCTCTCTCTGTCTTTAATCTGTCTCCGAGTCCACCAACTCTACACGAGTGCAATATTAAATATCTGGATTGCCTCTTTCATTGTTCACAAACTGATAAACAAAGCACAGTAATGCTTTCAAGGACCAACGTTTCAAGGTTTCTCAGTGCTTTACACTGAGAAGTGCAATATATGATTAAAATATTAAAACAAAAATGAATAGGTGAATCAGAGACAGGATTAATTAGTATTTCTGGGAATGGTGTGACAGTCCGGGGTATAGGAGCAGAATGAGGACTGAAGAGATCAGATGTACTCGGCTGCTTTAAAAACAAATAAAAGGATCTTTAAAAAAATCAATTCTGTTTTGACTGTGAACAAGTAGAGAGACACAAGAGCCTGGAGGGGATTTGTGGCCAACGTTGCAGAGTTGCAGTAGTCAAGATGTGAAGCAATAAAAACATGTCAAATAGTCTCCAGATCACCAAAAGAGCCAGATGTTTTGGAAGGAAACACTTCAACCATGACATCATTTATGAGTTCCTTAGATTTGATGTCAGAATCAAGAATGATGTCACACACGGGACCAATCAAAACCTGTGTTACAGAGAGAAAACTATTTATCACCATGAAGTAAATATGTCAGAGCCACGGCACAGCTTCTTCCCCTCTGTCTGTGTGCTTAGTGATAGAAAAGTAATGTTTTATTTAAGTAGATACTGCACAAATCTCTCATATTTTTATTTTTTTAATTCAGAAAATGACATCCTGAAGTGTATCTACAGTAGGCAAATCTGTATTTTATGTATACAGCTGATCAGTTGTGTGTAAATCTGTGTAGTTGAGGGTCTCCTGCAGTCTTGTCTGATACAGAATATTCATTTTCGTTGGCAACATCGTTTTATCTCTCCAACCAAATGAGCAGCCTTGTTTGATGTGTAGGAGGATTTCCTTGTTGTAAATGATTTTTCCACCATTTCTTCTGCCTGATAATGAGCAATCATGAACCATCATGAACCATCATGAGCTGTTATCGTAACTCACCCCTGATTGGGCCCCCACTCACTGCGGATGCAGAGATGCTTGTGGACTGGGTCCTTCATATAGCCGTCCAGGCAAAGACATTCTCCTGCAAACAGAAAGGCAGTGAATCAATCATGTGTTCATTATCGTTCGAGCCTTTTCCAATTCAGTCGAGAAGTCCCTCTGCTCCTCTACATTTATTTTACTCCATAAGAGCTATCCCAAAGATCATCCTCTTAGAGAACTCTCATTTGTCTCGTATTTTTAATGATGCAGTCGCTTTCTTTCAGATATTTGAGTAGTATTTGGAGTCAAATTTGTCAGCAGAAGCTTACAAAGTTTTCCAGCAGGAACACTTTTCATCAGCTCTTTCAGTGCAGTGCAGCAGGTCTATAAATGGAAACTCATGGCCGATGGCAACTAATGAACGCGACGCACTCCCCACTGTGCATCATGCCAGTGACACGTTTGACAAGGACACAATATGTGAAACACTGGCTCACTGCCACGTTATCACATGAACCAAGGTGGGTTTGACTGACAGTCCTCAGTCTGCATGAGTCTCATTCTGACCATAAAGCAAAAAAAAAAAAAAAAACAAAACTCAGAAACAGCACAGATAGAAATATTTTAAACTTATTCTTTATTCTTCTCTTTTGAACAATGCAAACCCAAGAGCTCCTCCAATAAATGCTTCCACTCTGACAACTCTGACACAGGCACAATGCACAACTACTATCATGAGTTACAATCATAGTTACAGGGTTCGTATGCTTCAATAAATTGGCAATACTTCACAAAGGAAATGAAATAAATGTCCTTATTTGATCACCCTTTAGAGTGCAGAGAAAAAAACAGTATTTTATATTTCTGTGTCAAACCAGCATTTATGCATTTAGCTAGCTGATTTTCTGGCAAAGTTAGTGGTTTGGTCAATCAGTTCGCGAGCCAACTAATTTGTTGGACTTTGGTGCCTGATTAACACTGGCATGCTCAGAGCTAATTAGTGGTTAGCCTGCCAGCTACAGCAGTTTGCCAGCTAGCTATTGTGAAATATTGTTACACCTGTAACAGTGAGTCACAGTGATTCAGTGCTGGCTTCATTTTAGAGTCTCTAAAATGCAGTGAAACACACACACAAAAGAAAACACTTTGGGCTTCTTGGCAGTTCCTAACTTTTTACTAAGTGCACAATGGAAAAAAACATACATCCTCAAAGTAAATACTGAAGTTAACTTTAAATCATTAATCCAGATGTCTAGATTTAATAGACTTGGTTTGTGTTAGTGTTCTCTTCCTGGTCCCATTGGCTTGAATAACATCCCTTACCTAAAAGGGAAGTGATTAGATCAGTGATTAGTCTAATGAATAGACACTTGGCACTGTCATTATTTACTAAAGCAAAGCTTTGCAGGGACTGAGATTTCACAAAATCCACTTAGCACTCCAGCCTGAGGCAACATTTTGGGGCAATTGCTAATGGGATCGCACGCAACACTACTCAACTGTACTGCTTACAAATGGAGGCACTGTGATCATCTGAAAGTGTTTGTAAAGCTCAGGTTCAGGACCTCGAGTGGGATCATTTGATATGCAGACAGGGTCGCTAAATGTTCTTAAGACAGTCTATTGATATCTGAATTTGAAATAAACTGATCTAGAACAGTGTGGATCCAGCATCCTCCCGATAAGTGAAGCTGTTTAGCAAAGAACAGTGAAGCATCAGCTTTGGTTCTGCTGTCAGCTCCCAGGAGAAATGTTGGCCTTGACTTGGCTCAGTGTGATTGATGGGGCTTCACCTTTGGTTTAGAGAGTTACTCAGGAGTAACATGTACAACATGCTCTGCACATGCTCAATAGAAGGCAAGTGAAGGGCACAGGCCCTGGGCTTTTATACACCACTGTTAATGGAAAAGGTCAACTGTCAGTACCTGCCAGGCTAAAGGAAATCATATTCACTGATTTTCCTGCTCATGTTACTGGATGAACAGAAAATGCTACAAAACAAAGACACGCATGTTCAAGAGAATCTGTGTGCTAAGTCCGTGCTCTAAAGCTAAGATCGAGATCTACAGGATGTCTGCAGACTGAATCCTACGACAGAGAGAGAACGTGACTACTGAACTCAAACTGCAGAGGCTTGACAAACATCCAACATCCATTCATCTTTTTTTCTGACTGAACAATGCAAAGAAATTTAAGAGCTTTAATTGTTTGACTTGCTTAGCCAGAAGTAAGTAAAGGAGATGAAAGACAAACATCTTGTCAGTACAAAGCTGACGTCCAAGTAAGAAACACTGTTTTGGCTCAAGAAGTCAACAGTGTAAGTGATACAACCTGGTACTTTTTACTTTCATAGTTTGGGCCATTGGGTTGGTCTGCTATGACAAGCAACTTCAGATGATCAGGTTTTATTCAAGACAACAGTTGAACAGACCAGTTGACTGAAACCGGTAATTCTAAAGGACTGACCACAGCCTGGAACTGGTCCATGCACTGCTGGCTCGTGAGCAGCTATACCAGACCTTATCCATGTTCTCTAACCGCTGCTCACTCAACTGAATCTTGTCTCATGTCAGAACAAAGACACAGTATGGGCTGGCAGCAGTCCCTATGGTAGCTCGGTGCTGAACCCTGATGCTGGCATGCAAAGCATGGTAGATCTCAAAGTCTATCCTAATTATGTCCTGAGAAGTTGGATTACTTTAGACTTTGTTACAACCTAACTTTTTATGTCGCTTGACCTGTTAGATTTATTTTTAGTAATGTCATTATATTTAACAAAACTCACCAATTCACTTGGTGAGGATAATGTCATTTTCACCAGTAAGAAGGGTAGCAACTTTACAAAACCACACTTTCTCTTTGACAGATCCTAACCAAGCAACCAACACAAACACACTGTAATTCTGGAGATAAGTAACAAGAAATCGGAGTACACACAGGCACACACACATAGTGCACTGCGAGGTCCAGTGGGAACCTTTAAAGAAGACAATGTGTCAGTATTTTTTTTAACTCTAAAATATTGATCAAACTTAAATGTAAATATATCATTTACTTTCTGCAACTTTATTAATATTGATGTGTTACTCTTACTTATGAGTAATGTGGTTGAGTTCAAAGGGCTCATTATGTCATACAGTTAGTTAGCTGCATTATTCAAACACTGGCGGTGCACTTCCGACCTCGTGTAATTATTTATGTAAAAGACATCGCCTCAATGATGTGCTGCGGGAACTCCGAGCTGCCTCCACATGCACGCTCTTCATACTCTCTCTCACCTGGCTGCTTTGGCAGCTCTCCCAACATGCAGATACAGCAGCTCTGAGCATAAATGCCACTTTGCTGCTTTGTTAAACGGCCAGTGAAAGAACTGAAATGTTTGACATTAGAAAGGCAATTGTACATGTTGAATGACAGAAAGACAGAAAAAAAAGTAATGCTGGAACAGCAATTATATGACAGGAGCTGTAGCATATCATTTAGATTCGGAACAATGCTAAACGCCTTGCTTTAATTGCCGTTTCATCGCGCTCCAAGGTCACCGTGCTCAGCTCAAACTTGTTTTACACTTGCAAGGTGTTACATTCTGTAATTACTCAATATACAGGTGGTGAAGCTCTTTCTAAGCTTCACACTTCTTTCATCACATCTCACCACTTACAAAACTAAAAACACAATATCACTAAACTGCGTTTAGGGCAAGCAGGCTGAGACTACTCTCTAAGTCTTTTTCTTTGCACCACGTTGATTTTAAAGTGACACAAAATTATTCAGCTCATCGGGCAGATATCCACACATGCAGCCAGTATGTTATGATGTGGGGATGTGTGTCTCCAGAGGCTCCACGTATCTCTTTGAGTTCCATAAAAAGTCCCACACACATTCAGCTGGAGAGGGTTAGTGAAAAGAGGCCGTAAACATCAGCGGCCAGGTTTAGAGCTCAGCAGGAAAGGCAAGAGCCACGCGTTAAAACATCCGCCGTCTCTTTTAATGTCTCGCAGGAGCAGCACAGATATTGTCGCAGCCCATTCCAGTTTTCATCAGTATCTCCTCCAGCAGAAATGAGGATTGGATTTAAGCTATCTATAGCACCTCTGCAATCTCCCTGCAGCCCCCACACACACACACACACACAAGCACACGTATGCAATGCTTTCATTACGAATGCATCATATGAAAAATACAATACAATTACTGAAGCCTTCCTGCCAGTCCTGCTGGTCCTTATATCATTTTAAGGAGTGGGCACAGTGTTGCTCCGGGTGTGTGGGTGAGCCTCAGAAATTCTTTTTCCAAGAAAGGCAGCCATGAGACACACTGGCCCGGCTTTTTGATTCATTTAAAGGTCTTAGAACTCACTCTGTATTACCCAGGGGAGAGTTATGCTGCTGAATAATGGATGCAAAACAAGGAAGACACCTCCTCCTCTTTAAATGTGAGATTTCTTCCTGCACACATAATTTGAGAGACTAAACCAGGAAAAACTAAAATGAGTCATCCTGGCTGATATTTCTCTCCATATGTGAACAAAAATGAATTTATTATTCTGACATGAACAGATAATGCGCTCTGGGTATGGATGGGCCCCGGTCACATTGTTTTGCTGTTGATTCCTGATCATCTGTGAAGCATATCAGTCAGTGCCGCTTGCTTTTTGTTTTGGTGCAGCTGGTACATCAGTACTAAAACATCACGGCCAGGAATGTCTTATAACAGATCTTTTTTTTTACTATAAGTGTTTAATAATTCCATTAAAGTCATATCATCACTTAACTTTTTCTTTTTTTTAAAAATTCTGACTCATCACTGTCTCCCTCTCGACTTTCTTCTTCAACTCGATGAGCTTGTTAGAGGGAAACTAAAAATCCCACCAAAGTGCAAATTTAATTCAGCATGATTGAAAATGAGTCTTTATAGCAATATAGACTCCTCAGTCCTCTGAGACGGCCAGTGGGGGGCGCTAGTGATCAACAGCTGCTTGGCTAAAAAGTCTTACCTAGCCTGTTGTAGGACATATTTGGACAACTGGACTTTGCTGTGGCTCAAAAACTGACATCTAGAGAAAGATCTTGAACCCAAGAATCTGCAAATGAATTCCATACCCGTCACGTCCTGAGGCACTGAAGTTCGTGATGCGAGATCATTAAACCGGCATTCTCATTAGCTTCTCCACCACAGAAGGAACTTGCTGTACGTCGCCGCTCTTCGTCTGCGTGGTCGCCATATGAGAGAGGTCAAGATGTGCTAATAAACAAATATAATGCGTGTCATCGACATTCTGATCTACTGTTCAGATATTTTGCCTGAATATCAGCCGATAACCTCTAATGCCTCATCCATTGTTCATGTTGTGTTCATTATCAGTCTGTCATACAGTGATGCAGATTTGTGAAAATGTCAGCTCAGTTCAGACCTTCTTCTTTCTTGTATCTTTCTGCTCTTTGTATATTTTGCGTGCAGCCTAACTCATGCATGCACGCGGACTATTAATAGCAGCTAAAACAGCAGCCAGCTAATAAATGAATGAACTCCCTGTTTGAATTCAGATACAGATATTTTAGTCTGTGATATGAGCGGATACAGACGGTGGCTTGGCACAGTTTCAAAGTAATAACAGAGACGTTCATTCGTTTACTGCGTGAAAAACACAACGTTTGCTGGTGAGGCTTATCTGTTGAGAAGAATGTTTTCATAAAAGAACTCAATTAAACTTTTATTGTTTCCTAGCCTTTGTTATGTATTGTACAATTATAATTTTTTTCTTCCACTCAGAGTTATTTTTGTATGTGAGAAGTCTTTTATGACGCTCGCAGAAGACACCTGTCAACACGTCCACGGGGACGGAGAACGTGTCAAATTTAGCACAATGACTTTGACAACGTTTCTGTATCAAACTGGCATCTAAAGATATGTATGACAGGATATTATGTTAACGACCATATTGATGTCTTCTGAATGATGACAAACATGAACTCAAGGCACCGTGGATAATTACACCACAGCCTTAAATAATATAAGATTCACTTTCTTTCAGGCTAAATAGCTCCTCACTCGTTAAAACAACATCATGTGTTTCTGTCATTCTCTTTCACAGGCTGACACTTTCTTCATAGTGAATTTGGAGGCAGAGAAGATCAAAATGTATTTGCTGGCACAGAGAGTGATAAAGAGCTTGTTAAACAACAAAATATTTTACTATTCTGTTTTATCGGCATGCTGTTCTCATCATTTGGAATTTGAATGCAGCCTGTAGCTCGAATAAAACATGATGTACAGTAGCCGCACGTGTCTCTAACTTCAAGTGTCTGGAGGTACATTCATGTTTGTTTCAAATGTAACAAACATGTTCTGTCACAGTATACGTTTAATTGATTCTCCATATACCACCATATACTATCTGACTTGAGTCAGAGTGCATCCTGTGTCTTATCTCGGTTTGGTATTCAGCCTCGTGCAGAGATATCAATTGTAAGCAGTTGATGGTGACGATGAAACAGCAACTTTTCAATCTCAGTTTTTAGGTCACACAGAAAAGTTCATATAATGGAGCATCAATCAAAAGTTACTGACATACTGCGTTTCCTCAAAACACCTAAAGTATAATTTATCAGTCATTTCAGACATGCCATCAAGCTTAGAGTGCATCTATCGTCCCATCCTCCAGCCCATCAGCCATCCATCCATCCATCCACAGAGGGATGATTCTTTACATTGTGCTGCTGAACAACAAAATATATGTCATGCATCAGAAGAGAAGAATCAAACAGATTCTGAAAAAGAGACATTTTGTCTGATTGTCTTGGTGTATCTTGTGTCTTGGAGTGTCAATAAATCAAACATATTAACAAGGAGGTTACACACATCTGTTTCTTTGAACATCTGGCTACAGATTCAAACAACTCTGTCGTCCGTCAGATCTATTTATCCTTCTTGTAACTTGTAACTTTGCTTTGATGTTTACTGCAGCTCCATGACAAGATGCATATGAGAGCCGTGGAAAAAAAACCCTCCAATTTAAAATTTACTATTTAATCAAATATTAATTTACTATTCAATCAAATATTAATTGATCTAATTTGATCTCAACTTTACAATGAGAGACACAAAAGTTCTGACTCACGATGACGTGCATCAGCTGAGTAACACAATAAAATAGATGAATAGGCATCAGTCTATCAACAGTAAAGAAGAGCCGCACTGATTAGGCCTGAAATGATAATCACAATCACATTGATTAGTATTTAGGTCAAATTCATTCCTTGATTTTAAAGATAAAATATTTCTATTGCACTTTCAAGTTCACTGCTCTAACATGTGCTACATTCATGCTGATGTAGAGATCTATGAATCAAAGTGAGACTAGTTTTAATTTATACAAGCTAAATATAAATGAAATCGTTACAAAACTTTATTATCCAAAATGAAATCAACAGAGGTGCGATCACTGTCACTGGACAGATGCAGTGATGCCTGAAGTCTGAGTTGATGCTCAACAAAGACGTGGATTCAGGTAACATTAGCAACATTCTTCTTGACCTTCATGCGTTCATTGTTCTGCAGTTTCTTGCAGGTGGTTGAAGAAGTGTCGCTTTGTGATGCAGACACGCGTCTCTGCACTCTTGCAGATGATTGGTTATTATAGCCGTAAACGCCAAATCCTTCTAAACAAGGAGCAGCTCCTCGCCTTCTCCTCCAGACATTTGATTGTAGTGTCGTCTGCTCTCTGTTGTTTATGACTTTTCTACACTGGACATGTTTGTGCTGGCTGCAGGGTGCACGAGCAGCAGTGTGACAGCACCACAAAAGTGCTGTTGAATTGAATCACCGCTGGTTACTGCTGGTGGGAGCGCTTGATTTGTTATGCAACAGAGTTTTATATGAATGGATCAGCATCTTCAACATCAGTAACACAGTCCATCATGTTCAGTTAATTGGGGGAAGCCAAAATCATGATCATGATTAATATTGGATTCACTGTGCGACATTTAATATTTGATATGCTGAATGCTAGCATAAAATGTTCTTTTAGTTTAGAGCACACGATACAGTTTGAGGTCATGTATGAAGCATGTCTGCATTGATTAATTAAACTAAAATAAATGAAGGAGGGAAGTGGCTGGAGCTGGTCTGACATTACATTCATCATGTTTTTCATACACATCGGCTACCCCGTCCCCCACCACCACCACCACCACCACACCATGACTTCACAATAATGTTATAGCAGATCAGACCAGAACCTCTGCAGAGGTAGTGAAATAAAGAAAGTACACTACAGAGAGCTGAGACTATTTTACAGGACATTTTAGGTGTGAAAGTAAAATAGAAAAAACATTAATGAGATCACCCCTGGGTAGTTTAAGAGCCATTTACCTCATATTAGATAGCAGAAGTTGTACTTAACATCTGTTAGACATGTTATTCCATTCACCTCTGGGATTGGTTACTCCTGTTGCTGTTTGTGTTTTGTTTTACAGTGAAATGCACTGGAGCTCTGACTCTGTTAGTCTGACAGTAAAACATTTGCCTGCCACAAATAGATGTCCAATCTATTCAGGCAAAAACAATTATGCCACAATTACACCTGCTAAAGCAGTTCACGTGTTGGTTAGTCAGTCATGTTTTTTGTTTTCTAATCCATGCAGTTCATACCGGATTCTGTGCACAGACTTGAAGTCCAAATGAAGTTAACAGAGGAGACGTGCAAACTAATTGATGTGTGCAGACAGCTCCCCTGGAGGAAAACCAAGTCGAATGCTCCAGGCGATCTATTTTCCATTTCAGGCCCTGCGGTACGATGGAGCAATAGTGGTTACACCCTTAAACAATTAAAGAGGCACTGACTGACTGACTGACTCTCTCTGTGTGTGTGTGTGTGTGTGTGTGTGTGTGTGTGTGTGTGTGTGTGTGTTGACCACCACACTGCACTGTACCTGAAGTATCCCGCCTCTGTGTCATATCACAGCAACAGTGAAAAAACATTAAAACTGTGCTCCACGACATGAAGCCTAAACGGTACAGCCTTGATGGACAGAAAGTGTTTTCAATTAGAGCGATCACAGTTGATGAATTGAACAGCACCTCCACCATTACCCATTCAATATGTCTTACAAGGACACACTGGTCTTTATTTGGTCAACTTATGATGAGGTTAAATGTTGAATCCTTAAGGAAAAAAGCTCTGCACTGCACAGTTACTGTACGTTCTCACTGTCCTCAAAACATAAAATAGTCTTTTCTACAGATTTACATCAACGTTATTAACAGTATAGTACAGTACAAACTGTTGTTTGATTTCATTTCATTTGGACACTGCCTGGCAGATTAACTGAAATTTTAATACACAAGTTTTGGCTGACATCTCGTCCCAAACAGCCACAGCGTCTCCATATTTCAAAAAGATTTGTGTTGCATTTGAAGCAGGACGTTTTACATCCAAGATGTGACCTTCAAAAAATGGTCTTGAGATCGGTCTCAAGACCAAAACCCAAGACTGGTCAGCACATTTAAAAAAAAGATTAGATAACAGGTTTCCAGGTTTCCATGGTAACAGTCATGGCACTGTACAGATCTGTATGCTGTGGTCTTGGCTTACCTGTCTCAGGGTCACACTGGTGTTCACAGGGGTCCAGGAGGCGTCGTCCACACAGCTCATTGACCCAGGGCCCGCTGGCATTCTGCTGGTAGTACAACAAGATCTGAGCCGGATTCAGCCAGTCTGAGGCGTCCAACTGGCTCCCCTGCAGCAAAATGAACCTTGATCCTGAGGAGAACAAGAGGGAGGGGGTGTTAGGGTGGAGAGGTTAGGGTGGAGGGGTATGAGGAAAGTAGATTCAGATGGATAGAGGATTGATAAGGTAAAAGAAAGGAGGCAAAGGGAGATGGAGAGTGAAGGAATAGATAGATAGATAGATAAGACAGAAAATAAATTTGATTAAAAATAATTCAGTTCATAATTCAATCAGGATGAACCTGACCCCACAAACACTGCGTCAGAAACCTCAAACAACCTCCAAAACTACTACTGTGAAAAATAATTATTTAGTATCATTAAAATCAGTGTGAAGATTCAAACACTGACAGCTACAGCACTCAGTTATCAAAAGATTTGAAACACCAAGAAACATTTTTAATTAACCAACGCCTATAATGGCAACATTTAACACTCATGTTGGTTATTATCAGGAACCACAGGCAGCTGGCTCAGGCATCTCTTTGTTGTCCTCCAGCCAAACACGTGCAGCAGCATGAGGAAGGTAACAGTGAAGAAAAGTACATGTTGGCCACCTATTTTCCATCGTGTCTGGATTATTTACAATGTTCAGACAACATCAGAAATAAATGAACCATGTGTTAGTTTGGACCGATCTGATTGTCCACGTCCTTCCCATTGGTGCAGTAGGAAATTGTATCGTGTTTTCTCCTGTTGATGTATTTCTAGCTTTCTAACCCCTATCTTGTCATCTTCTTCATGAGTGACAGGAAAACGGAGTGTGAGATGGACCGACAGATCTGTGCAGTGTTGGCAGTAATGCAGACATTATACCAGACCTGTTGTGGGAAGGAGGGAGCTGAGCCAGAAGGAAAAGCTCTCGATTTTCCAGTCTATGTGTAGTTCAAACCCCACCTATGAACATGAGAATGAGATTGTGGATTCAAATAACAGAAATTGGTTTCCTCCACAAGATGTCTGATCTCAGATTTAGAGATCGGTTGAGGAGTTTGGGCTAAGAGAGGAGCTGCAACTCCTTCACGTCAGACAGCTGAGGTGCTTTGGGCATCTGATTAGGATGCTTCCGGTTGTCCGGTTGGTTCGGTTGGACATGCTACCAGTTGGCCATGCCAGCGTGGCCAACTGGTAGAAGACCGCAGGGCAGACCCAGAACCTGCTTGAGGGCCTATATAGCCCATCTAACCCAGGAACACCTCAGGATGCCCCAGAAGGAGCTGGAAAGCATTGCTCAGGAGAGGGATGTATTGGAACATCCTGCTAAACCTGCTGCCACTGCAACCCAACCCTGAGAGAAGCGCAAGGTAATGGGAAAATTGGAATGTGTTTACATACGGTGTGCATTAACTCAATTATGCTTAGGATGATCCACAGATTATATTTACTAAAGCCCTGATAACTGTGACAGGCTACTCACACTCTTACTTAAAACAAACCAAGTCAACACTGAAAACCTTTAGGCAACAACACACTGTGGAATCTACAGTTAATTATCAGTTTATTTTTAATTACAGACAATACATATTGCACTCCTCCACATCAGTCTTCATGTGTGTATTGTTAGTGGTGCACAGTGAGATGAATAAAGCTACATGAAGGGATTAGTGTTGCGTTCCAGTGTCAGGTCAGCACATCCTCTGCAAAGGGCTTCGAGGGCTCTGCGATTGTAATTTAGCCACACGTTGTTTACCCAGCCAACATGGATGCTGAATGTGTCGATGCTGCATTTTACTGTTGTTGTTTTGGATGTAAATTTTAAATTCTGTCCATTTGACCCATTGAGGAAAATTGTGCTGCAGAAGGGAAAATGATAGACAGGGACTCGCTGCATTAGTCTGTTTTATCTGAAATGCTTACTAATTTAGAAGCTGTTACACTGAATACGCTTGAAGATGGAGTTCTCAAAGGCTTTACAGCTCAAATACTTTACTGAAGGGAGTCAGGGGTCAGAAATAGTTTTAAAAAGATACAATAACTTCAAATTCAACCAGCCAACCCAATAAAAATAAAAATAAAAACACAGAAATGAGTCTGTCACTGGGAGACCGAGGCCTCTGGACCCTGAACACAGCAGGTGTCACTATAATACCTGATACTCAGAGATACCCACTGTGTGATCTCTGTAAATTAGCAGCAACACTCATTGACCAAAGCGAGGTCCATTTGCAAACATGGGATGCACTGGGCATTCGCTAACCCACGCATATTTAATGACTTCTTGGCAGGCTCTGTGTGCCCTAGTTAGTGCCATCGCCTTTGATGATCCCGTTAAAAACTGGAGCACACACTGCCGGACACGTCTCGTTTGCTTAATTGTGAAGAGTCATAAAATCGCAAAAGAAAAACTTTGAAACTACACACACCAATCAGCAGCGTTTCTGCTTTTATGGCACATTTTATGTCCTGTTTGATGCCTCTGGCAATCGAGGGTGTGAAATATTTTTTTTGTTTTTTGAATCATAAAATTCTAATATTACATATAAATGCTTTGTGGATGTGTCCAAAAATACTGTACCATCTGACAACTGGCATTTAAAAAAGTCAAAATCGAATCTAAAGCTGGAGCTAACGGATATTTGTCATCACCTCAAGTGTGAAGCTCACAGGAGGCCACGTATGGACTTCTGGAACCAGAATAAGTGGATTCTTAACAGGGCTGTCATGCAGAAATGATGTATTATATAACATCACTTCAGATATTTATGAGCAGTATTTCAGTATTTCACAGAAGTATTTCACATTAAGTCTCGGACTTAAATCTTTTAAGATTTTTAATTTGTTTTTCTTGAATTGTTTTTATTTAGTACTTGACAGCAGAATTGATCCTGGATGAGCACCTCATCTTGACATTTCAGTCACTTAACAGCTCATAAAATGTCTTACAGGAAGGATGTTGAAAATACACAACAACAAACCCATTTTACTCATCTAGTGGGAAGGAAACAGTATCGGGCAGGTGCGAAGTATGAAAGGTCTGTTCCAGGAAAGTCAACACAAACGATGTAAAATAAAAGATTGAGCAGGATTTATTCCTTACCCCCAACTGTAGTGCTGCCCAGCATCAGTGCACTCACTTCCACCACTGGTGTCCTGAAGACATAAAAACGAGTCTTCCATTTTACTTGGTGTAATAATTCAATTGAAGAGACCTTTCTTAGTCATCTTGACTCGTTTTTTAGTGACGGTAGTGGTGTTTCTCCTGGGGTGGCTGGTATAGTTACCTACGCTGCCCTAAGGATAGATTTTGGACTTTATCTGGTGATTATCTGACTTTTCTTCAGCAAGTTCTTCAGTCCCTCATGTCAAAATGTCTAACTTCACATGCTTACAGCCTGGTACAAAAAAAAAAAATTGGTCTCTCTGTATAATTTCCCCATTCATGACAACTGTACTGAGGGTGGATGCTTTGGCTGCTGTGATTGACAGGTGGGTGCCATGACAGGTGGCTCGTTTGCACAACCAAGCATCATTCAGCCAACCTCAACTCCACCAATGATCCACATATTTGCTAATTTTTAGATTAGCCATGAGGCGGCACAGGCAGGACTGGCCAGAAACACCACACTCTGAGCCTTACAGCAGCTCTTCAGAAACCTGTGGGTGACGTCATGGATACGCCGCCCATGTCTTATATTGTCTATGGTTTGAATGCTGATGTCAGCATTATCAGCTATCATGGCTGTGACTCTTGGCTTGTTCACTTTGCATGAACGCACTTTGCATGAATCACCTACCAGTTGTTGAGTTTGTATTTTCATCATCCTTCAAACGTTATGAGACACTGAGTGACTGACATGCACAGGTGGCAGATGGACATCCAGGACGGTAATATGATGGTCTTAGACCAGGTAAAGAGCGCATTTTGCACCTTAGACCACAGGGACACCTGTGATAGATAGCGCTGATATGATTTTGACATATTTCAGACGAAGAGACAGAGGGTAGTAGAAAATCTATTTCCCCAAAATACAATTTGAAATGATAAGAAGCCTGAGACACATTTTAGACTATCTCCAAGTTATTTTGTCCCACCCTTTGTTATGGATATTGAGGAGTAGTAGATATTCTTACTCTGTGCAGACAGACAAACATCTCCAGATAAAGGCAAATAGAAGGGTGTGACTCTACATTTCTGTGTTTTTGTTTTACTGTATTTGAAGGCAGATGCATGCCCAGCTGTTGGCATTAATAGCTTCTTTCCCCAGTGGTCAAATCCAGATTTTCATCTGATTCGCCATGACATCAAATCAAGTCTGATGAGATTGTGGAGACATTTATGGAAACATTCTAAATCGATCCCAGTTTTGTAATTCAACAGGCGAATTTGCCATCTTTCATCTCTCCTTTCAAAGTTCCCTCCCCGGACGCCTCCTTGGAATTTCAATATCTTGCTGGCAGGCCAGCGTATACCACCGGAAAGCTGCAGCGCTCCGAATCAAATCAGACCTCCAGATGATAGATGAGTGAGCCTAGTCACAGTCTATAATATATCTGGACTGCCAGCTCACTCCTCTGACAGCTGAAAAATGCCAATGAGCCAGCAGGAGCCAGAACTTGGCCCCCGCAGTGCTTTTTCTATTTTTTTTTTCTGCAGGCGCTACATTGAAATTCATTAGCGAGGTGGTTCAACATATCAGAAAGTACAAGGGGAAGAGCGATGGAGGCTTTGCTGCGGGTGGTCACTGCGACCTGGCCTCAATATGCTCTGATGCTTCGAGGGCACATTTGCTGCGCGGCGTCACATGGGACACCTGGGGAGGGGGTGCTCGACCTGGCATTTACCTTTGTCTTTGAGGGAGCGCAGCAAGTTGGCAGCCCAACCACAAAACGCAGGCACTCTGCTTGAGAGATATAGCGCGCTGAACTCCCTGGTGAGCAGCAGAAAAATGCCAGCTCAGCCCCCCCCCTTGGGGTTTTGAGCCCCCTGCAGAGGTGCATGTGTGAAAAGCCTTACCGTCGGCGATGAGGTGCTCCGGCACATGTAGGATTACTCGGACTGAGAGGCTGCAGGAGAGGTGAGAGGAGTAAACCAGGCCGATCACGCAGCTGATGACACTGATCAGAGTCAGGGTGGTCTTATTGATGGGGCTCCGCGGGGAACCTGCTGCTGGAAACAAATGCACAGGGAGGGGAGCGGGGAGCGGGAGTGGTGGAAACAACAAACGACAGAGGTATGTGAGGCAGTGACCACTTTTTATTCCACCCCCCCCAACAACACCCCCATATCATAAACATACATGCACACAGCCACACGGACGTATACACACACTGCCTACACGGGGAATCGGTTTACAAACAAGCCAAAAAATAGGCTTAGTGCCCATGAAAAAGGACCTCTGGATCAAAAACCTCAAGCCTTTGGGAGGTTTAGACTAGGCATAGCCCAGTGGCACAGAAATAAGGTTTACCTTTGAAGGGTATCAACCTCCTCGCTGGGATGTTAGGGGGGAGGGAAGAGAGACACGGGTCTAAATAAATACGCTTCCCTCTTTCCTCTGCTCTCCCTCTCTGCCAGAGCGAGAATGCCTCCCTTATCTCTTTTACACCAGAGTGCAACGCGCAAAGTGTTAAACGTGACCTCATACCCACAGGGGCATGCATACATGCGCGCGCACACAAACGCACACACACACACAGAAAATCAGAGTGACCTTGAATGAAGCGACTCACACTTTTTGTGTGCTTCTTTTTTTTCCACGAGCAGATTACATTGTCACTTTTAAATTACTGGCAGAACTTTTTCATTCAAAGTCTGCCCGAGGCGATCCTTTAAACAAAAGCCAGAGTAGAAAGCTGACCTATCCTATTATGTGTAAAACTAGTTTATTTAATCAAGTAACTTACCCAGGAACTTCATGCGGGACATCATTTTCACCTTTCTGACATCTTTTTTTTTTAAAGTTTACATTTTACACCTTTCTTATCACATCAAAAATATATATTTAATATCCTCGCCCTTCCTCTCACGTCATGCCTCGTGAATCATCCTCTCCTCTGGATCTAAACAACATAGTTCGGGCAGTGTTGCAGCCGCTTGATTCTATTCTTAAGCCTCGCTCTAATTAAAGGTGTTGGCTACGCTTCTGGAGGCTTCGCTGTGTTTGTGACACCTGTGCACATGATGGAGGAATAATTGGCTTGGAGGCGTTGTAAAGGCTTGTAACGCCTTCTGACAGCAGCTTTTATTTTCAGAGCATTGTCTCTTTATTATTATTTTTTTTTACATTTGTCTCTCTTCCACACACCATTACTGTACATCAAAGCTGCGAGGACATGGCATGCGTACAGATAAAGCATGCTGCGGCACTTCACTTTGACAGCATTTACACAGGATCCTCCTTAGAAATAATATTTGTGTCTAATATTATTTCAAAATGTGTTTTTCATGTGGCGAGATGCAATCGATATCACAATATTCTGCACTTAAAAAAAAACGTTGATCTCATTGTCTTGTTTGATTTCAGTCAACAAGACTGTATGCAGATGCGCTGAGATCAGTGTTACATGCTCACAACCACTGTTAAAACATGATACACACACTTATACACAGCATACTCTATGAACGAACTCTACGTACAGTCCTGTAGGAGTCAGAATCATGAGCACAGACAACACTGGAGCCATCCATCTGCTATGTACACTGTAAAGGTTACTTGTCATGCGTCGTGGCGATGCTAATAGCATCAGACGGCGGGATAAACTGTCTGTAGGTGTATGAGTCCTCCTTACCCCCTGAGCCCCACGCGCTGTTGGCGTTACCATTTCGCATACCTCGACTCCGGCGGCGACTGCGGTTTGGGTCGGTGTAAAAGGCCAGCTGAGGCTCGCTGTCTGCCTCCGTCCCAGAGTCCCCGTCTGGGTTCAAGAAAGTTGAACCCGCTGTTGGATTCACACATAAAGAAATAAAAAAAAATACACCTAGAGTGAGAAGGAAAAAAAAAAGCCCTGGACCATTGGGGGTGGATTTGTCCTCACTCAGGCCTCACTGAGATGTCAGATCAGAGCAGGAAAGTTTTCCCTAATCAATAATTCAAATGAAGGCTAATGGACAACGAAGCCAAGCAGAAAAATCACGGCATCATGCATTAAACAAGAGCTGGGGAACTTTTTTTCCCTCCCCTTGAGCAAACTGGTTTAACATTACGACCACCTCTTGATTCAGCCATTTCATTCACTAATCCAAGGATGGATATTCACATACAGGAGAACCGCGTTGTGGGTGCAGATGTGAGCTTTTTAACTGAATGGATTTTTTTTTTCTGCTGAAGAAGTCCTTGAGGGTGTCACACCGGTGTGTTAAGTTTGAGTTTTTGTCTTGTCTCCATGTTTGTATTGTGACTTCCTGTTTTATTTTGGGAATTAACTCTCCTCTCGTTTCAGGTCACTTACCCTTCCTCATGTGTCACCAGTCTGATTGTCGGCCCTGATTCCTGATTGTGTCCACCTGTTCCCCATTACCCCCATGTGTTCATATAGTCTGCGTTTCCCTTTGTCCTGTTCCAGTGTGTCATGTCATGTCACGTCGTATGTTGGTCTTCCTTCACGTTCTTACAAAGCCTCAGTCGCCGTATCAGTTTTCGCCTCGCTAAGAGAGTTTTTTGTTGACCTTTTGTCATTTAATTTTTCATAGCCCTAGTTTAGTTTAGACTTCTTTCCCTTTTCTGGTTTTTTCCCTCTTCGGAGGCGTTTTTTGTTCTCTTTGATTTGTTATTCAACTTATGCTAGAAGATAGGTTTTTATGTTCATAATTTTCCTAGCTATCCCTCCTGTGCGAGGCGTTTTCTGTTACGTCTTCTGATTATTTAAGTTCTTAATAAAAAGATCATCGTCTGCTCTGCATCCGAGTCCGATCTCTGTGTCCTGGTCCTTGTCAGTACACACTGGACAGCATGGACTCGGCAGAGCAGGACCAGCTGACTGCGGCGCTGCGCTCCCAGGCACGCCGTCTCACGCAGCAAGAGGAGCATGCGGCCGCACTCGGCCAAAGTATCAGAGGGCTCGCCCACAGTCAGGAGGAGTTTAAAACCGCTCTGACCGCCCAGGTCGGTCTCCTCAGCACCCAGATGGAGCAACTCGGCGCTCTCCTGACGAAGGGCGCAGCCACAGGAGCCGACCAGGCCACTGCTTCACCGGATCCCTCCCCCACGCCTCCTGTAACCACACAAGCAGGCGCGTGCCCCAGGTTGGCTCCCCCGGAACGGTATTCCGGGGATCCTGGGCAGAGCAGATCGTTCATCGTGGAGTGTGAGATCCACTTCGAGCACTCACCCCAGGATTTCCCCACTGAACGATCTAAGGTCGCCTTCATGATGTCCTACCTCACGGGGAGAGCCCGGGCGTGGTCCACCGCGGAGTGGATCAGAGACTCAAAAGTTTGTGGGTCTGTGAAGGAGTTCACCAGGGCTCTCAGGACAGTCTTCGACCCGGTATCGACCGATCGAGAGAAGGCTCGGGAGTTAAGCGGACTGAAGCAGGGTGGAGGCACCGTTTGTGAATACGCCATTCGCTTCCGCACTCTGGCGACGGAGAGCGGGTGGAACTCTACGGCCCTGTATGACATCTTCCTGAAAGGACTGTCAGATCCCATTCAGGATCTGTTGGTTCCGCTGGACCTCCCTCCAGACCTCGACTCCTTGATCGCCCTCGCCATTCGCACGGATAACCGTCTGCAGGAGCGGAGGCAGCGGCGCGGAACCAGGGCGGTTCCAGGCATCGCGCACGGTTCGTCCCCGGATCCCCGACGCGCAGTTCCTTACAGAAATCCTCCCGAGGATCGCCCCGGGCTCTCTTCTGAGCAGGAGGAGGAGCCCATGCAGCTGGGTAGGACCCGGCTCTCTCGGGAGGAGCGGATACGGCGCTCCCAGGAAGGGAGGTGTTTCTACTGCGGCGGGCAGGGACACCTCGTCGCCGTCTGCCCCGTGAAAATGGACCCAATGGTGAGTCGTGTCACAGCCGTCACCCCCACCTCACGCGAACTGACCACCGTTAAGATCATGCACCAAGGCAAAGACTATGAAATCGATGCGCTAATTGATTCGGGGGCTGACGAGAGTCTTATTGACAGGGGGTTGGTTCGGAGATTGGGACTCCAGAGTGTGCCCCTGAATAAGCCTATTACGGCGAGCGCCTTGAACGGGAGCGCGCTTTTTGACATCTCTCACATCTCCGAGCCAATTACCCTTCAAATAGCTGATCATTGGGAACACATTAGGCCATACATTATAGACTCACCTCGGCACGCCCTCATTCTAGGATACCCATGGCTAGAGCACCACAACCCCAGCATTGATTGGCGCACCGGGTATATTACTGGGTGGGGGGAGGATTGTAAGAACTACTGTCGAAAACCAGATACCCAAGGTGCATTAAAGACTGTCTCTGCCACTTCTGTCACAGACTCTGAGATCTCCGACCTAACCAAGGTTCCAAGCTGCTATCATCATTTAGCAGAGGTTTTTAGCAAGAGTAAGGCCACAGCCCTTCCTCCGCATCGCCCCTATGACTGCGCAATCGAGCTCTTGCCAGGCTCCACCATCCCCAAGGGTAGACTTTACTCGGTGTCTGGGCCTGAAAGACAGGCCATGAAAGATTATTTAGAAGCCTCCCTGAAGGCTGGTTTAATTCGGCCTTCCTCGTCCCCAGCTGGGGCAGGGTTCTTTTTTGTGGGAAAGAAAGATGGCACCTTGCGACCCTGCATAGACTACAGCCCTCTCAACGAAATTACAGTTAAAAACAGATATCCCCTCCCCCTCATGAACTCAGTGTTTGACCAACTCCAACAAGCGCAGATTTTCACCAAACTCGACCTGCGAAATGCCTACCACCTCATCCGCATCCGGGAAGGGGATGAGTGGAAAACGGGATTCAACACCCCAAGCGGCCATTACGAGTACCTAGTCATGCCATTTGGCCTCACGAATGCTCCAGCGGTGTTCCAAGGTATGATTAACGACGTGTTAAGAGACTTCTTGGATCACTTTGTCTATGTCTATCTAGATGACATTCTTATTTACTCTCCTGACCTTGAAACCCACCAGAGACATGTCAAGCTCGTGTTACAACGTCTCCTAGAAAATAAACTGTTCGTTAAGGCAGAAAAGAGTGAATTTCATGCCGAAACCATCTCCTTCCTAGGCTTTGTCGTAGCCCCTGGAAGGGTTCAGATGGACCCGGCTAAAGTTAGCGCTGTAGCTGAGTGGCCAACACCAGATAGCCGCAGGAAGGTACAGCAATTCCTAGGATTTGCTAACTTCTACAGGCGGTTTATCAGAGGCTTCAGTGCAATAGCAGCTCCGCTCCACGCTCTCACCTCTCCACAGGTGCCATTCCACTGGTCCACTGATGCAGCTGCAGCATTCAAAGAGCTCAAGCAACGCTTCACCACAGCGCCCATCCTCACGCTTCCTGATCCCTCTCGCCAATTCGTGGTGGAGGTCGATGCATCCGGTGAGGGGATCGGGGCAGTTCTGTCTCAGCGAGCAGAGGCAGACAACAAGCTTCACCCCTGTGCCTTCCTGTCTCGACGTCTGACGGCGGCAGAGCGCAATTACGATGTGGGAAATCGTGAGCTGCTGGCTGTGAAGGTCGCTCTTGAGGAGTGGCGGCACTGGCTCGAGGGGGCACAGCAACCATTCTTGGTTTGGACTGACCACAAGAACTTACAATACATAAAAGGGGCTAAACGGTTAAATTCTCGCCAAGCCCGCTGGTCATTGTTTTTTAAC
This sequence comes from Nibea coibor, assembly GCA_023373845.1. Taxonomy (NCBI): domain Eukaryota; kingdom Metazoa; phylum Chordata; class Actinopteri; family Sciaenidae; genus Nibea; species Nibea coibor. Next base: position 20,636,979 of record CM041725.1, on the reverse strand, counting down.
CGTTTTGACTTTTCTTTGTCCTACAGACCAGGGTCCAAGAACACTAAGCCCGATGCCCTGTCCCGTCTCTTCAGCCCCGAGCCCGTGGCCACGGAACCAGAGCCCATCCTTCCACTTAGCCGTGTGGTTGGAGCGGTTACCTGGCCCATAGAAGCCGAGGTGAAGCAGGCAAATGGTGAGACCCCGCCACCTAGTGGGTGCCCCGATAATCGTCTGTTTGTCCCCGTTAATCTGCGCCCACAGGTGATACACTGGGCTCACTCGTCCCTGCTCACCTGTCATCCGGGTGTACGTCGGACCATGTTCACCATCTCGCAGCGGTTCTGGTGGCCATCCATGGAGCCGGAGGTCCGTGAGTACGTCGAAGCGTGCCCAGTCTGTGCCCGAAATAAGAACTCCTCCAGAGCCCGCGCAGGCTTACTGCAGCCTCTCCCCATTCCTTCCCGGCCGTGGGCGGAGATCTCCATGGACTTTGTTACGGGCCTCCCGGTCTCCAGAGGTAACACTGCGGTTCTTACCGTGGTGGATAGGTTCTCTAAGATGACACATTTCATAGCCTTACCCAAATTGCCGTCAGCAAAAGAAACTGCTGAAATAATGATGAACAATGTATTCAGGATTCACGGATTCCCACGGGACATTGTATCGGATCGGGGGCCCCAATTTATCTCGCGGTTCTGGAGGGAGTTTTGCAAGCTGATCGGAGCCACAGCAAGCCTCACATCGGGTTACCACCCTGAGGCTAACAGCCAGACTGAGCGTCTCAATCAGCAGCTGGAGACCAGCCTCCGGTGCCTGGTGGCACAGAATCCTGCATCATGGAGCAGCCATTTAACTTGGGTCGAGTACGCCCATAACTCTCTTCCCACCTCTGCCACTGGTATGTCCCCTTTTAATTGTGTTTTTGGTTACCAACCCCCACTCTTTTCTGAGTCCGAACCCGAGGTGTCTGTCCCCTCCGCCCATGCCCTAGTCCGTCGCTGCCGCCGCATCTGGGCCGCTGCACGCCAGGTGCTGATACGTCAAGGAGACAGAGTTAAAAGGGCAGCAGACCGAAAGAGGAGACCGGCTCCTGTCTACCGGCCTGGCCAGCGAGTGTGGCTCGCAGCCAAAGAACTGCCCCTTCAGGTAGAGTCGCGGAAGCTGGCTCCGCGCTTCGTCGGTCCGTTCCCCATCACTAGAATCATCAACCCTGCAGCTGTGCGTCTCCGTCTGCCCCGGTCCCTCAGAGTACATCCCACCTTTCATGTCAGTAAGATCAAGCCAGCCAAGGACAGCGCCATGATACCAGCAACCAAGCCACCCCCGCCACCCCAAATGGTCGAAGGGGGGCCAGTCTATACAGTTAAGAAATTGTTAGCAGTACGCAACCGGGGCCGGGGCAGGCAGTTCCTTGTCGACTGGGAAGGGTACGGACCTGAAGAGCGTCAGTGGGTCCCAGCCCGCCACATCATGGATCCTGGACTCATTGAGGACTTTTATAGAGAACACCCTAATATTTCAGGGCCGTCTGGTATTCGGCCTTAGGGAGGGGGTAATGTCACACCGGTGTGTTAAGTTTGAGTTTTTGTCTTGTCTCCATGTTTGTATTGTGACTTCCTGTTTTATTTTGGGAATTAACTCTCCTCTCGTTTCAGGTCACTTACCCTTCCTCATGTGTCACCAGTCTGATTGTCGGCCCTGATTCCTGATTGTGTCCACCTGTTCCCCATTACCCCCATGTGTTCATATAGTCTGCGTTTCCCTTTGTCCTGTTCCAGTGTGTCATGTCATGTCACGTCGTATGTTGGTCTTCCTTCACGTTCTTACAAAGCCTCAGTCGCCGTATCAGTTTTCGCCTCGCTAAGAGAGTTTTTTGTTGACCTTTTGTCATTTAATTTTTCATAGCCCTAGTTTAGTTTAGACTTCTTTCCCTTTTCTGGTTTTTTCCCTCTTCGGAGGCGTTTTTTGTTCTCTTTGATTTGTTATTCAACTTATGCTAGAAGATAGGTTTTTATGTTCATAATTTTCCTAGCTATCCCTCCTGTGCGAGGCGTTTTCTGTTACGTCTTCTGATTATTTAAGTTCTTAATAAAAAGATCATCGTCTGCTCTGCATCCGAGTCCGATCTCTGTGTCCTGGTCCTTGTCAGAGGGAATGTAATTTGAGCAAATCGGATCTCACCTTGAGCTGTTTATAAAAACCTGCCAGGTTTGCCGTGGAGCGTGAACTTTCCACAGTGGATATTCTTAAGCGTACACAGTGGAAGGGAAGCGATATAATAAAGCAGAAAATCAAGTCGGATGTGCCAGTTTAAAACCTTCCTCAAATTAATTCTAGGACACAAAAGAGCAAAGAATAAGCAATTGATTATGTTCGCAGACTGTGGCGTTTATGATTCAGTTCATAAATTGCTCATTGAAGTCCAAAAATCAGATTTTAGATTACAGAACTTGTCTGTTGTTGAATGAATAGATGTTTTAGATTTGAATGATTGCACATAATTATAGTGTTTATTTCATTAGTGTTATTTTTGGGATGAAAATGAGTCAATTTCTGTGGAATCGTCAAAATCAGTGAACTGAACCGTCCCTAAGCCCCGCCCCTATTTGGTGCCAATCACAGCATCAAAGCATCAAAAAAGTAAAAGGTCCAGAAATGGCGAACTAAACATAAACATTTGCCTGTTTCAACAGATTTCTGACTGTATGTTATAAATGTGTTTTTTTCTTTGTGACGTCTTTGACGTCACAAAAATGGTTCAAATTGCTGTTTTAATGGAACTTGCATTCCATTCATATAAATCTTTTAGCTATTGATTTTAGCAGGTAAGACAGCACCCAAGTTTATTATAATATAAGTATTAATATATCACATAATGTCAAGACTAATACCAGTGCACTGTGAATCAGTAAGTTTCCATGGAAACACAAGTCCTTCATTTCTTGATATAGACCTATCTAAACAATGCTAATTAAATGAAATGCTCAGAATGATGCAGTATCAACTTTAATTAAACAGCATGTCTGTTAGTCTGATGACAGGTTCCTCCTCAAGTTCAAAATGTCAAAATGATTTATGATTGTGGTCATATGGCTGCCTGATCTGCAATATTTATCACAGACAAATGAGTATATTGTATATGGATGGTAATTATTTCAAATGAAATTCATAGTTATGCTTTAATGTGGATGTATACAGGGGTTATGTTATGCACACAAAGCTGAACTATCAGTCTGATCAAGAAAAAAAAAACACCATGGGAACAACAATCATGTGAACTTGTGTCCTTTCCAAGTTTGATGTCAGTAATGGAATGAATTCAGGACGTACGCAGGCAGCATAAGCAATGTTTTATGTTTGAAATGTCTGACATTGTGAGGACTGGATTCATTATCAGGCAGCGAGTGCTCTTACACAAAGATTTTCATCAGCTGTAGTTTTGATCACTGCTGTCAGAATGTGTTTGATCAGTGTTTTAGTGTTCAGAGCAGAGGGCTGTCTCCCCTTGTAATATTTTATTTACACTTTGTCAAATATCAGTCAGACACGGACATGGCAACCCTGAAACCACAGAGCCCCTCCACATAACAAATCTGAATTTATTCTGTGCCAGTAAACACGGAGCACAATTGAAAATGATCTTTTTTTTTAGTTGACAACTAAAAAATGTTACTATTTCATGTTAATATATCTCTACAGTGTTTTTCTACATGTATATGTTGTATATTCTTACAATGTATCAGTGATGTAGCTTTGTTTTCATTCTTAATTCATTAGAGATTCAGCTGTTGGTCATGCTTTGAATGAAGAAGGTCTGATCAGACAATCAAAACCAACAAAACAAAATCCTCCATTTCAAATGAAATGTCTGTTTCTAAACTACACTGGATATGTATGTTCATGTGAACAGTGTTCCTCGGACAAGGACTGTTTTTCTTTCAGAAAGAAAACTGTTTTTTCCCCTATTTTTCATTTATTTTTTTCTCATTCTATCTCTCCATCTGCAGCAGCATTGTGTTAAACACGGGAATCAATACTGCAGGTTTGATCTGATATTGCATCACTTAAAGAAAAGCGGAGGGGTGAATGGATTTAAAAGGTAAAGATGGACGTGGAGTATGCGAGATGGAGAACAAGAACAAACAGCTCAACACATGATGCAGATCTGGACAACATGACTCTTGTCGTTTTTTGTGCTTGTTAGTTTGTTTTCATATTTTTCATATCTTTTTTCATATCTTTGAAAAAATGCCAATATAAAAGAATGAATGTGAAATAAAATGGGAACTTTGTAGGGCGTCGTTTAGAATGATGATCACATTCATACCATTTAATGTGAGAGAGAGTCTCTGTGACTGGAGCCTGACTGGTCTGATATTTAAAGGATGAGGGCTGATGTACACAGGAGGTACAAAACACTTTGATGAATAAACTGCTGTTACAATAAAACATGTCCATAATGCATTTGAGCCGAGTGTGTTTTAGCAGAGGCATTAGCTATATTTAGAGGGCATGTGTTGAAGCTTGTCTTACAAGCGTTAGTGGATTGCACATCACAAAATGAGGGGGAAAATCCATCAAAGCAGCAAAGATTTGCCGCCTCAGCGGGATATATGTGAACCGAAATAAAATTCATGCTAACGTTGCTCAGTGACAAGAGCTTTAAAAATCCCCAACCAAGACCCGGTGTTTGATCAGACTGGAGACGATCCCTCAGAAAAAAAAATGGGCGAATGAAAACACTGTTGGCAGCAGTGACAAACTGAGGAGAGGACTTTTTTTTCATGACAGTAGCTTCATCAGCTTTTCATATTGTTGGTTTTAGAACAATATGCGCTGAAGATATGAATACGTAGTGTAAATATTATTGGCAGCCATGACTATCTGACAGCACAGATGTTGGCGTCGCTTTACTTCACAAGTGGGGAGGCTTTTTTTTTTTTTTTTTTTTGATGACACCATTGTTTCAGCATTTCACACGACTGATTTAATAATAAAGCAATATTCGCTGCACAGTCTCCCCCCAGAAATGTTTACTGGCAGGGAACAAAGTCCTCTGGAACAGTATTCAGTCTGCCATTAAAACTCTGCAGTGAAACAAAGTCAAATAAAATCTCCATGCAGTGTTTGGGGGAACAGAGCTTCTTCTCCAAACATGCAATATGTTCCAATAACCTGAAAATCTGAATAAATAATATCCATCATGCAGGCACGGTTTAATTTTATGACAGAAAAACATCAAGGTCTTAAAAAAGAGCAGTAAAATGTAAATGATTTCCCTTGAAACAGATTCTTATGTTGTTCTCTGTCAGGTCAGCATGTTGTTCTACTGCTAATACTAGTACTATTACTACTAATGGAAATGTTATGTGTACACTCCACCTCTATGAAAACTAACTAATCAATCAAGGAGATACAAAACAGTCGTGTCAAAGATAATAAATGAAAACTTTGAGACTAAAGCTGTGTTTATAGTTGAGTCACAGCAGCTACAGGCGTAGGCGTTGTAGCTTCGTCATAAGCTCTACCTACACCTGTGACTTGGGATGATCGTGCTTTAGTGAAGACAGCATTAAGGAAGATGAAGAGTGACTCAGTGGTCTTGTCATTTGCAGAAACACACTTCTAGCCAAGTTATCTCCACTGCAAGACTGCTGCAGCTCTCAAAGTGAATGAATCCAAACACGGAAATTGAATGGCATAGTCACATATTCAGAAATCAAATAAAACCCTAAAATGTCAGCCTGGTGGTGGTGAAGAACAAAGTGTGGTGTGATGTGCATTACAGTCAATGAGCTATAGCACCTGCTGGGAAGTGGTGAACACACTTTCAAACACTAATGTGGGCAAACTGAAAGGAAAAATGAAATTGTGTTGCAAACACAACTCAGTGGTCACAATAAACATATATATTGTCAGGTGATGTAGTAGCTAATCAGGCCGCTAATTCATCACAGGGCTTACACATAGAGACAAACAACCATTCACACTCACATTTACATCTTTGGGCAATCTAGAGTGTATGCATGTACATATTTTGATTGGATAGTGCAAGCTGAACAGAAAAGACACTTTGTCTTAATCTAAGAACAACAACAATTTAATGGTCCTGTCATAAAGTTATGTGCTGTACAAATGCTTTGTGTCTTCAAAATTTAATTAAAAGTAAGTAGTGTTAGCACAGGATGTTCTGCCATCTTTGTTCTGCATCAAAAGCATTTCACTTTCCTCTGTCTTTTGTCTGGATGTTCAGTGGTTTCCATAAGAAGGGAGATATGGAATGCTTTTGAAAGACTGTATTCCAGCAGTAGGTACGGCCTTGCAGAGATGCTCTGCTTTCACATAGGCCTGTGTACATACATTGCACTAAGAGCATGTTAGTCTTTCTGAGCCAGAAATTGATGTACCGTGGATGTACTACCATTGTACACTGGTTGAGAACACCATGTGTCCATTTAAGGGTCACCCACTTCGAAGAAGGCAGTCCATCAAGGCACAGCCGTCAGAAAAAAGAAAGCTAGTGAACAAAACCTCCTGATCTTTCAGGCTTTAAAGCAACAATGTGCAACTTGTCTACCAGAAAATAACATTCCATAGAATACTTTTCATCAATTTGATGCTACAGTAACTGGTGGTGTCTTGAATGGTGAAACTAGATCATATATTATGGAGAATGTATTCACTTTGATGTTTTCTGGCTGCTCATCCTCAGCTCTCTCTGAGATTTACAGATTTTCTTGTTGGACAGTAAAGTAAACTGCTACTAACTGTAGCTGCTGTTAGCTAATGTTAACTCAGGGTACTAGGGGAGTGTTAGTGTTTGTACCACAGTGTTTTGGATCACTGGAAAGAGGAGATTTTCAGGCCCAAGGCAGGAGATGAATACTGATGGGAAGCAGTCCCGGAACGGGCACCAGATTCAAAAGCTGGGTCAATAGGCTCCATTACCAGAGTCAGTGCAGGCAGACTATGGCAGAGGAAAAGAAACTGAAGAGGATGACAGAGGACAAAAAAGGAGAATATGATCAAGCAAGAGACTGCTGGACAAGAGTAAATCTAGGACAGGCTTTTAGTCATTGTTGAGAGCTTCATAAAATAAAAGCCTGAAAGACAGATGCCGAGTTGGGCTTTTTGCTGTTGGATGAGAAAGTAAGTACAAAATGTTTCCTTAAAGCAGGTGGTCTGGATTTGGGATACATAAGATCATAAGAGTATGTGGGTGCAGCGAGACTGCAGACTCAATGAAAGGCTAAAGAAGACAGAGGTGAAAATGTCAGAGCAACAAACATGGATATTAAAAATCAGCCAGTATTAAGGATCTGCCACGTCCAGGGAGGATCAATTAATTAACCACTCATTTCTTAGCTGTTCTAGTGGCATGGCTCAATGGGTGCCAATATTGGCCAAGACTGAAATATCACAGTAACTAGAATATCTGGCAGGTCGAAACATTCACATATCCGGGACGGCATTTAGCTCAGTTGGTAGAGCAGCCGCCCCATGTGTGAAGGCTCAGTTCTTGCTTCCGGAAGCCCAAGGTTTGAAAAAAAAAAAAAAAAACACATTCACATATCCAGTGAAATTTGTCTGAATCTAATCGATGGATTGGCAAAATCTTCATGGTTCCCTGATGATAATGTATCATGAAAAAGATTGCTTTTTGCCCAATAAGCATTTTTACAAACACGTACAAAAGTAATGCAACTCGTAAGTTGCACGATGCATTGAGCACTAATTAAAAAATATATATTAGCATAGCATTACACTAAAGGAGATGGTTAACAACATTTAGCATTCAGACTTTAGCATTTAGCTCAAAATACCACTGTGACTTAGTACATCATCACAGAGTGACTAGGCTATGGACCCTTTAGCTGCCAGCATGCCTCTTCAGAGCTGCTTCTCTGATGGACGGACATTCTACATACACACTGCTGCTTTAATAGTGTTTGTGCTCACTTCTAATAAAATGAGAACAAAAACCTTTAACTTCATCTCCATGATGAACCCAACCTGACAATACCAGCTGTTTTTGGGAGATTTTACACCAAAAAAGCGGCTGTCGAAGCATCTGAACCGAGCCTGTCAAGGACATCTTTGAGGCTCCACGAGCTTCAGAGAGGGGGGAGCATAAAAGTGTTGGCTACAGTGTAATAGTACTACACTGGAATAACTTAAAGTGGTTCAAGGTGTAAACAGCATGTTACTCTCTGTGATGTACAAGAAAAGTATTTTCGGAGGCACTTAAGAGAAAATGTACCTTACAGCTTCTGAGGTGAGTGCAAGCTGACCTATCACAGAGTGAGATGAGGCTGGATTCCACTGAAACATTTAGAGCACAAGATGAAAGTCCAGATTTGTATTTTTTTTAATAAAAAGGTGACAAGTACATGAATAGGAATGTTTACTACAAAGTTTGAAAATTTCCAATTAATTTTGAAGTGTTCTATTTAAATTCTTTCCAAAAAACAAGGTCATGTCCATGGGTTACTTGTAGTTGAGCTGCATCACAGGAGCAGGGATGTCTACTACTACCTTCAACACTTCTACCAGGAAGGCACTTGAAATATAATGGTGTCTTCCTGCCTGGCATATAGAGGAGAATAAAAGTGTCTCCTGAGGAATTAGGACTAAATTGTAACAGCAGGTATTCGTCTGCTTTCGCTATTAAACAGGAGCCGAAAGGTGGTGCACTCAACACTGCAATGAGAGCGAGACAAGCCCCTCTAAATATTCACTGCAGGACGTTCACCCGCAACTCAGCATGCACAGCAGGCACAAGTACCTCTTATAAACCAAAAAAGTTATTATGTCCAGTTCTCCACAACTCCATAAATATGGAAGGGTGCTAGAGTCAAGTGAGAGAGAGGGCATGGCACCGGAATGACGATCTATCCAGATAGACGAAGTGGACAAGAACAAACAATTCAAGTGGATGTCACAACAACAACACTGATATCGGCACATGGAAATAACACTGTGTGACATAATTACAGCCATTACCAGCTGGAGACCATGCTGACATTCCCATGAGCACTCAGTCGTCATGACTACGTTCTGACATGAGTCTGACATTGGTCTGACTGAGGAGTCACCCATTCTCAACTCTCACCTGCACACATGTACACTTGATGATCAACAGACAGACAGATTCTTCCAACTCCTGAAGGCGTCTTTGGAAACACATTTTTGCCACCATGACACACACACACACACATACACACACACACACACACACACACACACACACACACAGGGTGAAAACAGCACCAGCTGTCACAGTCTCGGTTTGTAATTACCAATATGACAGGAGGTGAAACAGAGCAAAAACAAAAGTCGGTGAGGTCACAGATGAGGCTGATTGCTGGTGATTTTTACATTCTTTTGTTAAACAGAAAAGCAGATCATACACACACCTTCTCACCTGGATGGTGTGTTTTCATGGTGCAAAGGTTGTGCATCATGAGCACGAAGACGCAGACAGCTAAGAAAATGTGCTGCTGGTTATTCCTCAGAGTAAGTGGTTTACAACAGCTCCTAGAAATTTGACTTTCTTCGAAAGGCATTTACCTGGCATTGATCATGTTCAAAAATCAGAGGGCTAAGTAACTAAAACATAAGTAGCCATGTTTGTGTTAAACAAAGCTGTGAATTAGGTATGTAACGATACATACAGAGAGTTCTATATAGCTGAGCTGGAGGTGTCATGAAAATCACTAATTTGTGCCTGCTGGTCCAATTAGTGCAAAATAATAATAATAATAATAATAATAATAATAATAATAATAATAATAATAATACTAATAATTATTATTATTATAATTATAATAATAATACTAATAATAATAATAATTATTATTATTATTATAATAATTATAATAATAACAATACTACAGCTGCTAGCTTGTCACTAACACTCACACTATATAATCACATTATATAGCAGCTACTGTAGTTTGACATAAATCTTCAATATGACTGCAAAATAAACAGGCCATTAACAATGAAGAATAAATAAATTCACAATGTCGTATGCTTTTTGTCCACGACACTCACTGAGCTATGTATACAGTACTCTATATATTTACATACAGATGCCAGTTTTGTACAATATGTTTGTGTTGATTGTTCTGTACATGTGACATCCATTGCACGTCTGTCCGTCCCGGAAGAGGGATCCCTCCTCTGTGGCTCTTCCTGAGGTTTCTTCCACATTTTTTCCCTGTTAAAGGGTTTTTTGTGGGCAAGTTTTTCCTCACTGGAACCGAGGGTCTAAGGACAGAGGGTGTCACTCCCTGTACAGATTGTAAAGCCCTCTGAGGCAAAATGTGTTTTGTGACTTTGGGCTATACAAATAAAATTTGATTTGATTTGATTTGAGTATTGCACTGAGAAACATTCAATTAAAATTGCTTCCGGTGTACCAGACAATAACTTTGAATGAAATGGATACAACACGTACAACATACCGCAAGTCTCCATGTTAAAATGTCCAACTTCACAGAAGATATACACATGTTTACAATCTGGTACTGGTCTCTTTAGCCAATTTCCCTGTTGAGGGTGAGTTCCACCTGTACTTCATTGTATTTGGTTCCTAAATAGACCTTTACATGGTTACCATTTTTCCTCAGTTCGATACCATTTTCATACAAAGGTCAAATTTTACACTGAGCTCAAATGCAGCTCTAATTATTGCTAAGGTGAGAGTGAAAAATGACCCGTGAACATTTTCCTGACAGGTTTCAAATCACCCCTCTACCACTAGAGAACAAAAAACAAATCAAGTCTGAGTTACTAGAGACCCAAAAAATTATAATTTCCCCTTATCTTTATGACATCATCAGCATTCATGTTAAGTGATGTAGGCAACCTTTGTTATGCAGGCAGAAGTACAATAACTGCACCGTAACATTAACCTTGTTCACTGATTTAGACATCATTAGCTTAATTATACTGTACGGTCCACAACTAATTAGGAATAAATTATACACCTGCTCAGCAATAATAATAATGAAATACTGATGGGGGCCTGCAGGCCGGGGGCCGCTCCCTTCACTTCCTCTGACATCGCTGTCTCCCATTTGGCAACTTTGGTACTTTTAGTTGCTTCAGAAGGAACTCCTGAGTCCATTAAATGTGCTGACATACGGAGTGAAGAGAGGCACTTGGGCATCTTCAGCAAAAAGGGAAAGAGTCATTACCTTACCTGCCTCCTCCTCACACATGCACAGAAGCTGTCCACCGAGGACAACAATAGCTCTGTCTGTGCATATTTTATGACAAAGATGAAAATAGTGGACTGCAAACACCAACACCGGCGACTCAAAACTGCATACAGCACATCTAATTGCTTGCTTAGACAGCCTCATTCCTATGCAGCTGGCTTTAGAGAATACTAACCTGTACCTGGAGGCACGGAGGCAAATCTTTCTGTTTTCATTTACTGAGCTGATACAACAGCGTGATACAGAGTGTGCAGAGATTGCTTTTAGCAAGGTTTTCCATACGTCCCTGTCCCCAGCAACACATTCCAACTCCTCTGAGGGGATCCCAAAGAGTTTCCAGGCCAGATGGGTTATATAGTCCCTGCAGTGAGTTCTGGGTCTGCCTCTGGTTCTCCTGCCAATTGGACCTGCCCGGAAAGCCCAGGACATGAAGCACCTCAGCTGGCTCCTTTCAACGCAGAGACATGTTGTCTTCATAGATTTAGGAAACTAAAACCATATTGTTAAAAAAAATAAAAATGACAGAATGATATTTTTGGACTACACCTGACTTAGCTTTGAAGAGCCACTGGAGGTCATACTGCAGCTCATCTTCCTGTGTAGAATTTGACAGTGTTCAAAGCTAAAATGGAGGGATAAACAGTACACTTACGCCATTTGCATTCTAAAGTAATCTCAAGGAATGTGCGCTTCCAAATATGCAATTGGCGATTGGTGATTGGCCAGCTCCTAGCGAGATGACATTGCCAGATAAGCAGACGTTTTTTCGTGTCAGAGCTGATTCTGTGCCAGCGCAGTGATCTCATTAAAATGAATGAGGAGGGTGTTAATGTCTGTCTGAACACGGCATTAGACCTTTCGACTCTTTCATCACTTTGGTATGGAGCCTCACAGGCGAGCTGGGGAGGTAAACATCACTGTGTTGTTTGCAGTTCACTGAAACCATGTTAGAGGAACTCTGGGCCCTGAAGTTTTTAATATTCCAACATCGCCATTTAGAGCTGCCAACAGTGCCTGGTGGCGCTTTCGGTTGGGTGTTTGGGGCATTCAGTCTTTGTTCTCACCCTCTATAATTGATAAAAGGCTTTGCTCGAATGTTGTTTTCCTCTACCCTGCTTCTCTGAGCTTGCATCGCTGCAAAGCAACGGTGGCTGCAGGAGTGCACTGAAAAGACTGAAGGTCAGAGAGGGAGAAAGGAAATGAAACACATCTGCTTCCTCTAAAGAAACCAAAATATCCCAAGAGTCATGTTTGGTGTCCATCAGTCATGAATGAAACATTGCTTAAATGATATTGATGATGATGATTGCATGAACGGGAGGGGTCTGAATACCTTGCTTGTGTTTGGAGACACCTCTGAATTACTGTGCTTCTGGAGTGTCTCCACAGCGAACAGCACCACAGAACTGTTTTTAATTAGGCAGAGAATAAAGCATCGTGCTTATCCTGTTGAGGAAAGTGAATTATGGTCTGAGGTCAAATGAAAATTTCCAAAATGACATTTTAAAAATGTCGCTGCCTTCTTTTTCTCTTGTTTATCATAATGGGATAATGTCTCTCCATTCCCTCAACTGTAACCTCTCTTCATTTCCTGTCGTACAGTACAACTCCTATACTGCCGCAGCTCGGGCTGGCAGAAGGGAGTATGAGGAGAGAGGAGGGAGTTCAGGACGGTGACAATGAGAAAAAAGCATTTCAGACAGATATCGATGGGGATATGGAAAGACGTAGTTTGATTTATGTTAGTAAAAAGACAGAGAGATATATGTTTGAGGCTTCACATTCAAACCACAGTCACACCAAACATTTTCATCGATTCACTTTTCAAAGGGCATTCGTCTCTCAGGACGTCAGGCATAAGAACACTGGGTTCATGTCCTGCAAAGATCTCACGTATCCTCATTTAACTTTTCTTGTATTTTTACTGTATTACTGACAACTTTTGTCCAGTCAGTTGAAAATGTCTGCAGGTCCTTGGGACTTTTCCAAAGGGCATTCCTGATGTTGTCTGTGATTAAACCGTAGTGGCATTCAGTGACTCGCCACGTTTTTTTTTCAGCGTTGTAGCTGTGAGAGATAAACATTTAGAGATAAAAGATGTGCAGTTGGACATTGATCACAGTGTTGCTGTAAGTTGAACACTGAAGGCCTTCACTTCACACCTCATTTTTACTGAATTGTTTTCACGCTAGCAAAAATTTTGAGTGTGCCATGAGTAGAATTCTGAAGGTGGTGGACAAAGAGAGTCCTAACTCTGAATAAGACACGAGAGAACACATTTGAACCTAAATTAAATACTTTAAGTCTTTTATGCTTGTTTGGACTTATGTACTAATTTGGTCAAAATTGTTCAGACTATTCTGCTTCAATGGCGTCCCACCCCAGCGCTGAACAGACCACTGTTGTGTGATTTCAGCACTCCCGTCGTCACACTGCATGTTGTTTTGTGATACACTTTGAGTCACGGTGTAACGTATGCTGTGACTTTTGACAATCTGGTCTAATGCTGTCTCCCGATGACTTAGCAGGAAAAGAGCGGCAGGCTGGAAAACTACTTGCACTCCTTTAATTTTACATAATGCGACCTCCTGAATCTTGTATGTTGAAATTGTAGCGAGTCTCTATTAGATTATTTTCAGGATGCACGGGACTCTGTGATCAGTAGGCCTCGAGCACTATGACAGAAGCTGGCAGCATGTCTCATCATAGCACCAGCTCTCAGTTGTCGCAGGAAATGTCCACCCACAGGCTCAGCATGTCGGCACAGGAGGTGTTTCAGACGTCTCTGAGAACGCTATTGAATAAAAACATCTGAATTCTTTCACTAGCACTATTTGGCTAATTTTCCATGCATAGCTACAGTGACCGTGTGCTGCAGTCAAAGTTGAACCCTAATCGTCGCACAGACGGAGCCCGGAAACTGCTCTGCTACCACGCTGCCTTGTGTGGAGAGGGCACCACCAGACCAGAATTTGGTTAACCTCTTTTGACAAGTGAAAAACATTTTATCTAATATTATGATAGTATATTCATTCTTAAACAAAATGTGAGGAGAATTTCAAATTTCAGTTTGACTTTAAGGTTCAACATTAGGTGTGCCTCAAAATGTTTGCTTCATAATTTTGGCCTTTTTTTGGAGTTTATTTATTTATTTATGAATGATTGAGTGATTTGAATGTCCTTTACACAATAAAATGGTTTCAAAAATATGGAAATCATCTATGCTAAAGTCTCTAGGAGTTCACCTGACAGCCACAGCGTCCTGACAAAAACAAAAAACTAAAAACAAAACATGTAGCTACACGTTGCAGTGCTTGTTCCTGCTGGCAGTGGGTAGACTCACGGAGCGGCACTGATCTATTTTCTTCTATTCTCTGTCAAAGGGTAAATCTATGAGAGAGAGTGACTCACCACGGGTGTTGCTGGAGAGACGTTTGCGTTGGCTGGTGGAGGTGTTGTGTGGAAGCAGCGTATTCTGCTGGTGGTTGCTGTCAATGGGGCTCGTGGCAATGATGTTGTCCTTGTATTTGTTCATTAGGGCCAGTTTGGTGTTGTCACTCACTGTGGAGAAGTGGGATATAATTACAAATGTGGGGAAATAAAAGCCAGTGGTAGTACAATCACAAAGTGAAAACTCTCTCTGAAATGAAAACGCAGCCACTTGGAAAAAAAAGCATGTTGTTCTTGGCTGGATGTAGGAGATTTTAAAACCACAGTGTAGCAAGCATAAAGAATAGTAATGCGAAGAAAACACACACAACATGTTGTTTACTAGAGGAGCCAAAATTAAAGAGCAAGAAAAGCTGCCATGAAAGTAAAACTCATTAAGGGAATATACAAAAAACAGAAGTCCCAGAGGGTGAAATTATCTGTTTTGGTACATATTAAGAGATAAAGTTCCAGGGGAACATTAAGAAAAAAAACAATGAATATGATTCCTGTAATTGTATCCCTAAAGGAATAATTCACTTTTTAGTCCTGACTTCATCTTGAGACATGAGCTTCCATTTCTGACACATAAGTATGAAATTGACTGACAATTGAAATTGACTGAGAATGAGATGCTAACACCATCTTCTGTGTGAACATCAGCTGTAAGTGAAAAAAATATCAAAGAGCCACAAAGTTTTATTAGATAGGTAGACTTTTACTCGAGTCTTTAATACATTTGTTTGTAACTAATTTCACCGCTGGCAAGTGGAGGAAAAAAAGAATTTTCATTAAAGGTTGGCTAAAGTGCCGTCAAATACAAGCTTGTTGTATATATGTTTGCTCAACCACACTGTTAAAGGAAAGCGTTTAAACATATTAAAGAACTTTGCATTTACAAGAGGATATACATTATTACAGTATCCTGAAATCTGTCTGCATGGAACCTCTTCAACAGGTACAAACCAAAATGCCTTTGGATGCAATTGGATGGAGCTACAACCAACCAGGATGGCGAAATGCAAGTGAACACGTCAGCTGCAACCATCGAAAAGAGCCTCTGTGCAGCTGTCATATCAAAACCACCTTTTAGATTAAACGGTTATGATTGACCCAACCAAATCCAGGATGGATGGAAATCTGTATGAATGTGAAGGAGGCCAGACACGTCTGCCAGATACACTCAAACACGAGCTTGTCTGGTTCCCAGGCTAATGGTTTCCACTGGCTCATCTCCAACTTTATGCTGTATGTAACAACCACATGTATTACTTTAGCACATCACAGCTAGTTAATGTGACTCTCCTCACCTAAAGGAAATGATACACCTCATGTCTGGAAAGTTTGTCAGAAACAAGCCTATGTTATCTGACTTGCTCTCAAGCCGCACAATAGATGGTTGTAGTTTTTAGCCACATCCTGTAACACCCGGGACTAAACCCCAATTTTAGGATATCTGAAATGCTCACTTGGGCTTCGGCTCACAAACCTTGTCTTTACTCACTGCCATTTTCTATCTGTTGCAGAAGTGTAACTCTCAGTGAAGATGTAAGGGAAGCAACACTGTTAAATTTGTTTCACCACTTTCCCAATCACTAGTTTTACTAACGCAGCATTTAACTTGCCTCAGGCAATCGGGTAATCCTTAGCACTGAGCCCTGCATTGGCTTTTCCTAGCTGATGTTTTCTGCTGGATAAATACTGCATTATTATACTACACTAAAGCAATATAAACTGAAACTAGACATGGGTTAATACTGACATAATCCAACATATATTTTTTTACTTGTTTCTGTATTCAAAACTATTCCATTTTCCTGAGAGGAAAGGTCAGGGCAGCGAAGAGCTATTTACTGAAATCGTTGTTATTTCCAATGCCATTTTCTGAATGACCTCTCCACTTCTATATATTGCTCATTATTCCATGCATGGCCTGCTGCCTGCTTTTTCTATTTATCCAGTCCATCACTTTGACTATCTTAAATGCATAATGCACAGGATTTCTGCTCCTTCATCACCTCTGAATTGGTGATGTCTGGAACACCGTGTGAGAGTGCTGTCACTATAACCGATCTCTTTATGAATCCGAGCAGTGAATCTGCGGTTAATTGAAATTCAGAGGGTACACCTGCATCAAAACTTCTCTGCTTCATAGAAGTAATTCTCGTGGGAGTGGTGCTCAGCTCCAGCGTCCACTGATTATGAAAAATATATCTTCTAAAACGAATCCTTGGCAGGCGCGTAAGCCTTTGGGTTATGTCAAGTGTGAGGAATAAAGTCTTTGAAAGAATACCTGCAGTTTGATCGTTATGTGTGTTGTGCTGCATCAGTCACACAACTGATGTTCTGGAAACTGCTGAACAAGTGTCTCATTTGTATTCTCTGTTTTAAAGGGTGGTTTATATTGATAGAGCTTTGAAGCCTTGATGTCTGTGAAACTATCATTTGGTCCACTATCATTTTGATGATTGCTTCCCACCTATATGGGAAAATAACACAAGTAATGGTATTTAATTAAAAATCCAATTAGTTTCCTCTAGTTTCACGCTGACTATTTCAATTATTACAACAGTGTTAATGTAATTATACTGTTCCCTGCTGGGAAAACAATTTGTCTTGTACACTTCTATTCTCTCCAATACTAGCAAATGTAACCTGTTTGACACTTGTCTTATTACTTTATTTTATTATTTTTTATTATCATGGAATGTATGGCTGTGGAGGAAGAAGAACAATAAGGTTGTTAATGAGACAGGTGGAGCTTCAGCGACAGACTCTAGTGACTTTGTAATTTAAAATGATCAGAACGGTTTCAGTGGAAGAAGCACTTCCTCCCTTGGTATCCCAATCAAGTACATCATTATTAATACCTGAAACACATTTGATGCTGAGGATCCATCATTAAATGGTATGTCCATGTCAGCTCAAGAGTGACGTCTCTTTCCAGAAATCATGAACAGGTTACTGAAGTTCATTGACAGACCAGGTTGTGAACCCGCTGTTTACAATTATCTCCATTGCTTTTTCTGGCAGGCTGTGTGTGCAGATGGAAAATGTGTGCGCTGGAGTGTCGCATTTCTAGGACCACCGTGATCTCACCAATATTAGTTTCAGCATAAACACAGTTTTTAATATGGTGATTTCAGTGTTTATTGCTTGTTTCTTGCATTTTGAGTGGTTTTAAAATATATATATATATATTTTTTTTGCTGCCCCTCATGGAGCTGTGGCATCCACTTCAGTAAAGTCTGTTCATAAGGATAGTGAGTAAACCCCAAATCTCAATAATAATCCTTCATTTGATAGAAAAAGTGGTCTGTAAACTGTGAGTGATGTTTCCAAAGGACAGTTTGGGTGGTGTTCTCTGCTTTATTTTCTCTTCCACATAAGTTTGGCTAACTTTCTGGCTTGGTTAAAAGCTTGAATGTAAGAGAGTCTGACTGTGAAAGCAAAAAAAGTCACAAGGAAAAAGGCTCACAGCTTGTGGAAATATCTGGAAGATAGAAATTGATTGTGACTTTGAATATCAGCACATGCATGCACCCCAAGAAGTGCTGATACTAGCTGACTGGGTCAGGTCACATGACCACTTTCGTTACTCATTTTCTCACTGATTATAACGACTTGTGAGCTGGTTTGTAGGGTTCAAAGACGCGGCAGCACCTGTGGGTGTTGTAGAGGATTGGGCGCGGGCATGAGATTGTGGTGAATGTAACCCGATCATGTACTATGCTAGCTGGAAGTAACAGATCTCTTTCACATTATCTTTAGTTAATCTTTAACTTATATTTAGCTTTAGCACTGAAGCTGTGTAAATTCTCACCACAGAAATATGTTATGGCGTATGTGTGTGGTTACACTTCTATCAGATAAGGAGCAATATCATCAATATAAATGAGCATGTTGCATTTAGGTTAGCTGGTTTCAGGCACCTGGGATTGTTGCACTGCCACGGGTGACTTGAGCCTTTGTTAACTAAAGGAGTTTTGCCTGGCCTTTGGAAAAGATTGTTATTCACTTGCATTGGTTGGGCTCTATAGCTGCTAAATGCTTTAGTTCTTGCAAACTTTTGTTTTGGGTATCAGCATAAGCATTTATTTGAGGTCTAGGACCTAATGTAGGTCCAATATTCACACTCCATTTAGCTCAAGTTTACTCTCTTCCGTTGCTTGAGGGAATTAGGCATCTTAGGTGGTGACTGACTTGGCTTTAAGGCTTTTTGTTGTAGATGTGTTTTGTCTGACCTTGCTGTTTGTGCATCAGTCAACTGACCTGGTGTAAGGTCCATATTATTCTTGTCATTACAGCCCTGGAGGGAGTCCAAGGTACGGGTGACCTGGCTGGCAAACTCCTCGCCACCATTCATGCACTCCCGCTGCAGATGGTGACGCAGGTCGGTAATGTCGTACTCATACCTGGGGATGAGGTAGAAATCAATTAGTGTTACATTAACTTGACTTATTGAAATTAGAATAAACATCGAGGGAGGCTAATGAGCTTGATGAAGCAGTCGTGATTCAAAGTGTGACAGAATTACTGATATGATGAGGTGTTTTATAATCTTAAACCTCAACACTCATTGCAGATAACTGCACTTAGAAATAGGTGTGCCGTGTGAGCTGCTTTCCAGAAGTGCACAATATGGAATATAAAACTACATTCACAGATTATTCATTCCATAATCTTTCAACACATTCTGTTTACTTTCATGTGCTTATCTTTAGGCCTTAACCATTCCATCATCCATCCCCCAAACCCCGCTTGTACCCATCCAGAATCGGTGTCTCCCGGATGCTGAGGGTACCACTGGAGTTCGGTCCCTGACCCCGTGAGTTCCTCAAGCTCTCCCTGGCCTGGCCTCCCATCAGCACAGAGGGGATGTAGTGGATCTCATTAGCCGCCTCGGCGCTGGCACTCTTCTGAGGCTGAGGGATGCGGCGGCGTTTACACCAGCGCCTGCGGGTGTAGAGGATCAGTACCAGGCACAGGATGGACAGCAGAAGGGCGATCATCCCGCCCTGAGGGGAGGAGGGTGGCATTTGGAGCAGAGACAGAAAAAAAGGGCAGAAGAGGAAAAAAATAAGAGAGAGAGAGAGAGCGTCAAAGAGAGGAACAGATTCACAGAATCTTGCCAACTAGAATACAGATCAAAGTGAAAGCTGTGATGCCAAAAGCACAATATGAAAAAGGCTGCAGATGAAATTTAGTGAATACCACCTTCAGTGTTTTTAATGACAGTAGCTCTCATTTCACCTTGAGAGGAGAGTTCAGAACTTGGCTCTTTCTACTAATTTAAGACCATGTGGGATGTGAGCAAAGGTCAGCAGCTTTTTTTTTTTTTTTCGTCTGAAAGCACTGAGGTGAAAACACAGACTGTTAAAGCAATGGCTCCTTAATTTCTAAAGGAATAGCTATAAAGGAATGGGCTCTTTGGGAAACATATGTATTCACTTTCTCCACTCAGAGTTAGATGGGAGAAATTATAAAACATCCCTATCTGTACGATAAATATTGTGTGTATTTAGATGTAGCCAGCAGCCAGTCAGCTTAGCACATAAACCATGGAACTGAAAAACAGGACGGGCCTGCGCAAGGCAGAATCCCGCTCAGTCGTTCAAATGTTCCATCTCATTCATTGTTTTTGCCGAACCATCTCTGGCCACATGCAGTAACTTCCCGGAGCCTCAGCTGGTTGTCAGGCAACATCATGGTGACGAGAAGCCTTGATGAATTGCGAGACCCAAGTGAGCTCAGCCCGTAGGGCTGTTCACACTGACATTTGACCTGTCTTTATCTTGTTTTCCATTTATTCCATGACAAACCCAGCTCACGCACATACACAATGTTGTGCACAGCGGTAATATACGTATGTAAAGTCACTGTACAGACAGAAGATTGGTCTTTTGTCAGGCTAAGGTTGAGTTGTCTCAGACGTTGCCATTTCTTTGAGCTTGATTACAATTATCTCCATTTCTTTTTCTGGCAGGCTGTGTGTGCAGATGGAAAATGTGTGTGCTGGACAGTGTCGCATTTCTAGGACCGCCATGATCTCACCAATATTAGTTTCAGCATAAACACAGTTTTTAAGATGGTGATTTCAGTGTTTATTGCTTGTTTCTTGCATTTTGAGTGGTTTTAAAATATATATAAAAAAAAAAAATGGATGTTTTGCTGGCCCTCATGGAGCTGTGGCATCCACTTCAGTAAAGTCTGTTCATAAGGATAGTGAGTAAACTCCAAATCTCAATAATAATCCTTCATTTGATAGAAAAAGTGGTCTGTAAACTGTGAGTGATGTTTCCAAAGGACAGTTTGGGTGGTGTTCTCTGCTTTATTTTCTCTTCCACATAACTTTGGCTAACTTTCTGGCTTGGTTAAAAGCTTGAATGTAAGAGAGTCTGACTGTGAAAGCAAAAAAAGTCACAAGGAAAAAGGCTCACAGCTTGTGGAAATATCTGGAAGATAGAAATTGATTGTGACTTTGAATATCAGCACATGCATGCACCCCAAGAAGTGCTGATACTAGCTGACTGGGTCAGGTCACATGACCACTTTCGTTACTCATTTTCTCACTGATTATAACGACTTGTGAGCTGGTTTGTAGGGTTCAAAGACGCGGCAGCACCTGTGGGTGTAGAGGATTGGGCGCGGGCACGAGACGGACAGATGAAGGGCACTGAGCCTGCCCCGAGGACAGGTTAGCAGGCGGGACAGAGACAGAATCAGACAGAAACCGGAGAGAAAGAGAGACAGCGAGAGGGAGAGAGTCAAAGGGAGTCAGAGATTCTTGCCAAGAAGCAGGATATGGATCAAAGTCGAGGCAAGTCAAAAGCGCACAGCCTGTGGAAACACAGCGGAGAGACAGCGATTGTCAGTTTGAATATCAGGCCAGATCTGCTCCATGAATAAAACCAATGAGAGAACATTTGTGGGCAGTTTTATTTGACTCTTTTCTTTTATCTAATTTCATTACTTTCTTTGTTACGGTTACTGAAAGAGATCATTAAGGGAAAGTGACGGGAAAGATGAGATAACACGCAGACATGACTGTAAGTTGGACCCACAACGTTAACATGTAGCATCCTCCTGATCTAATCTGATCCTATCCAGCTGAAATCAAATACAGATAGATTGAACAATTTGGAAAAAAAAAACTGTTATGAAAATGTCAAGATGACAGAGCAGAGAGAGGAACATGTCTTTTTAAAATGAGAACAAAAGAGCTGCTTCATCCAGCCAGGTGCAGACAGATGTTTCTGTCTTCACTGCCTATGCTGAACTTCCTCTGACACAAACTGATTCAAGGACAGTGCCAATGATTTTGGAAAAAAGTAACTGTTTGGATGTCAGGCGATATTCTGCCCGCAGCAGCAGCAGAATAACGAGGTTTGTGTGCAAACTGATTTAAGAAGAATGAAAACAATTCAAATTAAACTGTGAGTCAGTTCAGCCAAACAAGCCGAGTTATGGAAAGATAAGCAAAAGTGATGAAATGAAAAATAGATTTTAATCAGTCATTTACATAAAAATCCTTTTTCAAACATATTAGGGATTCTGAGGATGAATAAAAATGAGGGTTTCAGTTGCTCATATTAATTTAAATTGGCAAAAGTAGAGGCCTATTTGCATAAATTGTTTGCTTAATCTGCATAGTCAAGGACATTAACAAATGACACCATGATATGGGCCACTTATGCAGTAAATCTGCATGCACAGTGGTCAAAAAGGAGAGCAGAGTCATTTGGTTTGTAATGATTACATTTACAGCACTTTGAAAGTCACTGATCAAGTTCTCTCTTCAAACCCCAGCGTGTTAACTGAGGCCACTGGAAACTGTATCTTCAATCGCCTTGTTAGATGATTTAAAATGTTCTATATCGATATGAGGCTGAGCTTAATTACGTATGTGTAACTGTTTTATGAACACATATTTAATGCTTCCAGCTAGAAGAACAAATAGTTTTATATTAACATTTTGTCAGATAACTCTATGTAATAGAATATGTAGCAGAAGGAGTGCAACGCCAATTGTCAGCTCTTCTAAACCCACTGCGTATTATCTGATTCATAAAGGCAGACTTGCTAGTTACTTCAGTAAACAGATATTTCCCTCTGGAGTTGGTGGGGGACCAAAATAGCTCAGGCAGCAATTACTAGACTTAGATTTGAGACGTAGCCAAAGTAAATGCTAATGTTGCTCCATGTGTGCTTGATGTGGAAACATCAGCAATATCAAATAGACGGCCATAATGTGTATGATGTTTGTATTGTAACGTTAATAGAGCTAGAGATTTAATTGACCCCCATGGCTGTGAAGTATAAGCTCAAATAATAGTAAATGGACGTGTTCATACAGCACCTTTCTGATCTACCCGCCACTCACTGCTAGGTGCTTTGGCATCACTTATCACATTCATGCATTCACATGGTATTTTGCTCAAGGACAGTTTGACTGGACTGGACTGGAATGGACTGGAGGACAACATGCTCCACCATGTGAGCCACAGCAGCACTGTTGTCAACAGCAGTAGCTGAGTCACAGTTACCTGTGAGGGAAACACGATGCCACCTGTGTAGACAACTGCATTGATTAAAAGTGAGGCAACTAACGGAGAAATGTGCCTGAAAAAACATCCGCTGTAGACAGTCACAAGGGGGAAGAGAGAGGCACGCTGAAGCAACAGTCTGTCAAATGAAATAATTCCTTTATTGTTGGAAAGAGATTTAATTTGGTTCTTGTTGTTACTGAAACAGAAAAAAAGCCAGCTAGTAGTATCTTTCCAATAAAAGTCTTAAACTCAGCAATGCAAGATACTGTAAGTAATTAAAATGGATATCAGATAAACTGACATGTTTGCATGCACAAATGCTGCATAAGTTAATGTCCCTCTTGAGCTATCCCGGCCTAAAAATTCTGGATGCAGCCCTGACTATTAAATCACAGATTTAATGTCAAGTCCCGGCCTTGTTTCATTCATCCCTGAGTAATCTCGAATACGATGTCAAATGTCAAGTACTTGAAATGGCTCTCAATCAAATCTACCTCAGTGACAAATGTAATTCAAACCCATCAACCTGCATTAGTGCTCATGGGTAGTGGGGGCTAATATAGACAATCTGGGAAAAAAACTGTTTAATGTCAGGCATTACTTGGAATCAAAGTGAGGACTAAGTGGACTATGTTCTCTTACAGAGCCAATAAAACCAAACCACACATCAAGGCATGCCAGCGCTCCAGCCCCATAATCCACTTACTAACGGATGAGGATGATGTTATAATGGCACCAGTGCTCCTTATGACTTACACTCCTGTCATGTAAGTCCTGAATGGGAGAGAGAAGACATGGCCTTTCTCAGTCTGACAGAGCAGGCATGGTATTAGAGCTGAGCTATCAATCTGTCACTTAGTCTCTGGATGTAAGGCATTAAGACGCAGGAAGGCGGAAAGATCTGACAGCTACGAGATAGCAAAAGGAAGTTTCTTGCTTCGAATATAATAAACTTTATCATAGCCAAAGGGCAACTGATTGGATTTGATTTTAAGTTACCATATTAATGATGGAAATTGACAGTTTCATGCAGCGAATCCTCTTGTGCATACGTTATTATGCTAGCTGCTGAATCCAGGGTTAACGCTGTCAAAGTACAATATTTAACACCTACAGTCAAGCCAAATGAAAGTTGAATTGTGAGGATTATTAACAACAGGCTTTATGATCCAGCGCTGATTTTGACATTGAACAAATGTGAAAGTCACAACCCCATTCTTTTTCATTTCTCTGTTGGAAATGAGTATTAATGACAGAAATGGTTTGAATCATTTGACTCAATTTGGTGGATTTCATAAAAAGTAATATAGCATGAAGCCATGAGAGTGCTTGAGTGCGTTTGGTGAGATGGCATTGATGTAAGGCGACATTCGTCATGTAAACATTCATTCTCTTGGAGTTAAATAAAGTCATTAGTACACTAGAGTCAGCTAAAGACTTGAGTTAGCAGTTTGTCTTGATGTAGTGCATCATCAGAGGCTGTGCTGCTGTAGACTTTTTATGATTATAATGGAGCATCTGTCATAATTCTGATGGAATATGTTATTCTTGGTAGAGAAATGAAGCAGCCTAGTGAAATTATTGCAATGTCTTCGGCTCACCTGTCTCAAAGCTAAAAGATGCATGGTGTAGACATTCATGGTTCCCTGATGATGTACCCCAGCGACTTAAGACTGAGCAGTTAGCATGTCTGTAGAGAGTTGAGTAGAACATTAACCTTGGGGTTTAGAGTTGAAGCACCTGCCTGGCCTAAAATGCATATCCTATTAGATCCCAGTAGAATTCTACAAAGCTGTTGCAGTTCACAACTCTTGATAAACTGACAATTACAAGTTGTTTTCATTTTTAAAAAAAAAGGATAACTTGCTCCTTAATTTGATACCAAATATGTGGCATTTATAGCTTTTTAAACTAAGTTTAAGTCAACACTTAAAAAAAGCAACCCGTTTTGATTATAACAACCGTAAGGCGATAGTTGGCAGCAACTCTGGTGGTATGTGGATAGGCTGAGCAATTTTATTGATCCTGCGATATATATCGATATTTCGTTTCCCCAGAAACTATCGATTCTTCAGCCGATACATTAAGCCCCATTCAAATATTGAAAAAGTGTTACGTCTGGTACTCTGCTCGCTGCCTATTTCCCCTGTTGGCTTTGCAGAAAGAACGATTAGGTCAGCCAGCCACTAGTCTTGCTGTAGAGCATTTCTAGTAAGTTACCCATCTAGATACTCTCTTTACACAGATGATAACGTCTTCCTCTTCCTTCAGGACAATGGCGGTGAACATAAATCCAGCACCTTCATGCTTAAAAGTAGAAGTGCTCCCACTACTGATGCTGATTATGTGCACTATGCACGGTGGGTCAGATCTTCCAAATAACACACTCTTGCAGCCTCCATAAGATTCTAAACCTGGGGACATCTTGTCTGTGAGACTGTTTTAAAACTATCTACAATGCAAACCTGCACTAGCTGGGACAGTGAAATATAGGACAGGCACTATGGGGTGCTATAGGTTCAAAAAGGTTAGGATTCTGCTCGACACGTGACCGATTGATAAATCACATGGTAGTCATAATAAGGAGAAGCAGCAGTTTATCAGAAGACCACGTCACCATGTGGGTGCAAAGGGAACAATTGTACTGACCTGATGGACTTGTGAGTAGTATTGAGTTCAGCAGCAGGACGTTTCATCTGCCACCATTTCTTTTGAGAAACTTCCTCTTGGGATTTCCAATAGAAATGTTCAAATTCAAAATCACTCAGCAGATGACCCTTCATTTTAGGCACATGTAGTTCACATGGCTGCCACTCACTGCCTTGGCAACATTTATGTGCATCGGACTGTAATAATATCATACTGTGCCTCTCTGACAAAGTGAGATTGAGAAAGCCGGCTGTAATAAATGAACCAGTTAACAGATTATAACCATTAACCTGTGACAGTGTGTCCACAGGGCCGCAGAACAGCTGCTGTCTCCCTCTTCCACTGACCAAGAGAAACAGACTATGATCCCAGTTCTTATCATGGAACTTGTGCTTGCCAACAGAAGAGTTTCCACAATACATAAACATCTCTAATGTTTATCTGTGTCTGAGCCAGGTTATTGATACTCCTACTTCTACTAATAATGATGATGGAATCCACCTAAAAACAATTAGCAGGAGAAAATAAATGGAAAAAAAAGTAAAGGATTAGAAAAGAGGAAAGTGGCAATTTGGTGCCAAGTGGGCCAAATGACAGAAATCTAATCAGTGAATAAATTACAGAGAACAATATGTAGTACTAACAATAATAGCTTAACATCTAATGAAGTGATATGATATTACATATGAGCACTGAGCTACAAAAGGCCTGTGGCTCGGAAACACAGGGCTCTGCGAGTTCTGATAATATACTGCAGCAGTCTGTAAAACAGAGAAACATGAAGATTATATATCCATATGTAAAATACTTGGATAATAAATGTGTGGGTAAGTATATTAGAGTCACTGCAGGGAGCCGACCCCCGCTGGAGCCAAACTGAATTTCTAACTTCACATGCTATGAATGTCGAAGAAATGGCCTGATATATGACGTTATATATGATGGCCTTATTATTAAAACAATGGATGCAATTCAAGTTTCCTATGATAAAGGTTATTCACACTGAAGTATATATGAAGGGAACACATTGTACAGCATCATTATGTCTGAACTCTTCTTTTCAACGTCACATGTACCTCTTTTCTTCAAACTTATTCAAACATAAATAACATGCAATATCACATAATGACTCTGCCGTACTTCATACTATGTCATGATCGAAGAGCATCCATTACTTGAAATTAGATCCCAGTCCTGCTAATTATGTTGATTGTGATCGGTGTTTGTGGTAGTGAACTTGAATCTGTGCTGCGTTCAATATATGGCAGGTTTGTGCATATGAATGTGTGTATATTCATATTCTCAAACTCCCATGGTAGAAATACGTTTGAAGCGACTATCACTCCCAAAGTTTCATCTGCACAAAGCCAAAACTCATTTTTACACCCGTTCAGGTGTGACTAATTCATCTGGTGGCCGTGAATGAGAGGTAGCAAATCACTGTGTTCCTACAAATACTCTGGAAATTAGAAATATACGCTAGAATGCAAGGAAAATAATAGCTTAGGCGCTGTGCATAAAACCTTATGATATTCAATTACTATTAGTGTTGGGGAATTGTGATGATTATTGAGTACTTGGGTTCAGATAAGACGGCTCGTCTTGTCCCGGGGAACACAGTGTCATGCAAATTTAGGAGATAATCACACTTTCAAGCTTTTTCACATTTGGACTCTTTTACCTTTTTATTCAGATCTGCTCTCTGTAAAATGTTGCCTTCGTACAACCTGCTAATTACGCCATTGAATACTAATAAAGTATAGAATATGAGCAAAAGCTTTTAATCCCTGAATTGTATTTATATAAGATTTACATTCACATGATCATAATTTTTTGTACGTGTATATGTTGTATATCAAGGTCTGGTGATGTTTGTATGGTTTGAAAGTGTTTCATTTCACCTTAATTAAAATGTATGAATTGAATGAAAACAGGTAGATGTTGCTTTATTCTGCAATAATGCGAGTGGCCATGAAGCGAACTATGACCATAGGGCAGCATGAAAATGGAAATGTGTGAAAAGCCACCCATCAGGCACAGACACAGCTGAAGCCGCCTCTGCATTTTCATTTTTTTTTCTCTTCTTTCTTCCAGTCAGGGATGTCTGTATAGGAAATTAAATTGAGGCTAAAACTCCACTGTTCATTTATTCTCCAGTATAAATCCAGAGTTGTGTCCTATACATTTGCAAAGGGACAATAAACCAACTGAGCAGCATGTAACGTTTCTGATTTATTAAAAGCATGCTGTCTTCTTTGTGAGAGGCTGTCTCTCGCTAAAATCCCAACACAGAGCGGAAATTATTTGATGCTGATGTCTTATCAAGTCCGACTGACTTTCGCTGTGTGCTCACTGAGATGCAGCTTGAGGCGCAACACCAACACAAGAGCAGAAAGAAGGATTAATAGAAAAATTATACTGTACATCACAGATGTCATGGTTTGATACTTTTATGATACTCAAATAGACACAAACTTGTTGTTGTTTAACTATGTTTGTCTGAATCAGGTAGGTAGGTACATACAGCTGCAGTTCTCCGGCCACCTAAAGAGATACAATATTTACACCTATTCTAACTCTTGGTCTCCACCAAAACTCAAATGACCTGAGTTTGTGTTTGTTATGTTCACTGAAATCTATGTCAACCAGTTAGAGAGAGTCGACCAATCAGAGCTTTGTTCATGGTGTGTGGAATGGATAGGCTCCACTTTCTATATACAGACGAGCTACTAAACTATATCTACAATTAACAATGACAGAAAAATGGTGACAAGTAAGGCTGTCAAAGATCTGAACTATCCATTGCTCATCGCTCAGTTGACTTAGATCGACTGAGATGAGTCTTTGGTGTCAGGCTCTGGCGTAGCTCATTTTCTGCTTCAAAGATTACTTTTTAATATGAACTAAACTCTGACTTTTGTTTTCTGATTCTGATTAGCTGATAGCATGGCTAGCACGCGTTTGCTCAGAAGTGTTTTCTATAGTATATTACATGAATATTGCTCTGAACATCCCACAAAACCAACAGCCTGATATATAGAGTACGAATAAAATAATACTGATACTGGACAGCCAAATTTAATTGGACAGACAAAGTGTGGACGAGACTCTTAATCTTCATGAAAAACATTACCTGCTTGTGATAATTCAACTTTAGTCAAATAAAAACGGTCTGGTATAAGCAACTTTCACATATCATATAGTCATTTGATTGATAATGAAAAAATATACTGATAGTGCAGCTTCAGTGAGGGAAAGTCTGTCCTCCTGATTTTGATTCGGCTGTTTGTGTTTTGTTGGTAATGCGACCCGTGTTGTCCGCATCAGGGATTCAGCAGCGCTACAAACAGCCCATAGGGAAGCTATGGATTGGCTTGTCTCGCTCGGCAGGCAGTGTCGCTCAGAGAGCAGCTCCGGAGGCTGGGATTCGGCCGAGGCAACTGCTTTACAAGCGGTCAGGGCCGCATTGATTTAAGGTTTATGCGATCGATGTTATCAACACGGGTTTTAGGAGGGTCACCACATGAATGTCAACATCCCTCAGCTGAGCGGTGTCACAATGACCATCTCCTCCAATAAAATGACCTGACACATGATCTCAGTGTGTGTGTCTGTGCGTGTCTCTAACTCCCTATGGTTCAACAATTTTAAAACATCACTGGGAAATTATGTAATTATAAATCACGAAATGAAGTATGACTGCTGCAGACTCACACTAACTCATTAAAAAGAGATTTCATACAGGCTGTTGAACTCAATATAATTCAGTTCGGCTGTTTATAGCAAAACAATGTTTTCCAACACTGATTTTTGTCCTGAGAGGGTTTTGAAATATTTCCAATAGAACTGATAGAGAATATATATATAATAAGTGAGATTTTTTAAATAAATTATATCATATATCCAGTATGTATATATTTTTCATGGGCAGCGGATGGAGTTGCACCAGGGGCCCTCTGGACTCTTTTAAACCCTGCTATGCCATACTTCCCACAGAGATGTTTGCCGATAAGAAATCAAACATCCTGATGAAATCTGCTTCGTTAACATAAATATCGTTGTGCTGATCCACAAACAGAAGCTCAGAGCTCGGAGAATTATATTTTATAGGAGCAAAGGATTTGTTTTTTCAGATCTACACATTTCCTCTGATTTGCAAAGCCCAGAGGAAGATGTCATAACATAAACTCTTTATGTCCCCGTCATGCCGGAGGTGTTTTCTTTGCCTATATCTGACTTTCATTTCTACCTCCATCTGTCATCAGAGCTTCCGAGCATTTGTGCTGCAGGAGCTGAGCCTCCTCTGTGGCGCTGCAAGACAAACGAAGGTTTTTAATTAAATCTATTTTGTATTTCTACAATGGAAAATCTGCAATGTAGTGTTGAAAAGGGAATACCTGCTGGCAGTGTGCCAACATGTGCTCTATTTCTTGGAAAACAAAAATAAATCTTTTATATCATTTTTTCTTTTAGATATTGAGTTAATATTATTTTATATATTTTGTGTACTTTTTATTACCCAACATCTAAACTTTGTTCCATACCCCCTCCTCACCATAAAGAATCTTTCATTTGTTTTATGTTGACATTTTAAAGGTAATGTAAGTATAAGGTGCAACAACAAGTAGTGATAACCTGATCTTTGCTTTAACATCCCACTTCATGAATTAAACTAACTCTGTCTAAACCAACACTTTAATGCTAAGATCCAACAACTGATGGCCATTAGTAAGTCATACAAGCAAAGTTACATAAAGGTAACTGGTTTTGAGGTCAAACTCACTTACTTGAATGTGTGACTGTGAATAATGAACAATAGTGAAGGTGGAGATATGTCCTGAACACAAACACTACAAGACTCTGGTAGTATTTGTACTTAAATCTCTATATTGTCCACACTGCTGACAGTGCTGCGCTTGGGTTACGGTGTGGTTGGGCTGGTGCTGAGGTGGGGTTGAGGTGAGTTTGGGGTGGGGTTGGGTTGTCCATGACTTACTCCTCACAGCTGTAAGGCAGAGTGTCCTGGAGGGTTTGTCACAGATTCTTTTTTAGGTCAAGCAGACAAAAATAGTAGCTTTTCTTCAGTTGTAATGAATCCTATAAAATGGGACCAGGGTCAATAGACAGTGTAATAAAATGACGATACTTGTAATTTACTAACTCCAGAAAGTGCTTTTAGTGTTAACTTCATCTTAAAACCTACAATATGTCTATTGAAGTTCCCACAAAGCAGAGTGAAACAAAGCGGCAGCCTGGCAGTATGCGCTGCCGTTAACATCCAGCACCATACGGCTCTGACAGACTCCACTGCTCCTCACCTTTTGGGTTGAGTGGGCACAGTGAGAGGCTTTTTTTCACACTACTGATCCACGACAAACTCGTACCTCGAGGGCGTCCACACAGCTGAGGTAAACCAAATCTGGCCATACTGCCCAGACTGTTCATCATCCAGTAAAATGGTCAATGTGAGTAGTTATGTGGGCCAGACCTGCAGCATTTATGATGACTACAGAGAGCTGTGTCTCCATGTTTAATGCTGGATGATTTCATTTCATTTTTTATCTCTTCCTCTATGAACTTTTTGTCACTGGGTGACCACTTTCTGGTTTCACAGCGATGCTTGTAGAAATTGAAAAGTTGTTTTATGGCTTCTGAGGAAAAAACAATAGAGCTAAAAGAGATTCACAAGAGGGAAAACATCAAATCTCAGCCCTAAGCTTGAAAACCCATATTAGTTTTTTCATATAATGTAATTGACTTGGTTTGGTTTGGATACCTCCATAATGTATGTGATGATTGGATTGATCCATCGAGGCCCTGTGGCAAAACAGTAGCTGATTAAAATTTGGAAATTAAAAAGGGAGAATTGTGTATATAGCACTGATACTGTAGCTTAAGAGTCTCAATAGATAAACCAATCACACATTGAATAACTCGTTTTAGTGTCGTTCTAGTTTTAGTGTTTTTATGCCTTTATTTGAGGGGAATGTTGGGATTTGTCAGCTCCATCCTGAAGTTGGGGACTTGTATTTGAGCTGTGCTTCACTTAGTGTTGCTACAGACATACACAAGGTTAGTCATCTATTATGGATGACCAGGCATGGCCAGTGGAGGACTCTGTGGTCACCTTGTTGTGAATGCACGGACAGAAGCTTTGAACCCTGCATGAGGAAGCCTCCAACTTGACACTTACACCCTTTAAAAACACACGAGTATGACCGGAAATTATTATTGGTTTGAATTTTGAGATCATCTTCAATACTGCATCTGGAAGAGAGTATTCCCTGGTAAGATTACAGCCTGGCTAGCGTATCAGACAAAAATCGCTTTTCTGGCCTCAGACCCCAACTTTAGTACAGTTCATTGAACCCGATTCCCCTTCAGGATCACACCCATAATAAGTCTGGCTTGTCTTCAAGCCGAAAAGTGCTGGAGCTCTGACTCATCTATTAGGCATAAACAGTCTCGTGGAAGGCATGGTGGCCAGGCAATGAACTGTAACAGATTAAACGTTCTGCTTCCTGGCTGAACCGACCTGGCCAGGATGTGCAGACCTGGGACCATTTCAAGTCGATTTAATGTGTTTGATAAAAACATGGCGACAGAGCTGTAAGACACAACCCTTGAGATTGGAAAAGGAAAGGCAGGTTTTTATTTTAACACTTAAAACACTGACTCTTGGCATGCTGTTAGTGGAACATGGAATGTTTTTTTACTCAATGTTTTTCACAGTTTTTCCCCTCAAATAAAGTGTCTAGATCATCTGGCTTACTCGTTGGTTTGTTTACAGACTCGTCAGATATAATTAAAGCCTCCTTAGACTTTGTGATTTGAGACGAAAGTTGACAACGATGGTAAAACCTTCAGTCGTCAATCTAAAATAACGTCCAATTTGAAGCTTGGCAACCAACAGATGGAAAAGCAAACTTCAGTAGAGAATGATGTTGGTGGATCTCAGCAGTTATACATTCCATACCATCATCAATATATTTCATATAGAAGGACGGCTGAGGGGGACCACAACAATAAACTGTAAGAAATAACCATCATAGCCAATTGTTCAATTATTTCCTCAAAAAATTATCAGTTATGTGGAGCGGTGTTTAGCTCAGTTGGTAGAGCAGTCGCCCCATTTACAAAGGCTCAGTCCTAGCTGCGGAAGCCCAGGGTCAGAATCCAACCGGTGGCTCTTTCCTACATGTCATTCCCATCTCTCTCTCGATCCACAATCCTGTCACTCATCAGCTGTCTCTGTCAAATGAAGCTTGAAAAGGCCAAAAAAATAATCTAAAAAAAACAAAAAACAAAACATTATCAGTTATGTAATTAAAAAAGCTTATTATTTTAGGAAGGTTACAGTTAATTTGCATATTATGTAAAATGAAAACAGAGGACAAGAAAATGACGCACAGAGGGACACTACCACCTCTTAATAATATGCGATAGTTTAGATGAGGACAGCAAACAAGAAGTCAGTAAACAGTCCCATCAATTAAAACTGCAGAGGTTGAATTGGGAGTTTGTCCCCCAGGACCCCCAAACATTGGTATGTATAAAAAGAAACAGAAAACAATGATATGAAGTCATTGGGAAAACAGACTGACTAAGTCATGAAAAACAGGAAGGAAATGACAAACATAAGTACACCTCTGGGGTCTGCAGGTACCCCAGTTGCTAGGATGAAGGTTAATATATTAAATATTCATAATTCCTCCCTGCTGTTTGTTGCATAACTCTATAGCACACAGGTTTGCTGAGGTGTTGCTGAGACGAGAAGCAATTAAGACCTCCACAGCTGTATCCCACTGCTTTCTTCCAGACTACTACCTGTGCTGACTGCTGTTGTCCTGCAGTCTCCCAGGACATACAATGGAGAAAAGAGGTCCAGTGACAGGTGTTTGCTTGAGCTAAAAAGCCCGTAAAGCAGCCTTCACAGGACCCTTTTTGTACCCACAAGGAACTGAACAAGTGACACGGCTTTGGATTTATAGGTCGGGGCCTCCAGTCGGGTGGCAAGCTGCAGCAGGGGCCTGAGCAGCGCAGCGGCAGCACCGCTTCCATCTGTTGTCACGGTCTGCTCATATCTGCATGCTAATCCTTCTCTACCCTCACCTTCGCGAAAACACCCTCGTGGCAGCACTGCTGCCGCAGCTCATTCAGGATGAGGAATTAACAGAGCAGGGAGCACAAAGACAGGCACCTGATGCTGATGGGATGTGAAACACAGATAGAACGGGGACTAAAAAAAAAGAATGTGAGATTAGAAAAAAAAAAATCAAAGAGGTAAGAAGCAGAACCGAATGCTGTCACCGCTCAGGCCTGTGCTCCCGGCCGGCTCTGTGCTCGCTAACACATGCAAAACATGCAGAGGACAGTCAAGGTCAGGTATTTGTTTCAAGGTCTCAAGATGGGCGACATTCAGCGGGCGTCAAAGCGCACCTCCGCGCCTCCGTTCAGCAGATGTAGCTGCTGGCAAAAAGTCTTCTCGAGCTGACTAATCATTTGTGTATGCAGCTATAATATGCGTTCAATGTCTGAAAATACATATCATCCATCAAACCACGACTCTAATGTCTTTGGGCTGGAAAAGGGCACTGGGAGTAGGTGTGGCATATCTAAGATCTAATAAATATACATTTCCTCAGGCAAGAGGAGGAAGCTGCGAGATCTAAGGATTCATTTCCTACTCTGCCGACATAGCAGATAAGGTTTGATACAGTGCAGGCATGCAAAAATCTACATATTGCAATTGAAATGTAGAACTTTATAAATATTTGTTGTGCAGAGAAAGGCTGCCTGTAGTCTGCAAAATGACCAAATCATACATTTATTTGTATCTTATTCATTTTTCCTTTTAAACTCGAGGAAACTGCTTCTGCAGGAGTCCACCCTCCGTGTCTTTACAGCTGTAACACCATGTTGAACATGTGGTGCCCTGTGGCAGGCTGCAGAACAGCAGGCGAGATATGTGTCCAATACAAACAAACGTGACAGTATCGTGTACGTTTTGAATAAAGGGAGACTTATTACGCCGCAGAGTGAGCTGTAATAACACAGAGATGTTTTGTAAGTGAAACATTTTTGCCTCTCAAACAGCCGTTTCACCGTGACAGATTTATCTGAAACCTTTACTCTGAAAAGAAGTGTGCAGTCAGCTGTTTCATTATGAATACACGGGAAGACAAACACAGCAGGGAGGGACGTGTTGTCTCAAAGATGATATCTCACAGAAAATAATTATACTAAAAGACCTTCATATTTTTTAATCCAGATCCATCTGAATGAACTAATAAGTAAGGAAAGCAATTTATTTCCTTTATCATTTTGCCACTGAAAGATTTTGGCCAATTAAAAAGTTCTTTTGACTGCTTATCAAAATAAAATCTATTGTTTCTGTTTTTGAGCTGCTTTGTGAATGTTCTGCCTCAGAACAGAGTTTTACCATGACAGAGATGTGCAGGATGCGCAGCTCCTCCTTCGTGGAATCGTTGGCAGGGTCTTCTGTCGGTTCTGGGATATTCAGGCCGCCGTCCTGGTGGTGGATGTGGAAGAGCAGAGTTCCATTCTCCAACCATTGCTGCCTCCAGCGCACTAGAGGGATGTCCTCTGAATTCCCAGAGATCTCTGCAAGAGGAAAAAAACAAACAAACAAATAATAAGGGACCTAAATGAGAGGCGGTGTGCTGCTGCAACACAGATTTCCTCGCCAACAACAGCAAAATCAGGAAGGAGATCCACAGAAAAGTCATCAACTTCAATAATCCAAAGTGTAACATTTGTGAGAGAAGTGATATGTGAAATAAGATTGAAGCGAGTTTCAACACATAAAACAAAGATGAAGAAACTGTGGATTTTGTGGAAGCAGCGGAGCGGAAGAGACACGGTGCTTTGTGTCATACCTCGGCTCCTCAGACAATAAATTCCTCTCCTCGCTGTTTGAACTATTAGTTATGAACGGCAAAACACACACAGTGCAGAAATGGAAAACATTATGAATGCATGATGGAGCGTTACGGCTGATTTTCTGTTATGTAAGTGTGAAGAGATGCATAAGGCTCGTAAGTCATGAAAAGTGTCGACTGGAAGATGGAAATTGAAACAGAGATCACAAAGAGCGCAACCGGGACTGAACCACCTCTGACTCCACAAACAGGCTGCTGCTGCTGGAACTGACGACGTGTGCGAGGAGTGACTGCGATACCCAGGGAGCAATTATTTGCTTATTTGTATACACCAAGAGTCTGTATGTCTACACATACAAATTAGATCAAGACTTTTAAATACTTAAAAATACTTATTAAAATCATCTTTTTTTCATTATTTAAGGACTTCACTTACAGCAAATAATATTTTTCCAATCGAATTTCCCCCATTAAAATTATGCAACAACTGGTCATCTGTTTTATGCCAATATAGTGCTAATAATACTATATTTATCAATGACTTATCACGCAAACAGCAAGCGGCCATCATGACACACAAGTCAGAGTGTCAGAGTGTACAGTGATCATTACTTTGGTTGGACAAAATACCGTTACAAGACTAAATTCTTATGAAATGCAATGTAATTCAATAATATGTTCTTTTATTAGCGAGTACTGCCTCCTCCTTATATCTGAAAAAATATAAGGATCTGTCTGTATTTCCACCGCAGCGTGTTATATAACATTACAATAAATGTTTAGTTTAACTTCTACTTGTATTCATGCAGCGACAACAGCATTAAAACTTGTATGTGTGCTTCCTTATATGATGATCAACCAGTATCAGTGTATGTATGTTTACGTACAGTAAATGTATGCAGCAACAGCAATCTCAACTCAGGTTTTCAGAATGGCCATTTTGTTCCATAAAATACTGGTTGAAACATCGAGATGTCACATGTGAAGGAGTTCAATCCATTCTAATGTCGAAAAATCAACAGCATTTCCACTTTCCACTCAGCTCTACAACACGATTTGAACAGAATTCATATTTACTTGTACACTCCAAGATTATCTTTCATCACTTCTTCTCTAATGAAAATAACAACGTGCACACAGATAGTTCAGCTATCAGAATAATGATTTGTCCGTTCAGTGTGCAGAGTGGACAGCTTCACATCTCCCTGCTTCATTTAATGTACAGAGATGTGTGAGCGGAGCTGCTGAAGAGGGACAGCTGAGAACATGAAAACATTTTCTCTAAATCAATTTAGAGATTGAAAAAAAAAACCCTGCAGATGCTAATTGAAAGAGAAATTTGCCAGAACTTGAACAGCCATTCAGAGTATTTGAATTATTTTTATGACTGTGTATAGTGCCTGTCGTTGGCAGCTGAGGCTCTCATTTCTAATTAGGAATCCTGTTTAGTGCCACCATTTGCAGGATGGTACACAGTACACATCCTTACGCTGTTTATGGATTACTTTGGATACTCTATTACACTAATTGCTAGCATGACCTAGCGCTGCACACAAATCTATTATCCAAATATATTACGCCAGCTCTACTGATGTACAAGCTATCAAATAATTTAAAGCTCATTTTACACACAGATGTCACAATGAACTTAACAGAGAAGCAGTTCAAGCGCAGTGAAGAGCTGAAAGGGATTGTGGGAGTGCAGTGAGGGGACACAGGCCATTAGTGAATAGTCCATAATTGATCAAAGTCCATACTGTGCTGGTTTATTCGTGTAGCGGTGCAGCGATGGTTGTGGGGAGAAAAATCACGGCCTGTAAATAATAATGAGGATTACGCCTGATCAAAAGAAAAGGGAGCAGAAGTGAGTGACTCAAGCAGTAAGTTAAGACACTTGTGTTAGCATGGGAGATGAGAATTAGGACGGGAACAACAAGGACTGGAAAGCCAGGCGACAGAGCGGTGGAGAGACGTGCAGCTCTCACACCACAAAACCTACTTATCACTGTAAGGGCCTTGTGTAGAGATCTATATATAAACACAGACCGAGCCCATGCTACACAAGACCATTACACTGATTACTGCCTAAGATGTAGCTGCAAGCAAGATTTTCCTGCTGATCACAGGCTTTTACACAGTGTGCAAAACTTCAGGAACACGGATCGAGCGATGCCACCTTTGCACCTGCACAATGTGGGTCTCAATTGATTCAGGGCTGTGAAGTTCTTTGCAGTTGTTTTGTCCACTTCACCTGGTCTGTAATCCCTGACTTTACATAAAAACACAGAGTGGACTTTAAAGTGGACTGTCCTGTTACTGCTGTGGATTGCACATTAACAACAACATCGACATCTACTTAAGCACATTTTACCAAAAAGGCTTCAAGATAATGCTTTTTGTTGCATTATGGGAAATGTAGGGTTGATGTTTTTGGATATCTTCATGTCTGTTTTTTTTTAATTAGACATGAGGGGTTTAACTGTTTAAAGGTGGGGTAGGAGATGTTGGGAAAACAGTTCCAGCAAGTTATATTTTGAAAAAAACACACCCATGCCTTTTCTTCAGACCTCCCCTTGAAACCACGCCCTCAAAGCATCGAGTGCATTAACGTTCTGATTCTACAAATAATCCCATTCAATATTGTGATTTGCGTTTGCTTTTTAACACGTTTAAAAAAAGAGTCATACCCTTCTAGTGATTGTCATTAGCCAACTTCCATTTCAGACAGCTAAATGCTCAATTTAGCTGTACTTGCTTATCAAGCTAGTGCCTTAAGAATAAGAAATCAAATAGTACAATCAAAAGTACAATATATGTGCTGCCCTCTCCTGACATGCACGCTCTCCACTTAATAGTGGCTGTATTTTTAAATCCTCATCGCGATGCATCTTAAAATCAAGACATTTCCAGAGTTTAGAATTACATCGCGTTAAGCGGCACATGTTAGCATGCTAACACGCTAAACTAAGATGGTGATTCCGGCTAACCTCGACCATTGTGAGCACCCTGACATCAGTGTCCAGTCCTGTGGGCTGATCAAGAGCCTTTCTTAATCTCCCAGCCTTTCTTAAAGGAGCTACCTAACTGATGTTTCACACGGACAACTCGCACTATGTAAGCACTTACCTGGCTTAAACTATTCATGATAAGAGCAGCCCTCATTAATATTTTGTGCACGCACACATAAGATTATAATGCACCTCCCTTCCTGCTGTGGGAGCGTGCACCACCTTCTTTGTCAGACAGCCCATTATACTGATTACTGGCAAAGGAAACACTTGCATGCTGGATAATAGCCATAACCCTTATATATATTATAACCTGTTTACAAACCAAACTACTTCATGCTTTTACTGTGACACAACACTGTTAGTGCGTGTGTGTGTGTTTGTAATTGTGAGAGTGTAACAAGGTTTGGCCTGACAATAACTGATGCCCTCATGCCGCAGTGAAGAGGGAGTTCCCTCTGCCCATAGATAAGATTTAAGAGTCCCGGCTGGTTTTAACCTAAATGCAAATGATGTGCCAGAGTGTGACAGGGCACTTTTTAAAAGTGTGCTCCCTCTCCCCCCAGGGGACTAGTTTGCCATGAGAGTGGGATTAATGAGACCGCCGCCTTACTGCACGAGACCATGTACAGTACCACCCAGCAGCGAGGCAGAGGGGAAGACAGGAGGAAAGAAAGAAAGAGACGGGGAGGAAGGCAGGGAAAAACACAGAGGGGGGTGATGGGAGTGGTGGAGGACGGAGAAAGTGGCCACCTACCGGCATCAAAATGGATCAAAGTAACCCGATTATGCCACATTATTAGTGTACCTCGTCTGAATGCAGATCCACTGAACCATTTAGTTTAAAGGAGTTTCAATTCCTTTAGAATTAAATTGACAGAGCGTCTATCTGAAGTATTCTGAAAGCCTAATCTTTAATCCAAGCATAAACAAATGGGCAGAACCACCACAGAGAGCATTTCTCCATCCCCTAATTGATTGACAGAGCACTCGCACTGCCAGAATGTGATAGATCACCAAGAATTCAGAGTGCGTTCTGTGGCGGTCACAGCTTTGCTTACACGTGCATTGTTAGTA
The DNA here is from genome assembly GCA_023373845.1 of Nibea coibor. NCBI lineage: Eukaryota > Metazoa > Chordata > Actinopteri > Sciaenidae > Nibea > Nibea coibor. The sequence goes on along the minus strand of CM041725.1, from coordinate 20,597,155 downwards.
ACCGTAGATTGTATTTTGCATTACAATGAGATGACAAACTCAGTCAAATCTTATTCTCCTTCTCCAAGTCACGAGTCTCAAAGACCTCTGCTCATCCAAGCGCAGCTGAAATAATTAGAAAAGCCTCACGGGGGGATTTTAAGAATTTAAAAAATGAATTTGATGCTTACTGTGGTAAGATGAATGCAATAAGATAGAAGTAAACAAATTACAGTACCGCTGTCTGTCTGCGGCACGTTAAGGGACATGACAGGCACATTTTTGGAGAATTCAGCAATAACGCTGTCAGATTGTAGCACCCAGCGGGGAGGTTTTGTTCAATAACATCAGAGTGAAGAGTCAGTGGATGGAATAAAATCATTCATCTTATTGGAGAGTGCTTCTGGATAAGGCGAGGGGCTCTCTGTTAAACTGGAGCTGCCACAGATTCATAGAGGCCCCCGGAGACCTTTCAGGATATAGCTTAACAATGTCACCAGGCTCTTCCTGCACCTACTGTCGCTGTGACAATACATCACTTCATCCATATTACAAAAAGCATTTGATCATTTACTTCTAGTCATATCTAGCCATGCGGATAGTGTAGAATTCCATTTGTCCAGGATATGAGTCTGACTCTTCAACAGCCACTTGCAATAGAGGCAAATGAGTCCTGACGTCACCTTTGTGCTCGCTGCTGCAACTCACTGCAATCTTTTTTAATTGGTCTCTCCGCTAATGTGAAGCCTGTTGCCGGGGTTTATGGTCCAGATACCATCCTGAGATAAACCAGGATCAAAAAATGACTGAGCTGTGATTTTAAGTTAACAACTTAGTTACACGACCATTCCCTATTAGAATTCAAACAACCTATGAAATACGGCAATATGGACGACACAGATGGGGAAAGTCATTGTTACTGTGTCTCTAAATGTAAGGTCATTAAAGAAAAGTAACCAGTGCACAGTGGATCATTTTCTTATGTTGTGTTATGTTTTGTCATGTTTTTAATGACCCACAGCAGAGTCCTTACATCCTAATGTGATAATCAGGACTCGTTATCTAGTGTCCTGAATAATACCCCATCTACGTGTCCGGCTCACCCACCGTGACTGGCCGATGCTAACCGTGACAACATCAGCTGTCAGTGATGCGAGGAAAACAACACAACAACACCACGGTGTCATCTTTACAACAACATAATTAAAAACACAATGGATTTTTGTGTTAATAGAAAAGATTCTAGATTGTTTTTAAGCATACTTTATCACATGAGAGGTTGTGCTTCACCGACAGTGATGCAGGCAGGGCCGAGGGGATTGCGTGCAATATTGCAATTATACAACAATTACTAACCCAAATAAACAATAAACATATAATCAAAATATTTTCATATTTTGAAGCAATCTGGTCTCAATTAGCTCACTGCTTCCATTCAGATCTCTGTTTCCATGGAGATATATGGGCCCAACACCTGGAAAACAATCGGCTGCAGCAGTAGACTCTCCCAGTTTGTTACTCCAGCAATTAGTCTGATTCAACCTAGCAACACAGACAATGTGTAGTCCCAACCATCTAACGTTAAAGCATTCTAGAGATTGTTGAGTTTCCTCAAACTGAATAAATAGCACACATATAAACACTAAACTGCTTTGTTAGTTCAGCCTTTAGTGACTAAGATATCTAAGAAATTATTTTTCCATGGACAGATTTATCTACTTCTCTAAGTTTGTGGACACATTTATTTTTAAGCTAGCTTCCAATAACTCCACCACCGTGTAAAGTCCAAAAGTCAAAATGTGTTGATTATTTACAAAATGTCTAATATCTAATGAAACATTTCTCTTCAGTCCATTGTAGTCCACCTTTAGCCTTCAAAAAGAACATTTTCTCTGCGCTGACTGTTTCATATTTTCTTTCTTTGTGTTATTTATTTTCAGGATTCTAGGTTCTAGGTGCTATAGTGACGACTCCAATCCGTAATCTAAATAAATACACATGTTCTTCCAATAAGGCAGACAGGTGTAGGATGTGTGCTACATGCAAGTGAATGAATGAGGTTTTCTTACTTGGGAAACCGAGCTACTTCACTGGGGTGTGTTTTTGTTTTTTTGTTTTTTTTTATGTCAAACAAATGCAGATGAACGAACATGACTGATATGTAAATATGATACGAACACATGTAGAAATACATGAAGCACAAACATAAAAACACCTGCAGTGTTCTTGATGAAGAACCTCTAAATTCCAAGCCTCGGCACAAAATGTAGCTCGTGTCTCTTTCCTCTCCCAGAGGCTGCAGTGCCACGAGTGTATTCTCTCTCTCTCTAAGCGCTTCTCCAGCGAGACGATAACAATCGCCACATTGCGCGGTCACCGGAGGGCACAGCGATAAGCAGAAATTACTTTGGAGCTGTTGATTCAAACTTAGCAATAATAAACGACTATTAAAGAGAAGGCGTCATTGTTGATCTGAGGGCCTGGCAGCTGACAGAGGAAGAGTGTGAAGGGGAGATGGGCTTCTAATTTTCAGATCATTATTCTGACGTGAGTGCGTGGAGGTCGCCCTTCAAGCCTGTCCTCTGACTACGTCGAAGTGAGGCTGATTTCTGAGAGGGCTTTGAAGTACCCACTTGACAGAGCAAACACAGAGAGTTGAATGACCATTTCCACATGAAACCTTTAAGTTTGATATCTGCAGTGGATCTCTGACCATCTGAATATATTGCTGCCACACCAGCCTTATTGCCATCCTGCATATGTCTGTTTGTTTCCATGTGCGGCATGCATGAAATATCTCATATCGCCATGGAAACCAAAGCTTGAACGGATGATGACAACCATCACTCAAAAGCTATGGCCACAATATAACACATATTGTAATATCAGCACGTCTCAGCGTTTATATTTGAGTCTCTTCTTCTGAACGGGATATGAGATTATTCAGGATATGATGATGTTTCGCCTTTTCATAAAGTCAAAAGCTAAATATACTGAATATTATTATTGCCATGCCACATACAAATGGTATATAGAATCATACTGTTTCATATACACACATGCAGCAGTCACCATGCCTGAACAATAACCCAACCGATTACAAAGTTCATATGGAGAAGTTATGACCCCTAATTCCGTTCATGTTTGTTTCTCTTTTTCTACCAGTTATGACGGTCATCAGTGAAGGTTATGTTGTAAAATTGGTCAAATATTCCTGTGATGCAGATGCAAGGTGACCACAAGCAGCAGATGCCAACCCACCCAAAGGAACATAATATCATATAAATATGGAAACATTGCATGTTCTTTGCTTGGGGAAACTTGATGATCGCCAATGTTTCAATGATTTGCAGAAGTGTGTTGCTCCTTGACGTTCATTGTGTTTTGCACTGTGGGTCAACACCAAAAGCAAACTGACATGCTGTCCTCTGGTTTAAGATAAGATTAATGTCAATGGTAATCAATCAGAGCTAACCGACACCTCTAACAATCACTAATCAATGTTGTATCTAGGGCTGTACCACTGATCAAAATAGTGTAGAAATCGTAACATCTGTCATTGAGTTTTTGTGCACTTTGTCATTTAGCTGACACTTTTATCCAAAGCAACTTACCAAAAAGGGAAATAATCAAGGTACAGTTTGAAAAGGACGTGCTAGTCACTGCTCATGTAGAATCAAGTGACATTTGTATGGGGAATAGATTTAACATGTCCAGTTGTTGGTACAGTGCCACGAGGAGGTACTCTCTGAAGGGCTGCCTCTGCCACCTGTACGTACAGGTACAGGTGGCAGAGCCAGCCCTGTACCTGTACGTACAGGTGGGGGAGCACAATGAAGCAGCTCTGGTAGTATCTGATTTATTTATGTGGTTTTATGTTTAGGTGTGCAAGTATTTCTTTTAAGTTAAACTTCTTAAACCCAGTTAGAATGATGTAGTATGGAGCCGAGGCACCCAACATGCAAAATCTAAGCGGTGTGGCTGTGACTCTCCGACTCTAGGAGGATTTTTGGAGTTATTTCTTTACAGACTGAATTCACCTCACAACAAATTTCAGCATGTTCTGATCCTCAGCTAACACAGAGGGCAGACACATGCAGTGATTTATATGGCTCAAGGTGTTTTATCTTATGCTGAGTCATTACTCAGCCCAGCATAGAAACCAGTTTTCCCGGAGTCTGACAACATGCTGGTTGGGGTGATGATGCACTGTGCTGTGAATTTTAATTTGGCTCCATCTGTAATCAGCGTGCAGTCTGTTCCCCTGCCTTCAAAAAGGATAAATAAATACAAACAAATAAAGATCCAAAAAAACAGACTTTTAAAGGTCTTTAAAGAGAAAACACGTTGAGTAACTACTGAAGTCTCCCTATCGATTTTCACAGCCAACTTCACAATACAGAACTACAAATACCAGTGAACTTTAGAAGAGCTGAAGAGAGCACAATAAAGGCCAGAGCCAAACGCTGTCCCTTATGTCTCCCTTCTTTTATTCTCGTCAAGCGCTTCTATAACATATAGCTTTAAATGTCAGTGTGTGTGCTGCAGCCTACAGTACGGTGCGTACACGTGTGTAAGAGGCGGTCATCATGGTCATCTTCACAATGTGTCCACGTCTCAGTCCTTCAGTCCTGAATGCATGTGGGCACTTCCAAACACAGCTGTCCTCCTCCGGTCCTGTCATGAAGCCAAGAGCGTGACTGAAGCTCTGAAATGACTTTCATCACAATGAAGTCAAATCGTTTGTTTGATTTTTCTCCTTCTCCTGAGTCACACATGCTGAACACTAAACACAGGTTTAATTTTGCTTGTGTCCAGATTCAAAAGAATATAATGCTTGATGATGCAAGACCAGTGCTTATTATTTTAATAACAATTTGGGGCATGTAATAATCCTATCATGTATCTGTGCTGTGTTTTATGAATGTGCTGCTTTGGACATGCGTCCCTTTCATGTAACAATGCAATACTTGGATTCTGAACTTTATTAACACATCCTTCTGTGCTAGTATCCACCCTAGCCAGATGCCATCGGCCATCATGTTATTAATTTCTTAAATTAATTCACTGAAGCATGAATATGTAACATTTGAACAAAGACATTTAAAGTTGAAATCTCTAGCAAGCTACAGCCAGCCATCCAACCCCAGCTTAGCTCTGGTTCCAGTTAACTACGTAGGTGGCCCCCGCCTTGCATCACTGCTGGTTATTAGAAAGTGATCATTAGTTACACCTTTGCTGAATTAATTGTAAAATCAACACGTTGTCTTAATACGAAGGTTAGTATCATGGATCACATGAAGTCATTTGAAAAATTTGAAAAAATTTGTTTTGATTACATTAGCAAGCCAGCTAGCTAGCTTTAGCTGGTCTGTAAGTGTCCTAAACCTGCATTCTTCCTAATGTCCAGCAGGGGGCAGCTCCACCGGAGTGGAGTTGTCAGTGAGTGATGTCACAGAGGGATTACACCTGATTGATGCACACACACAGTGCACACGTAGTTGCATACTAATTCAGTGCTCTAGTATTTATGAATGGTTTGTGGAGCGTCCACATTCATAACGACAAGAAACATGTCATGATGTTTTTTTTTTTCTTTTTTATCATTATTATTATTATTATTTGGCCTTTTTGCTTTATTGTATAGAGACAGCTGAGGAGTGACAGGAAATGTGGGGAGAGAGATGGGGAATGACATGCGGGAAAGGGCCACACAGGTCAGGATTCGAACCCGAGCCCCATCATGCCCTTATGGCACAGAGGAAGCAGCTTCAGAGACACACACAATATTTGTTAAGTTGATACATTTATTGTTGGTTTCACTTTTGGTCAGGAAGGGAAAAAAAATGACTAAGACTTTGCACCAGCTTTATGTTTGAACAGTTTGAAGACTGCTCTGAAATCCTGGAATGCGATGTCAACACACACACACACACACGCGCGCACACACACACACACACACACACACACACTTAAGCTTGCCAACCTGACCAATTTGCAAAACTTTCATCAAATAAGAAGAACAGAGTCTTGATTATTGTTGAGTCCAGCTTTCTCAGAACTGCTCACTCGCTCTTACTCACCTCCTGTTATGGGATAAGTGCTAATACCCGACCAGAATTTAATTCAGGCAAATAGGGTGAATCTATAAAATGCCTGAGTTTGAGCTAATGGTGTGTCTTCACTGGTCCCTCTTTGCAATTTGGTTCAATAAGACTGGTGTATTTTTACGTCACGTCTTAAATCCAGTTTAGCCATGCAGGCACTGTGTCTTATTAAAACAGCATTCAACACAAAGTAACAGCAAACACGGTAGGGGAACGCATGGCTTTAAATTTATAGCAAGCGGTCGAGAGTTTAAGGCGAAGATATCGACAGGCAGGTTCAGAAGTAACTGTTTAAGGGAAATCAGCAGCTAAACAACGGTCAGAGAGAAATGCTGTTTTCTGAGGCCTGTTTTCCCAGTGGGAGAGGGAGAAGGGAGGAGGGGGGGGACCATATGGCCGCGGTGCCGTGTGCTTGTACTGGGATTTCACAGCAGCAGAGAGAGGTGTGTGAGTTAATGTGTGTGCGGCGGCGGTGAGAGAGGGGGTGAAGGCTGAAGCTATTCTGCTCACATCCTCATGCAGTGTCAGGGGAAGCTGCCCTCTTTTACCTCTCCTCTCACAGTCATGGCTTCTGGTTAGAGCGACCAAGGGAAGGGAGGATAGTAAAAAGGGTAAAGGGGGGGTGGGGGCATTAAAACTGAAGCTGGTGTAATGGGATGTGTAGATGAGGAGAGCGGTGGAGGGGAGGAGATGCTGGCACACAGAAAGAAAATAATGAGAAAGATACAGAATTGGGGTTTTGATCAGAGGTCTAATCTAAATTCAAACTTGGGGTTATGATCCCTCTACTGCTGCTTACAACCCCCAAGCCAGTGCCGCACACACAAGTTCTCAAACTGTGAGCTGTGCCGACATGTAAGCAACTCAAACATGTCTAGAATTCTCATCAAACGCTTCCCTATCAGCACCACCACTACCCACAACACAGTCAGCAAAGCTGGGCTGTCGATACGGAAAAACTTCTACAGTAGTTTCATCAGTCTGATGACTGAGGATATTTCCCAGAAAACCACAAGTAAGCAGCATAATTAGACGGAAACGTTCATATAAGTGGTCAAACCATCCAGATATTTGTACATAAAACCGAGAAAAAATCCAGTAGAAAGATTTCGAAAGAGAAAAAAGGTACTGCTCTTGATATTTGTGAGTACCAACAAGGCCGGAGCTGAATCTTTTGTTTCAACATCTGAGCACCCCTGGCAGTGCGTGGAAAGAATGCAAAAGTTCAAAACAAAAGGTATGAGTAAAACAAAAGCCGCAGAAGTTATTCAGAGGCAGACATGAATGCTGCCATGTCTCCGGGGAACACTTCTGGGCTTGTTTTAAGGTGTTCGTCATTGGGCTTTGCCAATTTTCTACATGAATGAGAGTTGGAAACAGTGCAATCAATCAAAGTCGGTCCCTTTCCTAACAAGCTACCCAACACGGGACTCTACATATTAACCAAGACAGCCGGCAAAAGGTAATTTGCAATAGCTTGAGAAGTTCTTCTTTTAAAATTTCATGTCGAATGATTATGTATGGGACACGAAGCGTAGAGGACAGGGGGAACAGTCCACTTCAAGGTGAGGTGAGATCACAGGAGGTTTCTGCCAGCAGCTCCTGTAAAATACATGGAGCGTTTGGTTTGATGAGATTCAACGAGACTGACCCCCACTTGGCTGTGATTAGAAATTCCACTCGTGGAAAGTCACACACCCTGCAGAGATTCTGTGAATGTGATCACACAGATGAATCCCATTAAAAGCAAGGCACAGCAGATGGATCGTATTGTTGCCAAGAACGGAAATTTCAAAAATGGTTAGGACAGGTTGCTAAGTTGTTTAAATGAAAGGCACCGAGGCGTAAGCCATCACTGTACAGGGAGGCAAACAAAATTAAGCTAGGACTGCTAACTCTGCAGCTACAGACTCGATTGTTATATGCTGAAGATGCAGAGTGGAATAGCTGCATACTTACCATTGTAAACCTCACTAGAATTCAGCAATCATTCATTGTATTGTTTACACTGCTCTGCAAAAATGTCTTCCTGTTTCTACATTCTTGGGTTTTTCACACTTTTCTCACTTACCTTACTTCATTGAATGATAGTGATAGTGACAACGACTCACCAGTAAATGTAAATTGTTGCAATACTTGGTTAATGACTTTCTGTCACATATCTCTTTAGATAACTCCAAAGCTCCATGCAACCAGCCTGTCTTCGGAGGTATTCTTTGACCGTTATGAGCCTCAAAAGTTAAGACGCCCAGTTCAACAACTCATGTGACGTGTTTTACCGTTGCAGGAGTAAATAAACCCCTGACAAGCGAAAGTGACTTGAAAGACCAACTCGGCTGTCAAATATCCAAGAATTGTAGGTGTCACAGATCACTAGGAGCTCAAGGGGACAGCTAGAAAGATGCTGTCAGAGAAACTCAGCCTGACCACTGTGAGTCTGTGAGATAGACATTCTGCTTTAATGGAAGTATTTCTTACTTTACTCTTCACATTTATGATCAGGGTCATCTAATATTCAAGTCCTGTGAAAGTAAGTGAACACATTTTGGACCTGTCTGTCCATTTAAAGCCCAGACATGACATTGTCATCAATGCTCCAATCTAAGTACAGCAAACAAAAGAGGCATTACTGGGCTTAGTAACTGTAAAATAATGAGCCTACTGATTAGAGCTCAATCGATGAATACAGTGGGCTCATATATTAGCAGATAGTTGCTCACTGCAGATAGGACAGTGTCAATGTGCGGGTCGACTGAACAGTAAATCATTACAAAAATGCCAGATACTGAGAGTTTGAGGTACACTGTCTCCTTTCCATAAAGTAGTAAAGTCCATAAATTGTTTGCAAAAAATGAAGGGATCCGTTTCAAATATGTTCATCTTGCATGTTTATGTACAGGTTGATTTAAGGTGATCTGAACTGGAAAAATTGGAAAAATCCTGTATCTGTTGGTCTGAATTATACATGAAATGAATCCCCATCGTGCTAGCTTTAGTTTTATTTTAGGGGTTTAGTTTTATTTTAGGGGTTTAGTTTTATTCAAGGTTATGTGGCTCCCACAACTGTTTACAATGGAAGTATTTCTACTGAACATATAGTCTCCAGAGTAACGGGGACAGCTGATGTTACAAACACCTCAAACAGAATTCAATTTGCCTCCATCATATTGGGGTGGAGGCACACATCACTCAAGACATAGTGATAGAATTTGGTTGAACCAGCCTTTTAAGTCACCATGCCAAAACAGAAAGGCATTTTCTGACTGCTACATTATGCAGTCAAAAATGAGACACTCCGACAAACACCTCTCAATGGTGAATGGGAAAGATGTCCCCCTTCTTGTGAACAAAGAAGCACTGCATCGACCTGTAGCACAAAGTGTTGCTTCCATGTAGAATGAGATTAACAAAGCAGCCATTCAAACAGGATCGCGGCTCTCCTGTAATGCACTCGTCTCATCTCGATGTTGACTTAATTCAACATGCACGTCAGCCCTCGCAAGGAAGGCACGCACGGTGCAATGAACCAAACAAACACCAAAGCCATTTGCTATCCTGAGACGAATAGCAATTACGATTTCTGCTACGTCTCATTGGTTAACCCATTTGTTCTTCTGCAGAGCAACGGATATGGAAAACAGTTTAATCTCCATGTGTAAGAGATGAAGAAATGTGTGTTGATGATGCGTAATATCTTAATCCCCATTTCTCTCACATCCTCACTCGATCAGCTTTCATATGTCGTTCATACTTTGTGCATTGTGTTGCCCCGTGTAGCAGATGTAGCATTGTTTAGAAGTTTTCTTCTTTCTTTGCACGCAAATATAATCTGGTAAGCAGTTGCCTGAGACGCCTTTTCACGTGACATTAATTCCTGAATCAATTTCCTTGTATTCTAAATGAGAAACTGCAGGAATTTTTTGGTACAACTTCCCTGTATTCCGAACCACTCCACTTTTTAATGGATGTAGAATATTTTCCAGCAGCTTACTTGACTAATTTACCTGTCCATTTTTCATCAGGCTAAAGTGCAAGTATCCTGTGGTCCCATTTGAGAAGAAAAAGTTGAATGGCTGTGAGAAAACAATTAAAGTGACCCAGGTACTCCAGTCACCTTGAATACTTAAATGTGCTGTTCCATGGGGATTGCTTGGCACTCCCAAAAGGCAATTTAGCATGCCTGCCAAGTAGTCCAAGTACCTCAGCACTGCTTAAATAACTAGTTGTTCCTCATCATGTTGCAAAGTATATACAGTATGAGCCAGAAGCTTGTACTTCATCAATATTTGCCTATAAACTACTGAATAAAAAGTACAACATTATGAACTAAAACACTCTAGGTATGGCAAGGGCTTCTAAGTTTTACACAGAGAGGCTGACAAATAGCCTTTAAGTCTTCACTAGTGGGAATGTGAATTAAATATATTGGTAAAGCTATTATAACACGTTAAATGTATATTACAAGTGTCTTTCATTCATTTACATATAGGTCAGTTATTCCAGATCCATTCAATGGGATTTCTACATTAAAAAAAGATTATGACTAGTGGAACTGGAACCTTCCCATTTCAGATATGAAATGAACATTGCACTGGAAAGAACTTAATTTATTAATTTTAAAAAAATGACTAGATAATTAGAATTGGAAGTCAAATTAATTTATGGATGTGTAGTTGTAATTATAATGTCAAAATTGAATTATAGATCTGTGATTGAGTTTGAATATAAGTCAATAGTAAAAGGTTATATGTATTTACAATATAATTATCAACACCAAGAAATTAATTGCTGATAAAGAATTAGCATTTTGACTAGTGAGAAGTGAACTGCAGGCAGTCAAAATATCTCAATGATATGTTGGCTCTGAATTCTAACTAGCCAAAAACAGTTGCTGATGTCTGAATTGATATTAACTGATAAAAGGCAAATAAGCTGTTTAATACTTAGAGCTGAGAACAGTAGAGCTGAGAGGATGATATGGAAGCAGTTGGTATATGTGCCTCCAAACTGACATAGTCTTACTAATCTGCTTTGGTCCTGTGCTGTTCATTGGGGGCTACAGAAAATCCCAGCAGCAGTGAGCAAAGGCACAGTAATACCCCGCCAGTCAATCATAGACCATTCAAGCTTATTTTGTATCAAATAACCACAACAAGGCTTGTAAATGTGTCCGTCTTCTCCAGGTGAGCTGAGGCGCGACGTGGTAGTTGTGATAATGTAATTTGAAACAACTCATTTGTGTGTGTGAGGAGACTGACACTGACGTCCGCAGCCAGATGTACGTGTATGTGAGACTTGGAAAGCCTGTCATAAGATTTGTTTTTATTCATTCTTAGTTAGAGACAAAAAAAAAAAAAAACAACTTCCCATATCTTAAGTTATGGGATCATTGTTAGGGGACATGTGGCTAGAGAAAATTCTTAAATGCAAAGGTGTTTATGGATTACATTCTTCTACTGCTCCACTCTTTACTAATCTCTTGTTTGCTTTATTAATCTCTTGTTTGCTTTATTAATCTCTTGTTTGCCCCAAAATAAATGTCGACCTGATCAAACCTTAACCACAGCGGCAGAAAACTATTTTATTTCTGAAAAAGTTGAATTGTTGAATCTTGTTAGAAAAACTGTCTGTAGGCGGACAATCCAAAATAAAGTGTTCCAAAAAAAGTCATGCAGAACACTGAGGGCATGACATCAGTGAACGTCCTGCAGGAAACCCGCTTATAATAAAAGTACAGCAAATCACTCAGCTAAACTTAAGTCCTGTTAGTTAAAGTTAAAATATATTACATAGACTGTCACAATCAAACACTACTTATGACAAAAGCCAGACAAAAGAGACACACATGGACAACCACTGACTTCCAGCAGCGCTGAGACGCTCTCTGCTACACCTGCTGAGGTTACGAGATCCAGTACAGACAACTGGTTCAACTCCATATCACAAAATGAAGAAATTAAAAACACTCAGAGTAATGTTGATTTCCCATAGGAGCCACAGGTGGTCATCTCAGTGAGATAATCTTGTGTTGTTTTGACAGATTTTAGTGCTAAAAACATACTTATATAATTATGTTTATATTTTGAAAATGAGTCAGAATATAACAGAACATTTGGCCCTAAACAGTTAAATAAGTCCTATTTTACAAGTCCTTGCATATTTTATCGGCACTTTCATGATCCAAAACTTAACTCATGTTTATTCATTATCTCCATCTCTGTGGCTGAGGACGGCTTGTTTTCACTACTCGAATCAAAGTGAAAAGGTTGCATCTTGCCCCGTTCTCATTCTACCACCCACCACCATACCAACCGGCTCTTTAAAGTTTCTTTGCTTACACACCAGTGCAGACTCACATAAAAAGGTTTGTCAGTTACTTTTGTGAATCCACATGAAGCACTTTTTCACATCAACATGAATTACAGAGAAAATGCGTCACTTTTAAAGCCAGCTCAGCTGTCGACTTCTGTTATTTTCTTCTTCCAAAAAGTGCTAAAGAACATCAAAGTTCGAGTTTTCATTCAAACTAAATGGTGACTGGTGAGTTAACTGCAAGTCAAATTAATCAGAGTGGAGGACAAACTGCCTCCTTAGTTACCATAGGAGCGCTTACTGACGTGCACCGTGGCATTTAAAAATAGAGTAACGTGCGGAGCTCGCTCCACATAACACACCTCCTACTTTCTATTATTTGAGAACTTGTCACAGAGAGAGAGCTGAGGACAAACCAGCATCATGATCTGTTTGTAGTGAATACTGATCCAGCTCAGATAAAAACACAGGACCTGTTAGTATGTTAGCGACATAGTGACGCAGACATAGACTTTGATTGAGAGTGAGGGAAAATCGGCATAGAGAAAAACAGGTAAATCAGGTTCAACAGGTTCATCAGCAAAATAAAAAACACACCACCAGCAGCCCCACCTCAAAATTCTGCCTGAATGTACCGTTAATAGCACATAAACCAGGTACAGTTCACACACAGATTAGCCCTTCACGTGGCACCATCTGCATCCTTTCAGATTTTAAGAGGCGCAGGACACTGAAACTAAATATCTAACTTTTTATGGGAAATTATAATTTGCTGGATGTTTTCCCAGAAAGCACCAAGCTTTAACATAAGAAACACAATACATGTATCAGGTGTGCGGTGGGAGATGAGAATCTGATCCCAGTCAAGGTAACAGCCTCTGGTGATGCTTTGTTCTCTTTCTCCACTCTGTGTTATCCCTTTTCAGTAAAAAACAGAAATATGAGAAAAGCATTGTGATTTGTATAATCCATGACTGTGGCGTCCGTTGAGCCCCTCGCTGCAGTTAGGCATGGCCATCCACTGGAAGGCTGGCTTTAGACAAAACATCAATGCAGTATGGATCGCATAACAATGTAAGCTGTTGAGTGTGGCGGCTACACACTCAAAAATAAAGGCCCCACGTTCCTAATACCAATAAAAAAGCACTGCAGGCTTTAACACATATTGATTCCATTATATGCAAGAAGGTGGAAGTATATTGCATTCACAGTCAAAGCTTGCACCTTTCTTCCCATCATTCATTGGAGGGAAGTTGACTCTGCACCGTGCTGCTTTCTGAAGATACACTGTTGCTGTCTACTTGTATCTCCTCTGAGGAAAGCAGGTTAAAGGGTGTAACACTTCCACCATGTTAGGAAACACATCTAAAAATGAAGTCAAAATCAAGGCAATCCAGGCCAGTCCAGACCACCTCAAGGCGTGGTCAGATTGCGGACAGGTGTGAATGCAGTCCATACACACGGATGACACATGTCTGTGTTTCCCACCATCTATACAAATGTGAAACCATTGGCAGAAATTTAGAGCTGCAACGATTAGTCAATGAACAGATCGATTAATCGAGGCACCATCAATGAAAGAACTTTTGGATTGGACTAGTCTGTAAAAACTAACTTGCATTGTTAAGGGCAAACAGAAAGGTTTTGTGAAACTATACATAAATATCAATCAATCGAATTAAAAGCATCAAACTGTTAAATTAGAACGTTTGGAAATGTTTCATTTTATTTCATCGTATATTGGTGCAAGTTGAATGGGTGACTGGTACAATGTACATATTGTTGAGTTGTTACTGGGTTACTGGTTGTTATTGTTTACTGGTTACTGGTTGTTACTGGGTTATTGATGGGGTGTTATAAGATAATGACAATAAAACTATTGTAAAAAATATATATTAAACAATTGTTTTGATAAATACAGTTTAGACAAAAGTGAAAATACCAACCATAAGTTTTATGCAGCAACTCAAACGTAACGATTTGTTGCATTTCTTTGTCTAATGTGTGTAAAAGTCTGTATGGCTACGAAATTACACCAATGCAAAAGTGCCAAAACTCCAGTTCCTCAGGGGGCCACTTGAGGCTGGCTACAGAACGAGATCCACCACACTGAGCTTCAGAAACTTGTGGGTGACCTCATGCATATGGTGTCCATTGTTTTGACTGTCATTGTTCGGGGCCTGGTATGGATGAAGATTTGCAGTCTCCATGATCCAGCAGAGATAACCCAGATGACATCATCAGGGTTGCTTTGTCAGAAAGCTCCTTTAAAGTAGGGACAGGATTTCTGACTGCCACTTTTTACTGGACTTATAAAGTTCTTTTATGGTCTGTGAACACAATTTGTGTGACTTTTATACCGGCACATAAATATAGCGTGCCATCAACGTCATTTAAAGATCTAAGCAGTGTCTGGTAAATGCCGAAAACTTGTTTGCCCGTGTAATCAGGCTGGTAAATTAGTACTAAAGACCCTGAGAGGTGGGAATGACAATCTGTCAGAGCACTGCAGCCTGACCAGCCGTAACCGGCTTACACTGGGGCTGCCGCTGCCGCTGTTCTCCCCGACGTGCTGGAGCTTATCTGGGGCACGCAGGAGGCACAACAATGAACTTATCACCATCCAGCCACTTGGCGGGATGTAGCTGCAACCCTGCCGCGTTGCTCTGACCGCGAGCCGGCTCCGGTTCATTGATCATACACACCAGCAGAACCTAATCTAGGGACAGTGAGCCTTTCAAACCGCAGGCTCTGGCTTTGGACAGAGAAAGGGCGGAGGAAAGAAGAAGAAGAAAAAAAAGAGAAGTTTTTGCCAGGTAATATAAAAAGCTGCTTGTGAAAGAAATGAAGAGAAAGAAGTTCAATAACTTTGCAGGGACCTCCGCACCCTGCATGTCAACAAGCTTCCAGGATTTTGATTGAAGCTCTGCACAAGCCCGCAGCGGGGCTTTTCTACTCCTTTTTTTCTTTGTTGGTGCCAGTGCCACAAGAATACATAAAAGTTTCAGTAGGAGGCTTCCATCGAGGGTCAGGAAAAAAAGAAAGAAATCTCTTTTTTTGGGACAAAACTCTAATACAAACAAAGACGATTCTCGGTCTATTTGCTAGCGGTGAAGCTTTGAAAGGAGCAACAACGATGAGGTGTCAGAGTGAAAATGAAGAAGCACTGTCCCATACAGGCAATTTCTAAAGCACGCAATGTGATTCTACGTGCAGAATAACAAAACAGCAGGGTTACCTTAATACCTAGACAGATGCATTACGCTCTGACACAGTTACTGTCACTGATATTAGATATTTCACAGCCACTGCAGACGGTATACCAAGAAATCATTCAGGCTGCATATGAGAAACATCAGAGCCTTTTAAAGCTGATGTGTTGTGATTTTTGGGGGGCACAACACTCACTTAATCCTCTCTGTGTGCATTTCTATAATCAATTAAGCCTCAGGTATTATGTAAACTAGCATACAAGGTGTGTGTCAGTCACGTTCTATTTTCAAAGAAGCCTCATGATCGCAGCCTTTTGTACTTTCCTGCCGACTGATTCTGCTGATTTTCCTCTCGACTCCCTCGTCCTGTCTGGAGGAAAGATGGGAGTGATCGTCACATCAAACGGAACACAGCGACTCGCAACTCTCAATCTCTGTATCTGGAGTAAATTGAAGGTGATTTTCAATAACTGCGCTGACGAGCTGCGATAGGCGGATCAGAGTCGTTGCCTCCGTCTGACAGGCTGTAATAAGAGACACGATCTGACGTTCTCTGTGTTTCAAGTGGATCATAGCTTGGTTTACGCTGAGAGCATTTCTACGAGCCCGGGCGTGATGGATGTGGCACGCTGCATGTGTGAAGTGGATTCTGATCAGAGTCGTGCGATAGCAGTCCTGTTTGAAGTCAGATTGAAATTTTGGACTTAAGTCAAGAGGAAAGTAGAAACTTTTTATAATTTGAATTAAATTAATTAAAGCTATTTATCAGATTTCTTACTAGACTAGAAATACCATATATGGATGTCTGTGGTAAGACAGGAAGTGCACAATATAACAGGAGTTATGACGAACAACAGAGCTCCTTCTAGATGTAGAATGAAGTGAGATAACTTCTCTTCTGACTTTCTGCAATACAAATACAAGTGAACACATTTAAAGCACATTTTGTACCCAGTTTAAAGCTGCACTGACTTTGGTTGCAGTCACTATAATATATCTCTTATATATCTTACAGATACTGTGATCTTGAATGTGTTTCCTACATTTCACGGTGGTGGATTGATGAATGTGAAGTCTTAAGAGTACTTTTGAATACAATCATTGCATCCGCGTTGGCTTGAAAACTCAGCAGTACTCTTGATAAAACGTGTTTGTGGTCACTAAGTTAATACATTTTCACGATGAGGATGACAGCAGGTGATGTGTTGTTTTCATCACTGGCATTTTGAGCAGCTATAAGTTTAAGTCTGAATGCATCATCAGTGAAGTAAAGTTGTTGAGTTCATCATAAATAATTATTCAGCACCGGATAGTTGATTGAGAACACAAGACCATCAGAGAGAAGACAGGCTATTATATTATTAGTTATTTTATTTACGACGTGTGTGCACAGTCCATGGAGTTAACGCATATTATACAACTGGATCATATTATGCTATATCTCGCTGTTGGCTTATTATAAAGACAATAATACTGGGAAATGCTAACAACTTTAGCGTTCTCAACTAAATGACTGTTACCAAGAGAATCTGTTTATGTTGTTGTGGTGTTATGGTGTTGTTTACTAATATTATATCATAGTTGTCTGTGCGCTGTGATGTACTGGACATCTGGGATGACCCTGATAAGCAGTTACAGAAAATGGATAGATGGAGGATGGCTGGATATTACAGTTATCAATCTCACAGCTGTGATTACAGAAGAAAAATTAGACAGTCTTTGTTTCACGTTCACAACTTTAGAGGAAACTTTTATCCAAAGTATCAACACAAAATGAAAGTTCAGAAGCTTTAAAATGTCTGAAAAACACGACTTTAATCTGAAAGCACCTGATTTCATTTGGAAATCCAAGAAATACTGAACACCACTGAGAAAAAACAAACCAGAATTCAACATTTGATCATTTCAATAATACTTTATATAAAATATATTTAAATAGGCCAGTCTAAATGACCACAAAGAACTGTTCATTCTCATTTCCATGATCAGCTCCATATTTTAGCTGTGCATTCAACACATTCACTGCTTAACTCAATATACGCAGTCTTATCATATCTGCAAACTTTCTCCATAATTATGACACCATAACGTCCTAACAGGGTGCCGTTACTTTGAGCAGCACAACACGAATGAAACCAACGTGACTAACACATCTCAGTTGTGTGTACTAATCCACACTGTACCTGTCTGAAGGCATATGTCATGGTTTTCAACAAGTTGGAAAGTGACAAAGAAAAGAAAAATAATCGTGTGAGCCTGGTAATGTGAATGAAGCCTTCGGGATACTCAACTGTATTTTTCTCTGGAAAATAGTGTTTCACGTTCCCCTGCAGACCGACTCACAAGGAGAAAACTGCTTTATGGCAGGCGGTGTAGAAAAGTACCCATAAATCTCCCAAAATGACACCGGGGCTAAACAATCTTGGCTTGGAAACAATCTTGGCTTGATCAGAAATGTAGGGCTGGGGGAACATTTTGACACCCACCTCACCATCATCACCGACTCCCCTACTCGGTTTTGTGCTAATCTAAATGAAACATACGACTAACTGTGTCGGAACTAATCAGCCGCCTGGTAATAATCTGCATGGCGGCTCACCATTGATCACGTCTCGACCCACCACGTCTCGACATATTAAGCAAACAACTAAATCACGTGCAAAGCTCCGTCCCACGACAAATTGCCAACAAGCCTGTGTTTGGTGTTTGCCTTCTGTTTAGCTCGCTCGGTGTTGGCCGGCGGCTCGCTGGTAACAAAGGCTGCATGGTGGGATGCTGCTACACTAATATGTTACACGCTGATACCACCCACTGTGTCAAAGTCACACACTTATACACTCATCACACTGATAACAATGCTGAGGTTTTCTCAAGACCTGCCAAACGCCACCTTTACTAACCCTCTTGGGTTTCATGAAAATGACTTCACTGTATGTGGCTTATTCATAGCTGCCGCGTAATTAAAGTTTAAATATGATGATGGATTTCAGGGTTATCATATCAGAACAGAACAGAAAGGCATCCAGAGAGAATCCAGTGTTTTGGGAGAGTAGTTCGTAACATTTATTTCACTGGCACTTTTACAACAGCATCACCAATAGGTGTATTCAACCATGTGGATACGCCCCAAAAATTACAAAAGAATTGAGTTTTCTGTCTATGGCAGAAGTTTCTGCTGACCTGATGTCAATGCGGAGCTCGTTCCACCATTGTGGAGCCAGAACAGCAAACAGTTTTGGATCTGTTGAGAGGTAACCAGGTAAGTGGCATCCTTGTAGTGAAAGCGTAGTAGACAGGCTGTGGCAATAAAACCCCCACGTATACCTGTATACTGTCTGGATAAATAAATCTGGTTTTGCATTTAAAACTATTATAAAGAGGCATTTTGTTATCTGGCTGCACTGTGTTAAAACAGGGAGGCAGGACTGAAGACTATGTATTGCTACTCCATGCCAGCATTCTAGCTGGTTGGACTACGGGTACTGTAATCCTTAGAACTGATTGAATATTGCAGTTCAGCATATTTTTTATAGCGTTCACAAGTTCATCTTCCCACTGTTTGGGCTGTCCTGACACACACCCATCTAATAATGAAGAAAAGGACAGAACGAATACTGAAAGATGAAATCTCATGAAATAACATCCAGCGCACAAGAGACAATAATCTACTGTAATCAAGATAATAGTGAACTACTACTCCCACAGCCCACTGCACATTCAGCTGCCAGCAGATTAGCTTGCTAGCACCAGAGTGGGCACGACTCTTTCAGTTAGCCACATAAGCCTTGACTTAGCACTCCCTCTCAAGTGTCACTGTGGCAAACAGACGGCCAAAAGCAGCAGAAGGATGTGTCTTAGTCCCGCTCACTGTCACTGTGATCCTTTACATAAAGAGGTGCAGGTATAAAAGTGCTTTAAATTCAGAAATGTATACATTTAGTTCATACAAAGCAGATACTGTAGGTTTACACTCAGTATGCAGTGCGATTTCATTCTCAGGCCATGTTTGACAAAGTTGGTTTTATTATGCAAATGCTCTCCTTTTATTGTGTACAGGTAGACAGATTTACTTGTAACCAATGATTACCTTAATCCATCCACAAAACAAGCTGCTGATGAATTATGCAAATACTACATCTGTTTCTGCACAAATGAATCTCTGTGGAAAATGGCACTGTCGCCACGACGCAAGATCCATCCTCAGATGTCGGTGACGGACCGACGCTGATGGAGCAAACTGTGTGATGCATTTCGTGAGCTCCTGTAAGAGGCGCGGCGGTGGAGGGCCATCAACAACGAGTATGTCAGGATCTGTACAGGACCTGCAGATTAAAGTGTGTCGCTGCTTTTCCAAACATGAATAATTGAATTTGAAATGGTCAAAAAAGGCAATAAACTAATTTAAATGTATTCTGAAATGATATCATGAATATTCAGATGATCAAAAGCTGTTTACGATTGAAATGAAGGCTGATTATGAATGAGAATGACATCCCCCAGCAGGGTTAGAGCCAGATCATGAAAACAAAGCTCAGGGGGCAGAATGGCTTTCTCTGCAGTACACTGGAAAATACTGAATAAGTTTACTAAAATCTGTTTTATTCACACTTTATTTGTTGTTTTATTTTGAAACCTACAAAATTAAATATATGTTGTGGTGTCCCAAAGACACTAAAGTCAACCTCCCCAAAAATCCTGTGTGTTTAATTCAAGCCTGTCTCCATAGAACCTTTAGCTATCTGCAGCAACACAAACTGGCAACATATTTCCTTTGTTCTCTTCTGAAATATCTGCTCAGGACAACTACATCATCTTTATGTTATGTTTAAGCCACTCAAAGCACTTAACGTTGGTGAAAGATGCACAGCCACTTTCCATCAGTTTAACCTCTGGTCAATTAAAGAGTGTTCCGTGTAACACATCATCCACCTCATGACTTCTGATCTTAGCCCTTTGTTGACTGGGAAAAAAAATGTTCAAGGCGACTGTTATGTTCCCACTGAAGTCTCAAAACTTCCCAGACACAATTCAAGGATGTGACCTTGCTATGAGTCATGGTCATTTACAGTTGAGTGTGATTTTGGGGTATGCATAAGTGGTTAGTTTCAGAGGAACGTGGTTGCTGCTGCTTTTGGAAATTCTGATATTGACCTGTTTATCTTTGGTCACAACAGTGATTAGTTTTTATCGCTCGTGAATAAACATAAATCCATAATGATCATTTTTAGTCATGACTCAAGCAGTGAACTTGGCTGTTTTTTCTACATCTTTCTCTGCTTCCCAAATTATCCGTACAGAACAGAGAACCTTTCAAAAAGCAGCCAACAGAAAAACCTGGTTTCATCTAGGATCCCTCGGGGGAATCTAATTTGTCAGCTTTTCATCCTCGGTCAGTTTTCTGATCAGCTATATGCATGCTGACATCTATTTGTCGGACGACCTGTGCTTTATACATCCCTGACATTAATATTCCTTTGAACTAAATGTCAGGTTCATGTATTCAGGACCTGACCCTCGCCGAGGGGCCAAGGTGAATGTTAATTATTATGGGAGCAAATTGACTTTCAAGCTGAGAGGTTGTATTAATTAAGGTAAAGCAAGTAGACGTTGCATAAGGATAAACCGCCCTAACAACCACCTCGTGGCTCCTGGCACATTTTCACAATCGAGAACACAACCCATGATCGAGAGCGTGATGAAACATGTCTGTATACAGAAATGATACAATATCAAGCTCCTTGATTTGTGTAACCGAGGGCGACATTAAGATTCTGACAAAGATTCAACGTGTGGACAGATGTACTGAATGAGTGTTCATGTTAACGTAGTCTGTACTGAGCTTGGAATAAGAGGTGTCCAAGAGAGTTCTGGCTCTCACAACTAGATCATTAATGACAAGAATAATTAAGTCTTCAAAAACTCATTTCATTGTAATCATGCAAGTGGAATAGCAAAGTTAATGCTGTCTGTCAGTTAGATGGTCCACCACCTTGGTCCAGACTGAAATATCTCTGAAACTACTGCATGCCCTCTACTCTCGCCACTGACTTCATACCGTCAAAACTAACAACACACCCATCACAGTCATTTTAGCATATTTACATGCATATCTTTATCTAACCTTAACCAAGCCCCATGCTCCATGGTCAAAAACTGTAGGTCCGCAGGCGGCCCCTTGAGGCCGGCTACAGAGCAAGTCTGCTCCATAAGTCCCTATATAAAAATGTCCAACCTCACAGCAGAGATAAATATGTTTACAGCGTGGTACAAATAACAGTTTTGGTCTCTATAACTAATTTCCTTGTTCAGGACCACTGTACTGAGGGTGAATTTTATATAGAACTCGTCTGTTCAAATGATTTTTTATTAAAGTTATGCAGAATTAACAGCATGGCTGCTTCAATTGACAGGTGGGTGCTATTACAGGCGGCATGTTTGAGCAACCAGCTTGCCTCAGGGATGCCAGTGGTCCACATCTTTGCTGATTTTTAGATTATAGCCGGGTGGCGGAGGAAGCAGTACAGCCAACATGTTGGCAGCCAGAGCCACAGATTTTGAGCTTGAAAAGTGTTCTTCAGAAACCTGTGGATGACGTCACACATAGTTTGCCCATTCTTTTTACTATCAGTCACCTTAACCAAGTGGTTTTAATGGAAGGGAAAAGAGAGGGATTCTGCAATCTGCATAGTAAAGAGAAAGGGAAGTTATTTTTTTAATGCTGCTTTCTTGTGTTTTCTTTTTAATGATAAAATGCAAAACTATGCAAAAAATGAGAAAATCATGGTTTCATTTAGACCTGAGCTTCAGATTCTTAAACATATTTATCTTTAGCTAGTAAGTGTGAATGGCAAATACGTCTTTTATCAAACACTGATCAAAGCAGTACAACGGAGATGGTTTTAAACCAGTTGAAAACAAGGTAAAAACCTGCTCTGCTTCAGACAATGCAGTAAGGAGGAGGACAGATGTTGGATTAAAAAGAATAGTGTATATACAAATAAGCATTTAAATAAAGTGTTAAACCAATTGTCACTGTGTAGAAAACATATTACTGTCATAAAGGAGAGTGATTGGGAAGTCTGGACTGAAGCTAATGGGCAGAGGGGAGACAGCAGAAATGATGAGAGACGCTGCTGAACAGTAGGTGCACTCCTATGCCACTGCATGGACCAGTGCCGTGAGTTCACATGCTCGTGTCTTATTTATATATAAATAAGACAAGAGCATGTGGAGGCAGGTTGTACAACCTGCAGAAGGAGCCTCCTCGCGCTCCTCTGGATAGCACGGTGTGTGACAGCGTCAGGAGCTTTGGGCTGCATCTTTTTGTTTGCACTTAATGGGCCATCAGTGAGGCATCCTGACAGCTGCTGCCCCCATGAGATTAATCTTAGGAGTACACCGTATTCTAATGTACAGCGCATTAAGACAAGGTGACATTACACATCGCATTAAGTTTAATTATGTAACATGTAATAAAATGATTGGGGTGGGAAGGGGG
Organism: Nibea coibor; assembly: GCA_023373845.1. Lineage (NCBI taxonomy): Eukaryota > Metazoa > Chordata > Actinopteri > Sciaenidae > Nibea > Nibea coibor. The sequence goes on along the minus strand of CM041725.1, from coordinate 20,574,047 downwards.
GGGGTTAATCTTATGTTTCATTTTATAGAAAAAGTGAAGACCACCAGCATCTTAATATCTGGACCATCACCTCTTTTTACGGCCTGATAATTAAAGTTCTCTCTGATGTTCAGAAGAGAGAGTAGTCTCGCTGTGTGGAGCTGATGAGCAGCGTGTGAAACATTCTCTGACAATCACCCCAGTGGATATATCACACACGAGTACCAGTCCTGTTTGCCCGAGCAAAGAAAACATCAAAACAAGTTTTTGAAAGAGACTTTTAAATCTCCTGACTGCAACCCCTGACCAAATTATCTCCAAAATAAAAACCCAAACTGACCTGTATTCTATCAACACATATAGAAATACAGAGCAAATGAATATGTGCTAAAGCTAAATAAATGAACAAAAAAGTTTAACATGCACAATGCAAACGCAGAAACACGTGGTCCACGTTTTTAGTGGTAACGTTCACCTGCGTTTTCCACCTGCTCGCGCCTACTCAGATGTCTCCAAACCTGTGGGCACAGCTGGTATGATGTGCACGCGTTCATTAATTATTCAAATCTTCCTACGCTGCACATAACCGATTCCGGCGCTTTTCTAAACACAAACTCCTAAACTCAGCAAGAAAGCTAATAAGCTAATGCTGCATTTCCAAAAAGCCACAGAGTCAAATCTTCTAATTTCCCTAAAAATTTTGACTTTTTGTTGTTCTATAGGCACATCGTTTTCCATACTGTAGTTTTGTCTATATTATAACAAAAACAAAAAAAAGAGGAAGACGAGACGCCCTCCTCTTATGTCAACAATGTCTGCTCCTAGATATTTTGGGACTCTTTCCACCCCTACGCTTGGATGCTGATGTGATAGGCCTGGTTCGGTGATGCTGCTGTTGTGAACAAGCAGCTGAGGGAACAGATCCTTGCAACCTGTCCCCCGCATCATGACAGTAAATCCTCCCAGCTCCTAAACCTGTTCCCCCGACTGGCGCGCTGACACTCGGCTGCAGGAGAGTCATCAAAGAGAGTGAGTAATAAAAGAGAAACACTGAAGCACCTTGCCGCAACGGCACCGCTATAGTTAGAGGCTCAATTCCCACTGGAGGCCACCCGGAAATCAAACATATGCCCTCAGAACAAAACTGTCCAACTTCGTTTGAGAAACATGTCCGCTGATTACAGTCTTATATCAGTCACTGCATGTTGGTTTTAACTCTGAGATGACCTTGATGTTTCATCAGTTCAACCTGAAATGTGACAGCTCTCTGCTCTTCATGTAAACCTGAGGCCAAGGATCACATCTCATCAGTCAAAGTCAGAGCAGAGAAATGATGCTAAAAGTTTCTTCTTGAGACCTTTTCACAACGTGGTCGAGAGAACTGAGAGGCGTTCGGAGATAGGAGGCTTAACTCTATTGCTGTCTATAGGTGACTGGTTTCACGCCAATAAACTTAACATGAAATATTCATCAACACATAGACTGACAGGTAGATCGTCACAGACAGATCTATTGCTAGATTTCATTCAGCAAATATACAAATATTGGAGCACGCTGCTGTCTTGATAATTGAGCAGGTAAGACCTTCTTCAGTCTTCCTGTCTTTACCTTTCACCCAAGACCCATCAAACCAGTGTGAGACCAGAGGGTGTCAACTACCAAACTACCAAACTTTTGTCAATTACTCTTAGACCAAAAATGTATTTTCTACTTGCTACTTTTAGCCTTAAAATAATGTATGAATACGACCATTGTGCGTTAGTGTCTTTATTTTTAGAACCTAAACCACAGCAGCTCAGTATGTCGATGCTATTTTAATTAAATTCTTCTCGGAAACATCATTTCCTTCCGTTTCACTCTGCAGAATGGAAAACTTTTGTAGAAAACTTTTTCCACATCCAGAATGTCATTAAGAAGACTTTTTTAGCCGTGTAAACCATGGTCTACACGGTCGTTCAGTGACATCTTTGACTTGTTGTTAGTCGATTTCAAACACTTCAAATCAATTCAGACGGCTTTCAAACCCCAAATCGATGCAATGCACTGCTTTATTGCTTTTTTGACAGAAGCTGATTGATTGTCTGAAGCTCTTGTCTCCCAAAATCCCAGAAAACCGGACGATCACTTCAAAGATACTCAAAAAAAAAAAAAGAAAAAGAAAAAGAAAATCAAAGAATGGAATTTCAAACCACCTCGGGTAATTAGTTAATGGATCCACTCTTTTGTTGTAATTCAAACTAGAATCATCTGACAGGAAATGAACTATGACAGCAACACATTGTATTATCACTTTAAGGGTCAGTTCTCACTCAGGTCTGTGTGCCTGTAATGGGAGTGATAGAGGAGATATGACCTATCTGCGGTTAAATGATGCTTTAATTCAGTCATTCTCCAGACAAAATGTGTCGCGCTTGAAGCTCAAGGTACCACAAAGGTAATTTCATGCCTGCGCTGTTCGCACGTTGCAGCGTGAGCACACATTCAATTATGATACATCTGCAAATGCTAATTGCAGACTGGTTAACAGCAGTAATCAGCAAACTCATTACAATAAACAAAACAGCAGATGAGTGAGATGCTAAGAAAAACAGTTTTAATGAAAAAGTCAAAGTCAGGTTTATTTAATCAGGATGGCACGTTCCCAGTCTTATAGCAACGGGCGTTGAGGCAAACCAAAGACTTTAATGAATGAAGCAATGATAACCTTTTCTGGAATTCTTGGACACCTGCCGCAGGCTACATTCTAGTCGTGCTGCAATGAAATGTGAATATTTCACATTGAATCTGGAGTGGTTTGCTATTGCAAGGTGAAGTGGACAGTGATGGGGAGGGTTTTTTTTCCTACTGATGAATGGCTGTTCTTGACAACTTTCTACCAGCCTTGCAGATGAATATTAGTACCTGTTACCACAGAGAAACAAAGTATCTCAAGTGCAATTATCAGATGGAGATCGTATGTTTAAAAGCTAAACGTTGTCTACAGGTAACACTGACAATGGTAAGTACCTCATAGTACCACTTCAAATTGCCTGAACATTCAGAATTTTTTCCAATCAAATGAAGTACTGACTGACAAAAGAGCTAAGAAAAGTACCGTGTCTTATTAGTATTAGGTCACTGGGTTGACCCAGGTTTTATTTTTTAGTTCCGGTTTTAATATATTACCTGTGCTCGCTACAGTATGATAGATGAAGCACAATGGAAAGGCCAAAGGGCTTCTTGTTAACTCTGCAGATGATCAAAAGTAACAACGTGAAGAATGTGAAGAAAAGAAAGAACCTGTTTCCAACAGCCTGCTTCCAGCCTACATTTCTAACGTGTTCGGTTACTGCAGGGGTTTTCAAAGTTCATACATGGTATAGAAGCATCAAAAGATCAGGAATGCCTAATGACAAAGTGCCTGAAAAAGTCCTTAAAACACAAATGAACCGTATAACAATAACTTCTATGTTGACCAAAGTTCATCAAGTCATAATTAAATAGCTTAATTCTAACTCATTACCATCTCTCCCACTCCTTTCTTCCTCACACTGATAAACGTGTTACTGAAAACTAAACAATCAAGGAACGTGAACATTAAATCCAGTATGGCTAGCATGTAGTGATTGGCTTTTGACTGCTACTGCTACTGACTACTGGCTCGTCACTCCTCCTAACCAGCCGGAAAGAGCTGCAAGTAATCGACAAGTGATCAAGTGAGTCTCATTTAATATCACAAATTTATAAAAGTACAAAGCCAAAGCCAAATACTACAAAATTCCGTTCTACTTCCCAGGTTAAGCACAAATGGGAGAGGGAGTCTGGCCTGGAGATAACGAGGATGATTGGAGAGATATTTTGGAGGGTCAGGCTAGGACCACGAACTCGAAAACCTGGCAAGAATTCTGCTGCAAGATGTTTTGTGACTCCAAAATTTGGGTTGGGTTTCCAGTGACAGAATAAATGCTGGAGACAGTGTGGATAGTCAGTGGCAGACCATTTCCATATATTCTGGGCCTGCCCTCTCATTCAATCATATTGCCAAGAATTTACAGGAAAAATACAATCTTTGGACTAGAAGTTGATTTTTCCTTTGTCACACTTTGGACAAAATGGACTACAACATATGGAAAAACTATAGAAAAACCTTCTCCTTAAGATTACAAGCTGAGCAATATACAAAATACTGGGAAAGATGGACTTCATATTCTAAGGGATGTAACTCATTGTCTGAAAGTACATTTCACTTTGCACTGATATATGGCCTATGTCAACCTTGTCTACCTGTCTGTTTTTTCATATTCTTTTGTTACTTGTTTGTTCTGTTATTATTAAAAAACCTGAAAACTTCACTATCAACTCCAGTATCAACTGCTAGTCGAGAAACAAGTCTCATATGGTCAGTTATAGGACAAATTCTGAAATGTCATTGCTCAAAAACTCCGTAGACATCCATAGAAATGTTGTGGTCTTAACTTTAACCAAAGATTTAGCAGATTAATTCCTGCTGCATGTGCACCATAATTGAGATGTCATTTGCTAGAAAACGAAACATCCATCTGTTTTCATGATTGGCGACACAAACGCAGGAACCCTGATATGAATATCAGTCTGTAAAGATCAGTGGCTAATCGATCTTCTTCTTTGATTTGGTGGATAATCCTGTTCTCGTTTTTAGAACTATGACTTGAGCAGAACGACTTTTGCTGACTTTTCGTGTGAAAATGTGTGAAGTTCCTCTTTGTGAAACAGTCACATGTACATGACTGAGTCGGCTGATGTCAGAGCCCAGAACCCTAATTTACTTTTCTGTTTTCAACTGCAGAAAAAAGACAAAATAATAGCCCTGGGGGTGATGAAATGTCAAAACCAATTATGCTCATGACAAAGGAACCATGAGTCACCCACTTTAATGAAATTAAACATCTTTCAGTCCTTGAAGAAGTGTGTGCAGAACCACTTTGTTTTACATGATTTTCTTCACTGGTAGAAGCTAATTATCTGATCTCTATTAATAGCCTTAATGTGGGAAAACACAATAAATCCTATCAGTCGCTGGGAAATTGCTTCAACCAGGGGTGATATTCAGTATACCTGTCATGTCAGCAGTCCTTTGTCCTTATCAGAGGTTTGCATCCGATTTGCTGAATGACAGATAAAGAAGATACAGTATGAGGGTCATTGGTAGATGCCTGATTACAAAACTGTTCTGGAGTTGGAGGTGGATGATTAAGAGGTTGTCAGACATGAACTTCATCAATTTGCAGGCTGCTGAAGATGTCAGTGTCATGTCTGAAAAAGACGTGTCATTATTTTTCTCTACAAGTCAGGCTGCCTCCTGAGAGCCTCTTTACATATCTGCAATGCTTCCTTCATGGCTTTGGCCTCAGTACAACACAGAAAAGGATACAGGACTCTGTTCTGCACTACTTTCCCGGAAAAGTATGAAAGTTGTCTCAAATGAGGTGTATCCATATATCCATTTAACTGTTAAATCACATTTCTTTGTAACTGCAATGTCCAGATTTTTTTTTTTCTGATCAGGCAATAATTTAATTAGAATGTAATCCAATTATTTTCTCTTATTTCATTGGCTGAGTGGAGATCACATTTTAAGTATATTCACTCTCAATATATATCAGAGCTCATTATGTGTCATTTTTGTACACCTGTGGAATACAGTCCTACCATAAAGACACAAAATTAAATTAAATAAAGAACTACTTAGTTTTTAATGCTGCATTGCAAACAAAGTTTTCAGGGACAAATCTCAAAATCTTTTTTGTACGTGTGCGATTTAGATTTAGCTGAAACTTTAAAGTTTGAATATTAGATCTCAAATTTTTGTTCTGGTTGGCCATACTCTGAATTACATAATACATTTATTGATCTGTGAAGACCGGAAATGCACACTGATGATCTACTCAGAGTACAACAAAGAAAGAGGAACAATTCCCAAAAAGAGTTTACCCTATGAAGTGCAGAGGACCAGCTGTTCCTTTCTTTTGGCTATATGTTATTATGTGACGTGAACGTGTGTGCAGATTACATACATGTTACACATGTCAGCACTTGTACAGAGCATAACGGCCATGAATGAGAGTTCCTGCAAATGTTTCACAATAAAAGCCTTGTTAGTAAAAAGATGGGCTTGAGTCCACAGAAACAATAGAGGGCTTTTAATTTGAAACAGATACAGGAAGCGACTTCTGAAATGCGCCTCGACTCTGTAGCTGTTGTTAGCTACTGTTAGATCTGTTTGTTTAGCCAGGCTCAGAGCACCAGCAGAGTGTTAGTGTTTGTACCAGAGGTATTTTGAACCGCAAAGAAGAGGAGGCTTTCAGGCCCAGGAGTGGGCAATACTAAAAAGAGCAGTTGTTGTTGTTGGTGAGAGCTTGGTGAAATAAAAGTCTGACAGACAGACACTGAGCTGGGCTGACTGCTGTTGGACTAGTAAGTAATATTAGCTGGATGCTGTGTCTTTTGTTATTGACCTTGCTTGATGTTTGTCTGTTAGCAAAGTTGCCGACTCGCTAGTTTTTGATCAGAAGTAATATAATCATAACAAATACACGTGTGCAGCTGTCTGTATTAACGACTGTGGCATTGCACTCTGAAAGTGGGGTGCTCAATAATAAAAAATTGCAATGCTGCTTTAAATTTTCCACATCATAATGCTGTAGTTTGTTGTAGTTGTTGCACTGATGCAGTGATTTGAGCCCAAATACCTTCAGCTTTCTTGTGCGAGCAGCTCATGTTTCTCTCCTGCCTTTGTGTCATGTGACCTACATCTGACACCAACGTAATAGAGGGATGGTCAAAGCACATTTCAATGTCAGAACATGAACATGTCATATATATTTTTGCAAAGCACCTCATGGACCTGTAAGTCCATTAGCCGGCTATTAGGAGTCATGACGACATACAATGCTGCAATATAGCCTGTCACACGTAATGATGCTGTGTCACTAAACCGACACACAGCATGTGTCCTTGAATAGTTTTTTTTAATTTCCTGCTGTCTCACCACTTCACGTCTCCCTGCCTCTGCTGAGTGACAGAACAAAGCTCCATTCCTCTCAGCAACATAACCCAGTCCCCCCCTTGTCTTGTTGAATTAAAGGAAAGCTAATCTTAAGTGATGCTAATGGAAGTCAATGACGACCATGAGGAACAAGTGCTAATGTGCTTGAGCAATTAACCTAATATTTACCGGCTGTGACTCTCGGGAGGTGCTAGCTTATGTCTGTCTGCTTGCTCCCGGTGCTCTGGCATGATGAAGAAGAAGGGGAGAAAAGATCAGGACTATCAGAGAACAATTATAATCAGAACGCTGAAGGTGATTCAAAGAGGGGGGCGATGTCACAGAGAGCAAAATGACTGAATATTCAGCCAATATTAACAGAAATAATAGTAGAAATTCATCATTATTAGTCAATATTTATAGTGCATCCTGAGATTTTTCAGCAGAGACGTCTGCAAACGTGGGTTTCTTGTCGACTACAATGGCTGGTAAAAACAATGACTGTAATTAAAAATTAATAACACAAAAAACAAGAGCGAGAGCAGAAACAGCAAAAAAAAAAAGTTGCGACCCTCTTTAATCTCAGCTTCGAACATCTGGGTTAGGGCAGATGTGGCGCGATGCTGACATGGGTTCGACAACCCTCGCTCCCAACTCTGTAATGAAAAATAAAAATAACAATATGGAACAACACAATGACAAACAGGAACCCAGAGAAGCTCACAATAATTAATAAATAATAAATGTATTTCACTACAAAAGAAAATTAAAGTCGCAGAGTCCATAAAGACACGGGCTAATTAATTCAGTTGTGTAACCATCCGTCCTTTCAAAACTCTTTACCAAGTGTTGAATTATGCAGTGTAGGTAATTATAATGTGTTAATGTGTCTACTTGTCTTTACGTGTAGGGGAACAAAAAACACCACAGTAAGATTTTTTTTTCATTTCACTGTTCAAAAGCAGCCTCATACTGAAGGTTTGTTCATTTTCAGTCAGCAGATTGAGTCGGCGTTAGAACGGGTTTGGCGTCAATGACTTCTGCCGTTTGCTAAAATAGTGGCCTGGGCCTCAATTTACCTCCACTGAGACCTTTATGTGAATTCTGTCTATATCACCATGGTGACAGCAGCATGTGCAGATGCAGCAGACAGTAGGTCCTTTAAACTTCACCACATTTTTAGACTTTAGACAATCACTGCCCTCTTCCAACCCCTCAGCTGAGACCGAGCACTGCCAACAGAAGGAGGCAATGGGGAGAAGGCTAACCCGGCAACAGGAAATGAGAGATGATGATGTACACACCAAGCTTGAACTGACGCAAAAATGACCATGTTCAATAGTCCACGTGAATTGGACAGGTGGATCTGTAATACAGACCTTTACCATCAGGTGTTACACATGAGACAGCCGCTCCTGAATAGCACAATAACATAAGGTCTGCCATGAATGAGAGTCCCTGCAAATGTTTCACAATAGAAGCCTTGTTAGGAAACGATGAGCTTGTGTCCAGAGAAACACTAGAGGGCTTTTATTTTGAAACAGATACAGGAAGTGTTGAGTTTGTATTAACAGCATAATGTTGTAAAAGGAGGCTTCAGACTTCTGCTGTACTACCTGACTAACTACCTTGCTAACCAAATGATGGGCTCATTGGTTATTAATTCCAGCAACGTATTTTACAAACTAGTTAGCAACTTAGCATGAAGACACCGCTAACTCTGCATCACCGTCTGCTTAGGTATGATGTTAGTCTCACGACCTATGAGTTGCAGTCAGAGGAGAGAGGATTGTAGCAACTGTCCATTAAAGAGTCAACATCACTAAGGACTACTTTGATTCAACAGCTCTTAATGACACATGACAGTTTAGTTGGTTTGTTAATAAAATCAGACTGGTTTAAGCTTGTACACAGGACTGGAACAACTGGGTCCATCCCACCAACCTGGATCAAACTGTTGCACTCAACCAAGATGAGGTATGAGATTTAGAGAGTTATTACCTAACGGGTGCATACATGTTTACATGTACAGTCTATGAAAAACACAATAAAATATATACATATATAACGTCTACGTGTGTCAGAAACGTATAATTCTTATAATTCAATTTACAACCAAATGACAGAAAGCTTTATTCATAATCAGTTCTTATAAGACATGCATGACATTTCAGTCAGTGTCTCCCTGTTTTCTGATCTACTTCTGTTTTCATTTGTTGTTCAAACTCAAACATTTTGTTCATGAAACAAATATTTCATGTTGAAAGCTCAACATTTTACTCGTAGCCGGTAATCCTTCAAGTTCTAATACATTCAGGAAAGTGTTGTTTCATTGACAAATCTTGACAGAGGTTGAAAAGATGAAAGAACAAGAGCCTGAGCCAAAAATATATTTAAAGAATATAAACGGCGTGTTCACAATCACAGTCAAACAAATCATTGTGTGACAGACACAAACAGAACACGGCATCAGTGGAACATGCAGATCCCCTCGTGGGGCACCGCGCTGAATTATCCAGCTTTTGAAAAACCTGAGGAAAACTTTGGAGCATGCTTCAGTAAACAAACTCTGTTTAATTGCATTAGGTCTGACGTCACGTGACAAAGTTTCTCCACAGACAACTTTGCTGCTGGAGATAACCGCACTAAATCCAAACAACACCTGCAGCAGTCATTAACTGTCACCTGTGACTAAACCTATCAAATAACTTTCATTACATGCATGAGGGAATTATGATGCTGCTCATTCAAAATCTGCTTTTAATAAGCTGCTCAGTACAGGCAGAATACCAACAGCACCATTCTCGACCCGTACATACTGTATACTGAGCGCTGCTACAGTTCAAATAACATCCCCTACCTGCTACCTAACAATGTCATATCATGCACACGCTTTCTCTTTTATTTTGAAAAAGCAACATGGAATCTCATTTCTATTCAAGCTGAGCACCCAACAATGGGATTAGAATTCAAGACCACAACCTCATCAAGGCTCCGGCTGCTGTGATTTTATTAAAGACGACATGTTTATGTGCCAAAGACAGAAACAGTCAGTAAACAGTTAAAATACTTTTCTGTCTGTTGCTTTGGGCTTTTTTAATGCTGATGAAAGCAGCAGGAATAGTTTCAGCTCAACGCTGCTACTGCAGCATTAGTCAAATATGATCTCCGCATTTGGAAGATTTCAATCTGCCTAATTGGTATACACCTTAATGACTTGAGCTTATTTTTATTGTCACAGACGTCCCGATTCAATCTGATTCACTGAGCTTTTATTTGTTGTTTCAATTGAATTCAGTTTTAATTTATCAGTTCTCATCGTTTCTGAGATTAAAAAGACTTAATTGTGTGAAAAACAATGTTCCTTCTGCAATATTATATGTAATATTATTAATAATACACATTGCTAAAAGCTTATGTAAATATGAGATGGTTCCTTATTTGACATAAACCCGGGTGCAGCACTACAGTGCAGTGAAATAAAAGTTTAACTGCTTGGAGCAGCTAAACCAGCTACTGCAGTTCAACTCTGGTGACCCGCTCTGTGGACCAACAGCCAAAGTTCTCACTTGGCATCAAGTCCTCCAAGTTGTCTACATTAGAATTCTGCCATCTGAACCAAACAGGGCAAAATGTTAGGTTGGGTTAAGACCACCATGTTTGTAACTTACTTATTTACTGACATCAATTGCATGATACCTTCTTGCTGTCTTTTTACACTGATCTTAACCAAACTGTAGCTCTTGTAAAAATCCATGTGTATAGTCATGGCACTATGCATTATATGGAGCAAAATTATGAGAGCGGAACATGAGAAATAACATGTACAAATACTCAAATACTGTGCTTACAGTCAGAATCTGAGGTGAAAAGCTTTACATGAGATTACTATGTTATGCTACTTAATACAATTGAATACACTGGTTACTATTAACTATGCAGACACCACTATGCTGCATTGTTGTATGTTGTTGTAGTGGATGTTAGAATTTTTCAGTTTGGATGTAGGACTAATTTCACCTGTCACAGCTGTGTGACGTTGCAGCCGCTGGAGCTATGTTTCAAACGCCACGGTCCAGTTCAGAAGCAGACCTCCACAGCTGTTGGCTGGATGCCGCAAGCAGCCCTTGTCAATCAGAAACAGAGCAGTTTGAGCTGGCCGGAAGCCAGACACAGCATAGAGAATCCAGTCAATTTTCAAAATAAAACACTCTGTGCAGACTACTGGCCATAAAAACAGACAAAAGGGAAACAAATTAACTACGCAGCATATTTACACGTGCAGAAACATATTTGGAAGAGCATAAACCAGGAAAATTACCAAATCTGAGCAAATCAACAAAGAAACGTGAAACGCTTCAGGTGGGGTTGGAAGTTGCATAGAGGACAGACCAAAACAGCAGAGACAGAGATGTGTCTGGTGGGGTTTCGGCATAGCAGAGTATTCACTCACTGGTTGCGTGCGTTAGTGCTCCGTCACTCTTCCTCATACTGTATGCCTGTGCATTGATTTCCACTCATACTCTGCCTTCTTGTCCTTCCAGCATTGCTCACTGAACATAATATTTTACTGACCTCATCAAAGAAGCTGCTTGTCCCACAGTGAGGTCCGGCAAGCAAGAACGTCATTATTTCAGGCAATTATAGTTCTTCAAAATGAGATCAGTATGACTAATGGCTTCGTAAATAATAATAATTTGAATTCAGGCAGGCTGCTGGCGCCTTCTTTGCTCATTAGGGAGGAATGACACAGACGACCAAGATCAGCTGCTTAATTTTAAGGAGGATGCTTGAACTAGAATAAAATCCCTCTTCATTCATTAAAGGGGCCTTGTGGAAAACAATGTGCAGTATGTGCACCGCAGCAACCAAGCATCCAAACCATGCTTTTTGTTTTCTTTGAATGAGATGGACACTTTTCATCCATTCCTGTTGAATCTTTCCTTGTGACCTCATCCTGCCATGAATCCAACACAGCTATTTGGATTTTTAAGCAGTGCAGCCCCTCTGCCCCTCCTCTGTAACCAAACAATCCCACTCTCCTTCACCAAGTCCAGAAAATGGCAGAGCCAGAATCATTTGAGTGGCCATATGAAACAGGTGGTGCTGGTCACACAGTTGTGGATTTTGTTGACAAGCCACTGTGGCTGGCAACTTGAGAGGTAACTAGCAGTAGCCAGCCAATCTTCCACTTAGGAAACTGGCTAGCCTGATTGCTAATTGGACAGTTTGATGAGACAGTTCATCCAAGAGAGGATCAAATGCTGTCTCACAATATCTGATTTAGTGTCTTTATTTTCATTATGAAACTCACTAAACTGTGCTCCATGTATCTTGTTGACATATAGGATAAATAATGTTTTTTATTCTTAGAAATAAATTCCCTTAGAGAGCAAATTGCGCATGGTAAGAAGTACATATCGACATTTACCACTGGGATGAAATTAATTCCATAAACTACGTGAAATGAATCCTTGTTAAGGGCATGCAGCACCGTTTCACAATTGAGATGTTTAATTTCTTGGTTAAATGAATGAAACATGATGAAAATGAAACAATTCAGAAGAAGTTATGTTGCCAGTGCCACGAGGACTAAGCATGGGCGTGGCGTCTGCAGTGAATCTGCATTCATGAAAGAGCCATTCATATATGCACATACAATGACTCACAGCGACTGTTCGGCAGGGCTGGAGACCACAGTGGCATGGCGCCTTTAACAATCGGCCTCCTTTTTTCCCAGTCTGTTTGTTTGTTATTTCTAAAAAAGAAACCAGCGGCCAGAGTTCACACAAAGAAAACTACGAGTATGCATTTTTGTTTGCATCGCCGTGGACCAGGTTATGACTGCTCTCATACTAAAAGCAACTAAAAAAAAAGTTTTGCCTGCTTATTTTCAGACAAATAATTTGTTCTCTCTCTGGCTCAATATTTGTTGAAATGCTATCCTGGGGGCCGAAGCATGACTCACATCCAAAATGATGATTAACATGCTACACATTTGCTTTCTCCGTGTGTGAGAATGCTTATTTTACTGTGACAACCAGTCAAAAAACCAACTCTACATCCATCTTACTTAAGTCTGCTATTTGTCATAACACACAGTTACATTTTCGTTTGTCTAAGGCCTGAAATGTGTTCAGTTGTAGCCGACGGCGGCGGTGTCACAGACACTTTTAACAAGCCGCATGATAGGAATCGCAGCAGACAATGCTTCCAAACAACAAGGAAAGCAAAGAAAAGCCACGGTACTCTCAGAGTGGTGCAGATAACGTTTATCGCAATCTTATTCTTGTCATGCTTTATTAATGACAATGAAGCTGAAGATATAGTCCGTGGATGTAAAGATAAATATGCAGATGGAATATTATATCTCTTGTTTGAACTTCTCCGTGCCTGATGGATCCAAGAAATATTGTTAGTGTCTAGTCAGAGCACCTTGCCAAGCTTTAATCAAATGTCACTTTCAGAGTGCTCGGCCTCGTGGCTCCTTCGCTTTTTGTTTCACAGCTGATTTCTAATTTTACTCCAGTCCTGCTGGATTACCTTCATCTACTTAATGGCTTCCTGATTGCGTGTCGAGTTCTTCAGTTAGCTTTATTAAAATTTCATTTCTGCAGTAATTAAGCAAAGCGGCACTTCTTTTCTTGAAGGGGTGCTTGGGCTGCTGAATTGTAGGCACATTAATTAAACGTGATGGTCTTGTAAATAAAGCAAGCTGTGGTTTAATTGCAATGTTGGCATAGTGTCCAGAAAGAATGCTGGGTAGATTGTGTCATATTAATAGAGCTCCGTGGGGACTTAGATGAGTGCTTTCTTATGTTTGTTGATAATTTGATCCATAGAAATAATCATGTCATAGCTGCCTGGAGCGATATTCGAGCTGACAATGTGTGGCGAGCTGAGTTTTCGGGTATGCTTCGAAAATGAAGGCATATCTCTCCAGTAAAGACTCAGCCAGCAGTCGGCATACCTCAAAAATCTGAAATGTCCCCCCCCCCCCCCCCCCCAAAAAAAACAAGCCTGCTGACAGTGAGGGAGAAAAGCCATTGTTATAGTGCAAGGCAGCTGGAGTGAAAAGTGTGGTGCAGAATGCAAATGTGGGAGCTGCTCCACCACCAAAAAAAAAAAAAAAAAACACAATTTCTCAGCTTCAGTTGTGAAGACAGGTCGTCTGTCTTCCTCCTCTGGGCCAAGACGATAACATCTGTTAGCACATATGGCACATCAGAAAAGAGTAGGTTTGTAAATCTAACAGAAACAATGACAACAAGGATGCCGAATGGAGGACAAAAATCATATGCTGATCAGAGCTGGGCCTATACATCTTGTGCACTGTTGCTACGCACACATATGTATGTATGTAGATGCATCTTCCGGCATGCAGTCACACCTACCTGACTCCTGTTCTGCCCTCCTTCGAGCGTGTGTGTGTGTAAAAGCTGCAGGTATCAGATAATAAGACCTATTGAATTAAAGATGGCTTTGCCTCCTGTTTGATGTGACATTCACGTGACGAATTGATGCACGCAAATCTACAAATTAAAGCGAGATTAGAATCGGGAGGTGGATACATGGGGGACTCTCAAACTAATCTATGTGGAAACAGCCATGCCTTGTCTGTATGGACACTGATTCAATCAGGACTGCTCCTTCCAACCCTTTTTACTAATTGTGTGGACAGGATATGTTATGAGGTCCTGTTAGATAAATAGTAATGGTCTCCACCCTCTTCCGTACTGGCATTCACGCAGCCTAATGGCCATATGTTTCGAGACCAGCAGATGCTCACTTAACCTTGTACCAATGAGCCACAGATTCACTGCAAAGTCCATCACAGCCAAATACCTCATGTTCAGGGACGCGCCTTAAACCAACCGCAGTGTTTTACATCTCGTACAGAAGAGCCAAAGTAAAACAGACGAAATATTTAGTGGCTACATTTATTACAGCTCTGTTAATATCATTTCTTTCGAAGCTGTATCGTTGTTATCTAAAGCCGTACTTCTGTTATCTCAACCACAACCGAGGAACATAAAAGCTGTCTTTGAATAGAGCACGGGCTCCAAAAGAGACAGCATTTGTCTCTCAAAGGCAATTTTACTTTGTTCCCATTGTACTCAACAAAAGTCTAATCCTGCTGATATATTTACCACAATCTGAAGCCATTGTACTGCAGTTTTTACCTTCCCATTATCTCTCAACCGGATAACTGTTGAATGTAATGCATCACTTCAAATGTCTGTTATAGTTTTACCAAACTGTTTCCATTCTGCAAGAACATACCAGATCATTGTGCATCCCTAGAACTTTGGGTTTTCCCAGGGAATGCTGTGGTTCCCCTATTACAATATTTGTTGCAGTGAGGAAATGACACACTAATAAAGGTAATTTAAAAAAAATCTATACAAACAAGACCATTGGGCATCCCTAGAAAGCCTGTAGATATTCAGATCCAACATCATTGTGAATCCCCAGTGAGTATTCTGTGTATTGTATTGTATTGTGACTAGTATGTATTGTAGTATTATTGTAGTTTTATAATGTAATTATCTCTCTGGGCTGCAGACCTTTGGGTTCATTGTACATATCCAAAGACTATTGTGCATCCCATTTCACTCTAACTACATTGTCTTTTTTTCCCCAATGTTATGATGGAAAACAACACAATAAAAGTTATTACGGGTCATATAAGTGAGTGGTGCCAGCAAAAGACTGACAGTTTTGATACTCTTTCAAACAAGGGGCCAATGAACTCAACCCGACCCTGCAGACAGTCAGAACTTATAATTGTGCCAAGTACTGTGTAGTTTAGCATTTAGAATTCTAGAAATGGTGTTATAAAAATAAATTGCAGTCACGTTATCCTTTAGGCTTAGTTTGGATCACGGGAAGTTCAGCTTGCTTTACCCATGCCCTGAAAGCTGGAAGAGGGTGTGAGAGGGTGTACAAAACTAAAGGTGGAATGTAGCACCCAAAGCAAAGCTTCTAATCATTTAGTGCTGGCATGTGTGTACTATGTCCACTTGCTGAAAGAAGTGTTTGGATAAAGAGATGTGTGTTCCAAGTTTGCATGGATTGTGACTAATATCTAAATGTTTTTAAAGTTTTTAAAGCTTTTAAAGCATTTCTTTTGTATTGGAGCAGTGGCTGAGAGACAGACAAGTGTATCAAGGGTGTACATATAATGTCTTAGAGTTTGAAGCTACTGTTTGACCGGGGCACTTCGTTTTACTGCTGTTATGGAAGCTCAGGACATCAATTCAGTGCTGTTGACAGTTAGCCTCCTGGCTGAAGGTCTGCTGCATTGTTAGCCTGTTACAAATAACCAATAGAGTCAGCCATCTTATAATATATTGACTTCCGGTCTTTTGAAAGAAAACATCAGCGTCCACATAAGGTCTTTGGAAATCAATGAAATCCTCCTTTTGCTCATGATAAATGGGCCTGGATCGTGCTTGGAGGTGCAAAGCTGTTCAGAATTATCTTTACACCGCCTGTCCAGCTGTACACCTACGTACAATGCTTACAACGACAACCACCCTGCATCGTTATACACTGCTCACAAAAAGCCTGGGATATTTGGCCTTCTGAATTTCAGAGTGCACCTAAAATACACTCTAAGCCTCACAGGTGAACTTCATTTGACCCTCTCTAAACTTTAGAATGCACATATCCAACTGTTCAATGTTTCAGTAATTATTGCATAACGTGCTGTTCTCTAACACGGTGACAAGTGTGTGATCCATGAATGGACCACTAAATATTCATGCTGTTCATATTTTGACATCCTGACATCAGGACATCTAACAATCCATCAACAGTACCTGGACAGTGCGAGGCTTCAAACCGCATGTACTCAGAGGGAAGTTACCACTGAGCACGGAGTGTCACAGAGTGTCATCAGCAGGTTGCAATAAGTCGACTTGTGAACAGAGTGAGACGCCGTTGTTAAGCTGAAATCGATGGTCAAGGATACATGATAAGTTACTGAGTTACTAATATTGGTCTTACATGCAGCCAATCGAATCATTTCATTTAAACTTTATTTGTAAAGTCGGTGTGTGGTCTTATGTTGGCAGTGAGGCTGCAGGACACAAGAAGAGCCAGACAGCCATTTTAGTTCACGGCCCACCTAAGCTCAGTTTGCTTCATTATTATCCAAACAATGTGGAATAACCTGTAAAAAACAACACCTCCTAACCCTTCTCTTTCTTTTCATTCTAATAAAGCTTCACCACTAATGAACCACCAGTTTATAAAACAGGTATCTGTTTTTCCTTGCCTCTGTCACTAGGTGCTTGCTCATGGTGTGAATTGTTGAGTCTCTGTACTGTAAATAATATTCTGAAGAGTACGGTCTGGACCTGCTCTGTATGGAAAGAGATGACTGCTTCTAAATACAGAGATACATGACAAGTTACTGGGACATTTATGTGTTTGTATTTTTTTGTTTCAATAAATTGTGTGAAATAAAGATATTTCCATTGCATGCTTCTACTTAAATGCCCTACTTTCATGATATAATATCACCGTAGCATGAACTTTACATTTGACATAAATTTCACCCAAAAGTCAAATATCCCAAACTTCTTGTGAGTAGTGTATATACACATTCTAATGCTGCTATTTTAGAAAATGAAATTGAATAATTAGTGAATAAATGAATAAATAATATAAATAAAAATAAATAAATACATTTTCAGACCATAGCATATAGTTTCATGAGAAAGAATCATGAGATAATGCTGTGCTTTGGTGCTATATAGATACAATTAAATTTAATTGAATTATAGTTATAGTTGCATACTGTATGTTGGATTCCTTTTAGAGCTGCTCTTCCAATCCACCATACCCTTATGATGGATCATACTGTTGTCACTTAAAAAAATGAACAGATCATCACATGTTGCTTTTATACTTGGAAATGCAGATTTCTACAACTCTATGACTTCAAAGTTAACCATGGAGGTCAGTGGAGATAAGCTAACATTTAGAGAGCAACTTAACACTCAATCCAGTATTTTCAGAAAATGTAGTCAGCAGTTCTTTTTTTTTAATGTCTTAAGTGGGAGTTGCTCAGTGGGCATTATTCTTTTCATGAAGCAGAGTGTAGATCTTTGTGAAACTGATATAACAGCTAACTGTTCACCCTCAACTCCACTGTGATCCACTATATGATTAAAACATCTATAAATCAAAAAGAATATGCAGGCGTGGAGACACACATGCACTCTGGGGCCACACACACAGTTCACTTCTCTACATGTACCTAATGTACTAGATATTCCATCATGCAGCTCGTTCTATTAGATCTGTGAGCTAAAGCGAGGCCTCCAAGTGCAAATATGTGGAACGCAAAGACAATTTACGGTTGCGTGGTGAAATACAGCACCGTCAGCTCATTTGGATAACATAATCTGCTATTTCAACTTGAGCTGAAACACATTGCAGAGCTCAATCAGTCACAAGGCAAGTGTGTGAAGGTGACACACACACTGCATTAAGTCCACTGCAGTGAAATCACTGCTGCTGAACTGAACTAAAAAAAAAAAAAAAAATCACATCTGATGGCTCAGCACCAGCCAAAACACATGGTTTGTATTTGGTTAAAGGGTTGCTTCACCCGAATGGCAGTGCTAGTTGTCTGCAGAAAGTGTGCATTAACCACAGAAGATTGGAACTCCAGTGCAAAGAGAGGGGCCAGAGTATATTTACAAAGTCGTGTAATTCATAAGTGGCGTTCGCTTCATCAGTTCTTCGGGTCACTGGTTACTCGGGTTACCAGAGTTTCACAGGGCGTTGCAAGCCGTCTTGATTTTAAGGGGTGTAAGAAAACTTCTGCACACAAAACATACAGCAGACCTTTGGTTGAATTTCATTCATTTGTAAAGAAAGCTAAATGAAATAGTTCTTTGGAGGTTTTGACTGTTATTTAAGACCTAAAGTTAAATACATCTCACAGGATAAGCGCACAATGAGGACATAAACACAAGCTGCATCATCCTACATCAGAAAGGTATGCCGTTAAAACAGAGCTCTAAAAGAAGAAGAATAAACTGGATGTGTCAAAAAGGAGCCTAATTAACTATGTATGATGTTTAACATTTGTATCGAGTGTATCGAAATGTCCTAAAAATATCAGGAGAACTCATCTCTGATACAATATTCAGAGGAAATATTAGGCTCAACCAAACTGCTCGTTTAACACAAAGCTCCTGCACTTTTCGCATCATTATTTGGTTCAGTTGTACAGTTTCAGTTGTTCTGGTCTGTTATTGTTATGCAGTAGTCAGGGATCGACCATTTACTAAAGCAGGAAAAAGGAGTAAAGCAGAAAAAGGTTGGTACTGTAGCTAGAGCTAGAGATGAAGCCACAAGGTAGACAATTAATATTCAAATGATGTCTTCATACAGAGGAAATGGGGGAAAAATGTAGTGCGAAGGAAAAAAAACACACATTCCAGCTTCTGGCACAGTGTATCAGCAGTTGGCTGGTGGCTGCTTCACAATTCCCATCGCAAAGAGAAACATGCCTACTTTTGGTCAGCCAGCGGAGGCCTGGGGAGAACAAATCAAAAGACAAAGACACTCGGGAGGTGTGCAGAAAAACCATTAGAGGGGCGGGCTGCTTGGCTAAGAATGAAATAGAAATGTGCCCAGGTCCACCATAAAGCTCTGAAGTCTTCCATGCCTCTGACAGCTCCAGGAATACAGTATATCATACCTTTCACTTTTTTTTTTTTTTTTTAACCAACAAAGTTCCCAGTGCGAATAAGTTATTCTTCAGCTTTCTGGGCTCAGCGCAAGGCAGGCCCTTTTAATACAGCATGATTAAATGCGCTGCTTCTATTGTGTATTTTTAGGATACAGTAATTCATTTTTTTTGGAGGTCAGCACAATCCTGTAGCACAAACTAGTGCGTGCAGTGCAGTGTACCGGTTAAGATGTTGGCGGAATGCTTCCTTCAAATGGCCGATTAGGAGGTGCAGGAGAGGCCTCGATGTGCGCGCTCCACCTCTCAACATCTGCTTAATGCTTCGGTTTGGCGTTCCTGCTCGTAAACACCGCAGCAGTAAATAAGAAATGTTTGGGATATTGAGAATGACTGTTTCTTAAAGCTAATTATATTACGGCAGAGCAAACAAAGCCAAGCTTCATCAGCAGCAGCAGCAGCTCAGGGGCTCCAACGCGCCGACAATTACTGCCACTTATCGAACAGGTCGACCGGCTCACGCTCGCTCTGTCTGTTTGTCTTTCAGCCTCCTCCCGCTGAAAATCTTCCCTCCCACCCTGCCCGACTCGTCAGCCACTCTCGCGCGTTGACCTCGTCTTTCGTTTTACATTTCATCTTTCCTCATCCTCACTCTCCTTCTCTGTCACCTTCTCTCCTTTCTCTCACGTCACCTGTCTCTTGCTACCTTGCTCAGTTGTCTCTTCCTTCCCTCACCTGTCACCCTTGGGGGTTTAATCATCAGCTTAATGTCACACCCTATTTAAGGAATGCCTGAAAACAAATACACACGCACACACACACACACACACCTGCTGGCTGGCACTCTTATACTTTCAGCTACTTTAGCTCTGTTTTGCGAGTACCAAAACAACTTGAAAGATGCACACAACAAGCCGGAGCCCTCCCACATGCAGACTGCTGAGCTCTGTTTGCATATGTTAGCTCACTATGCGATAAATATATCTTTGAGTACACAGCTACTTGGCTTGCCACTGTCATTTGGGTGAAGATGAGTGGCTGACAGATGTGGAGCTGATGTGTAACTCGTACTTTGAAACAACAGACAGGCACTGACAGACAGAAGGAAAAGGGATGACAGGGCCCCTCAAAGGAGGGAGTAATGTTGCCTTGAAGGAATGAAATCTTAATGAAAGGAGTTGAAGAAACACAGATTAAGGAGGACTGCTGGTCTAAAGGCTCCTTTACTCATGATGGCATGTTAGGGAACCAGAAGGCCAACAGCACTTTACCACTGGCTGTAGTCTTGGACGGTACTGGAAACCAAATACAAATTAAGTCAAAGAAAAATGGCAACAAGCAAAGAGAGCCTGAAAAGCAGCCTTTGTAGCAAACGGCTGAATAGAATGTGTGGAACAGTGATTAGGATTACTTACTTACTTTAATTTGTATTACATTATTACTGCTTCCTGTAGTCTGTAAAGAGGACAGAGGTGACCTTTGATCTTTGATGTGGGGCTCTACAGTGTGAAGTCCAGAACAAAAAGACTTTCAAACACCTCTTACCCACCACCAGGCCCAACACTCACCACCCTCCCTCCTGTAATGTGTGGTGTTCCCTTTTAATATGTAAAATATATGTCATTTATTATTTATTTTACCCTTATTTTTCTATTGTTATTATTATTATTTTTCTATATTCTGTGTTGTGTATGTTGTGTTCTCTTGTCGTTGTGTGTAAAGGGAGACTGAAAACCAGAATTTCATTGCTGGATGAGCCATGTGTTTTTACTCACACATGACAACAAATCTCTTGAATCTTCAAAGTCCTGCTCAAGAATCACTTTTTTGTTTGCACAGTCTTATCCTGATGAGAGAAGTCATGTTAATGTGATAATCATTTTTGGCTTGGAGAGTAATGCATTAATAAGTATTTCAATGAAGTATTACACAGAGTCACTGTAAAGGTGGTTAAAGTGTAGCTCACAGCAGTGAGCATAACCTGTGCTGTACTTCATCGAGGCCTTGTTAAACTTTTGCCCCCCTTTATCGCCAAACCTCTGTGTCATTGTCCGTTTTATAATAAATAGGCTCTATTTTTAACCAGCTGCATGGTTTATAGGTGATAAGCTCCCTTGGGGGAGCAATCCCTGACAAATTGAAAATTCATGACCATGTAAATATTTCACTAACATGGCACGGCTGACATGCGCGCCACATTCGCAGCCGTCCGGCTGCCAGCCTCAGGCTGCTCTTGACATTGTGTAAAAAATAAATTCCCCATTAATCCACTTGGTTTAAACTTCCAGATGCTACAGCCGTCTTGGACACGCTCGACCAGGTGACGTTATGAGAAATGTGGCAGTGCCAGGCTCGACGAAATGAAAAAATAAAAAGGAAGTGAGGAAGAAATGTGAGACTTTCCCTCCGCTGCACATTTCTTTTGTTTGCTGCTCGTTCGCAGGGGGAGTCGGTAAGAATGTGAAGAAAGAGGCTTCCTGTGAAAAGGATGGAGCAGGTGTCTGTGATACCCTGTGTAGTATGAAAGCGGGAGGAAGGATGGAGGGAGAGATGGAATCACCTCTTTGGTTTTGCCTCACATGCTGAAATAAAGTTGAGCTCTCCAAGAATATTTCAAAACTTTCTTTTCCCTCCCTGTTTGCCAACTTTTCCATCAACTTTTATGAGGTAATCCATTCACTCTTCAACATTAAGGACTTAATGAGGACTATCATTTCTTAACTGCAGACCAATTTAAAATCTATAAAACTGCGTGACGACACTGTGGCAATAAAGTCTCCAAATATTAGGTTATTAAGGACAACATGTCAGGAGCTTAAGCATATTTCACTATCTGACCAATCAGCTGTGGCCTTTGATCAACAGCAAGGTTCCCTTCTCATTATGTGGGTGCAGACAGGAGGCAGCTCTTTTATCAGGACATTTCTCCTGCTTGGCTGATAATGTGCTCATTTATTAACGCTGAACGTGTATGATAATGTAATGCCCATCATAATCTCTGTCATTTAGTTGACAATTAGGCAGCAGTCCCAATCAATGCTGCTATGAGGGATGATAATGTACAGAGTGTCAGGCCTCAGGCCAGTTTGTAAAAGGAGTTGTTGGCAGTGGCAGAATGCAGGGAACGCCCGCTACAAGGCTCAATCAAGAAGTGAAATGAGTCAAACTGAATTTGTCCTTGTGATGTGCTGACAATGAGGTGTCAGCTCTCTCCAGCAGAAACCAGCTGCTGTCACGGGGAAGGAATTATATCACGGCAAAACATTCAGTGATGAGGACGTAACAGCCCTGAAATCAAGAATATAAAAAGCTAACACTACTGAGCAAAGCAAAGCTAAAGGCTATTCGAGCGGCCGGTGCTCTCCCAAATTCATTTCAGAGCTGCAGAGACGGAAGCCGAGGGTCAGACATGATCAGATGATTCACTGGAAACATGACTGGTCGCTGTAACTAGCTCTTCAAAGTCTGCTGTGGGAAAGAGATGACTCAACAAACCTGTCTCACACACACGCAGGTTACCCACAAACCCATCTGTCTTAAAGAGGAAGTCTCAGCTGCTAATGCATGTGCATTTAGGCTGTAAGCAAAAATACTAATGACAAGAACTGCATTCTGAACAATACTCACATTTTATCCCATTGAAGTGCTCCCTGTCAGTGTTTTCCTATTCGTATCTGATGCTATATGCTCTAGCTGAGCTCATTTCAGCCTCTTCATACAGTTTTTGGTAGGAAGTTTTGGCCGTGGTGCCCCAATGAATTTGTATTGATCAAAAGCCAAAGTAGCCTTGCCCTGAGAATGAATTAATTCCAAGCCTGGAAAACCAACATGGTCTGCACTATCTTTAAAAAAAACAGAAAACGCTGGGAATATAATTTTATTGACAGGTCTCCACTAAAACAACATGCCAAGCTCGACATATCAAGGCCACAGTGAGAAGGGAACGGATCCAAATTTTCCTCTTTAACCCTTGACCCAAGATCCAATGAACATATTTTTTTAAGGGTGTTGAGAGCCAACTGGAGAAAGGCTGTGCCCTATTTTGAGTTCTGACTGATTGATCTTAAGCAACTATATTTCCCTGGGTTCAGACTGAGAGACTGACATAACAAGGTCAGGAGATGCCAAAGGGAGACTGAGATGTGCCAGTAGGTAGCTACAAATATCAAGCAGGTAAACTACACAAACACACACACACACACACAAAAAGAACTCAAACGCGTCAGAAAACTTACTGAGCCTGCAACATTATACACTAACAAAGTACAACGAGGTTCCAAACTCTGGGGAAGTTTGACAAATATAAAACCGTCATGGATTAAAAATTCACACTACAAAGTCTAACAAGTGATCTTGTTTGCAGTTGGAGGCATCCTGTCAACAGTTTTACTGAAGTCTCTGTTGTGACGGAGGTGGAGGAGGAAACTTTTTTTGGGCCGTAGGGGATTTTTGGTTGCAACACCATGAGTATCCAGTGGGACAAAAAAATGGCATCAAGGCTGACTGGTGGCGATGTATGCAACTCTGTTTGTGCCTCCATGGACCAAAAAGACTCTTTAAAATATCTTTATCTTACAAATATGTAATGAACTGCCTAAACACAAATGAATTGGTATATTATATATTTTTGAAGTTAAATGACTATAGTTTTTTACACTATTTTATTCACTGAACTAAAATATTTATCAGTGGGTTATATTTTTAACTGTCTGTCAACATTTTACCATGTTCTGTCAGCTTCAGGGTTCCATAAAATGTTACCTGAAGTAGTAACATCCTGTACGGTGAATAAAGTGACATTTGATGTTGGACATTAGCATGATATCACATGCAAACATGCTATACGGACTGTATGTCGCCTTTTATTTTATCTGTTTCTTTTACTGACTGAACCGATGATCAAAGCTGGCTTGGTTATCAATGCGTTTCTCACATCAAAGTTCAGTTTGGTTGAACATTTAAAGAGCTTCTACTACAAAAAAACATGCCAACACATCAGGAGAATCAAACCTGGCTGCGTGGAGTTCAATCACACCTAAAACTCAGCAGCCCTTTAAAAAAATGACTGGTAGAATGTCGTGTTGCCTTTGAACCGATGTCCTTCTTGTGTGTAACGCCTCTCCCTGAGGTTGAGAAACTGACAGATCGAGGCCAGCCTGTGATGACAGTAGCAAATTAAGATGTATTGCTTTTACCAGGGTGATGAAATCAGGACATCAGAGGGAGAAACCAAGAAACCAGTCTGCTGCTTTCACCACAACAACTTCCCCGCATGCTGACTTTAACAGAAGCTAATCCGAGAACCTCTGGGGGATTTCTATTCCATTTTTTGGTGATATTCCCTGTACTCATGTGTGCACAAAATGACAAGATTCCTCAATCCTGCATTTTATTTGATTATAGAACTCTCAAAGGCGCTGTGTTCATGGGGCACCATAAATTACGACACCCTAATCTTAAAACAAGGATGAAAAATATTTCTCGCCGGTGTCTGACTGTTTGTCCAGCTCTGAACTCGCTACCACGGCCTCTGTGAGCCTGCATACAAATTACACTTCCTTCCCGCCTTGATCTCCCCCCGGCCTGACAGCCTAATAAAACGTGTGGGCAGCTGTAGCATTTCTTAAAAATTATATCAACAAGCTGCATGGAAGCCCACAAAAATGGATATGTATTTGAGCGTCCGTTTGTGTCGTTGCCATTTGATAAATTATTTGTTTCCCATAGAAGGACTTTCTTGGGAATGAGATGAATGGTTTAACAGCACAAGTAGTGCCATCAGCCTATAGGTCTCATGTCATACTGGGGCTGGTCATCGTATACTGACTGGGATGTGTTAAACTGGCAGTACTGAAATCTGTCATTGCTCACACAAATTTGTCAATTTTAGATTGATTGACTGATTCCTTGTATGGCTGCTTGTGATTTAACTTTTCATCTAACATTTCATTTTGACACCCATTTTAGGGTAAATGTGAAAAGTATTGTTGGTATCACGGTATAAGTACCAGTATGAAAAGCTGTTAAATTATTCCCAGCACTGTGTATGAGAACTGAGCATTGCTAGATTTGTTTTATACTAGTGCTGATAAGATGAGTTTTAGAAGTATCATTGGTTTGGGTTTTGACTCATCTCTGTGAATAGATATCTGCATATGACACAATCTGTGGGCAAAAGGCCAAGATGTAGGTAAACAGTGTGAGTGCTCTCAGTGGAGAGCAAAAGAAGCAAAACACACTGCCCAAAATACATTTTCAGAACCTCTTAGCTATCGTGTGATGATGACTAGTTTTTTTAAAGTGACCTGCATTCACATGCTGATATCTGTTTTTCAAGATTCTCAGAAATGAGTCTCATCATTTGCAAGTTGCTAATCGGACTGCAGAGGAAGTCTTGTTGTCGGCGGCTGTTATTTCAATATGTCATGTTGCAGTTACAAGTTGTGAGTATTAATTTGGCTGACACTCAAAATGTTTCTGCATCGTCAGCCACTAAAAGGTGACATCAGACCAAAAGGTGACAACAGACCAGAAGGTGACAACAGAATTTTGACTTTACAACTTGTAAAGTCAAACCTATCAATGGGTCAGAGTGGTACGATTGGTTGTTTGGTCAGAGTTCAACCACTGATGAGTAACATGCAGATACACAGTGTGTACTATGTACACTGCATGTGTTTTACATTTCACACATTAACATTGTCTCTAAAGTAAAACACAGTTTTTGTTCATTGGTTCATTTCTGGCTTCCATTTACTCACCATGTTTACCAGGTGCTCCAGGGACAAAAGGGGGAGGCGCCCAAACACTTCCTGTATTTATGACATCATTAGTGATGTCACTGGGTTAGCCCAAGTAGGGAGGGTTAATGGATACAATGTAATGGATGGATGCAATATAGTTGATATGGAAAGCAATGTAAACGTGAATTTAATGGAAATTTATCAAGTGTCTGCCTCCTACTACAGCAACTTCGCTCAGGCCACAATGTAGAAAACCTTTTAGTTGCAGATTTATAATGCATATAACTCAATGCCAGCTTTTGGCACTTGACAGAACAACTGAAACAGCTGGTTAGGTTCACCACACAGTCCAACTCATAAAAAAACAGGGAAACCGATGCTGACAGTGTTTGACAAAGAATAATAATGATCAAAATACTAATATGAGCCTGCCAACTATCATGCATTTCTTTCACAAACCAACAACGTTTCAGTTTCCTCCTCTTCCTCTTCACAACAAAGAGAAACAATAGAACAGGAATGAAGGTGAGAAGCTCACCAGGCTGTCCCTGAGCGTTTGATCACCTCAATCTTCTTTTATGAAACACACATGACAGCAGCATGTGGAGTTAGCTACTACCTCACATGCCTCTCCTTCCTTCCTTCCTTCCTTCCTTCCTTCCTTCGTCCCTTCTCTTGCCGCGGTGATAAAAAAAACCTTCTTTAGAGCTCCTGTCTAAGCACCCAATCATGTTGCCATGGAAACCATTCACTCGCAGCTATGTGCCTTACAGTCTCTCTCTCTTGCTACATCTTCTCGCTCTCCCTGTCTAATTCCTCCTGCCCTTGTCATGTGCAAACACCAAAACAATCCTTGATCTCTGCCTGATGTTGATTGCAGATTTATCCTCAACAAAAGCTGCACAGTGGGCGATAAAGGACCATTCTGCAGTCGTGGATCAAAGCGCACACACGTGAAGCACATCGGACATAAGAATTTTGGACAAGATGAACTGCTGCGGTAAGGCACAAAGGTGGGCTCAATACGGAAAGAACATAGAAAAAGAAATGGAACTTGAGGCTGCTGTCAACTCACAGACACTCATAATCATGCAGATTTATGTAAGTGCATGCTGACCTCGTCCTCAGATAAAATGCAGCCAACCTCATATCACGTGTAACAGATATATCTACATATGTAATAGAAATCTGTACATTGGGCACAGTGGGCCAGCTGAGTTCCTTTTCCATTAAATCTATGTGCATTAATATTGTAGACTAAAGCTCACTAGTGATGATTATTGCATGAACTGATTTTCTTTTTTACTTGGAAAACTTGGAAAACTTGAATATTCAAGTGTCAAGTTTTCAGGAATGTAACTGGAAAGTTTCATATTCCCTCTGGAATGCTGTTCTCAGGATACACACTGTGAACGGGAAGAACTCCTGAGGGAGTTTTATGGATGCAGAGTGAGAGGAGAAATGTTGAGAAGGTCTTTGACAGAGCTGTGTATTCCACCTCACCAGTGTATCTATACAGGAAGTCAACGTCTCTATTCATACGTCTGTGATGTTGCACAAACTTGGAAAATATGTTGAATAGCTTGCTGGATTTCAGCCAAAAAGTTTGCGCTTCAAGACATATGGCACAATACTTTATGCACAGCGGCACTGGAAAGGACTGAACGTAATATATTGAAAGATTGACTTGTATTTTGATGGTTGTGGACTGTTGACTGCTGACTCCTCCAGGCCCAATTCCAGAAAAAATGGGACAAAACCAAAATGATGTGCAAACGCTTCTTAATCTGTGTTTTTGCACTCATTCTGCAACCCGTCACAGTAGTGGGAAGTTGAGACAAGGACATGAACATGGATGTGGCGTCTGTGACGCTATTGTGTGGTCAAAAATCTATGCAGTCAAAAATGGACACCCAAGTGGAAATGAGTGTGAGAGTTGTGTTGTTTAGAAGATTTCACAGGTTAACAAGCTCATTGCTATCAGGACATTGTCAGGACCTCAAGGCACCCTCCAGATTGTTACTGGGAATGTGATTATCTTAGTTGACCAGTCGATTAAACATGCCTACCCTCTCGGGTTGACACCATAAAAGTTGGTTAAAATAATTATAATATTGTAGATAAAGCATAACACTGCTTAAGTGAAGCGACCCATGAACTTTGTGGTTCTACAAGAAGTCACCTTTGTCCACCAGCACAGCACATGCATCATTTCCCTGCTAAATATACTGTGAGTCACATGACTGCCTTGTTAACTTGAATGGAATTTTATTAACGACAGAACACAGAGTGATAGATGAAATGATAACGATAGATGAGATGAACACAAGTTAACATCTTAGAGTGAGTCATGAGTCATCTTTGTTTCATATTCAGAGGCCTGAAGATGTCAGTTATCTGATGACTTCTGAAAGATTATTTTTGGGCTCTATTATTTCACTCAAATTATGAGTCACTAGTCTGAATATCTTTTCGCATTTATGAAATACATAATGTAGGTACTGTTTTAATGAGCTGTTTATCAAATAGAAAAGGGTTAGGGTTAGAAAAGAACAGCTGGAAATAGATAAATGACTCATTTTCTGAGTTACTCAATTAAGGTCTCTATTAGATGATCAACTTTTTGACCGTTCTATTGACTCCTTAAAGCAAAGAGTGCTAACCAGTCATGGTTCTATAGCTGGTCATAGGTTGGCTAATATTATGTAACTCAGCTGACTGAGCAGAGGTACTTTAGTCAGCGTAAAAATCCAATAAATGAAAGACTTGTGTGCAGACGAAGTGCAAAGTGTGTCTGACACCCTACATGTACAGTAATTAGATGACTCTGTAACATATTCATTATGATGGGAGTAAATGAAGGAAGTTTTAATTGCTCAGGCAGACACAGCTCCAGCCCATTGTTTCACACTAGGGTCTCGTCATGTGCTGAAATACTGTTATTCTTTGGCAGAGTTGTGGAACCCTTTCCACCAATTATTGATCATGATTTTCCAACTGCTTCCTCCTGAACAGCAACTCTGCAGCATGGAGTTTAACTTTAGTTAATGCAAGTATAACAGAGAAACCTGGTTTGGATAGCAGCTGAAGACAACACCTCAGGCTCTGCAAAATTGTAATAACTCCAAGTCCTGGAACAACAAACGATCCAGGAACAACAGCAGGAACAACTTGACTTTACTTTTAATAGCAGATGTGGATTGTGGAGATGTGGATTTAAGTCAGCAGGAGATACAGGTTAATGCAGTTCATTTAACTGGTTTGTGGACAACCTCAAGGTTGGCATTGTTTTTTCGGAGCCAGAAGTGACCATATTTAGACAAGACGGTGGAGTTTTGTGATTGCTATGTGTTGGGCTGTGCTTGACTTGACAATATGCCCTCCTGCCTGGTCGCAAACTAAAATGTGAACAATTTTAAATGTGCATATTTGATCAGCACTGACTCAGTATGACATTTTGATCTGAGTTTTGTCAGGCTCACTGCAAATCAATCACAAGCTACACCCTAAAGCCAACTCTATTTTAGTTTGTCTTAAACTAAATGGACTCATATTTTGTAAAATGAACTTTGTGCTGTATTAGAAAAGACTTGAATGTAGAGACTGAGACCATAAACTCATGAGGAAACTGTTTACTGAGGTCATAAATTAACTCTGAAGTAGACTCATTTTTACATAAGACTCAATCAGACCTTATTGTTGCAACCAGTGGAACTGCCCCCTGCTGGACATTAGGAACACTTAACTTCAAAGACCTTGAAGCTCTGTCCAATAATGAGATACTGTGAGTGGTTACACTACAAAATGAATCGTTGCTGTTGTCTGCTTGTAATGCTCTTTACACTGAGCTAAAGATGGTTTCCTGAAGCAAGGCACGCTTTGTATCATTTTGACATTTGAAATGGTAGACAGTGGACTGAAGACAGTGCATTGAGAGGGTTGCCTCACGTCGTTTTCCAGCAGGTAGTTACAGAAGGAGTTACTCTTCGATTAACGGGAATCTTGCAGCATCTCTCAGCTTTTCCGATGACGAAATGAATGACGATCCATTGATGGAGAGAATAATCAGCAGACAGCAAAATAAACTTGAGCTGTAACTGTATTCTGTTTCATTGGGTTGCAACAACATTGTTCTGTGTCATTACTTGAGGATTACGTTTCACTGCATACCAACAATGACGAGGTGAAACAACACGCAGCTCTAGATGTCAGCTCCTGTCAGCTCTGCCGTAGTTTTAAGAAGCGCATCCAGGACTCAGAGGGGTCATGTGAAGTACAAGCACCAGTGGGGTTTAACTCAATTTGCACTGGTGTCAGTATAAAACCTTCTATGGCATGGATTGGAATGGTACCAGCCAAATTATTGTTCAGAAAGCTGAATTTGAATGGGACGCAGTTAAGCGCTGAGTTCCTTCCAAGCATCCGGCCCAGATGTGCAAATCACTTGCAGAGCAAATACAGCTCAAGTCTCTCCCAGAGGGCAACTTTATTACCTCACCTCCTGGACAATTTATGGCACAACACCAAGAGGGTAAATTTTGTAATAACGCAGCCAGCCTTCTCTGACACTAACGAGTGGCTGCAGTCCTGCAGCTAAAATTTACTGTCAGTCACAGAATCCTCCCTTTTCAAATTGCTTCTTAGATGCTTCACAGAGAAGCAATTTGGTGAGAAAAATGTGAGCCACTGTAAAAGGTGGAAAAAATGAGGAATTTAAATTGCATCTAACCTACCGCACACACACACACACACACACGAGCGTGCATTTAAAGGCAGATACACGATTTAAAAGATGTTACTTCAAAGAGGTTGATGGGCTGAGGAAAATAAGAGAATCTCAGCACGCCTCATAACAAGATTCCTTTTTTCTCTTCCCAAAATGACACATACAGCTTTTCTCCTTTAACTAGAATGTTGAGACCATCCATTCAAGATGTCTTATCTCTGTCTCTCTGAGGTCTTCAAAAGTTCAGTTAATTACTGGGGGTTCACTGAGGATAAAGCGTCCTGATGAGACATGGGGGATGAGGGACTACTGAGGAGTACTGTGTGAGGTAGTCGGGGTCTTAACAGACCACAGTGTAGGATTTAGGGGGATCTACATATATATATATCTATAAAGGAACCGGTCCTCTTGCACAGAGCCTGCCATGCTGCACAGCCATGTTTCTCTAGTCTATCCCAGAACAGACAAACAGGTCTGCTGAGACTGCTGGCTCCTCACTGATCCTAACCTGCTGCTGGGAGCCACAAGTGATCAATATTTGCTAGACTAAAAACAAGTCATACCTGGACACATTTTGGCCTTTGTTGTGGCTCAAAAAGTGACATCCAGAGAATTGTTTGGGCTCAACTTGAACCAGAGTGTCTGCACATTAATTCCACACCCGATCCACTGAAGTTAAACATGATACAAAATCAATAAATTCACATTCTCAGTGGAGGCCGAGCGGCCGTATGTCGCCGCTCTGTGCCTGCACCATTACCATATTAGAGAGGTCACAATCTGCTACTTAACAAATACAGTGCTTGTCAGTTTCCATACCCATCTCCTGATACATGGTGTGCTCATCTCGCACATGTTACTCTGATGCTCATTGAGCTCCACTGGCTACCTCTAACTGCCCCACGTTAAAGGTCTCCGGGTCTGCATCCACTACTGCTACTGCTTCCTCCCAACTATTGTGCTCCTACACTGAACAATGCCTGGCTCTCCTCAGGTCAGTCCAGACGTCTTCTCATCTGGTGTCCTACCAGCTCAGGGGCGTCAGATAAGTGGAGATGATAAATCCGTCCCCTTCTTGATTCTAGTACTGCTGCACTGACATGTCCTTGACCATGACAGTTTCCCTTTTATGTAAGTCCTTTTGGATAAAAGCATCGAAAACGTTAATCCTGACGTTCTGATCACATATTTTACAGAATATCTGGATATTGAATATCAATCTAGATATAAGTTCAAGTTCATATAAGTTTAAGTTCATCCTTAATGAAGCTGCGAGCTTCGTTAAGGATGAACTGGCTGTTTTGTTGTTCAGTCGTCCCACAGTGTGTTTACAGTCACACACACCTAGCGTCCCTGTCCCACACACCATGTAAAGTGTGTTAAAGGGATATAAAAATCTGCTGTGAGGATTCATGTACAGCATTAATCACTGCGAGCCTGTACGGCGGACTCAGCCCTGGAGGGGCCGGTGTGAGATGACGACAACTGGATCCTAAACACCAGCTAGGATACGTTTAGTGTTTCCACAAACAGCATTCAGCAGGTGCCTTATCACAGACAGCACCGCTGAAACAGTGGTTTAAATGTAATTACTGCTCGTTATCAATACAGCCACACGATGTTAACGTACATTGATTCTGTTTCCTGAGCAGACGTACGCAACAAGTGAAAGTTCAGGTTCGTAATTCAAAGCTGGCACCTCTTATTTCACAGAGGGGGTTTTGTTAAACAGCAAAGGAAATCAGGCGGCAAACAAAAGAAAAATAAAGAAATAAAGGAATAAAAGGCCGCACCTGCTCCGGGGTTTATGTTTGGATAGCGGCGATGCTACTCACACCCCGAATGTGGAATTGTGTTGTGCTCCCTGGCGTCGCTTTTCATTAAAAGTTTTCTGTCCTGGAGAACAACGCTACCTACAGAAATGTCAGACACAAATTCAGACTCATTAATATGCAGCAGCAGTCTTTAGAGACATGTTGTGCTGGGAATTTAGCTTAGCTTATTTCCCTCTACCCCATAATGAATTAACTGTTGTCTAAATTAGGCCTTTAAATGAACTATTCAAACTGTTCAAAGAGTCACCACACTCTCATGGTGTAAACACTCAATAATACTGGAGATATCATTAGAGACATTGCGGGACTGTTCCCAACATCCACAGCGTTAATTAAAACAGACAGAAAACATACCGTACAGCATATACTGCAGTACTGCTTGGTCAAAGTGGGAAACAGTGCTACTTTTACAATGTCTTCTTCTGGATCCAGGACCGCTGCTGGACCTGCCCTTCTTGTTGGGTATAGCCTGGGTATGAAGTATTTCAACTTTCATTTTCACTGCTTTTATCTGTCTCTCATGGTTGTAATTAGAATATCTTTGAGTTCTGGTCTCATAGTGTATTCATAACTTAAGATAAGCTGTGTCATTCCCCTCTGTCCCCTCCTGTCCTCACAAGTTAAAAGCCGTCCAGAGTAACCAGTGAGACCAAAGTGACCATGTCTCTGTGAGGAACCTGATGCTATACTGTAAAAAAAATCAGTTGTTTTTACAGTGAAAAAAACAGTAGCTACGGTTACTATAATATCACCTTTTCTAATATTACAGTTTTAGGATATTAGTACTAATGATTTTACAGTTAATGTTGGTGTTTTGTTCCATATTTCATTGTATAATTACAATATTTTTCCATTAAAAAAACCCCGCTGTTTTGCTATTAAATATAACAGTGTACATTGTCAATATTCCCTCTGTAGCCTGGTTAGCACCATTAGCTCCTTGATCTTATTGGGGGATAGGTTGTACTGTCTTCTTTGCTCCCTGTGCTTAGATCCAGAAATAAAAGAATTAAGAGATGACTGAAAAAATAAATAGAACAAGAATAAAAATTAATAAAAAAATAATAATTAAAAGATTTACTAATAATAAAGACAATTTGAATTGTCTGATAAAACTTTAGATTCCAGCAAACTTGATCAAATCTCGAGCCTTTCTTTGCTGTGTTCTCCTGCGTGTTAATGTTGCAGTGCACTCCTGCATTGTGGCCCATAGTGCGGCCTTTCACTGCACGTGAGTGAAAATGTGTGAATGTGAAAGATGAGTTGGATGTACAGGTGAGTGACCCGGTGTGAGTTTTGGCAAAAGGATTCACTGAGCTCAGCCCATCACTTTCACCACTTAAAGTGACAAACATCGCGGGTTCGTAACAGCTGTCGCAAATTAACGTTAATTCTGTGAGGAACTTGATAACGGGCCAGTGGCAGTTAAAGTGCTCTCTGCAGCCATAACACTCTTACAGTGAGTACATCAGCGAGTGTTTCTCTAGTTCCAACAGAGTGACATTTTTTCTCTGCCGCTCATCAGGTCAGTCTCACTCTCCCAGTTACACTTCCATTCATATCAGCTCATAAGCAGCAAGTATAAACATAACACTATGGAACCAAACCCCCAGTGTTTGGATCAGATCTAGTAGCTACAGCTGTTATTTCAGTGTGTCAGATACATATTTAACTAAGCAAAACAGTATCAGTGTCATTAAAGGACTTGGACTGGGACCAGGGGGACAAATAAACCTGATGAGGGACATCCAATAATAATCATAAGTTAGTCAGCCACTTCACTCACTTTGAATGCTTTGAGTGTGCTCGCTTACTGTTGTTAATCTAAATCAGGAAAACTTTGGACTTTAACATATGAATATTCTGCAAAATCATCAAACTTATGGTCTCCATGGTAACGGCATGAAAACTTTACCTAACCCTTCTTATGTCTCACAAAGTAAACAGAACTATGTTTGTGTGATGATAATAATGACAATGATACATTAAGTAAGTTATAAACATGTCTGCATTTATAATTGCAGCATTAAATTTATAAGACACTATAACACACTCCTGGATTGCTTTAAGATGCTGGACAAGGCAGAGACCTCTTTTTTTGGATATCATAACCCTAACCCTGATTTCTTGTGCTGTGATGACGGTAAAAAAGCCCCAAAACAAACAACAACAAACAAACAACAAGGCTGGACAGAGACAAACCCAAAACTACAGTATCCATGAAACACTGCTTCAACACTGTGACGACAATGACAAACCTTGAACTGATTGTGCTGTTGGTTGCTGACTTGAGTCAACAAAGCACCAGGTAGTGGTCCAATGAGGTCCCAAGAGTCACCAGTGACATCACTGAACCCTCACACAGACACAATTCCAGGTGTATTTAGTGTCACGCAGCAGACCGTGCAGTCTGTCAGCGGCTCAGCGGCAGTGCTGATTCAGCACCACAGACAGCGGCCGGCCACGTACACGCCACATAAACTTCAGTCCGCTTCACGTGGACCTGCTGCGGGTACTAAACTCGGATAAAGTTTGTCTTTAACTGACACGAGAGCGTCACGCGTCGCTTTTTAAATAAAATATAAAAACATATGCGACTCGGACACACAAAGAGAGCAGAGAACAGAGGGGGCTGGGTGTCAAAGTTGGAGTAAAGTGAGTGGAGTTTGGTCACCCGCTCTGTTAATTAGGCGGCACGTGAAGCACGCGTGAAGCCGACGTGAACGCTGAATGAGCGCGTGAACGCGTCATGACTTCAAAGACTCTCAAACTGAACGGTAAAATAAAACTACAGTTTTGTTAGCATGAGGATGCTAAGCGGCCTGGTACTGCAACAGTCAGTGCTAAGTGTTAGCGGTATAAATAACACGCACAGGCTGACGCACTCGTTGTATTTGATATAAACGCAGTTATTCCGGTTCATTTAGAGCTTGTGGTGTCTTTAAAACAGCGGAAACGTGACATGGAGCCAGGCCCTAGCTAACACAGATGCTCCAGTGTAATAATAAAAACCGAAGGGGGGGGGGGCTCATCTGCTCAATTAGCGGCTAATGAACCGCAGGTTCACCTAACCACAGGTTGTGTGTTCCAAAGACTTACCCAAGACGAAAAAGGGCAGCTCGGTGTTTTCCAGGTCGTCCACCACCACGACGTCCCCGGGAAAATCGTTGCGAACGGAGAAGAGCAGCTTGGGCTCGGAGGCCGACGGACTGTGCATGATACTCAGGTCGTTTTCCCTCAGAAACGGCAGCGCGGACACGGTGACGCTCTTCATCTTGCATTCGGTGTCCTGGCTCTGGTCCTCGTCGCCGTTCAGACCTCGGACGTGAGGCGCCAGGACGGCCACAAGGACCCACGCGAGCCCCAGCAGCAGCTGCAGCGGTCTCGGCCCCATGTTGATGCTCGCCATCTCCGTCGCTCTCTGTTTCCTTTCCCCCTCCTCGCCGTTTCTCTCCGGTAGGCTGCTTCAGTCTCTCTCAGCCCGGAGGATGAGAGCGCAGCAGAGTGAGTGAGTGAGTGAGGGGAGGGGGTGTGATACAGCAGCGGGCTCTCACAGTGTTGGAAACAAGCGCCTCTTGTATCTCACATACGATCAATCAGGGGTTTTTTGCACACTGGACGTGGACCGTGTTTTAGCTGTTGACCCCTTTACTGTAATTGATCGATAAACTGTCCAGATGGCTCTTTAATAGCATAGGATAAGCATAGATTAGCAACAGGATGTGCACCAAGAATGCCCTGCAGGTCCATTTACCAAAACCTTCATCATTTATAAATTAACTGTACATGAACCTCCTCGTGTGATCTGCAAATACCACCACTGAGCATCAGTCCGGACTGTGACTGGCTGGATTATTGCATTACCCCTAATTGATGATGTAGCTGCATAAAAGTTATAAGCAGTGTCTGGAATGCCAATACACAAGACACTGTGTAAAGTAAGAATAAATATGACCACAGAAGAAAGTGTTTTTAACCACTCAGCTAAATTTGAATATTTAAAAATAATGATAAGTTTATGAAAATAGGTATCAAAATCAGAAAAACAAAATAAAACAAATAAAAATGAATTCTTAGCTCCAGGACTGTGGGGGGCGTGTCCACTCAATGCGCTAAAGCCATGTGCAGGGGTATGCTCAGGGTGGCCTGAGTGTGTCATCAAGCCACTCTTTAGGACCGCCCACAAAATCCTGGACTGAAAACTGGAGAAAAACTGTTGTAACCTTTAACTCCACATGTCAGTAATATATCATCGGAAGTCCTTTCACGTGTTTTCCGCAACTATTGTCCAACATATTTAATGCATTTTGGAATTTTGGTTGTTGAAGAAAGATAGTAACTCACAAAAACATGATTTCTCAATATATATATATATATATATATATATATATATATATATATATATATATATATATATATTAGCACATTTATAACATTTTAGCCCCCCCACAGCTGTACACATGTATTTGTTATGATTATGTTACAGCCAAACATCAAGCCAGTGTAACAACGCAGGATGTAGCAACCAGTTAATATTACTTATATAACAGAAGTTGCTAAGCTGGCTGTGCTAGGGACATAGTGACTGTTCACCTTGCTCCAGCAAACAGCTAACAGCAGCTATAGTTCACAGGAGTTGACTTCAATGTCTGTAAATTGATAAATTACAGAGAGCTGATGCGGGGTAGCTGGAAGACATCAGAGTGAAAACCAGAAACATTTTCAACATAAAATATGACCCTGATTCACCAAAATCAGTCAAATAGGTGGAGATGTGTGAGTTAGTGCCGTTAAGAAGGCTACTTCTCAGGGGTGATCGTACCTGGAGTATAAAGTTGCATGTGCAGGGACAGGCATATGAATCACAGACACTATTCACCTTATTACAAGTCAATATAGCATCAATATTACTTTAAATGTTATTGTATAGTAGAAATGTGACATAATGTTGCTTTATGTGAGCACAAGCTGACCTACACAAAGTTTAAAAAAAATATATACAACAAATATGCACTTTTTTTTTTTTTTTGCTGCTGACAATCTCAGTTTCTTATGGTGCACACAGACACACACGGGTTAAGTTACTTTGGCACAATGTCATTTACAGACGAATAGTTTCACCCTTCAACGTGACAGCGCTCAGTCACTCACACCTGAGAGCACCTAATGATGCACACCTGCTTCCACCAGTGACTGAGCAGATGATCCGAATGGCAACAACAAAAACATCAGAGCTCAACACAGTTCACTAATCAAGTGAAACAGCACTGCTTAAACAAGGGGCCTCATTATAGAAACCCCTCTTAAGTTTCACGGATTAGGAAAATCAGCTCCAGAAACAGTTCTTAAACTCACAGCTTGTCAGACTTTAACGTAAGAAATCCTAACTGGAACTATGACTTTTTAAAATCAACCAACGATCCAATCAACCAATCATGCTGTCATGCCTGTATCGTTGACAACGGCTGTCGCACGTAGCTTGTCACTGGCTAGCTAACTGACTGTAATAAGCAGACTGAATGAGCAGCTATTGGCTCCCGTTGTGTTAGCATGTAAGCTAGTTATTTTATATATATATATATATATATATATATATATATATATATATATATATATATATATATATATATGCACTGTATATCAAAAATTGATTCTGGATTTTAAAATAATTTTCATTTTAAAAATCATAAAGAAGGTTCACTGTTCATTTCCCTAAACATGAATTTAATTAATTATAATAAATCAACTCAAGTGTATTCATCTCACCAAACATTCACTATTAAAAAACAATTTAGTTTGCTTTATTCAAATTCAACATTTGTATTTGAGTTAATTATCCATCTTTCTAGTTAAGTTACATTATAAAAGTCTGGTTGACCATATGTTCTCAGATACAGTTCTGCTAATTCACTTCAAAGAACACATCTAACTATAATTGGACAGCTGTTATGTTGTTGTATTTCTTCTTTCCTTCAATTATGTCTGTTTTCACAGAGATAAAAACATTATGATTCAGACACCAAATGTACTATTTACATTTGAAATAGTTTTGGCCCCAAAAGAAGAAGAATCATGAAATGATTAAAACTTCCATTTAGTTGATTTCCCCACAGTGTTTCATGACAGAATGCTGCTGTAACCATTTTTTTCTCTTCAAGTTTGAATTTGTTCTCCAGTCCTGAGAAAAGTAAGTGACCGTTACTGAACGCTGCCTCTGCAGTCTACTCAGTGGACAGATGGAAAAGGTTTCAGCTGTGATCTCTTAGTCCATAGTTAGTCTTCACAGTGCTGTGTCAGCCCTGTAGGAAGGTCTGGTGGCTCAAATATGCTCCAGTTCGTTTGCATTTATTTAATCAGTATTGGCTCGGATAGTTCTAATACCATGATGCAGCAACAGTGCCCATATCGTCGTGGGGTAAGGCGGGTTTAAATCCCTACCGTTGATATATCATTTTTTACCTATTTGCAACCAGGTTATGGTTAAGATAACTTGCATGTGAGTGTAGTGTAGTATTATTGAGTGTAGGTTGCTAGATTGGAAGTTATCATAGCGATAGTGATGGGGATTTGGACAGTACAGATAGAGTAAGGTAGTATGCAGTGTGAGAGGCATGCCCAGTATGACCAGCAGTCAGTCAGACTGGTCCATACTGTGTTCATCTTTTTCACAGCAGCCATTCTGACGTGACATAGTTGGGTCAACACAGGTGTTTTTATGGTTCCATTGGGTCAACAAGCACCACAGCAGCACCCTGACTCTGTTTGATCTGAAAGGAATGGGACTTTAATTATTATCATTGGTAACACCCGTTTTTACCTACTATTTCATGTCAAGATGGCCACTGGGGGAAAAGGTTTATTCAAATAGTGCTAACTCCAGACTAACCTTTTATTTCTGTTGTTTCTGCTGCAGAGACACAACTGCTAATTCCAGCTTGTTAGAGGCATTATCACCCACTTGACTCTGAACCTGTGTCTGTGTAGCACATTTTGATGCTGTTTCTTTGACCAGTGGTGATTTATTCCATTTTTGTTAAACTGCCGCTCAGTGGTTCTTTGACTCTTTCTGCCCTTTCAGTCAGTCTGCTTGAACCATTGTACAGCATTTGTTCGCCATTCACAAACTATTACTTTTTTTCTGCAAACCCTTCAAACATAACAACATCAATTTGTAAAGAGGATTTTGTGCAATCTAAGAGCATGAAAGATCATTCAGAAATACAGAGTTGTCCTCTCAGCTGTCTTACTCCGTTGAATCAAGCCTTTGCAGCAGTTGATTTCAATCTGTTGAATACTAGCTTATTCTAATTGTGTCAGGTCATTGCAGTCTGTGTGATAATAACAACAATAAAGCCGTAATTTGTCCTGCTTTAACAAGCCATAAAGAGTAAAGAAAAGGTCACAATCACACACACAGTCCTGAGTCCCAGGCCCAGGAAAAAAGTGCTGAGAGAATTGTTTGCAATTGCTCAAGGATAGAAGATGTAGGGTGTGATCACAGTTGTAGAAGCTGATCAGACATGACAGGATTGACTCTGTTGATGATACATTTCAGAAATAAATGAACAGAGATGGAACATATTCACACACAGCCACATTGTACTAAACTATAATGTGCCAGTGTGGATGAAGAACCAAGTATGGATGATTTTCTCTCTATTTGTTCCACTCATAAAGCAACAGATTTACAAACGTGCAAGGCATCTTGGTGTCAGCAACGACTAAGGTGAGATACAGTGCATCAACACTGTCAGACTTTTGATTTGCTGTCAGCATTGATAGTTGCTGAATGCATCGTCTAGATGATTGCATGTCTACGTTGTATTAAAAAGAGCTGAACATGATTGCGGTGGAGAAAAGCAAGTCACATATATTGCTGGATATAAAACTGAGCTTTCGAAGATCATTTACTGCCCAGCCTAGTGTGTCCCTGTCATGACTCATGTCCCGATTGCTCATTTAAATGTCCAGCAGTAAGACCCACATATGATATCATTCCAGCTATCAAGTTAGAACAATTCTAACATTGGGGTTTTGCATCATGCATTCTCAAAGTATCAGCCTGTCATGATGTAATCCAATGGTTGTGGTATTTGCACCCTAAAGCATACCCTGTTTTATTGTGTATATTACTTTAAATGGGGCCGTGATTTACAAAATCATGCTGTATGGAAGACTTTGAACTAGAGAGTTAGACCATAAACTTGTGAAGAATCTTTTACTGTGGCCATAAATCAAGAGAAAAGTCGTCTCATTTTCCCATGAGATTCAACCTGTTCAGACCATATTGTTGCCGCCAGTGGCACTTCCCTCTGCTAGACATTAGAAAGGATACAAGTTTAAGACAGTTCACACATCCTGATATATTGTCAGTGGGTGTTACCAATGGGAAATGGTTACCAATGCGTTATCAACATGGCAGTAAGCCTGTATCCAATATCTGCATCCACTCTGTATCTGTATCAAACACATCAAACACATGCAAGGCATTAAAGAACACTTTATAAACACTTATGAGGCTCAGATTCTATAATAAAATATTTCTAGCTTTACTACAGTGTATTATGTTCTAGTTATGTGATTTTTCCCGCGAGTTCTATCAACTAGATGTTTTATCTCATCTCAATGCTGCATTCATGGTTCTGGTTATGTGTATGGTTATGTAGCTTGTAGTTGTAAACCCCAGTATTAATAGCTACAAATAATGACCCGCTACATGATACTGGCTATTATACAGGATCAGCAGTTTTAGTTTTACTGTAGCAAGTAACCAAAGATGGAAGTAATCAGAGACCTCAGAACTACAGCTGCCTGGTGATATGAAGGTGGCTGCTAGACAACTTCTAAAAACTCTGAACTAATGAGTTTCAATACAACACACGACATGCTGCCAAGAACATTGTGATGTGGGTGTTGTTTGAGTTACGTAAGGTGTTGGTGCTCACCTTGAACCTGCATCTCATCAATCAGTTTCCATCTGCCTCTTTTACTCTAATGTCTCTTTCTACCAGCAAGTGTGTGTCCACAAACTAAACTCATGGAGCATGCATGGAGTATGAGCCTGACTCAACACTGATCATTTTTGAGGGGAGTCAAATTTCCCTCTTTTCGTCCCCCATGGCGATTACATGCATTACACAGTGTACATGGCAGCCACAGTGTGTGTTATTATAATCAACTGAAAAAAAACAATCATTGAAAATGATTCACAGAAACGCCCCATTGTACAAGATGCAATGTGCCACAGCAGAGAAACCTTTTTACATTTCACATTAAAATAAATCCATGTGATCCTATAGTTAAAACAGTCCAGTTAATTAATCCAGTAATCCAGTTAATCCAGCATGCGCTTCCAAACCATGTGTAGCCAGCTGCATTATCACTTGGCGAAACTATATGCACACAGTGAAATTGGCCTGTATGTTGACATGACATTTCTTTACAGTGTAGCTTTACAATGCGACAACAAGAAACACAGACAAGAGAAGAAATCCGTTGAAATTGTACAGAGACTTTCAGACTCTAAATCCTTCAATTGTTTTGTTAACCAGACAATTTCCATTTGGATTTGGATGCAGAGTTGTAAGAAAAGAAGATTGTGTTTTCTGTGTCACCACTGTCCATCCATTTAATATTTAAGCAGCTCTGTGGTCTCCTATTAACTGACATTTCTATCTCTTTCTGTCCTCATCACAAACAGTTTTAAAGTCCAAAAATAGGGCAATGCTCGAGGTTGAACCTAAAAAAAAGAAGCAGGGCTGTGGATTGGCAACAGCCCCCTGCGCTGAAATATTAAAAAGTTAAAAAGTCATTGACCAGAATAAGTGGAATAAACAGTGCTCAGACTATCACACATCCATAATTGATGGTGGACCGAAGACACTCGTGAAGGATAATTCATCAGTATTCAAATAAGATCAAGTGCTCTCATAAAGTTTTTGCTACTGGATATGTTTGGCCTTTTTTAACTTTCAGACTTTTCTGCTGCTGGTCCAGTCCAGTCCAGAAGAAATAAGTGACAACGGAGATAAGGACAGACCCAAACTTTTTCTGGTACATTGCCTCAAGGCTTTAGAGAAACTTTTTGAACGGTCATTTGGAAGATTTTTGCACACTGTCTCAGCATCAGATG
The DNA here is from genome assembly GCA_023373845.1 of Nibea coibor. Classification (NCBI taxonomy): domain Eukaryota; kingdom Metazoa; phylum Chordata; class Actinopteri; family Sciaenidae; genus Nibea; species Nibea coibor. The sequence goes on along the minus strand of CM041725.1, from coordinate 20,530,917 downwards.
AAATGTTATTTCTCTCTGGAGTTAACAGATGAAGCTGGCAATATTTTGTATTTTTCTTCTTGGCAAAAAAAAAATCCCACAAAAACACCAAAACTAACAATGAATATATCCTGCTACAAGTATGGCTGCTGTATCCATGAACACACATGCTGTGTGTTTCATTGCTGTGTGTGCATCTTATTTGTGAACACAAGTCTTGACTGAGATGAGCTGAATTGACCACAGGGTCCAATGATCAGTGATGATTTATGAGGACACATAAATCCAGTGAAGATTGTGACAATAGAACTAGCTCTGAGAACTGTGTCTTACCCATAAATTGCACTGGACATGGCCATGTTCCAGCTGTGGCCATTCTAGACAATCATTGTGATTCCTCTATAAGTGCATTTAAGCATGTTTCAGAAACATCCTAAAGGCTCTGAGTTAACAATGTCTGGAAAGCAAAAGCTATGCTTCTGAATTGGTGTTGTATGAAGCTACGTGAAGAACAGACCAAAACAGAATTACACGACAGCATAGAGCTGGTAGGGTAGAATTTAGGGATTAGTTCCGAGTTAGCCAAGAGGAACAGTGTCTACCTTTTCAGGTTTGTCTCAGATTGGCCTAACAGCAGAGATAAGATCATATTTTTTCTAGTCATATATCTACTATTAACATTTGCTTTTCTAACCATAACAATGCTGTCATTCCTATGTGCAGACATGGCAGAGAGAGATAATGTTTAATGTCCTTGCTGTTGGATGTAAAAAATGTTTAGTAGAATCACCATGTAGCAACATTCTTATCTTAAAACGAGTTGGATTCTAATCAGGAAGAGGTGAATCGTTGTGGGTCACCCTCTTTTTTCTGCTGTCCTCAGTAGGAACAAAATGGGCTTGGGACAAAGTATTACAAAGTGGGTGGGAAAGTCCGAGGACATCGAGAAAAGCACTAACACATTGCTGGTTTTGGTCTTTCCAAAGGATTCTGTTTACACTTAGAAAAATACATAATAATGCCAGCCTTAAATGTATTCATTTATTCATACCAGGCAGTAAGGTGGCTTTGCTTTTGGACAAAGTGTCCTTCAACTGCAGGGCTCAGGTTAAAGCCCCAGTGTCGCCAAACATCCACCCCTCTGCAGTGTCCTTGAATCTCTACTTGCACTGTTCTACACCTTACAGGGACCTCTGATCTCTCTGTCAGAGTGCGAGCTGCACAGAATTCCCTGTAGGGATCCCTAAAATATCACTCTGTTTCTCTCCAATTAATTTATAGTGGCATTTAGCGCTCATTTAGTCTTAAGACTGCTTTTAACAACACCTCCTGAAACTTCCTTAATTCAGCGAGAATGACTGAATAACATCAGCTCCTGCTGTGGAATTGGAAAAGTTACTCCTCCATGTATTATACAGTGATAAACAGAGAAGATGAGTGAGTCTAGTCTGGATTATGCAGAGTTCTGGTGTTTATGATTAAAGGCAAGAGAGAACGACTTTACAAGATAGGTTTGTGTGGATGTGTGTGTGTGTGTGTGTGTGTGTGTGTGTGTGCAGAGAGACTGGAGAATAGATGTATGTGTGAAGACAGTGTGAGACAGTGTGCACGTGTGAAAGTGATTGCAAGCCAAGCAGAGATGAAATTTCGATAGATTCACCCGCATGAGTTCTGGGTCGCTACCGATAATCAAAAGCAGTGAGAAAGGGGGGAAGAGGGGGAGGAGGAGAATAAAGACAGTCAGTGAAAGCTGAGAGACAGACACAGAGAGAGAGAAAGAGGGAGGGGAAGAAGAGAGCACATACATCAGGCGCTGTGACTAGCAGGTGCAGGGATGGCAGCGAGGGCAGACCGAGGGCCTGATCAAGAGAAAGATCTCATTGTTTAATCTTGAGACTCTTCCCGTTGCCAAACTCGCAAGGCTCTGGCCCGCTATATGGCTTGTTCTGTGATCAGGACCGAACAGATTCATCTTTTCAGCTTGCTCGCCCCTCAGCCTCTGCGTGGGCTGCAAAGTTGATTACAGCCTAGAAAAGGACTTTGTCATCACACTGTTGGGGCTCCGACAACTGGATCAAATCATCCTGCAGTAGTTCCAGTTCCAGCCTTTTCAAACGCTCAGCACATGATATAAACGTGCCACTTCAGACTGCAGACTGGGCCAAGTCTCTGCAGAGTTGTTTCACCCAGAGATGGAAGATTGTGATGGCCTGAAATTGTTGGTTACATGATTGTGCACATGCATGTGTATGTGTATATACCCATGTTTGTGTGTGTTTGAGTGTAGTGAGCTGAGAGAGTGTTGAGTGCAGCGATTAGATGAAATCAATGGGTTCAAGAGACACAGCATAGCCTCTATCCAGGACCATGGACTGTATTTAAAATTGAATTTATAAGAAAATAAACAAATCAATGGCTGAAACACAAAACTTCCTATCTGCAAAATTTACTTTTTTGAGAAAACTGAAAAAAGAATGCAGAATGCTATTTGTCAAGTGTATCCAATACCACACACACTGTTTGTGGACTGTATTACTTCATTATTATGTTAACAAATATCAACTAGGTATTAGTGTCTCACAAACACAGATGTGCATTTTTTTTCCTTTTGCAGATAGGAGGTTTTGCGTTTCGGCCATCAAAATGTACAAATGTTACCATGATAAGAACTACAGAAATGAGAGAACCCACAGTTTTGGGAACATGGCCTGTATTTTGATTTTTTTATTTTTTATTTTTTTTTTAGTTTTGACCATTTCCAATCTGCTAACATGCAGGGGGCGGGGTTTATGACATATACTGCAGCCAGCCAGCAGAGGGGTTTTGGGGAGCTATCTGGTCATCCATCTTTACATACAGTCAGTGGTACAGGTGTGTTTACCATGATGCACATTGTTTTGTGTACATAAATCTGCTAAAAAAGAATTTAAAAAAATAAAGCAGAACTCAGGAAGCCATCAGGGAGCTAAATCTGAAACTCACTTGTGGATTTCAAACAATATGTAGTTTACTCCAATCTCACCCCAATTGTTCGGTAATCCTCTGCAGTTGTCTCTGCTTATAGTTCTGCATAATCAAAAGCAATGTCTGAAAGCTGTTTCATCATAAAAACACTAAGTTGTACACAGAGTAAACCACATGCTGGGAAGCCTCTTTACAAATGCTAAATTGTTCGACTCTCACTGAGATTAACCGCAATCTTCTTCAGCCTTCTGAATGGGGGAAAAAAAAACAACATTTCAGGTACTGCTGTTTCTTTTTTTTGTGTGTGTGAGTTTGTTTGATCTTATCTGGATAAGAAAAATGCACCTATTACATTTGCTGGAAACTGGATCAAGATTATGCCACAGAGTTAAATGGATAATCATGGGTATATAAATGATGAGTCTGAAACTGTCTGATAAAGGATTATTTGTTCATCGTGAGAAGGTCAAACCTCCAGTATCATGTTTTAAATCGAGTCTCCCCTCTTTTTGCATCTTATTTGTGAACACTTATTGCAACATGGATTGCAGCTTCAGGATCTTGGATCTGGTGCATAATCAAAACCGGCTGATGATGCATCTCTATCACTCTTGTTTTTTGGACATTGCTCAAGCGGCTCACAAAGCTGATTGGTCCTTTCAGAGCAGCACCAGTGAACCACAGTCCATAGGGTGGCCCTTCTGGCATTTACTGAATTTCCAGATGGTCAATCCATCACTGCTTTGACATCGCCTGAGGTTTTGATCTTGTAAAAGAAAGCTGTGCAGAGTAGGGGTGTCTGGCACCTACGTCTAATGTGCATGACTAAAGACAAAAGTAAGACTTGGACCAATGCAGGCTTGAGACTTTCATCAGGGTCATCATTGAAAGTCGAGCCCCAATGTGTGCTTTTTATGTCTAATGTCTAACATCAGTGTTTTTAGAACTGCTTTCTCCAGTATCTCCACTGTGGTAGGGATGCAATTGTGAAAGGACTAATTTGTTCCAATTAATGCAACTAAAACACTTTCCACCTGTGTACATTGGCACTGAATGTTAGTGTTGGATGTGTGGATAATATATGAACAACAATGGTCTGATTGAAGCTAATTTGTAGACATACCTGGCAATCCACATAGTGTGGGAAACTTCCAAACACCTGCTTTTAATAATCAACACAGAACACATCTCAATATTTATTTTAACCCTTGTTTTTCCTTCATTAACTTCAGTGCGCGCACAGCAGGTCTGCATTAAAATGAGTGAAGCAACATAGATAGATTTACAGCTGCATAGTGCCGCATTACGACAATAAATCTTATGTCCAGTGTGAATCTGTTATTGAAGGAAGGTCTAGACAGGATTTAGACAGACATTCATTAACCTCAGCATGAACAAAATAATAAAGCTTTCAACTGACTACTGCTTTTATATATTTGCTGCCTCAGCGGATCACTCACTGCCTGTTCAGTATTTTACTTCTGAGCACAAAGGGGTTCAGCTGGCAGGACAATGATATAACAGCAACTGGCAGCCCCAAGCAAAGTTTGTCTAAACTCATCTCATTATCAGTTGTTTTTACTGATATAAAACAGCATTTGATCTCAGTGTAGCAAACTTTTGTAAGTAGATTACATCTGAAATTAGTTACAAAGGGATTCCTCCTTTGGTACCCCTCCAGCTGGTGGAACCTTAAATGATTAACTAGCCCAGTTTTGCCTAAAAGTGGCCCTGGAAACATTCCAGATGCAAGGTAGTCATTGTGGATGCCACTTTGGTGCAGTTAACCATACCCATGAGGACAATGAAATAGCAAAACACTTGCAGGACGAGCTGCCCCAAACCACCAGAGGGAAAAGAGCGAGAATCAGGATTATTGATGTCCATAGTGCTGGCTCTTTCCCTTATTTTGCTTCCTTGTAGTTACATGCAGAGTTAGCTATTCTCCAGTTAGGTTACCTTGAATACAGAGATAATTCATAGCAATATGACGATATATTTATAAAGCAAACAAATTAGGTAATAGCTTGAAAATAAATCCAGTGCATCGGGAGAATAAGACCAAAATAAAACTGCCAGCTTTCTTTTTTTTTCTTGACAGTGAAGCAGAGCTTTGTGATGTAGGAATTAGCCTTTAGTCAGCAGATCTTTCAAAATTAGGTTTGAATGTGACACTGTAGATGAGTAAGTTATTGCTGCGCTCTGCAGTTTTGTAAAAAGCACTGAATCAGTGGGGCTGGTTTTCCCTGAGACACAGGGCTGGATCTGCTAAATAGGGAGGCTGTTTGTGTTCGACTAAATGGACGTCCCAGATCAACAGTCCTAACAAGGACAGGCAGCCATTGTGTGCAATTTAAACATGAAAGACAGCATTCACGTATGGCAGTTTAAGTATGGCAGCTGTTCAGAAGTCGACAATGGCAATGATTAATTAACGTACTTTCAATGTGTGATTGACTGTCTCAGAAAACATCCCCATTTTCTAGTACACGTGCGCTATAAGTCATAGTATCAGCTGATCACTGTTAGCTTACCTTCTCCAACCAACCAATGCCTGAAGAGTGAACAATCGCCATGGTAACCGGGGACTGGTTCACTAGAAAAATTACCATAAGAAACAGATACTGTGTAAACCCCTGGCTGGGGAAATATTTGGAGAGCTTTTCTTCACCATGAGACACCTGATGTATTCATGCTGCTGTCGAAACCTGTTACAGTGTTATCACGAAGCTGCTTCCATCATGATCCCTTCTTTCAAACAGCATGAAGATGAGCTTGAAATGTGAACCTCGAGTACCTGACAAGAGATTCTTTATCATTCTCACCATCCCAGACCTGGACTTCTGTGTTGTAGGTTTCAATACAGTGCTGACTGCTCTCTGACACTGAAAAATGGACAGTCCTTGAAAGCCATAATAACTTGTTTTTGATTAAATCTTACTTTGCTATTCAGGATGAGAACATGTGTCATGCACCATTTTCATATGTTATTGAAGCTATTTTAATGTCTTGATTCTCAACATAACACCTTCAGTGTATTTATCAGAAAAGGCAGATGAGATACAAGTCTGAAAAATGGATTGGGTGGTTGTTGGGCTTATTCCATATTCCAGCCATGTGAGACAGTGACTGATGGATTTGCCTTTTTTTTATAAAACAGACCAAACTTCTAACAAATCAAAGACATCACTGTTAGAAACTCCAAGATCTGTAGGTGCATTTTCCGTACTCTCCACAAGGGCATCCACCTGTGGTTCAGTATACTTTGAATACACTTCACTTTAGACCTAGAGACCTCCTCCTCTTTGTTCTTGAACATTTCACCTTGACAAGTGTTTGTCATGTCTTTTTTGAAGAAGCGTCAATGTAGGTACGATTTTCTTTTTAATAAATGAGATGATGCCATACTCGAAATTTGACATTAAGTTCATGAGTGAGCTTCGATCTAATTTGTTTGTTTGTTTGGCAGCACATTATTTAATTATTATTATTATGTATTTAACACAATTTGACAATTAGTCTCTTTCTTTGTTTAGAACTATGATAATAATCATGACAAGAACACTCAGACATTTCTTCAAATAAATAAACTGATGCTGATTTGTAGCTCGTTGGAACTTTATATCCGTAAGAAATCATCATTATCTTAACTCAAAGCACAGACTGATGCAGCTGCCACATGTATTTCAGCCACTGGACAAAAGTTACCAAATACTCAGATACTTGCTATGTGTGCAGATCCAGAAACAAATAGATGCATCACCATTATTCATTTTATATCAGTATGTCATATCAGTGGTGAAGGCCTATACAATGTACTGTGATAGCAACATCTGCAGTTTATGTTGTACTGAACGTCTGCAGACACCAGCTGTAAACCAGAAACAGTTTGACAGGTCTGATGGAAGGATACTTATTGAACTGCAAGGCTGAAGGTGGTTCAGGGGACGGATACACAAACCGATGCAGGTGTGTGGCGTGGCTACGAATACTGCATGGCTGTTGGTGTGACAAAAGACTGGGTTCTATAGTCTTTTGTTGTAGGTGTGAGGATGGCCAGACTTGGACATGGTAAACTGGATTCCTGGAGAACAGAATTAGCAAGAATTTAACAAGCAGAGTGTACAAAATAGGCTGCAGTCAAAACCTGGCAGATTCTAGAAGGTTTGACATGTCTAATACACTATGAGGGTTGGTTAGTTGATGATCTACAAGTGAGGGGAAGACTGGAAGCAACACTTGCAGACTACAGAGACAGACAGACACAGGAGGGGGTGGGAAACCAACAAACACTAGGCAGGGAGAAGGCAAAAAGCCTCCATCATAACAGTTTGATTCTAGCTGGGAACATTTACGTCAGCCTTTCACTCTTGTTTCCCATCATCTCTTCAGTGTCTACTGTCAATCCACCCCTCAAATAAAATCAATTATTGAAAACAAATATTTATAGAACTTCACACAGGAATTTCACAGGCTGTCTGGAAAAAATACACCCGGCACATACAGTAAAGACTATACTGTCTGTCCACTCATGTGTTGGTTAGATGTTGGCAGTCAGAGTGTGACGCAGCCACATCAAATATGCATTAAGGGTATCTTCAAGTAAGCAGATTGATCTTTTATTTAGATATAAATTTGGGTTTTCTAAAGTTCTGCTGCTTAGTTTTTTATTGTTTGAACTAGTTTTAAGGTCAGACAGTGTTAATCCTGTTTGTAACTTGTGCTGACCTCTCATTTTGTGCAGTGATATTCGTTTTGTACACGAGGGGCAGCCAGTACGCCATCAGTGAAATGATATCAGTGAGCATCCCAGATGTCAGCCTGACAGTCTATGTACCATGGTTCAGTGTGATTGATAATGATCTGACTTACACCACAAAAGAACAGGAAAAATGTATCGAGTAGAGATTTAGCACCAGAAAATACCATTTGCTCTTTGCAGAAAACATCTGGCTGAGACAAGAAAAGGTCACTTGGAAAAGGCTAATTCTACACTTGAAAGGAGGATGTCTCACATGCAAAGATTGTACCATTAAGCAGATAAAACTGTGAGAAATGCCCTAAGCATGGCAAACAAAGCTGTTCAAAAGATTAATGATGACATGAGCTCAAGACTAAAATGGAAAAAAAAACAGCAGAGCACAGTAGAAAAGACTGTGTCAAAGGCTTCACAATACAGCAGAGAACAAAGAACAAACTCTTAGAATCCAGAACCGCAGGAACAATATGAAGGACAACAAGGCAACAAACAATTCGAGAGGTCTGCCAGCAGCCTCTAAACTTGTTGTCTAGTGCTCAGGTTCCCTTTCATAGCTAAAATTAGACCTTTGGATCTCCTGGCAATCAAAATGTTTCACCTCTTCTTGTCATCCTAACTTGTACATCCATGCTGGTGGCAGCAGCAGCAACACCAGTTCCTCTGTTGGTTCCATCAAAGTGGAACCAGACTTAAAGGAAGACTTGAGCAAGGAGTAGTCTAGTAGCAAGAGTAGCAATGAGTATACTGTTTTATATTCAATAGCATTCTATACCTGCAGAAAAATTGGAATTTCTCTTTCTTTATAGAGGCTCAAATAAAAGCAAACTAGCACTTGTCAGCCACCATACAGTGCTGAAGTCATGATGTCAGGTGCCTGGTAGCCCAGCTTCTGTTAGCTTCTGTAACTGAATGCAATCTCGCACTCCTTAAACAATATTTACCTTGTGAGCACAGAAAAAGGTACAGCTCCCATGAAAAACTACAATTGTGGTGCATGATAACTTCCATTTTCCTCTCTAGCTCTCCTCTGAATCAGATTCTCTGTCTGTTGACAAAGGCTCTGTTCTCAGGAAGCATTAGCGTTGTTACAAATGTTGATGCGATTTGGAATGAGGGGTTTAATACTGTATATTTCTGGAACAGCACTCCAAGCTGTCGGGAAAGCTTCTTACTATGTTCTCTGTACTTTGCTGTTTACTTCCTCTGGAATTTTGTTGTCAGGGTTGTACATCATTTTATTCAATAAACTGTAACTGAAGAGGGGGCAAAGAAGGCTCTCAGAGCTAGTGAGACAGTCAGGGAACTCATTAGCCAACAGAACAATAAGTTCACACAGTTTTGAGATGTGTAGGTCTACCACTGACTCCTGTCTCAAACCTGTCTGCAAAGCAGCACTCATTTATTGAGCGATTTATACTCCAGCAGAGGTTAAATAAAAGTTGACGGTGTAACACAATAAGCTAAAAGCTTCCTCTATTTGGACTCGTTGTTCTGTCAAAGTTCAGCACTATTTAGTCAGCTTGCCATTGCTCAATGCAGTGACTTTATTTGAACTCAGTGTGCGCAGGTATACTTTCCATTCATTCAGTTATGAATGGAGAAATGGAACAGCAAAGCTGTTTTTTAAATTTTGTATCTGAACATTAAGGTGAAGATGTTGGTTTACCCATAAATTATACCGCACATTCAACCAATGGCCAATTCACCTCAACACTTACCAAACATCTCATCACCTGAACAGTATAAAGAACTGGCGCAACCACCCAGAATTCTCCAGATCATTCAGTTTCCCATTGGAAAAAGACAATGTGGCCAACTTTTTGATCTTTTTGGGATTACTTAGTTACCAACCATGTGTTTGTCTTAGAACTTCTGCTTGGCATATCTGCAACGTACAGCTTTGTCTCATCACGCTCTCCGTTTCACTGGATATTTCCCACACAACAGCCATGAACCTCCCCCATCCACCTTGTCTTTCGAGATTCAGTCGCTCCACCATTGGGTTTAATAAACTGCTCTCCTCACCCATTCATTGTAACGTGGACGTAATTTTCAGTTGGGCCACGACAGAAACCAGAACACTTCCAGTGCGGAAACCTTGTCCATATCCAGTAGATTCTGCATTCATTTATCCATTCTGGGAGTTCAGACCGAAAACATTGCTGTGTCTAAGAATGTCTTAGGCTGTGACAGTATGGAGTCTGCTGTTTCAGGTACTGGTGAGACAATATGATATGGTTTCTAGCACCTATTGCCTCCATCCACAGAGATATTAAGTATTATTACTTTTGGATGTGCTTTTACTTATAGAGGCTATGTGTCAAATAACAATGTGAAATGGGGTCGCTTGTAGTGACGAGCCCACAGAGGATTATCACCTCAGCTCCCCTCGACTATAAAGACCCTGGGTCAGGCTCAGAACACACCAGAGGGATTATGGGACTGCATTGAGGAAGTGGCTAGGGAACTGGCTAGGGAGCCACTGAGGCTACAAGCTATTTTGCTGTTACCACCATGATTTGGACTAGGATAAACTAGCAAAAACAGATGGATGGATGTTTAAGCTGAAATCACAAGAGGTATCATCAAATCTAACTGGAGCTCTGTCTTGTTTCCTGACTCAAAAATCTGCTTCTTTTATAAAAGAAGAAATCAATATTTGGGATCTTTTACTGTCTTCAGCTGTGCTTTCTCTCTAGTTTGGGTAGACATAATACTTAGACAGCTTGTTTGACCTTTTGCATGCTTTTGGCTTTATTTGAATGATATCTGATTGGAATATCTCTGCTGACTTTTGTTGCTGTGGTAACAAGAAACTGTACCACCTCCACACAGCCCACAGTAACACGTTTACATTCACAAAAACATTTTAGTTGTGTCCTGACCAACGAGGCTTCCAGCTTTGTAATCCTAATTTGTATTTATTTTGTTTGTTTCTAATATGACTCCCACTGCTCCACTTATTAAAGGGGATTTAGATATTAAAAAGAAATACTTTCATCAGGATAAGCGAGAAAGACAGATGAAAAGAAGTGCTTGTTGGACACAGCATGCACCCTATACAGTGCTAATTTGATTTTCAACCCTAAAACCCCTGACTGGTATGCAAATATACATTTGGTTGGTAATCCTGTTCTAGTAGCAAGTAGCATTTGTTAGAACGCTTTGATCTGATAGACCAATTAGATGTGTTTGGTATTCTTTATAGATGTATACAGTGCACAGTACAGTAGGTCCTGCTATTACCTCATCGTTCATCCATCAACAAGCATGTCTTTGCGAGCAGCGAGAGGCAATCACTTCTTATTGGAATCGCACCTTGTGCTTTGTTGCTCTGGCGGTCTAATGAGCAGAAATGATCCAAATCATAGTGCGAGCAAGGTGGTCGATAAATTTTTAAACAAAAATTGGTGATGGATAACTTGTTCAGCCCATCAATAATTTATTGGCACATGTCTAATGAGGCTTCATTGCCCAGAATAATATTATATCACCGCAAGGAGGTTCTGTGTGGGGGTGGGTGGATGGGTAACTGCATACCTGAGGGCTGAATTGTAGAGGCTTTCTGGATTTCTCCAACAACCGGCACACACACATATCCACACGTGCACACGTGCTTCAAGATGCACTTGAGCTCCTGCTCCCGTCTTTTCTATGCCACAACTTGAAAATGCAAAAAGAAGGCACCTGCAGGTTCTGCTTCCTGTATGTTTAGTGTGATTGCTGGAGATGTGATTGTAATTAGCCTCTTGACAAACCTGATTCTCAGGATTAAGATTGCATTGCAGAGTTTCAAAATTTGACTCTTAAAGGCACCAGATGGTATCAGCCAATACTGATGATGATGCCTTTTTGTCACTGGACAGGTAAGCTTGTCCAAACACATTGTTTTCAGATATACATATATTACACTGACTCCAATAGCAACTTAAAGCTAAAAGGTTTCTGATGTCTTTAGGTTAAAAAAAAAAAGGTTAAGTTGATTATTGGAAACACTTTCCAATAATCAGTTTTTCTGTGACATAGCAAACGCTGAAGTGACCTGCTGTGAAATCCATCCACCATGGTTCCACACAGATTTAATGGTACTTTCGTCATGTCTTTCAAGACATGAAACAAACACAAATGTCTGATTTACTTCCTGTTTTCTGCATTGCTTTTCACTACTTGAGCTTACGCTGGTGATTCTTTTTTAAAGACGACATCTTGTTGCAGGCCTCTCCTTCTGGTTTCCTGACTGGACAATTGATGCCACCTACTTAACGGTGCCCACGTAACGGTAGGTAATTTCCATTTTTTTCTTTTGACGAATACGTTACGACACATTAGGATGGAGACAGGAGCACTGACAAACCAATTGGAAACAATGACCTGGTTCACGATCCCACCAGGGCTAAATACATGTCTTTTTTTATCAGTCAACCAGAACTGAAGAACCTCAGAGATGAGACATCTTCACAGGTCCTCTTCAAAGTCTAGTCGTCCCAGAATCAACTCTTCTCAAAGAAAGATCACGTGGATGACTGAGAACCTTTTATAGCTATAGACACTATGAGTCCGCCATGTTGAACCACCATGAATCACCATGCTCAGAATGGACAAACTGGCTCTAGATGGGAACTTTCACGTTTGTTTTGCGTCACTACGAGGGGGTTGCAATCAGCAACCACACCTCTAGATGCCACCAAATCCTGCGCACTGGCCTGTTAATGGTTACATCTAAAAAGGGAAACATATAAAACAGACTGCTTGAAGATGCTCAGCTTCTGTAACACTAGAGCCTGACTCGAGGCACAGCACCAGAAAGTGACACAGTTGTATCCAGCCAAGTATGTGAAAGGGTAAGACGCCGACTCCAGTGAAAACATTTAGCTTGTGGAAATGCAGCAGTTGTTATTTCCCTTATCTAATCCATCCATTATTCAAGTGTCACATTTAACAGGCCTATTTATCTACAAGCTGACTGATGATGCACCCTGATTTTTAACATCTTTGACCAAGTCTGGCAACTCACACAAATCTTTCTACTTGCTCTGGACTGTTTTGCCCTCTGTAAAAACTTGCTTACTCCCTGAAGAAGCATTTTCCCATCTAATAGAGGTAGGAAGAACAAATAGCTAGGTTGAACTAATTACTGTAGGAAACAGGCCAAAACATCTCGCTCTCTGTCTCTCCCTCTCTGTGTTCGGCACACAGATAAACTCCACACAAACACTCCTTCTTCGCCTTCGCTCTCCCTCTCTTTCTCCTGAGATCTGACCGCAGGGAGTGTTTCTATATGTCAGCTTTGCAAGATGGATGGTCGACATCTGCCACCAAGCCTCGCTGGACATATTACCTGAGACACCAAACAATAACCTCTACACACACACACATAGACACACGCGTGCGGGAAAAAAAATATCACAGCGAAGCAGAGCCGTGCCTGGCCTTAAACGGCCTGCCAAGACCTGACCTTCTAGTTACGACCATGATCACCCCCATGGGCACGGGTGGCATCTGGCTAGGTGATGTGCATATGTGTGTGTGTGCACCGTGTGCCGTCTGCATCATGCATGCTCGTGTCCCTGCCTCCCTGCATGCCAGCTCTGGCGTGCCTGTTTGCATGTGTTTATCTGTGTGTCCCTTCTCCTGCTTGTGTATGTGTGTATCGCTGGCATGAAGAGCAATGCCGCAAGGAGCCTGGGCAGCATCAGAAGGGCCGGTGTTGCCCCCCGAGTTTGACCATCTGTGCGTTATTGGTTGTCATTAAGGTTTCTAATTTGGAGGTGTCTTGGGGATTAGCCAAACGAGGGCAGAAAATGTCATTACGCTGTTCCTCCCGCTGAGCTGCCGTGACCATATTTACATATTTATACACCTTAATTGTCTTTGCCTTGCTGCCGTGACATTGAGGCAGCCAGAGTTTAGTGTGAAGGGGGGAGGCGGGAGGGGGAGCGAAAGTGAGGAGGACACAGTGGAAGACAGTGTTACACACAGTCAAATCAAATTTGGCTCCAGAGTGGATTTAAATTAACAAATTCATCGCTGAGCAGGCTAGAGAAGATTAACAAAAGGCAAAAATATAAAACCGACGGATGCAACCAGCTCAGAAAGAAGAAGAAAAACAACATATTTTCCCTAAATGCTCCACTGTGTATATGTTCTGATGCCTGCACCACAAACATCACACTGACTAAATTGTTTTTAAATTAAATCAGACTCTATGATTTTGGTGCTGCAGTGTAACAGCTCTCTTTTTACAGAAAAAAACAAAGCAAACAACAACAACAACAACAAAAAATCACAAAGCAAAAAGGAAAATTCAATATTTTATATGTTCTGACATATGTGGGGCTGCACTTGGAGTGACGCTACTGGTTTAACAGCTTTTCCCAGTAGCTCTCCGTGGCATGTCTGTTGTCAGAATCATGTCAAGAGAGCCTTGACAGTGTGGAGTGGTGAACCAGCACTGAACCTGACTCATAAATGACGCCGAAATAATAGGAAAAGTGAAATAACTTCAATTTGTGTGCTGAGTAGCTTGTGTGTTTTCACCTATTTTTTTAAATGATGAGTTTCTAAAATCTACCCAAAGAGAGATTTTTTAGCCTTAAAATAATAAATGCATTTTAAAAAACACTGCAAAAATAGATATAGTTTTCTATGTGCCCTTCAGTGCAGCCCTCAGTGGAGGCTGCTGATGGGGGCGGCGGCGGCGGCGGTGGTGGTGGTGGAGTAACGAGAGAAAATCAGGTGTGCCATCATGTTCTATTTCTGGTGTAATTAGAGAAGAAATGGCCTCTGTGCTTTTACAGAGCATTTCACTGTGGTAGAATCACACTTGTATTGTGTTGACAGCCCAGAGAGGTAACAGCTAAAACGAGGCTTTACAATTTTAACACATTCTGCACTACACACGGGTGATTATACGCACAATCTACCTGTGTCATGACAGGGAAAGGATCTTTTCTCTCATTAACTATAGCTCTGTTCTGATTATAAGTGATAACTGATACACAATGGAAATAGATTTAACTCGTATAGCTTGCCTGGAGCCAGTTTGTGCTGCTATTTCTGTGCTACTGCTGCCAGTATGCTTTACCCTCTCTCTGTCAGATTAGTGTGTGATGCAAGACCCTGTAGTCAACTCAAGCTAATCCAAATTAATGGAATACTACCCTGTAGTCCCAATCAGAATTAATAAAATATTAGCTTGTAGACAGAACAACCAATCAGAGGAAATGTAGTGGAGGCATAAAGTCAGCTTCACCAATTAGAGTGAATTGAAAACTAGCCTGTAGTTCAATCAGTGATGGTGAAACAGTGCAAGAGGATCTATCTATCTATCTATCTATCTATCTATCTATCTATCTATCTATCTATCTATCTATCTATCCATCTATCTATCTATCTATCTATCTATCTATCTATCTATCTATCTATCTATCTATCTATCTATCTATCTATCTATCTCTGTCTTTATTGGGCCTTGCTGTTCATTCTTATAATTAACCAAAGGATTGGCTCCTGTCTGTAAATCTGGTTTAATCTGTTTAACATTTAATAGTTAAAAACACAATAAATATGGGTGTTCATTAGCTCGGTTGGTAGAACATCTGCCCCCATGTACGAAGACTCAGCAGCAGCCCAAGGTTCGAATCCCTTTGCTGCATGTCATTCCCCCTCTCTCTCTCCACACATTCATGTCATTCTTCAGCTGTCTCTGTCAAAAATGAAAAAAGTTCACTTCACAGCAGAAATAAACATGTTTACAGCCTGGTACAAAAAACTGTTTTGGTCTCTATAGATAATTTCCCCGTTCATGCCAACTGTATTAAGGGTGAATTTATATACAACTCACCAGTTCAAATTATATAAAGGCTTGAAGTTATGGAGAATTAACAGTATGGATCCTTTAAGTAGCTTGTTTGAGCAACCAGGCTTCATTCACCCACATCAGCTCCACCTACCTCCATGTCTTTGCATAGGACTCTCACACTCTGAGCTTAGAAACGTGTGGGTGACATTAGACACTAGCAAGTAAGAATAGAAAAAAAGTCATGCTGATGTTAAAAAGTGTGTGTCCGTGCTTGTGTGTGGGTGTGTGTCTTTGTGTAGCCATCTAACCCAAGTTAGCTAGTTATATGAAGGAATGTATTTAATTATTCAATTCAAGAAAATAATAAATTCCAAATATGACTTGACATAATATTTTTTTCCTTGTTAAGTCTGAAAAAGCTGGAGGTGGATAGGTTGAATTAATGCCAGGTTACATTAGGTGATTTGAGACATTTCATATAAAAATATCATGGAATATTCCTGATGTTTGATTGACAGCTAAAATGAATTGTTGACTTAAGTGAAGAACTACACAAAAGAATCAAAGAAATCCAGCTTTGATGCATTTGTGATGGTGCAGATCTTCCCGGGTAATGCCCAGAGCTTGCTCGCTATTAACGCATGCTGTCAAACACACAATCAGCGCTCAAACTCAAGCGTTGCCTGTTGCCTTGAGCTCTTCATTTATTATGTACACAATGAGTGGGAACTTGAAACGCTAATAGTTTTCATGGGCCGTGCTGAGAAGACAAAAAGTTCACTCACTTTGACAGCCATCAGTGGAGCAATATCGCAGTTTGTTTCAGTAAATAATATTAACAGTTCTGTAGAGAAATGATATGATTTTCTCATGACTGCAGCTATTTTTCTGCCAGAAAAGTTTTCACTGTTGAGATGATTGAAAATACTGACCAGAGGATCAGACTGCAGGACTGGAGGATGTGACTTCACTGGTCTTTGCGATCTCAGGTGAACGGAGGATTGATCTGAGCAATCTGTGTTCATAAATTTTGTACAAATTCAAGCGATGCTAATGTATTCATCATTTGTGCATCACTTTGTTGGTGCTTGTATTTTACGCATGTTTTTATGAGTTATTGTATGACTATCTAACCATTCTGTTTCAACAACACTTACCAATACTATCTAAAGACAAAATTATAGCTATTATTGTCATCATTGTTTTAATCCGCCCGTTCTTCAAATATGTTCTAGTAGGTGTACTATGAAAGTCCAAGTCCATGATTCGTTATGAGCTAAAATGTGATGATGAGATAGTAAATGGAGGACAATAAATGGCACATTTGTGGCTCCAAATGGTGTTGATTGATCAGGAGTACCCTTTCCCAACAAATTCAGATTTCATGTTCCATTCAGGATTCATCAACAGTCAAGAATGAATAATTTTATTATTAGAAATGAACCTGCCTCCTGTGTAAGTGGCGAGAATGGCGTATGTCTGTCATAGTGGTGTTAGATTTCTAAAACAATTAATACATTATTAGAATAGCTGCAAGTTGATTTTGTCAAATGACAAATCAATTAATTGACTCATCACTTCAACAGTATCCATCTGAAACAAATTATAAGTGCAAGTACTACATCTGGACCGGGGCCAAAAATATTCTTCCCCAGGCGGCGGCCAAACCATGAATCTCTTACAAGACTGCATACAGACCATGACTTCATTCCCTGAATCAAAACAAGCATTGTGACCAAATTGACAATAACAAAATTAAAGACCAGAATAAGAAAAAAAGAAGAAGAGAGATTAAGAAAACTAATAAGCATATAGTCCTAAGGCACATAGACCCATAGGACCCATAGGACCCATAGGACTCAAGAACTAAACTTATATTTCATCCCAGTGATCAATGGGCTATAGTCTGTTCCTGCAGTATAGTTCCAATGATACTTTCTAGGTACAGGAACTTTAGGGGCAAATGGCATTTGTAGGGATGGCTGTCACTGATTGGTCAACATATGTGTCCACAGGATGGAACTGATGCTGTCTCTGTGGTCACAGGAAATTGTTCCATCTTCCGCTTAGTCATGATTCTGATCCAAACAAATAACTTAATGTCACCTCTATCATTGGTTTAATACCTACGGGACAGCTGTCAGGTTAACTAAAACAAAAAATGCAATGTCCTGATTTTGACTCTAACTTTAATCCTTAATATAACAGGTGAGTGAGTGAGTGAGTGAGTGAGTGAGTGATAAATCCCTCAGTACAGTTGTCATGAATGGGGAAATTCTGGAAAATTATTTCTGAAGCTGGACATTTGAATGAATATGGGGCATGATGGAGACTGACTCGTTCTGTAGCCAGTCTCAAGTGGCTGTTCGAGGTAGTGCGTTTTTGCCACAACTGTGCAGAATTCACTTGACAGCCCATTAAGTTGGTCACAGTTTACTTCAGTTGAAACTCAAAGACTACTTGGTGATGTAATGTACCCTGCTGTATGTAATGTGCAATATAAGCGCGTAACATAATGTCAGTTAAAAGGAAGCCATCTTTGACTTTTGAATTCAATGCAACCTCCTCCACATGCAGACTTTCTCTTGACACACATGATATTGTCAAAACTAGGTTTGGATTGACTTGATTTCTTGACAGCTACATATCTGTGTTCAGAGACATTCTCAGATTTTCCTGCTCAAGTCAAAAAATGGCACTTATCTGACTGCGTATCCCACTTGGATCTGTATTTGAATGCATGCTTTGGCATTTGCCTGTGGTACAGGAAGGGCATCTGGCTTCATAATCATGTGTGATAACTGCCGTCAGAGATCCCTGCGTGTGCATGCATCCTTGTATGGAGAAAAAGACAAGAACAGCTGTGGTTATTCTTAAACGTGTGACAAAAAATGTCTCTGCTGTCCAGTATTTAACATCTCAGCTCACTGCAGAAAAAATGGCAAATAATTAAAAAAAAGAGACAGATCAAGCTGAGCTACTGAGTGGGTGTTGTACTTTCTAAGCCCCGAGACAAAAGAAATACATATCCTGTGGATTTCAGCGAGCTGCTGTCATCCTCTTGCTCCTCTCCCATCACGGTCTTCTGTTGTAGACGTCTCTCCACTATAATCTCTCATTTGTTTCGAGAAGGAGGGGAGGAACGGAGGTATGACAAGAGCAGGAGTGAGCGCTCCCACTCTGAATATCCTGATGAGGAGGCATAAAGAAGGACACTTGGCTTTTGCAGTGATACAAAATGTTTCACACTGACGACGCTGCCAATAAAATGCTGTGGAGATGAGGGCTTGGCTCTGCTGCGTGTACATAAAGCGAGATGAGGGATGTACTTTAAATATAGATTTGAGTGTACAAACAGAATATTTTATGAACTGATTCATCATCAATGCGTCAGGAAGAACAAAGCACATAAATAATAGGAAGGAACAAACACATCTTTTGCAGTGTGTGCACGTGTTTACATGCCGACGGACAGGTTTTCTTTTGGAGCCATGACTATTTTGACAGAAACAATTTTTTTACATTTACATCACTGTCTCTGCTCATGTGATCCCCTCCGAGGTTTAGACTCCTTCCAATGTCTCGTCCTCGTCCCTCTGAAGCTGCAAACCTTTGGTCGCATGCTGCAAGCGTCCATTTATTTATTGCGCTGCCAAACACTTCTCTGATGTCGGTCCGTATATGACCAACTTCCCTACAACTGTGTGAAAAGTTCTATGCTAAATAACAATGAGATGGTTTGCAAAGGCTAGCTACCTTTGTTAGAATGCTACATTTGGTCATCCAAATTCATTCTGTACGATGCAGATTTCAATAGCGCCTATTCTATCAGTACAGCAATATATACTAACCAGTCAGTCAACAGCCAGTCAACCAATCAACAGGCATTTTCAGTAACTAATTATTTCCAGTTACAGTTTTTTTTTCTCTTGTAAAGTTGTAAAGTTACTGTCAGTAAAACCTCACACTTCCTGCAGATATTAAAGGTCCAGTGTGTCAGCGTTTGTGGGCTCTGTTTACAGAGAATAATATGTTTAATATGCAGTGTTTTCATTAGTGCATGAATGGCATTAAGAATTGTTATGTAACATCTCTAGAGGCCGGTAAATCCTACACACCAGTCCTTTTTTATGGCTGCATGTCCAAGAGGAACAGAAGATGAGCTTCTTTAACTCTAGATAGGAACTTTTGCATTTTCACACATTTTCAGGCTCTTCCTTCTTCACATGACGAGCTTGTGTCTAAACGCAGTGGTTCAGTCCAAACATCCTATAAGGAACGGAATGCTACATGTGCAAACTTACTGTTTCCTTGAAAACATGTATGGAGGCTGCTGAAGAGTTAACTTCAGTTAAATCAGAACTGCAGAGTACTTCTTCATTTAAGAAGCGCAAAGAACTTTGAAGACTTCATTCTTCTGAGTGACTTGACAGAGTTTGATTTGGTTCATTGATCTGATTTGTTTAAGCTGTAGATGGCGATGGACAGATGGTTCATTCAATGAAAGTACCTGCCCTTTTCCAAAGAGTTCTGATGATCGGATGATCCCAGATGGTTAGCTCATGGCTAATCAAGTATAAAACATCAGGAGGAAATAAATAAAGGCCTACCTGATGTAAATATTAAATGATTTGAACACTTTTAGAAGTCAAGTAAACATCTCCTTTCTTCATATTGCATGGCAATGTGTAGGACGACGCCCTAGATGGAGATCTCTAGATGGAGACCCTCGGAACTTGATGAGTGACTCGGAGCAGCATCAGTCGGGTTCATGCTTTGATTTGAGGGAGTGTTGGAGATCTGTTGACGCGAGCCTTAAAATAGGTAGTAGCAGTGCCTGTGAAGACGTTCCCCGGGTGCCTTTCTAAATAAAATGCTGCCTAGCTCGCGGTGAGCATCTCACTCCTGTATGGCAGCGAGTGATGAATGCTTCATGTGGCTCCGAGTTAACCAAGTTCATATTGAAACACTCCCCGGAGCGTCGCCATCAATCAAAACCTCTCCCAGGAGCTGTCGAGCAATTTTTTTTTTTTTTGTCTGCCTTTCTCCCGCTAACGTGTGCGGTAGCACCACAACAGTCGCAATATCCGGCCCACCTCATTTGCTCCCATTACAGAGGCAGCTCAGGCTGTTACTTATTTCCCTACCGACGCCCGTGGGCAGTATATTCAACATGCACTCCGCTCTCCAGCCTCCCTTCAACCACTTACTTATTCATCACAGACTCACCAAGGAAGCTGCTTTGCTGACAGACACCAGATTTTTGTAAAGAGAAGGAGAGAGACAGACAGACAGACAGAAGTGTGTGACTCCGCTCAGTAATGGGGGACAGTGTCAGGATGGATTCAGTTTTGCCGGGAGTCAAAGCAGCGGACAAATTTGGCTAAAGCACCGTGAGTGAATGAGAGGGTACGAAAAAAAAAAGAAGGGAGGGAAGCATTTTCACTTTCATTAGCCAGCCTGTCCCTTTGGGCTTAAACACATAGAGCTCAGTGCATGAACTGCCCCCCTCACACACACACACACACACACACACCCCTCACTCAGCCTCCTTTATCCTTGTTCCTTGGCACTCTCTCCCTCCTGTTTCCACTTCTCTTTCATCCCACTTCTCTTATCTACCCCTCCATCCACTCTTTTCTCCCTCTCTATCTTCCTCCATCCTCTCGTGCCACCTCCTCTCTCTCTCTCTCTCTCTCTCTCTCTCTCTCTCTCCCTCTCCCATCTCCACAGTGTGCGCATCATGGCAGCGCTCCTCACCTCCTTCCCTCTCCTCCTTCTCTGTTTTCAGCCAATCGCTGCTGAGAGAGGTGTGGTCTCCTCCAACAGGAGGATGGACGGAGCTTGTTGAGGAGAGAGGGAGAGAGAGAGAGAGAGAGAGAGAGGGGGAGAGTAGAGGAGAGGAGAGAGCTGGTGAAAAGAGACGCTTTCCCGAGCTACTTGGAGAAACAACGCCAGGCTTGACACTGAGTGATGACCGTGGCGCAGAGAGACTCAGCAGACCGGGAATAAAAAGGCGGAATAAAACACACACACACACACACGCACGCACTCAGAGGGGAGGAGGCGGTTTGTGGATACCTGCGCGTCTCCGCTCCGGCCGCAGGTGCGCTACAGCCCCTCTGAAGGGAGTTTTTTTTTCTTGGGTCCGGAGAGGGAAGTCAGAGAAGAAGATTTCTTCCGCGGATTATTTCTCGCTCGGTCTCATCTGCTCCTTTTCAGTCACCCCTGAATGCAAACTTTCTCAGCCACAGTCCAACTCACAGGTTTGACTCAAGATCTTTTTATTTATTTGTTTGAATCCATGGACTGTTAGACTGTTTCTGGACGCGGATTACACTGGACACCGTCTCCAGCCAGAGAGGAGAATTCCTCTGAACTCCAAACTTGTGTTTTGTGACGCGCAAACGGAGTCCTCCCACCACATCGGTGCTTTTTATTTGATTTTTCTTTTCTTAATGTTCTGATGAAGAGGACAATGTCTGGATTATTACAGCTGCTGCTCGACCTGCTCCGGGAAGGACGGGAAGAGTAAAGCAGAGAGAGAAAGAGAGAGAAGGGGGTAAAGAGGAGGAAGAGAAGAAGAAGAAGAAGAAGGAGGAGGAGGAGGGAAGTCGCTGGCGTTTGGCTGCCGTCCACTTGTTTCGTTAGCGCCTTTGCCGCTCGGGCTCTCCCACCTCTTTTTACTGGATACACGGACACACACCGAGAGCACGCACGGGGAGAACCTGCGTTCACACCCTGGGTGAGTTTGCTTATGTGTGTCTGTGTGTGTGTGTGCGCGCGCATGTGTTCACGCTGGGGGAATTAACAAAAATGGGGGCGACATAAGAGTGTGCGTTTTCGTGCCAGGCGCGTTTTTTACGCGCAGCGCTCTTGCGCACAAGTCAGTAATGCGGGTTCCGATGGTCAGTTGCAGTGTGACAGCGTTCAAATCGTGACGCATGATCGATCAACAGAGTGCGTGTATGAATGAATGAATGAATGAACACGTGAATTCAGGTGAATCGGATTTGGCCGTGAAGGCAGCGCGAGTAGTGTGCAACTCATCTGAGCGTCAAAACGAATGTTGTGCAATGAAGGTGCACATGCAAATACATATCAGAGGGGACACGTGGGTCTTGAAAACCCCCCAACACCCCAATTTTCATACAGTGTGTGGAATAATCTGTGTTGTGTTCATGTATGTGTGTGTTGATGGTGTAATGCAGCCTTCAATCTTTGTGTATCTATGTGTGTGTGTGTGTGTGTGTGTGTGTGTGTGTGTGTGTGTGTGTGTGCACATACATACTATAAGTTTGCAACATGTTGCATTTTCCTCTCCCTCTTTCTATATATACGTCTGTGTGTGTGTGTGTGTGTGTGTGTGTGTGTGTGTGTACGCGTGCAGCAGTCCACACTTGTCACATCATTTAACATAGAAACTGGAGCCGGATCTGACTTGTCCTTCAACCTCTGCTTTGCTTCATCTTCCCGTCATGTGTGTTTTGTGTGTGTGTTCCTGCTGTCTTTACTAACCAATGAATACCTTCCTGCACACCTGCCCCTCTCCTCTCTCTCTGTCTGTCTTCACTGTGTGTGTGTGTGTGTGTGTGAGTGATATTGTTGCTCCATCAGTCACCCCGAATGCCGGCTACGCGCCGCACAATTCCTCACAAATTCTCTGAACCATGGGAGCACAACATTTACCTGTCAGCCACTTTGTCGAGACCGCTATATGTGGCCGTAAGAAATCCTCGGAGAAGAGAGGAGCTGCTGCCTCCGATTTGTGCTTAACACCCACTGCCACTGCCAGAGACCCGGGGGTGGGAAAGAGGTCTTGTCAAACTCGATCATGGAGGAGGAAAAAAAAAAGTCAAAATCCAACTGGAATCATTGGATACACCCCCGTACACCCTGAAACTCTCCATCCTCGCCGTGTGTGTTTCTGAACGAGACATGCTGACAGTGTTAACATGTTGGTGTCATGTACTGTAGAGCTCTAATGGCATGTTGTTTAATGCCACAGTGTTTGATGCTGATGATGAGTATCCTTTTATGGAGGTCCAAGATGTGTGAAAGCTGTAGCCGTTCCTTGTTGCTGTTGTGATTGTCTTTTGTTTGGGTCTAAAGAAAACTTTCCTCTATGAAGCCTCCGCCTCTGTGGAGTAGATATGCATGAGACTAGGGCTGGGTGAAATCAATATCATGGTATTAAAAGGGAACTTCAGCGATTTAGTGTCACGCTCCCATAGTTTTGGGACTTGCGAGAGATGCGTTGAAAAGAACAGAAAAAAAAAAGACTGATTAAAATCGATGCATGGCGACGACGTATCCAGACTTTTCTTCCCTCGTATCTGTCAAACGCCAAAAAATGCTCGATCCTACATTTCCCTACTGTAACCGGCAGCCTCGTTTTGTTTGACCCTCTCTGTCTGCCTGGTAAATGTCCTCGTGTCCCCAGTGTGTAACACGGCCTTTCTGTAGAAAAGATGTCATCTGCAAACCTAAAACGAGATATCCCAGAGACGTTACCGCACTCATTTTGTCAGGCTTGACAAAAATCTGTTGTGAGTCAGTATAGCAGAATGTGGCAAATATTTAAACTGTTCAGTCAATAAGATTTCACTGAGAATTGATCGTGGATGTACATGATAGTGCTGAATTCTAGGAAGAAAAACAGAATGTCCCATGCTGCATTGTATGTAGCTGCTCCACTCGATATTGAAGTTACAGAGTCAACAAATAATTACATAAAGCGATTTATAGGAAATGTTTTAGTCTGCTAATAATCCTGCTATGCTAACAAAGAATGAGTCACGCTATTGTTCCTTCGTCACCATAAACACACACGTTTGTTTATTTTGACTTAAGCCCACACACACACACACACACACCATCCTTCTGCCACAAATACTCACTAGAACACCAAAAGTGGATTCATCCACAGCTGGAAATAGTCCCAAACAAATGCACAGTTTCCTTCTGTCTGAGTGACGTTTGATGTAAAGTGCAGTGAGCAGCAGTTTTAGGAAATGCCTTTTACTAAAAATACAACTCTCTGCTGCTCTTTGAATACCACAGAGCGGTGAAGTTGAACAGTTGAACACTTTGCAGGTATTTTGATTGGATTGTGAAGTATGTCTCTCTTTATGCGTGACATCAACAGACGGTACAGATAATAAGAAATAATAGAACTGCTGTATGTCGCTCCAGACTGGAGAATATTGCGATTGCAGGGTCAGAAAGTATTTTTGCTTTTAAAAACATCATCAATCAACAGTGACCTTTTTAAGACTTGTGGGAAATGGACTTACAGTTTATTTAAAAATCCTATTTCAGACCACTTGGAGATAGGTTATTGAGGAAGTAAATCTAGAAAGTTTCACACGGAAGAAGCAGTCTGTTTTTGTTTTTTTTTTTCTCCATATCTCCCACCTCCTCTATGCCCTGACACACAAATGTATCTCAGTGCTCTTGCATTATGCCCGGCATGTTATTAAATTACTGCCCATCCCTACAGTACATGAGAGCGCGGGCAGCATTAGACGGCGCTCGGGTGATTCTGAAAGCTAGCTTTTGTTGCTGTTTGTTGTTTTGCTTCAAACTCATAAAGCAGTCAGTTTCCTGGGTGATAACCACGGTAGGTGGAATGAAACCTATAATTCTCCCTGCAAAGCAACATCTCGGCAACGCAGTGAAATAAGTGTAAAATTAAACTGCTTCTCATTTTGCCCAGGGCCCAGTGGAATCCATTTAAAGGCCCTGGGTGGTCCCCAGTCTGTACTTTTGGAACAGTTAATAATAAAAGTACATTCCTCTGTCTGGATTAGTTTATATGGATCGAGCATGCCACGGGTGAAACAGACGGGCCTCAGCAGACACATTTCACAGCTAACCACTCCAGATATGACCTCTTAAACATGTCAGTTTGATTGTGCTCAGTGTTGTTGTATAATTCCGTGGTTATTTCTGTCTTTCTCACTTAAAAAAAAGTGTTCTCACAGCAAGGTGGCATCCTCCTAAAAAAGACTTCCAGC
The DNA here is from genome assembly GCA_023373845.1 of Nibea coibor. Classification (NCBI taxonomy): domain Eukaryota; kingdom Metazoa; phylum Chordata; class Actinopteri; family Sciaenidae; genus Nibea; species Nibea coibor. The sequence goes on along the minus strand of CM041725.1, from coordinate 20,505,395 downwards.
CTAATGAATTTCCCTTTAACCTAAAACTGAAAGATGCACGATTTCAGCGAATCTCCTGGAAGCAGCTGTGCTTCATGAAATAATTTCCCCATCCCCAAAAATACAGTCAGATAGTGTATACGATTGCAAAGTTCCAGTGAAAGCACATTCAGTGACAGCAAATTTAATATCCCTGCTTCAGTGTTGCCCTCCTCTAAAAGATAAAATCCATTCGACCTCTCTTATTAGCTCTTATTTCTGCCACTTATTTTTCCTCGCAGTCTCTCTCACGCTATCATCCAAGGTCGCACATTGTCAGGATACTCTGTCTCTGACCTTTTGCTCTGCTTCATAAGCGATCTCAAAAATCCAAGCTGCATCCACTGTTGCTCTCATTGTGAGTCACTCTGCAGAAAAAAAAAGTGCATCAGCTAAATATGTGTATATAAATGTAAATGCGCGTAGCCGGCGTGTATGCTCTTCACATTGACTAGTGCATATGATACTGCTGTGCCCTTCAAACTGCAAGGACGTGGGGAGATATTGAAAAATGCAGCCTTTTCAACGATTGATACATAATAGCAGGCTTTCAGATTTGCCATCGGTCTCGTCTCCCAGCATTATGCGCCGTCCTCTTCAAGATAAGTGTTACACAGATTTTTAAGGTTCAAGTTGGGCTTTGGAGCCATATGTTATTCACAAATATACAAAGACTGCCTTTTCTGTCATGTATGCAGGTGGATATATGATGAAGTTGTTACCCAGTAATGCTTAACAATGGGTTTGATATTTCAGGTTCATTCAACTGAACCTACTCTAACTACTGAACCTCTGTGCTTTGGACCACGTTGTCCATGATGGATCAGCAGGTTTGAAATAATGCTGAAAGAATTTATTTTAAGTTTCCGTTGAATGCACCCTCGACACGGTCAACGGTTCCTACCCATCCGTAAGAAGAGGACGTCACTGTGTGACGTCACCATTCAGGCAAACGCATGCACAATTAATAATTATCCACATATTTTAAAGGTCCAGTTTGTAAGAATTAGGGGCATTTATTTACAGAATAATCATATCTATGCTGTGCTCTCATGTATGTGCAATCACTTGAACTTGAGTTTCTGTTAACTTAGAATGAGTCTTTAAATCTACAGACACTGCAGGTCCACCATGTTGAGTCACCATGTTTCTATAGTTGCTCAGAGTAAACACTTGTTCTTGATAGTAAGTACTGAGGAGGTTGCAATCTGTAACTTCACTGCTGGATGATCATACACACTGCTCAAGTGCAATGGGTCACACAATTAAACTGTAAATGATCAAACTTAATAAATCAGTGAATCACGTAAATAACTGTTGTCAATTAAACTAAAATTATTAAATGCTAATTATGCATGATTTATGAATCATTCGATCAGTCAGTTCACTGACAACTAATTAATAATTTGGATAATTAGTTTAGAAAGATTTAAAGCACTCCTCTCTGTGCGCTAAAGATAAAACTAATGACTGTAGCTAGTTAGCGTAGCTTAGCATAAAGACAAGACAAAGCTAAGACATGGCTGTACAGCAGACCTGGGCAGTCTGTTCCACAAAGGGCCGGTGTGGCTGCAGGTTTTTGTTCAAACCAACCAAGAGCACACGGTTTGACCGATCAACTCTCTGAAGACTGAGATCAGTTGATTAAATGAGTCAGGTCTGCTGTGCTGCTGCTGGGAAGGAAAGGAAACCTGCAGCCACACCGACCCTTTGTGGAACAGATTGCCCAGGCCTGCTCTACAGAAACCATAAAACAAGGTGCATCAGTCACCATCACTTGTACTTTTAGATGAATTTACTTACTTAATCATCTTACTCTTGGCAAGGAGGCAAATAAGCATATTTTCAGACATGTCAAATTATTTATTTAGTCACTTGTAAGCAAGCTTAAGCTCCTCGTCCCTCCTGCAGTACCCACAGTACTATGGGGCCCTAAATGTCATGTGATTGGCTGGAAGTGAACAAAACTTGAAATGAAAGAAGGTGGCATTATTTATAATAATTTAATTTAATGAGCCCTTTAACAGAATTTAATCGAATGAGTTTTAATTCCAGAGTTTATTTAATATTGAATTATTTTGTGTCCATGCAGGCTGGTAATAATGTAAAATGTTAACATAACATGAAAACCTTTGAAATCTTTTTGGTCATTTCTATTTAAAAGAAATAATAAAAAAATATATAAATTAAATAAAAATAAAATAAAAATGAAATAAACATTAAGCCAGGTGCAATGGACAACAAAGTATAAAGTTAAACCTTCAATATAAAGTGTCCCTAACAAACTCCTGAACATTGTAACCTTCATGAAAGTGTTCAAAAACGTTCATTTCAAGGCTGTAAATGTTTAAAGCCCCTTTGTGAACCGTGTAGGAAGGTTCACCTCCAGATATCGATCGGTCCACGTGACGTTTTTATGTACAGTTAGAACGTGAAGGTGAAAAAATCTTTAAGCGGGCTGCAACAGGAAGACATTCTTGGTGCAGTAGAGTCCAGCAGTAATTGATTATTGATTGATTGATTGATTGATTGATTGATTGATCGAGGGATGGTGAAATGTCACTGAATCTCTGAGCATTCATACGGTTTGTTGAAGTTGTTGATGACAGAAGTGATGAGGTCCCCAGAGCTCCTCCGCTGCAGGTTCTGACTGCCATGTTGTGCAACAGCCTGTCGGATTCAGGATACAGATCTGCAATCATGAACCTGCCTTCCTTCAGTGTTGTCAAAACAGCCCCATCACTTAAACTTAAAGAAGTTGTGCTTGACAAAAAAAAATCAGCATGAACTAAATTAAACGTAATTAACGTAACATGAAAACAAACATGGTTGTAAATTTAACCATGTCCTGATCCTCATGATGTTTTGATATTTACCGGTGCTCTGTTTGGCTCGACACATTATAACAGACAGTCTAACCTGCAGGCAGCACCATCAGATGGAAGTTTTACTCCTTCTTTTTTTCCCATCACTGTTCTCCAGCCCCTCATAAAGCCACAGTGGAGCACTGAGGCAGATTAGTGCACAGGAAATCCCCACGTGTGCAGGAGGCCTGTTGTCATTTGATTTTATTTTTTATATGCTTTATTAATCTTCCTCTCGGAAATTCAATTACAGTTTTTTTTAAAATTATAGATCACTGTTAGTAATCATGCACACACATCCAGTTGCCCCGAATATTGATGTGTGTTAGTGGACAGATGTCAGAGTGAGGCTGCTGTAGGCACGTGTCAGGTGCCTTGCTCAGAGGCCCTCCATCTGTGCCCAGCGGGCGACTCTGTGCCTGACTGTGAATGGGAAAAACACTTTTAAACAGCTCTGTTTCTGTTTCAGTTGGTTTATTACATTCAGATATCTGATTTCATAGAGTTAACAATATAATCGGATGTAGTTCATATTTATTCTCAGAACTTTGCTGCCTGTGTCTGTTCAGTCTTTCACTGCGAGTTGTAACAAGTGTTTGTGTCACGGTGTATAGAAGCCAGCTCCTCTGCGGTCAACGCGGCGAGAGCGCACAGCTTCTCTGTCCGCTGAACTTTAATTCACACGCGGCATTAACGCGTGCTTTGACTTTTATATGATGCCGTGAACGTCCTCAACCCGCCTGGACATGTGACTTTGACTATGACGGACTCATCAGACATCCATCTCATACGTATCAGGCTACAATGTCATGTGATCTCATTCCTCTTTTAGGCTGTTTGATGCAGCCTGCAAATCACTTTATTTACCAGCTCTATAGTCACGATTACAGACCGCCGTTTTTTCTCCTCTTTGTTTGTTTGTTTCGACATCTGGAGGGGAGGACATTGCATTTTTTTTTTTTTTTTTTATTTATTTTTTTTTTATTTCTGGAGGGTCCAACATGCGTATAAATAAATCTGGAGAGGCTGAGATAAGATTCAGCTCCCTCATCCCCACCACAATCGTTTTTATACTCACTCTTCTGGTTTCAGTCTTTTCCGCTGGATGGTGGACCCTGACTGCCTGACTGCAGGGATTTGCTCGCATTCAGCCACAAGAGCATTAGTGAGGTCCAACATGGTGTCATGGTGATATGGTGTGGCTCACAGATGGTGTTAAAGGCTGTGGAGTGTGTTTGGAAAAGGCTGTGATGGGTATTTTCCACTATTTTCATACAGTTCTGTTGTAAAAAATTGGAAGGGATGGCTCAGCAGTCATGCATTTTTTTGGTTGGGTTAATCAACCCTGAAAATAAATAAATGAATAAATAAAATTTGGCATTGTCAAATTGCTTGATCTGGTTGTAAACAAACTCCCTTCATATGCAGCTGTGTTGTAAATGTACTGTGCATGTATTTGATGATGTATTTTAGCAGCAGTGACCCATAAATGAGCTCTCAGCTCTCCAAAAGATTGAGATTCGTCTTTATCTCCCTTGTTTTTTGTGCCAGCCATTAGAAATAGAACCTCTGGGAAAAAGAAAAAAAAAAGAGAGAAGATGAAACAATAGCCCTAACCAGCTCCTCTCTGCGGCGCTGACACGCCTCTCGTGGAGGACCTTGGAGATGTGTGTGGCTTCAGTGGCTTGTTTAAGGCGAAACAGGGGAGCGTTGGAGTGTCGGTCGGGAGGGACATGAAAGGCATTTAAACTCTGTCTGTCTCCTCTCTGCCCCTTCTCTTTCTACATCAAAGTCCTTGTCTCTTCTTAAGGAGAAAGCCACTGTAGCTGTGGTAGGAGGGGATGAGGAGAATCGGCCTGAGTGAGCAGTGTTAACGCTCCATTGTTTCTCATGTGTACATTAATCCTGAGCTGGGCTCCGGCACAGACTGTAGCAGTCCAAAGCCTTGCTGACATTTCAATCTCCACAGCGGATGGATGAGAATGATGGGGCATTTGTGTGCGCGTGTGTGTGTGTTTTCCAAGTGGGTGGGGAGTGTTTAATACCCTTTTTATCACTGCATATAAAAAAAAACAACAACATTACTTTCTTCTTTTTTTATTTTAATCCGTCAAGGATTGTTTTTAAGCCGCTTCCAAATATTCTAAGCTGTTGAGTTTTGTGAAAAAAATGTCTGTGTCCTTAATGAGTTTTTCTTTGGAAAATCAGTTGAGGGATTGGTGCGTCTTTCCCAAAAGGCCTCAGGGAAGAGATTGTTTTGCAGAAGCTCGTTTCAGGAAGGTCAAGCACAAAATGTGTTCAAAACGACTTTTTTGTCCTCATAGTTCTGTCACTGGACTAAAAAACTGAACTTGTGTGTCACAGAAAGCTCGAAACAAAAGTTCCTCAAGGAAAGTTGTATGTGTAGATCATTTTGTCATTGTCAGCCGTATTGTAAATTCGTATATTATATTATTATATATATTATATTATATTATTATAGTGGATTTAATTGTTTGCATCAATAGGCACGGTGGTGCAGTGGTTAGCACTGTCGCCTCACAGCAAGAAAGTTCTCTGGTTGGACCCTCGGCTGGGGCCTTTCTGTGTGGAGTTGCATGTTCTCCCCTTGTCTGTGGGGGTTCTCTGCGGGTACTCTGGCTTCCTCCCACGGTGCAAAACATTCATTGAATACTATGTGCCCTGCCATGAACTGGTGACTTGTAGAGGGAGTACCCCGCCTCTCGCCCAATGTCAGCTGGTCAGCTCAGGTCTGAAGGTCAGAGTATGCGTCCAAGTGTCAGATCATCTAAACACATCTGCACTCCCCATTCTGGTGACAGACTTAAACAGACAATCCAATAATCACGATCAGAAATTCAGACAGTCAAAAATTGTGCACTGCTGTCCCCCTTTTTGTATGCTTTGTGGTGTCAAGCCTCATAGACTGGCGAAAGATTGAAATTCTATAAGAGAGCTTCTGGAATCGAGGGATAAAGACAGAAACACCTTTACCTTTGGAAGCAGTCAGAGTTTGTTTGGAGCATCCTGAGACCTTTAGACAGACCACAAATCCCTCTGCATCATTTTTGTTTTTCCCATGTTGGATGCTAAGCTGTGTAGACTTGAGAGGGTGGTGATAATGCACCTGAAGCTGCCAAAAAATGAAGAAGATCAACCTGAGCTAAAAGCTGGACTAAAAGCTGCTCTCTCAGGGATGAGCTAAATGCTTCCGCAGCACATTACACCTTCTGTACCTTTCTGTACTTTACAGTCTGTCTCTGTGGGTCTTGATTGCATGTGCTCTCTGAAACTGTATGTGTCACACACACACTAGGCAATACATACATATATGCACACATCAAGTGGGATGGTGGTTGTTCTCTTAGTTAAGGATTGAGCATGCTGGAATAAACTAGTTTGTGCTTAACAGCAGGGCTCTCTTTTTGTGGAGGCGCAAGATGCATTAAGCGTTTTCCCTCCTTAAAATCATTATTCATACAAAATGTAACAGAAGTAGTAAATAATGAATTAAGAGAACCCGAGAGAGAAGTTCTAATTGTATTTGGAGAGTTACATAAATTGTCAGAAGCTGCAATTCCAAAGTTGGAAAAAAAACGTGGGAGGAGGGGGGTTCATACATTTCTTTGGAGCATACTGATGCCTTTTGTTTTTTTTTTCCTTTCGGGTGTCCTAACTATACCTCTCCTCTTTTCTTTTGATGAACACCGCCCATTTCTTCTTTTCATCCCCAGCCAATAAATTGCTGTCGACGCTAAGCAGAAAACACATTACATGGGCAAGAAGAAAAGACAAACAATACCACGCAGCCATGTTTACCAAAGCAAAATCCCTCCAGGATCCCATTACTGTTTTGCTGTCAGTGGGAAAAAAAAAAAAAAAAAAAAAAAAAAATCACAAAATGGACCTGCATTTGCATAAAAATGTAGTGCATTCTTTAAATTCATGTATAAGTGATGTGTAAAACTTGTCATGCAGGTTCCTGTCAAACCACCAAACTCTCTCAGCACTATGGCTGTACATTATTCATAACTTTATCCAGCACTGCAACATCTGATGACTGCATGCGATTCTCTTTCTCTCACCTTCGCCTCATCCCACCTTCTCTCCCGCCTCTCCTCCACTTCCTAATAATGATTAGGAAAGACCTTTAGCGGCAGGAAGCACAATGATTATAAGTTGCAGCGCTGATCTGTGTATTGAGCTATATCATCTCGATTCATTGGTCCTGACATCCAAACTCCCGCCATTGATTTTTACCCTTGCTGTTGAAGGAGATTTAACCACCTCCACTGCCACCGCCACCCGTTCTTTCTCTCTCACACACATACACACCACCTGCCTTAAGCCAAACAGGTTATGCTGCAGAAATGTACCAATTGTACGTTCCTGACCCACTTTATCGGCATTCATGTGCTCAGTGCTTGCGCAAGCATTCATCCTGTCCTCTTTGGTACGGGGGAGAGTTTAGATGGGAGGAGAAAAGGAGTGTAGAGAGATGGAGGAAGTAAGAGAGTGTGGTCCCGTACACATTACTTTATATTCATGCTGTTTTACATCATGCATGGAGGGCAGAGAATTTTCCAGCCGTGTGAAGGAAAAAAGTCAAACAGCGCTGCTTCACCTTGTCTCTCACATCAGTAAGATACTCCTTGGGCTCTGGAATATATTTTACAACCAAACATTGGCCTTATTCCCTTCAGATCGAGTGGGTTGCTTCAAAGTGGAATGAAGTGGAACGACCGGGTATGCTTATTAAAAACATATCAGGCGGCTGCATCAGCCCAACAGACTTTGCCAGGAACGTCTGGGAAGATGTGATAGTAGTCACCGCGGCTCCCACGGGTAGAGCGGGTCATCGTGGTTACATATGTGAGAGGGTGGTGAGGCGAGGCGTGGAACATGCGGACATGCCGTAGGAGATCTCATGCTTTCATTGGTTTTACATGGTGGGCAGCGGACAGAAATCGAAAGGTAAAGAAAAAAAAGCTGCTGATGTTTCTCAGGAGTTGGTGGAGAGCAGAATTGGAGTTAAAAGGAGGGTAAATATTGGACTTGAATTAATCAGATGATCAAAAAGACAACTTCAGATGAATGCTAATGTTACTCTGCGTCTGCAGGAGGTGTAAATAGGCCTTGTTTTGCTAACACGAGCAGAAGTCTTGGAGCCACATCTGGAGTAGCTGCTGTTGCACTAGCTGTAACTCAGTGGATCTGCCACTGAGCATTTCTTACATCTGTCTTTGTGAAAAGCGAAACAGGTTCTTGAGGTTTACTGTCCATATGCTGTCCCCAAGGGGGCATCAAAGCACAACTCAGACGAATGCCAATTTTACCTCATTTTACTTTGTGTCTGCTGGATGTGTGAGTAGAAAATGGTTTGCCAACATGCTAGTTTTTCAGGGCTCTGTCAATCAGCTTGTTGTTACGTTTTTCCTTTTAGTGGCAAAAATCAGTGAAGTTAAATAAGACACAAAAACTCTGTAATGTGACATTACACGTCTCTTCTTGGTGTCTTGGGGTGGAGTTCATATTACCATCATTCACTGTCGACAAAATGACAAACTACAAAATGAACATCATGCTGTGTGGAAGAAGACTTGAGATATTGAGACCATAAACTGTTTACTGAGGTTATAAATGAAATGAGTAGACTCATTTCTCCATAAGAAACAATACAATCTGATGTTGTTGCAGCCAGTAGGCCTGCCCCCTGCTGGTCATTAAAAGAAAACAGATTTAAGACAGTTGACGCTGAAGCTCCCTCACATATTAGCATGGTGCATCTTTACAATAACATGTTTATCCATTAGTATAGATTTGATTTAATTTAAAGCATAATTGGCCTTCATGTGGATCACCATGATTATATAAACATGAAGCCATTTAAGTACATAACACAGCGGAGATTCAGTGTTCATTATAATCTCTGTTGAAAGCCTTTCTTTTGTTGGTTCAGGAAAATGTGATACTCAAAATCTTCCAAGTGAGAGGAAGGAAATGACTTCCAAATAACCGTGCCTCTAATAATGCTAATTTATTCGTTGAAGAGGCATTTCTCTCCTGTTATTGGCTCGGATTCAGCAAAGTTGAAAACTCCAAATTTGTCTGGCTCAGTTTGCATGCCTGATTACATATTTAATTCATGAGAAGACATTCCAAAACGCAGGCTAATAAACCTCTGTTTCCCTCCCCTCGTCTCCCCCGCTGCCTCCCACGTTTTGGCTGACTGGCCCGACGTGCGCTTTTGAACTTACTCATGCGTGTGGCTTTGGGAAAGCACTCATGCAAATCTGACTTTGCTTTTCAACACCAAAAGTCCAACACACGGATTTTCATTCCGCGGGATGAATATTGTGAAATTAAATACTTGGAAGGAAGATATGTGTGTGTGTGTGTGTATGTGTGAGTGTGTGTGTGTGTGTGTGTGTGTGTGTGTGTGTGTGTGCTATCTTTAAAGAGTGAAATAAGTAAGAGGCTTTTGATCTCAATCAATAGTTATAAATAATAAAAGAGTTCAGGGAAGCAATACAGGCTCATGCTGGTCTCCTGCAGCTCAGGATGCTGAATATGAAGCGAACGCGTCTCATCTCTTGACTGCAGTGTATTCTAAATCATGAGACTGTGTGCAGCATTCAGAACATGGCTGACATGCATTTTAGCTTCATATCACGATTTAAGTGTTTAATTATCGTGCGGACTGGCGGCGACACCCAGAGGTTGCCTTAACCCTGCGATTGGTGGAGCTTGTTGTTGCTGTAAAATAACAGCTGTCAGGAGCGTAATTACCACTGGGCATGTGTTTGCCACCCTCGCTTTTAATATTTACCACAGTCCCCGTGGTTTTTCTCTTACTGACCACCCTGAGTCTGCAGGACGAGATCTGAGGTTGAGAAAAATCTTGATACGCTGACTCGGCTGAGTTCTGTTATTACTGTTTGCTCAAAGCAATAAGTGAGCGCTAACGAGTGCTGTTTTAGCCCTGGGTTTAACCTCTCAGGCAACATACAGGCTGGTTGTTGGGGCTGTATGTACCCTGAGAGGAAGGCCTGCAGACATCACTCTGAAAAACAAAGAAAAAAAAAAAACATACCGCCAGAGTAGTTATATATTTACAGTTGATATTCTCGGATCGGTTAATTGGTAAAGGATGTGATTGCAGCGTTGTCATGGTTTCAGTGCTCCATCACGACATTTCAAGCAATTTTTTTAGCACTTTTTAAGACAAATCTATCTTCTTCCTTCTGTCAGAGGAGACACAAAACCCAATTTCATTATGAAGCGTTACCTGCTAGGTCAATATGAATGTCAATAAGTCACTTTATTTTTTGCCTGTGTAAAGAATAGATCTCATTTTGCACCCCACACATCTGAAATTAACCTGTAACCTTGAATTAAATCAAAAGGCCAAACGTTTTCTCATTCCAGCTTCTCAATAATCAAAGAGAGACTCTCCCTTTGATTATTACAAAGTCAATTTCTCAACAGTTCTTCAGACCAAATAAGTAATTAATTAACGGACACTGATAACATTTTAATAGACTAAACCATCAATCAGTTAATTGAAATCATCAGTTAGGAAGAATATTCTCTGTTTGCTGGCTAAGTTTTTAGATTAATCACCTGAAAATATTTTTCTGATTTCTTTTTTTATCCTGACAAATCAAAGCAAACTCTTTTATTTGTGCTCAGCAGGTGTTTGATGCCTCGAATTGCTTCCAATATTCGCGCAAAGGGGGAAAAAAAGTGTAAGCTGCTGTGGATGAAAGTGTTTCCCAATTAAAATAAAATGAACAATGTTCCTACATTTTTCTTAATTATGCTTGGAGGTTATACTGACTTGATTTAATCTTATTTAATTAGAGAATAACAAAGTCAAAAAAAGCCTTCAGGCAAATGCAGGTTAATCACATTATGCTCTGTATGCTAGGACTGTATTTAAACCATCATGACGGACCGGCTACAGCAGGAAATCTACCGTTCTGTACTTTCCTTCCTCTCAGTATCAGAAGTCAGTCCAAGTTTGAAGCGTCGCTTTCAACTTGGCGTCTCTACTGATCATGCAATCAGCCGTGATGTGCCAGTCCCGCTGAATAGCTTTAACAGGATTGGACCCTCGCCTCGACAGTGACGCACTAAGCCAGTCAAGGTCACTAACAGCATCGCATAAAAGAAGACATCAGTTCTTAATGAAGTCATACATCACATTTAGCATATGGTTCAATTAGTGGCTTCATAGAGATTATTGAGATTATATTATCCCAGTGCATTCATTAGCTAAGCTCCAATAGTCGCCCATCTGATTAAAAGCTGTGAGGGGATTTGCTGCGAGGGATCCAAGCATGGAGGGAGATGGAGACACTGGTAATGTGCGGATGTATCTTCCATGTTGGGCTGTGCGTTTAATCGTGTAAATGGGTGTTGTTTTTTGTTCTGTATACACTTGTGGGTGCTCTCTGTGTTTACATGTGTAAGCGCCAGCCCGTATAGACAGCCCGTGTAGATCTGTCCCCTGTGTCACCATACCGCGTGTGGGTGTGTGCATGCATGGCTAAATTCAGTGTGATGGATAGAGAGGTCATGGAGCGTCTGTTAGATGAGGTGATGAAAGCAGAGAGTTGTGCTGCATTTAGTCGTGATGTGGGTTCCCTGCAATTTAAAGTGATGGCCCGGTTCTCTTTACAGAGACACAATGTGCTTTTCTATTAGAGTGTTCTTATAATGGAAGATATTTTTCCACTGCTGGCCTGATGTGGGACTCATTTTCCAGGTTATGGGCTATGATTGATTTTCTTCTTCTAAATGGTGTTGTTTTCTTCATAGGATACTTGGAATGAAGTTTTTTTTTTGTTTGGATGATTTATGGAAAAAAGTTTTGAAAACTTTGTGTAAGAAAACATTGTGTGAAAAGAACTGTGTCATTAATGGCAGCAGCACTACCAGCGTTTCCCTGAATGATTACAATCAATCAATAAAGCGATGATACTAAAAGTTTTACAGAGAAACACCGTTATTTTACACTGTTAATTTCCCTGAATTATCACAATTGAAAACCTTCAATGAGGTGATGGTACCAATACTTCTACAGAGAAATACTGTTTTTATGGACGTATTATGATCTGAGAAACTTATTTTCACAGTAAGCCATTCACACATACTGAATAAATGATATAGCAATTTATATTAAATTTATTTTGTTAATTCACAGAACTCTTGTTTTGTGGAATTGTATACAAAAATACATCTCTGAAAAAAACAGAAAACTACTGTTAAAATGTTACAAAATAATATAATATTTTCCATTAATGGACATAAATTGCCGTCATACATTTAAAGTTATTTTATGTCTTTTACAAATAAAATAAGAAAAACTTAAACAGAAGTCCAAGAAATCCAAGTGTCAAGTCCCCATGTTAAAAGGCCCAACTTCACAGCAGAAATAAACATGTTTACAGCCTGGTACAAAAACTCTGGTCTCTATAGATAATTTTCTCGTTCATGACAACTGTACTCAATGTGAATTTTATGTTTATGTTAAGATTTAAGGTTATGCATAATTAAATTGCTTGTTTGAGTATCCAGGCTTCAATCAGCCCATCTCAGGTCCACCAGCCACATCTTTGCCCATTTTTAGATTAGGCGGGAGGTGGCAGAGACGGGACTGCCAAGATTGGCAGTGTCCAGAGCCACCACACTCTGAGCTTCACATATGGCTCTTCAGAAACCTGTGGGTGACATTGTGTATCCTTCTACCTGAACTGATCCCATTCATAATTCTGCATGTGAACGAGGACACTTCACTGAGCACCGGACTGTAGATGCCTGTAGGTCATGCTTCAAGTCCAGCTCTTCTTTTAGTCAAACCCAACAACCTGCATTCAGGAAGAGAAACGGCAGCCTTTTGCAGCTAACAACGATTCACAGTACAAAGCATAATAAGCAGCATCACACTGGTGCAAGTTATGCTAATCAGGTGTCCTGTAGCTTTAGCACATGTGGTCGGGGGCGTTCATTTAACGTCATAATCCTCTTCTCTCTGTGGTGCATAACCAAAAAAAAAGAAAAAAAACATTCATAAATTTCCCTATCAGTGTTTTTCTTGGAAAAAACTGAGCTGAATGAAGCAACAGTCTAACCATGCAGACAGTTCAGGCGCTCATTTCTCAACATTAAAAAAAATGATTTGTTTTTCCTGTAAATCGTATGCCATTTTATTTTATTCTTAGCTTCTACTCACATGTCAGTCAGTTGTATAAATGTACACTTTTTGGCCATATCCTACGAATAAAGCCTCCTTAATCTGACACAATGAGAGCAATGCTGCAACTCTTGTGAAACAATATCTGTTCTTTGCAACACGTCTTTGGTTGTTATGTTGAATACAAATGAGCGCGTCGTCTGTCATTAAAATAAATCAGGAAATCTTCAGAGGACTCAGAGGAACGTAAAGTGACCGAGGTCTCTGGGATCGACCTGGAACAGCTGCTCCCCCTGTTGGATGTAAAGACACCCCGCTGTTCTGGATACTTACATGCATTGTTGGACATATTGGGTTCTATGAAAAAGCTGTAAAATGACAACTAATCTTGGAGGCTCAGGTGTGTTTTCCTCTGTGTGATTGCACTGTGCTGTGGGGTCTCTCTCTCTTTTACACACACACACACACTTACAATAAATCACGCCTGACTCCGCTCACCGAGCGACTTGGCCTATCCCGGGGTCATCTCACAATCACCGTTTAATGTTTAACGGCAAAGATGGCTTTGATATCAGCGGCAGATAAAGTGGAATTTCTTGATTGCCTTGGTCAAAGAGGCTCCGCTCACTGAGAAAATGATTTATTGGACACAGGAAGTCGGTGGAGATCAAAGGAGACGGACGAGCCCCCCGACTCACACCGGGGGCCAGGAGCAGGCTGAGGCCTGTCCAATCATTCGCACCAGCGGGGACCCTGTCACCACTGTCACTGCTTTTTAATTGGCCATCGAGAGAGACAGAGAGCAGGAGTGAGAGAGAGAGGTGTGAGGAGGCGGAGAGGAAAGGGAGGGCTGAAGGACCCTGCAGGTCACCAGAGAGCTCAGGCCGGAGCCCATTACTCAGGGAGGAGATAGCAAGGGTCAGCTCCAGAGGAGGGTCGGTGGAACACTGATTGCACCGCCGGCAGAGAGGTTCAATTGAGGCGCATGGAGATTGCTCCTCCGTCCTGTCGTCTGAAATGGAAAGAAGGCGATGGGACGGAGGAGAGGAGCAGCAGAAGGTTGCGGCAGAGGAAGAGAAGGCAAGAGAATTAAAAGCATGGAGGGGAAAAAAAGAGCAAGTATTGATTTTTTATGAGAGAGAAGATTTGCTCCCAAGATTGAGAGCAATATCATATTAAACCCTGTTGCTGGCCCAGAATGAGAAAATAAAGCCTGTGAATCAACCCTCCCTCTCTTGTTTTTTTAATAACTTCCAGCCTGAACTGCTGCACCAGAGAATTACAGCTTGTGAGATAATTGGAAAAACATCAGCCTGCGAATGCTCGTTTGGCAAAGGGACACGCATTATTCATGAGACGTTGTCTAGGTATTGTTGCAAAGAAGAATGAGGTTATAGAAATGAAAGCAGAACTCCTATACTCCCTGAGTAAATGGTCATCGTAACACAAAATGCTAATTAAATAACCACTTGATGTGCATTTAAGTGAAAGACCTTAAAGAACTCTTCAGATGCCGTGCATCAGTTTAAAATACAAAGATGAATTCACGTTTAAAACTGCTGTGTGGCGAGCGAACACATGGTTTTTGTTTTTCATGTGTGGTTCCAAAAGGCTGAATTACTTTCCAGTTTATGGTAATTATTTTAGTCATGAAGATTTGCGGTGTGAGTGCTGGAATCTCTGCTAGCGTGTCCATAGTAAGTACTAGTTTGGTAGTTTGGAGATAGTGACTGAGCATAAAAAATGTTCATGCACAGATAATGAGAATTAAATATTAAAATAGTCAGCCAATGGCAGATTTGTACCAACAGCCTACTTCCTGTGAGCCAGACTATTTCATAAAACAACCTCCATGGCCGAGTAAGCCAATGCAAAAATGGCAAAAACTGCAGTTCCTCAAACAGCCAACTCGAGGCTGGCTTCAGGACTGAGTCAGTCTCCATAAGTCCCCATATTAAAATGTCCAACTTACAGCCTGGTACAAGAAACAGTTTTGGTCTCTATAGCTAATTTTCTTCATAATAACTGTAGTGAGGGTGATTCTTTATAGAACTCACCTGTTCAATTTATATTAAGGCTTAAAGTTATTCATAATTAACAGCATGGCCACTGACAGGTGGGTGCCATGTTTGAGCAACCAGGCTTCATTCAGCCCACCTGCTAAGATAGCAGCAGCCAGAGCTACCACACTCTTCTCTGTGATGTTGTAGGGCTTTTGGGGAATGGGGTTTGTTAAATGCTGAATAAATTAAAATCTTATCGTGACGCATGAAGTGAGCCAAATGACAGCTGTTCCAAGGTTTTCTTCAGGTCCCCCTTGTGCTTTGGCTCTATTTTTCTTTTGCTGTGGAGTCTTGATTCATTTGCACATTCATGCTTTTGAATAAGCCCATGACCCATTCCATGTACTGTACTTGGGTCATGTAAATGACAAGATACACAAATAAAATCATTCACAATGTATTCATTTACTCCTTTACAAGCTTGGAGTTGTATCATTATTTAAGTCTTTTGTCTTATTACAGAGTGAAAAATATTGAAAACCCTGTAGTGCAGGCGTTTGCAGCTCAGACTTACTGCAGTGAAGCCACACCACCCATAATATTAACACTGCATCACATGTGTGTACTGAAACTAATGCAGCAAAAGATTTTGTTTGCCTATCCTCTGCATGCTGGTTTTTATGCAGCACGCCGACTGAGCTCACAGAGTGTAAAGGGGGACAGCAGAGAAATGGGGAAAAATGGAGATTAATGGCTTATGCTTAATTAAAATCTCCAGAAACTAATGGTGGGAAAATTGAAATGTTCCTTAAAGATTAAATTTCCTACTACTGGCTGGTTTCATAGCACAGTGAAGCCGAGTGTGACCATCTTGTGATCTCTTCTATGTATTATAGAATTTCTACATGTAATTGGAAAGTGCTAACGCACATTCTCTTCACGACTTGGTGAGAAAGTGAATCATCCACTTCTCATACAGTGTTTCATTTTTTACTCAAAGATGAACATGTCTGTTATTTCACTACATATTTGATTGCGGTGTTTTAAGGTAGAGTGTGGATTAAAATTGTAAGTGTAATGAAATCTTTTCTGGGCTGATCAATGTCATCGACACTGAAAGAAAAAAATCTCTATTCATGAAGCCCACTTCAAGCTACAGCTCCCATTTTTCCTCCATTAGTAAATCCAATTATGAGTGCTTACACTGGAAATCCAACATTGTCCTAAGTCCATCTCTGAAATTCATGGGCAGAGCTGGACTGTTTGTGTTTAAATGTTTAAAGAACAGCAGTCTCGTCTCTTTTGTTGCTTCATTCACAGCCATGGAGGTTGCCGCTTGGGAAAAGCATCATGAAAATATAGTGTGTACCCTTTTAACAAAACGCTAACAGCCGAACATGAAGCAAGTGCAACAACACAAGATATAGAAACTAGCTAATATTACCTACTAGTCCAACAGCAGTCAGCCCAGCTCAGCGTCTGTCTTTCAGCTTTTTATTTCACCAACAGACGTAAATTCTTACTTCATACTAGAGATATTATGGTTCAGCCAGACTTGTTTTATAACATTGATATTTGTATAGCTGCTGATAAATCTGATGGATTGCTTTACAGCACAAAGCAGGAAGAGGAGGCAAAATTGTGGCTAACATCCAATTATATATTTCCTTCTTAACAGGAAGAGGGCTCTGAGTTTAAACCAGGTGGCTATATAATTGTAAATTTTGATCATAGAAACCTGATTTGGTTTCTCAACAAAACAAAAAATAAAACAGTTCCACCGTTTTGGACTTGTTCTTCCTGTTTACCATGAAATAATAGGAAGTGTCCTTCTTTGGCACAAAACCTGATCCCATTGTTTGGAAATTGGAATAAATCTTCTGGCTTGCTTTGCAGCACCAAAAAGTAAGAGGATACAATGTTTTGGACCTCATCTGATTGTTTACAACTACATCCTGCCTTTGGAAAGTTAGAGCATCTGCTATATTGCTTTTGTAAGACCTGATTGTTTATATGTGAAATGGGAAAACGGGGAAATCACTGAATTGATATCACAAAACAATAAGGCTCTACAATATTGGACCAAATCTGTGGATACAGGAACAGACTTGAAAATAATTAGAACCAATCCAAAGTGTTGACTCAAACAGACCCTGATGGAGAGCCAACACCAACACCAGCAGCGGCATGATGACCCATCAACTGGAAGCCAGTCAGAAAGAATTTCAGTTCACACTTTGATTCACCCCTCAAGAAACTTCGGCAACAACTACCCAGGCCAAAATGTCATTAAAGTATAAGTAAGCTAGCTCCTGGTAGCTGGTGGAAGATGATGTAAGAGGCTTGAGAGAATTTAGAAAGAATCACCGATGTGAAATGGAACTTGCGGTCACCTCAACTACGGTTCACTCACTTGTCATTTAGCCTTTATTTGGAATGACACTGTGGTATTATTTCCATCTACCAGACAATGATTTACCAATCCATTAAAACACAATACATGACAGCATTACGCTTGCAAGCTGACACTGAGAATTTCTGAGAATCACAGAGGACAGAAAGAAAATACCGAACCCAGCTGGTCATCTGGCCATCTGAGGAAGTAATAAGAAACCGAGCAGCAGCTTAGAACACACACACCACATCACAACGTATCATAGACCCCTGCGGTTTCACGTCCCCTCATTTGCCCCCTGTTCTTCAAGATGGATGTTTATCATTATCTGCCATCCCCTGGCGTATGGCTTGGGTCCAGTGACCTTTTTTGGGGCCATTGCCACTGGGGATTACCAATCGATCAAACACTCCAACATCGGCCGCTTGTTGAAAATCTGAAGATGTGTGTGTTCTCTATTACCAGCAGCGAGGAGGCGTAGTGATCGGGTATGCACGTGTGTGGTGAAGATGTGTGCGTCTCCTTGACCGAAGTAATGAGCATACCAAGTGTGTGTGTGTGTGTGTGTGTGTGAGAGAGAGTCTCCTTGACCAGGGTGATGGGTGTATCAACTCACAGAAGGTATTAAAGTTGATGAGGTGATTTAAAGTGAGCAATATGACCAATGGACTGAACAATGGGACCCGGAGGACACCAATACACACACCCACACGCTCTCTCACGCACACAAACAGGTAGGTTTTTTAATAAGGACACCGAAGTTTGATTGATGGGAAATGCATGCCCCTCCTCTGATTCATGTACTGCACCAGGTCGTTACTCTTTCCTTCATATTGAGCTGTAATTTTATCTCTCCAGGGTCAATCATAGGTTCCTCTCCGGCAGGATCGTTCAGAGAGCTCAATATGGTGAATGATGAACGATGAGTGCGCTGTTTGTCAAGGAGTTAAGCAGCAGCGCTGGAAGTTCAGAGGAGACTCCTACAATAGCCACCATCAATACACAAATCTTCCCCCCTCAGCCCCGTGATGAAATATGACCCTATATTTGCCGTAACGATTCACAATATGGTGTCATCAGCGTCATGTAGAGATCTTGTTTGGCCGGAGCGTGTGTTGAGCAGCAGCGCTTTCCTCCACGCGAATGTCTCTCTATTGCTTATTGATGAAATTTGTGAAAAGATTTTAAAGACTGTGTTAACGCTCTGCTGCATGGGCAGTGATGGATTTAACGATGGAAGCAGAGCGTGTGTGCAGTCAATAGATAAATTGGCTGCACAAGAAAAAGAAAAGTCACTTGATTTTTATCAACAGAAAATCTCAAAGATTTGACTGACAAGTGACACAGTAGTGGCCATAGTTTCTGCTTACTAATGTTACATCAGTAAAGTCAAGTATATTTTTATATTAATGCAAGTTTCAGAGTGCAATTCCACTGTGGTCAATATGGACAGCTGTGCATGTGAAGTACAGTGCAGAAATTAGCGAGTCGACAACTTTGCTGACAGCCAAACATCAAGCAAGTGCAGCAACACAAGACATAGCAGGCAGCTAATATTACTGACTAGTCCAACAGCAGTCAGCCCAGCTCACTCTTTCAGCCTGATATTTCACCAAGATCTCACCAACGATTAAATGTCAGTCCAGGATTTACTCTTGTCCGGTGGACACTTACTGGTCACTGTTTCCTTTTATGTTCTTAGCTTCATTAGTCAGCTTACATTGCCTACATTCCCACCATAAAATATCATCCAGTTTCTCCAAAATAGTGAAATAGTTGCTGGTGGTATAGCTCAGTTTGATCCAGCTGCTCTGATGTTTTCAGTAAGTGTAGTACTATGATCTCACCAAACCGCATGGAGGTACATACTGCTATGTAGACTTCACCCTCTGATAGTACCACCGCTACACAATATGAGCTGCATGTTTTAACCATCACCGACAGTAAGTGTGTTTACGTTATTTCATTTACCTTGTGATATAGAGGAGAGCGAAGGTGGCTCAGTATCTATGTTCTTATGTATAATTAGAGCTATTTCCTGCTAACTTCTTTTTTGGCTCTTCTCATTACTGAATAGGAAAATTTGCCGCTGTGTTTATGTTCTGTCATGACTGTGATGAAGAGCGCTGATTGCAGTGAGCAGATTTGCAGCGTAATTGGCTTTGCTCGATGTGTGTTTCTGAAATGGAGAAGATAACTGAGCTGCAGCAGAAATTAAAACTTGGAGGAGGGAAAAAAAATAATAAACGAAAGCAGCCGAAGTTCACTGACATGTCTCTGAGTTTGATGGATACTTCAGCAAAATGCTGCAGCATTGTCATTCTTCACTTCATATTGTCACCGTCTTAACAGAGAGGTGAGGCTTGTGGTATTTCATAACACTGCTGCATGTTTTACACACTGCAAATGCGATGCAATGAATTCAGTGAGCGGTGGGCACAGTGCAGCCTGACATTTCCCTCTGCCTCAACTTGTGTTTTCTCATAGCGGATTCTCCAAGTAGTTCTATGACCGAGGAAAGAACCTTTTGCTGTATGAATTGTCACACTAAATATGTTTCCCATCTGAGGTTGGATATGTAAACAGCTGTATTTCTGACTCCTGATAACTTCATAAATGCATGCAGACATTTACATACACACAGTTTAACAAAGGATCTGCACAACCACCACAATGAAGAATAATCACTGCCTGTCTCCTGGCTGTTCACATACAGAGGATGTTCTTGATTTGACTCACTGTTTAGCATATTTTCTACAACATAGAGATCCTGACCCGCCGGTGCAGAACTGCAGCAACATTCTGGAATTCTACCAGGGCGTAAAGGGGTTGAAGTTTCGTGTACAAATTTAATTAAGTGCATACATAAACAGGTGTTGAAACCAATTTAAAAATTCACACATGGGGAAATGGTATAATAAAGGGTTTTTGGATTCTGGCCTAAAGAACAGAATTTCTGGCACAGGAAACAATGATTTTCGGTTATTCGGTCACGTAACCTAAAAAGCAGAGAATGACTCGTGAATCTTTTGTAAGGCGCTAATAATGTAATCATGGAGCTGCTCAGCTGCTGCATTCTGTCTCTCAGTTTACTCTTCATCCATGTGGTCACAGTCTTAATTGATTTTTGCGTTGCTCGATTCTGGCAGTGATTGAGGCCAATTTCATACATCCCACTGTTTGTTCCCGCTCAAGGCTCGCCGAGCTAAACTTCAAATGTGATCGATTTAAGAAGAGGATTTGCTTGAACATGGGAATATTCAGAGGCAGCTGAGGAGGTTTCCTTCTCCAGCTTCCTGAAAATGTTCATGTGAAGTTGACTGAAAATGAACACGCTGTTCACAGCTCTCCTGGCTGCGAGCAGCATTTTTGTTTTCCTCAGCGAGAACACGCTCGTTCATTTATACTTTCTGACAACTTCCATGTGTGTCAGGTTTGTCGGGATGGGCTGTTATTTGTTACCACTGACCTGAATTCCATCATTTTTCATTGTGTGTGTGTGTGTTTTTTTTATTTTGCTTGTCAGCACTGTGTGATGCTGCTACCTGCAGAAGATTAATGAACAGCAACGGGCTGTTCCTTCAATCGGCAGCGCAGAAACGTGTCTTTATCCTCTCTGAGAGCTTTGATCTGATGAGTGAGTGATAACAATAACTGCCCTCATGCTCCGGCAGCCCTGCAGCTTACCTTAATGCAACAAAATTTTACAAAGTGCCTGGTTCATTCTCAGAGCATGAGGGAGGCAAACTCTGGTTTCATTCAAGAATTCAGAAATGTGTGTTACACAGACCCCGAAAGTGTTCACACATAAAATTAAAGCTACAAAGTTTCCTTTTTAAATTTGTTTAATATCAAACAGCTGACTGCATCTTTCAGACTTACTCTAGACTTTCATATTCTTAAAGGCTGGATTTCACCACGTCTCAGTAAACCTCTCCCCTGAGGCCGAGCGAAATGGCATTCTGCAGAATGAGGCTGTGAAACACCTGCTGCATGATTACATTATGATCTTTGCAACGGCAACATTTAGGTGAAATGTGGCATGATGCAGCTATGTGGCAACATCAGCACCCTTCCCTCAGCCATATGTGTCAGAATAAATAGCACAATGTGTTCTAAAAGAATACGCCACACACCTGCCTGTCAGGGATAAGATATGGTCAGCGCTGTCCCTGAGAAAACTGTGTGTTTTATTAGGCAAACATGTCATCACTCAGACTCGTATACGTTACAGGGTCTGCAACATGATGTCTGTAATGATGAATAGCCCAGTGAGTGCATCCTCCAGTGTAAAGGCCTTGACACGAGGATGAGATTTATGTTAGTGCTACCACTGCTAAATATTCATCTAACACCTACATCATGTAAAATAGGCTGCACACATGACTGGGGTGAAAGGAATGGGTGTGTGATCATGACTAGTTTGTGTGCCTCCCTCTAAAGCTGTGCTTTTTTTTATTCTATTATTGAAGCAATATTTTCACTGTGAGCTCAGCTCGGCTCAGCATCAGAAATATGTCAGTGTTTTTACCACGGTGTTGTGGACTGCTGGGAAGTGGAGGTCTTCAGGCCTGGAGCATGGACCAGTGCTGATGGTGAATGGAACTGGTGCTAGAACTGCGGACAATGTATATTGAAGCTGGAAGCTTAGAAGACTAAAGGAGTGAGTGAGTAAGAGTAAATCCTGGGCTGACTTTTAGTGGTTGGTGAGAGCTTGGTGGAATAAAAGTCTGACAGACAGACACCGAGCTGGGCTGACTGCTGTTGGACTAGTCAGTAATATTAGCTGGCTGCTATGTCTGCTGTTGGTGACCTTGCTTGATGCTTAGCTGTTAGCAGTGCTTATTTTGGTAATATGTAATAATCATCATAAATACACATGTATATGTACATTTCTATGCAGTGTTGCTTTAAGTACATAAATATATGCAAATGTTGGTTTGATTTCATACGTTAAATGTCTGATGGCCCTGCCCTGAGATATGAGATATGTCTGTTGACTCATTTAGTTTGTTGTTGATACTTGTAAGTTGCATACTTATGAGTATTATATATTGTAAACATAGCACCCTAAATCTGACATACTGGGCCTTTTAAATGCAACACACATCAATTGTGGCATATAGTGTTCCTGAATTAATGTGTCATTGAGAGATGTATTCATGGTCGATGTCCTGGTGTCATGATGCCACATGTGGAGCCAGTTTAATGTAGCTGCTGTGAATTTGACAACAGGAAATACACCCGTCCCGTGTCCCGTAATCTGATTGGTTGATGTTTGCTGCAAATGCTGCATGCCATGGGCTACCAAGGTGTGCTGCTCCCGAACCCGAACAAGAAAAAAGCCCATGTAAGTGGGGCAAAATTCCGCCCTCATTTTGATGAGGTGAAACAACAGAACAGGAAAAACAAATGTATGTACCTGAGAGAAGGTTGGCAGGGTGTTCTGTATATCCTGTGAGTTTCATCATTTGTGTGTCTAAATTCCTTAATCCTCGTGAAAAGCATCTCTTAGTCAGAAGGAGCAAAAGTCTTTCCTGAAGCAAAGTACATAATAAAAACTATTTATTTATTTTTTTCTGAAGCAGCATTCAGAGTTAAGCTGTTTGTAGCACTTTGACTGTCACACAATGTTCACTGAAGAGTGATAATGTCTTTTCTAAATCACGTCCTTTTTATTTATTACCCTAGGTTCGGAGGTCATAGAACGCCTTTCCTGCCCTGCACTCAGTCTCCGTCAGCACTTGCAGGCCATGAGCTTTAACATCAGCAGTAAAAATCCTTGGGCACCACTCTCTCTATCAGAGGCACGGGCTACAAACCTGCCGAACAATGAGCCACAGCACTGAGATAAGACACGTGAACTCTCCCACATGGATCAAAGAAAAAAATATGCAACGTTTTGTGCTGACAAATTCAAATGTCAAACGAATACAACATCCCGAGCTTATCGCTTGACAGTCAAACATAAGTGTGAGTCAACAGATAAATGTAGGTTACATACTGAAGTGTACTGAATATTTCCAGGGAGACATGCACTGTCTTTATCTCTTTTGTGACACTCTCATGCCACATGTGCCTTTCCTGCATTCATTTACA
This sequence comes from Nibea coibor, assembly GCA_023373845.1. NCBI lineage: Eukaryota > Metazoa > Chordata > Actinopteri > Sciaenidae > Nibea > Nibea coibor. The sequence continues at coordinate 20,481,818 of CM041725.1, read as the reverse complement.
ACAACATGGTGGAAATGGATTTTACAGATTGTATGTGAATGCAGCAGATTATTGTGATGTGCTTGAGCGACAGGCCGAATTCTACTCTTATATTTCCTCATGAATCAGTCCAGATCCAAGTGCTTATCCACAGTTTACTTACAGTATATAACAGGGCCGCAGTATCTATGACATCACCTACATGTCTCTGAAGAGCCGTTGTGAAACTCAGTGTGGAGGCTCTGGCCGCTTCCATCCATGCAGTCCTGGCAGCTCATCTAAAACTGGGCAAAGACGTGCAGTGTGGGTGGAGTTGAATTCTGGTGCGCTGAATGATGCCTCTTTGCTTAAATAAGCTACCTGGCAGTACACACCTGTCAGTCAAAGTGAACATGCTGTTAATTCTGCATACATTTAAGCCTTAAGATCATTTAAACAGGTCAGTTCTTTAAAAATTCGCCCTCAGTACAGTTGTCATAAACGGGGAATTGGAAAGTGTTTTTTGTACCAGGCTGTAAACATGTTTATTTCTGCTGTGAAGTTGGACATTTGAACATGGGAACTTATGGAGACTGACTCACTTCTGGAGCCAGCCTCAAGTGGACATTTGAGAAACTGCAGTTTTTGGCAGGTTTGCTTCGCTTCACTGCTACTGTAAGTTGATGCTTGAAACAAAATCCGGGTTAGATAGTCTGTAACTAGTTTGTTTATGTGCCATCATATATCATTTCTTTAAATAATTTAAATAAAAACAGAATAACGTGAGCACCAAAATAGTTTAAAAGTTTAATCTCACTAAATCTCAGTTTAAATTGTAAAAATCAGCATGATTGGAGATAAAATGAAAAAGTTTTAATTACGTTGTAGTACAAATAGAGACACTGATCCAGCAAATATTAGACGTGTGCAACTTGAAATCTACTTTATTCAAACCTCTAAAAGTGCCAATTAACAAAAACAGTTTTAGTGTATCAGAGATTAGAATCAACATTTCTTTTCCTTGATCTGAATATTTTTTAAATATTTAGCTGCTGACTCCGGTGTCTTTTCTCCCCTGTCAAAATAAAGTTGAACAAATATATATAAAATCCATACAGATACAGACACTTCATCCTTCATTTTATATGAACATTCAACATACAATGTTTAGTTGTTAGTTGTTTTTATAAGCTATCTCAAATGTTTTTAATTCTATGAATTTGTTGTTTTTTGGAAGTAATTCTGCTTAAAAAATAGTGATTGAACAGCCCTATTGTTATTAGAAGAAATGAAAGGAACTGTTATGATTTATGTTAGAATAAAACATAAGCCACATGCCATCTTGTGATTGGTCCTTGGCAGGCAGGATGTCTTTATCCTCGATAAGAAACAGCAGACCAGCAGATTCCTTCATTCTCTTTCTCCTTGTCTCTCCTCCTTCCAGTCACCTTCCCACCATTCTCTCTCTCATCCCTCTCACCTTTTCCTCCTCCCTCTCTCCCTCTCTCTGTCTTCCTCTCTGTCTCCCCTCATAAGACGTTTCTCGCAGTGGGTCTGTTTTGATTCCGCCAGCCACACGTCAACTTCGGCTTTCCCTCCCGTCCATCACTGCCTGCCGCCGCACACATATGCATTAAATATCAAGCCTTGTGGGAGGAAAGAGTCGCAGAATACGATGCTGGGGGGTTTGAGTTCACTTGGCAGTTCTGAAGGGAATCTCTCTCTCTCGCCTGATGATTAAGGCCAGTTCTCAGTCTATGTAAGCCGGGACAGTTGATGAAGCAGCGAGAAGCGGTTATGGAGGAGCTTTTAATATTTCCCTGATGTAAAAGCACCAAGGGAGTGTTTGAATATTGTATTAAAGCACACCGACACAGGCACACACACACTCACGCAGATGCGGGCATATCCATCCTGCTGCATGCACGCGCACACACACATAAACAAATGCTCTCATCGGCTGCAACATGCACAAGCCCGAACACACAAGGTAATGAGATTAGCATTCTGATGTTCTTGGAAAATTGGAGGATTGCGAGAGTGGAGGGGGAAAAAATGAGGAAAAAGCAGAGTCCCTTTGGAATAGAGCTGAAGCAGCAGCGATGACACACTTTTCAGGCAGACGGAGCAGCAAACATCTTCATACTCAAACTTCTTTTAATTAACTGCTACTTTTTTTTCCCCCCGTGCTGAACCAAAGGTGAAGGGGTGGGGCAGTTTCTCAACATGTATTTCACGTATTTGCACGCTTCAATGGCGCTGACGGATCGGCAGCTGGAGCTGGAGCTTGGCTTGATAATTGAGCTATCAGGTTGTGCTTTGATGTGTGTACATACGGGCTTATGCAACAGGCAGCTTAGCTGTTGACACCTCTGTAAATCTCTCCCTCTGTTGTGCTTTCACCCATAAATATTACATGAATATCGCACCGATATCCTTGTACCCCCCCCCCCCCCCCCCCCCAAAAAAAAAGTCATCCTCTCAGCCATTCACAAAAGGACTTGGTGGCATTTTTGACAGTTTTTTTTTTTCCATACATATTCAGCAGTTTGACTTGGACCCAGGGTCATGAAGTGATACCTGGGGGACAGTGTCAACTGACAAGTGGAGTGAGGCAGGAGAAAAAGTAGCAATACAAAGCCTTTACATTACAGAGCGACGTGCGGTACGATGGCAGCTGTGGACACATAATCTGAACAGGTGTCCTCTTTGTTCCAACAGATGCAGCAGTTGTATTAGTCCCAGTTTTACCACTTTAATTAAATACAGCCTTACTGCTGCAGCTTTAAGCAAAAACTCACTTAAAAAAAAAAAAAAGTGACAGTCAGGATGTGGCTGCGAGTTGATAGAGAGACATAAGTTTGTTGTGACAGTTTGAGGATAGAGCTGCTGCAGCACTAATGGAGGATGGATGTTGAATTGATGCGTGATGGGTGACAGCCCGCTGGATACCGCCACACATTAATATTCCCATCCCAAGCCGTTCTTCATCATTGTGACATAAGCCATTCAGTGCTAATTAAAAAATGAGTTGTGATGTATGTGCTTACGTGATATTGTTAAGGCGTCATAAATAACTGATGAAAGCTGATGGATTCATTACTGTATGTGTAGAGCGCTGGATGTGGAGACAGACTTTCATGTTTTCTTTCTTTCTTTGTTTTTTTTGGATTATTGACTTTCATAGATGCAGTCAGATTCTGGTATCCCTCACACTGTATGGAGCCATGATGAATTTTGGCGTCAGTACAAACAACAATCAAAATGTGCGGCGCCGGACGTCAACTGCAATGTCCTCTGTCTGCTGTGAAATCTGGAATGAAATTCTCCCAATAGATACTTTAAATAAATATAGAGATAATAATATTGGCTTGTCATGGATAGATTTCTTTCAGTCACTAACAATGTGTCCCATTACAGAGATGCTGTATGTCATTTACAAACACTATCCCACGTTCACTTCTTATTAATTGACTCTACATATTTGCGCCACAAAAATACAATACAGATGATCCTTAATGACCTAATCTTATGGCTGCTAGCTTGTAGTTTGTCCCGGGCGTTGCTCTGTGAGGTCAGCGTTTCAGAAGAGTTTTTTTATTTTTTTTATTTTTCCTTGATTTATGTGCTTCCCCCATAAGTAAATGGGCTACGTATTTAAATTGTTTCTCTTTTGTCTGTTTTCTTACGGTCTGGAGTCTGCACAGGGTATTTTATTTTGACTGGAGTCTCTCTGCCGTTTCGATGTCAGACTCCTGGCCAGCTTGACCTGCTCTGTGCCGCTTGACGTGGAGTATTCTCTGCAGAGCAGAACAGGGCGGCGGTGAGAGAGGCGCTTCTGAAAGCTGCTGAGCTGCTTCTGGAGGAATCACAAGCATTGTCTAGAACGGCTGTGATTATTTCCTTAGTATGTGAAATATCAGTGTGAACATGCCCATCATAGTTCCTCAGAACATAGATGACTGGAACACTGGAAACAGAGGTTACTGTATTTTTTATTCACCATTTTTCTGCTCTACTGTGTTCTGCTGATTACGTATTTTGATTAAACCTATGTTGCAGAAAGAATATTGGCGTTCCATGTAGCATTTTACACATTTTGAATATCAGTGTGGCTCAAAATGTTGGTGAACAGAGGCAGAAGATTAGGTTTGTAGCCGTGAGCAGTAACTCCTGAAATAAACTGACAGTGAAATATGAAACAGAGACAACACAGGAAACAACTTTGCTGAAGTAATAATACAGGAGGAAAGTGATTTAGAAGTGACCCTGGTACCATTTCTACAGCAGCCAAACAGAAAAAAACAACACAACATGTTTTTCTTCAATAAATGATCTAAAGAGACAGAACAGAGAGACTATTTCATGGCAGCAGATGTGGAGTATGGATGAGGAGATGAATGCATCACAGCAACAGTTTCACAACTAGGAATACTGTCCAATGCAAGAATTCATCACTGTTTCCAGGTCACTGCAAGATACATCCTAAAAGAAAATAAAAAAATAAACATCCAAGCTTGCTTTCTATAATCTCTCTACCGGGGTGTCGTGTTCGCTTTAGGGGCTGTCTGCCGAGATGGATCAAGGGTGCGTCAGGCGGTTCGAGGAGTTCAAATATTTGACACTTTAGTCAAACATTTTCTTCAGGTCTGTCACAGAGACGTCGCTCTGAAGAGATTTGTCATTCCTTGTCCTTGTCATCACAGCCAGGCTGCTGTGACTGGAGCAGCACTTACAATATGGTAGGTGGGGAGGACTGCAGTACCATTGCTATAATATAGTCAACCGCTGAATTGTGTTTTCTATATCATTTAGCAGCCCTCCTTTGGAAAACAACCTCATTATAATTCCTGCTTATCCACGACGATCTTGTAATTGGAAACTAAAATGTTCTCACCTAGTATGAAATTGTATTAGGGCCTAAGTGGATTTTATTATCATGGCGGGGATATTAAAATGTAATAGAAAAATCAGCGCACTGCTATGGCTGTGCTTTAAGCAATTAATTTAGGCATTGTTTTCTTTGTCGTCACCCGCCGTTGTCCTACGAGTTAACTTAGAATGTAAAGCTATTATGTTGCTTTGTGAGCTACACTGAACTGGGTATGGCAGCTGAAGGAGGACAATTTTGGTTTGGCTATACAAAAATTGCAATAACGTGAAATAAAAAAAAAAAAGTAAAATTATTAAAACATAAATTAAGACACACTTTATTATTTATTAAAATAGAATAAACCACTGAAGCTGCACTAATCAGTGTTTTTGTGTTAAGAAAGGGTCAAATGAATGTGATGTAATGTTAAAGGTGTATGAGTAAAAGCATTTTAGCCTCTTTCAGCTCATTGTTTTGATCTTATGCTATATAGCTCCACCTTCATCCACCTTGTTCGCAGAGTAGCATTTTGCTGTTTTTAGCAAAATCACTCTTGAGCCTATGTTACACTACCTGCAATGACACAATGTTAGCATTTAGCTGTTGAACAAGGGGCAATGTGTAATTCCTGACACATGCTCCAGAACAACAACAGGGGGCAGAATTTCACCTTTTCATGCTCTCAATGTGTTAATACCGTTACCGTTAATACCAAGATTGCTTACAGTTGGACACAAGTAATGAACCCAAAATAAACATATTTCGATAAATGAATCAAAAGGATGCTGAAATAACTCCATCATGACTTTGTCAGGTCTGTCCACAGAATGCAAGCAAAGCAAGTTTATTTTCTGAATAAAGTTTGGGTCAATGAAGGCAATGCTTATATGCCTAGTTCACAAAATACAACCAAAAATACAACCAATTTCCAAGCAGCCTCCATTTTGTCTGGTCTAGTTCCATTGAGCAGATATAGTATCAACAGTAGATCTCTGCAGCCAGAGTGAAGGAAAAGAAAAGAAACTCTGAGCTTTTTTTCCTTACTGCTGGTGAACAGCTCAGACCAGACTTTGGCCCCAATCATACATATTTCCTTCCCAAGTAGTTTAAGTGCCAGATAGAGATCCAGTTGGTGGAGGCCAAAACAGAGCTAAACAGAGTAAATAACCCACAACTCCAAATGCTAATGGTAATATTTCTCCATGTCTACCAAATGTAAATGAACAAGTCTTACATGTAACGACTCTCTGAGGTGATAAAATGTGAATATGGTGTTGTTCCACCCACAACATTAAACTGAAGCACTACACTATGTGTCATATTAGCATTATTCATTGTCAGGGTATGTAAATAAGTTTGAATTTGTTGAGATATATTGTGTGAACAGATTCATAGATTGTTCTCAGCTTGGTTTGCTTCCACATGGTCAAATATCAGTTTATGCCAGTTTTATTATTTGACTTGACACTGAATTTAGTCTAGTTTGCGTAGAAGAATGACTAATAAAAGAAATTTGTGATCTGAAATTAGCAAATTTGGCTCCTTGTTTTAGCTTGTATTTTATTTCAAGTTCAGTGAAAATCGGCAGTGTGTGTTACTGTAGCTTTGTCCTGATCAGATCTCTTCCCTATTTGTCCCTCCTGAACATTTTCCCCAAGATTTCATCGTAGTTTTTGTGATAATATACTTTAGTCATCAATTTAATGAGTCAACATAATATTTTTCATCATAGTTTTCATCAATATATTTTCATTGACCAAAACTATGACCAGAATGATGTTACATAATAAACACTGGTTTATGCAGCTTTAATCGGGTAGTTTCTCTTTTGAAAAACTAAATCACATCTTTCAGTGTAATCTTGTTATGCTGTAAATCCACCGAGTTTAGGATGACTGTGTTGTTCAGGTTTACCTGCCAGTGCAGGATATTATATGGCTGTAATAATGCCACACACGCCACCAGTGGACATGCCTAGAGTCTTACACTTCTCTTCGACAGATTCATTATCTCCTCTTGTCTTTTTCCTTCCTCTCCTTCACCCCTCCTGCACTCCCTCACTCTATCTCGTCCCTTTTCTCTCATTCTGTGGCCTCATCTATCATCTTTCTTCTTTCTCCCCCAGCTTCTTCTCTTTTTGTCTTCCTCCCTGTCCTCTCTCTCTCTCTCTCTATTTCAGTAAGGCTTTGCTGTGGCCCCTGGGCCCTTCATTACTTTGTCGTTGTGCAGTGGCCACTCCTTTCGACCTGGCGCCACTCTGGGATTAGTGTTATCTTCATCTCTGTCACTTGCTTATCTATTTTCGAGACTCTTGAAATAAAGCTCGGCCAGACGTGTGATGTACTTCAGATTACCGGAGGCGGGAGGCAGGTATGGAAATCCTCCACCGATTAGATGCCCTTCTTCAGTCTGAGAGAGATGTGCACAGACTGCTGGTGCAAGCATCTTACAGATCCACTGATACACTCTAAATCCCAAGTCCAGGGAAGGTGAGGGAAAGTTTGTGCTTCGACTTTTTTGCTGCTGTGCCTAAAAAAATGTTTTAAAAAGCCTGAAACTAAAACATATATTACTACACTACACATGAGATAGTAACACATATCTATGCCATTATTCAGCTAACAAAACATATCACATGCTGATGAATTCGATTATTATTATTTTTTAATATTTACCGCAGATGCTCTGCACTCACCAATGGACATGCATAGAACAAAACCATTCAAAGAAACTGGGGTGAAGGACAGAAATCTGGACCAACATCATTTTAATTCATCATTCTAGCAGGTCACTCAGTTCCCTACATTATGAATTCATTGTATTGTTACATCAATGCTCCCAGTTGTTGAACTGGAGTGTCTGTTTGTCTTTGAAGCATTTCTTTAAACCATCCTTTGTGTGTTTTGTTTTCAGGATAATGTTTCAGTATCCACTTTTGATTATATGTGCATCAAAACATGCTGTGTGTTCATAGTACTACCAGTGTTGTACTTTTAAATGCTTACTGGCTGAGCACTGTTCATACACATCCATCCATCCATTATCTGTAACCACCTATCCTCGCCAGGGTCACGGTGGGGCTGGAGCCGATCCCAGCTGACACAATGGACAAGTTGCCAGCTCATCACAGGGCACTCTCCATGAACTTGCTTGGGAAAATGAAATTCTAAGAAAATCTGAGAGCTGCATTAGTCGCATTTTGTTCTTGTTTTTGGCCACATGGGGTCAGATCTCCACATTAATGAGTGAATCGAAACTGTAGTTCTGAGCTATCATACCAAAACGATGAGCTAAAAAGCACTAAAGATCTTTTCACTACGAGCAGCCCTTCACACATTTCAGGTCATTTGATCTTTTTTTGTATAATTGCTTTAAGTTCAACACACAGTACAGAAGTAAATGTGTGCCAGCAGTGGTAGATAGCATCATAGTGTATCTTGACCTGGCTTTGAGCGTCAACTCGTGTGTCAGTGTTTGGACAGAAATCCAGAGCTGCTCGTGGTTATGAAAGACTGATAGACTGATGAAAGATTAATTTTGTGTTGCACTCCTGCCCTGTCACCTCATCATAGTTATTTCCATGATATGACATTCACCAAAATAATTAGTGATGAATGACTGTTGATGATTTATGAATGAGCAGAGATGAAAGCATTCACCAGCAGCTGATTTATGACTTATTTAGTTTTTAAAGCCGATTTGTCCTTTTTACTCGCATCCTTTCACCTTTTACTCTCCTACTTACTTATTTATAAAGCCGTCGGCTGGTTATTATGTATTAATAACAAGAGCTTATCGACAGTAACACACCCTCGCTGTCCTGTCTACTTCACAGTATTTTAACAGAAATGACTTTTTGTCCATGAACACTCTGAGAGCCTCTTTACTGTCGGTCTGGTGAAAATGGGAATGAAACAGTGAGACACAGGTAGCATGTACAGAACGTGAACAGCCTTTGTGCCAGTTTACGTCTGTAACATATTTGACATCCTGGAAATGAGAGTCAACAATCAACTGTAACAGTTGACCCTTCATGTATAGAAAGGAAGGACATAGTTTACAGCTAAATATATAGAACAAGGCTGTCTTTAAACACTGCTATCATGTCCTGGTGCCTTTTTTTTTGTTATGGCAATTTATATTATAAATGTATGATGTAATCATCACAGAGTTTTGTTAATGATTGAAAAAAATCATTTGATAAATCTAAAAAAAATAATCTAGTATTTACCTGAACTTTAGATATCTGTCCACACCATGCTGCTCATTGGTAGTTTTTTCCAATATATTTGTATGTATGTATGTAAAGACCTATCAATGAAGTAAGTACAAGTGAATGACCGGGATGGATGGTGTGGTTTTGTTCAGTTTTTGATCCTGTGCACCTGCTGATTCAAGTATGCAGGAACCTTTTGGCACTTTTTCTTGCACAGCAACACACGGCAGCGAGGAGCTAACAGACGGAAAACAAATGAGGTCAAGCAAAGCAAGATGTCGGTATTGTGATAGAACCTTTGATGTTACGCCAAACTGACTTCTCAGAACAATGCCTGTTTCTGACTCACAATCGCTGGTAATTTTATGATTCTATCAACGAACTAAACTCTAAATACTTGAAGCAAGTGTGAATCAGTTATGGGATGTCAATGAACATTGGCATGAATCCAATATTCACGGTGCTAAGTGTACCACTTTCATCACTAGCTAGTGGCTTAACTTTGTCAGAATGCGTAGTGCTGTGGGACATGTGGTGCATGCAAACTGTAAAACAAACTATTGAACTGAAAGAAAGCAGCAGGTGCGCAGAATGCCCATGTTATAACCCAGCTCGTTAAGGGAAAAGGAAGCAAAATCAAACCAGATGTACTCGGAAAAATAAAGTTATTTATTGCCAAAAATTCATATTAATATTTCGGGAAAAGAGTGAGGCAGGCTACAAGGGACAAAGGGCAAGTGGATGCTGTTCAAACCACGTTTTAACTTTGTGAACAAAACCAAAAAGGAATGAACATTCTCCCTACCTAACTTTTACCAAACAAGCAAAAAACTTGAAAGCAGCACACCATGGTGATTCATATTTCACGATGGATTTCTGTGTATGTATCACCAGTAGTTTCACTATACCTGGCCCAGTCCTCAGCAAACAAGTTAATTTGATAATTAACGTTCACAATTTTACACCAAGAGGCATGTTGCCTGTCAGGCTGTCCACATTTTAGTAAGCTACTCCCCCAAAGGACCGTCCAGCTCTTCAGGAAGCAAAGATGATGCCAATCAAGAAGAAGGAACCACACACCTAGCTCAACATGCACAAACACTACAAGAAAAGTTGGTCTTCGTTGCAGCCGTAACAGCCCAGCATGGAGGACTCTGCACTGTCACGTGTTTTCCATGAGTGATTTTAACAGCATTGAGACAGGGACAAATGTGGTCTAATGTTAGACACAATGACAGCAGAGATGTATGGGCAGATATTTCAGCCCTGCAGTGTTCAGGTCACGATACGCAGGTAGAATTTTGATGCAGTTTGAGTGGGTCACGGCTTTCAGCAAATACAGTATGTAGTTCCTGGGTCAAAATCACAGAGGAGGAGCACAAAGGTGTCATGAAAAATATCTTCCCCATTTGCACTACATCATAATGTTAAACACAGGTCCATTGTTCATCATGCAAATTTATGGCTACAGCTGACTGCTTCTCCTAAAAGTCTGCAGCACGATTTATACACCCTGTTTCATGTTGCCAATGATAGCAAGTGAATACCGAAGAAAGAGAGAGGCCGTGAGAGAGAAAAGAGTGTGAGAAAGAGGTGACAGAAGGGTTCAGCGTCTAAATTTAGGGCCCCAACGTATCCAACACCCACACACACAACCCGAGTCAACCTCAGGCAGCCATCAAAAAAAAAAAAAGGAGAGAGAGAGAAGCTTTTTACGTGGAAATTGTTACCTGATTTATAGTTTTTCATTAGCTGAAGGACGGTGTTTGGCTCTGTTTTGATTTCCCACTTTTCTCCTCTGGCTGGCTTCATGACTCATCATCTCCCCGTCCTGCTTCACCTACGGGCAAACATCTGCCGGGCTCGGATTAAGCAGAACGGAAGCGCGATTAAATGGCTTTGGCAACTGTCTTCTCACACATCTTAATAGAATTCACAAGCCTTTCCCCCCTCTCGCTCTGTTTAAGGCAAAATCCAGCTCCAGTCTTGGATGTTTCTTTTTTTTTTCTTCCTTTCATTCATCTGAAGTGAGCGGCTTCTTTGAGTCGACAACTGGCTTACTGCGCTCATGGGCAGGGCAGAGCAGATTAGTCAATTAAATGAAGCCATGGAGGAAAAAAGGGGCTCAGTTTATGCTCATCCTTAAGCCTCTATTCTGTTGCTCTAAGAAGCCACTGAGGGAAATCAAATGACCATGATTGTTGGGGAAAGTGAAGAAAGCAAACACGTGTTTGAACAAACTCTCCGTAATGACACAAATTGAAAGAAAATAACTTTCACCACTTGGCAGACATCAGTTCACACACGGCTCCTCGAGCCTCCTCAAGACAGAGGTTACACTCTTTCCTCTTTTTCCTCTCTTCGTCTGACACTTAGAGTTAAAAGTGACGTTACAGGTTAAGATTTCCTATCACAAACATTGGATGAGCATATAAAATATAAGAATATAAACTGGCTGAAGATTAAACCAATGGTAACTCTTTGGGTGTGACTGTGAAATGACTGTGAAAGTGTCTGAGTTGTAAACTAGAAGCAAACAGAAATTTCCCTTCTGAACATAACACCCCGTTTTACAACTGTAAACTCCCAGACTGGGACTCAACCCCCGGGTTGGGATACACACGACTTTTACAAGTCCATAAAGGCTACACCTTGACCAGCTACAACCTGTAAATTCAATTCAGTGTTAAAGAGTTCACCATTTTAGAAAAGAGCTTTTTTTGCTTTCTTGCCAAGAGTTAGGTGATACCACTCTCCCGTACTACCATGTGCGCTGTAAATATAAAGCTACAATCATCTTACCGTAGGATAAAGACTGAAGAAGAAATGATTTTTTTTACACACAGGATCAAATTACAACCACATACACACAAAGAGCTTATAAACATGCAAATATGGAGGGATGGTCGAGTGATGGGCAGCCATGTAGTGGATGGGAGCAGTTATGCCTTGCTCAAGGGCAGCCTGGCAGTGCCCAAGAGGTAAACTGGCACCTCTTAAGCTACCAGTCCATGATCTATATTGCAGACCGTGCTCGACTTAAGCTATATCCCTTAGGTCCCCAAGCCAAGTCCCCACAGAATAAGCTATTGCCGCCCCAGGTGGATGGGAAAAGAGGAAACCGCTAGCGTGGCTCTGCCTACCAAGTACCCAGCCATTCGTTTTTGTCATATTAAACAAACAAGATAAAATGTGTCAGCTTAATTTGTAAGATTTCAAGTTGCTGGTGGTTGAATTTATTACTTTTATGCCAGGCTAGTTTTGTCCCCATATTTCAGTTTTTATGCTAAGCTAAGCTAACTGGCCTAGTAGCTTTTTCCAAAAATGTGGAATTGCTATTATAAAAATCCAATAATGTGACAAATAATAATGCTTCAGAATATTTTAATCTGGCTGTACTGGTGCATTTACTAAAGTAAATGACCTTTCTATTTTCTTCAAACACTGAAGAACAAACATCTTTTTGCATTTGATAATTGAAGAGCAGACTCTCCATAATAATCCCTTTGACGCAGTTGCGATGCACCGCTACAATGAAGCTGAAATTGAGTTTGAAGCATGATTATTCATCAGCAAAGAGCTCAATATAGATTATTTACAAACGGGCATGAATTTTGAATCACAATAAGCGCAGAATGAATCATTTTAATACCAACTTTCCACAAGCAAAGAAAAAGGCTCAGTAATAATAGAGAAGATAATTACAGCCCTCTTTGTCGACTGCAGGCAGGATAAAGCAGCATTGTTGCGGCAAAGATCCTTAACTAGCTGCATGTCTGCGACAGACTTGCTTAAAGGTCAGGCCATTGTGTGAAATTAGCAAAGACAGAAAGGTCATTGAGATTGTTCCCGGCTAATAGATAAGCCCCGAGGCCTTAATGGGTTCATGTTTTCTCTTTCTATCAAAGGAGGATAATGCACACAAGCTGGCCCTGCTGTTTCCTATGGACTTCCACACACACACACACACACACACACACACACACACACACAGGAACATTTACCCACAGATGCGCTAAGACAGAAAAAAACATCCACACATAAAGCGTGTAAAAATGGGGCGATGAGGTTCTTAGTCTGAGGTTGAGCAAGTTAATGAATAAGAGATGAAATATAAATTATTGTACAATGGTTTGCGCCTCAGCTTTTACCGCTGTGTGTCTGTGTCTGTGTGTCCCTGATTCCAATTTCAGGCCTTTAAGCAGCACAGAGATAAAGGAGGTGTGTTCAGGAAGCTGTGCTTAGTCCAGAAGCAGCCGGAGTGCATGTCAGACTAATAAATCATCTCTTTTGTAACCACATAGAAGAAACACAACGCCAACGCTGATTCATTTTGAAATGAATGACTGGAAATGAAAGAGGATTGGCTGATTCTATCAGGATCGTGCTTTTCATTGACCTGCAAGAGAACACGCTCCCAGATTAGACAAGATAGTTTTGTTGACTTGTCTTAGATGTTTTTTTTTTTTTTTTAAAGAAGTCCAAAACTTGTATTGTATTCAGTTACAGTTTCTTTGGGACGTTCTGTTCTCTTGGCGAATGGACCGGTTTTCTTACAGTATGTATTGAATAAAAACTCCTTTTAAGATTGATTGAAAAAGTAGAAGTGGCCCAAAAATCATTATTTTTGTTACAGGATTTCTCTTCTTGGTTGCTACCCAGCAGTAGCAAAAAATAAAGTGTTCGTTTTCTGAGTTAGAGTTAATAATCAGTGACATTTATTGAGCCAGAATATGAGAGAAAATCAAAGATATTCAGCTCTGAGTAGTGCAAATTATATTTCAAACTTTAACAAAAGCTATCAAACTTTCTTTGTGCAATTTCATATAAAAGTAGATTTTATTTGTAGGAAGCACAAGGAGTTATTATCTCGAGGGTGTCAGGGGTATATTTAGTGAGAAGAGTGGAACTAGCTGTCCAGGGTGCAAATATATGCAGAGCCTTCAAAAACATGGAATACATTTTCATTTTATCTGCAATTTTTTTTATTAACTTCATAAGTGAATTATTAATGCTGCTGAATAAACTATTTTAGAGTGTCTGAAACAATATTAGAACCCCCACTCCCCCCCACTCCCCAAAGGTAGGACACATGCTGTATGGGTTGTCTCAAAATGCAGTAATTGCCATGATGGGTGCATGAGAACCAAGCAGAACTTCAAGGCTAATACACACACCCACCCACCCACACACACACACACACACACACACACACACACTTTCAATAGCTTAATTCAGACTATCAAAAAAAGAATCTGAGGGCTGTGGACAAAATCCAGCACTTTAATATTGACAGCTAATTGCTTAGCTTATCTTGCTGATGAATTAAGTAGCTTCTTATGCAGAATGTGAGACAAGGTGAGCTGAACTAAAGGATTTATGAAGTACTACCTGCAGCAAATGACAATGAAAGCACTTTTACATTCAGTGGGTAACTTCTAAATATTTTCAAGCTGTACCTTATTCTCCTGTGTTTTTGTGTCAACGTGACAAATGAGGACCACATATTTTGAATTTGGTTCAGTATTGAGTGAGAGTGCTGCAGCTTGCAACATAATCCTCACGGGCAATTACACACCCACAAAATCCGTCCAGTAAAAGTGTTGGACGACGTTAGAGAGACGACGTATCCCGCATTGTTTGATCCGGTCTGTGGAATCGCAGCACCCGCAGAAACACCACCCGGAGCTCTGCAGGAGCTTCTCCTCTGCCTGATCCGCACCCTTCCTCTACCCCTCTTGTAGGTGGTCTTCGTCTTTGCGAAGCCATTGATTTCAAAGACCTCAGCCACATTGTTAATATTCAGCCAGGACACTGAAGATCTGTGCTACACAACAAAGTCCCCAACTCTGTTCCTGCAGCAAGTTGCTTCTCCTCTCCTGAGATTTCAGAACGAGACGTCTCCTTGAGCGAGACTTGGTTAGACACGCAGCGGATCAACTAAAAGGATCAGAACATGTTTCGACCGTAGGGTTGCGTTGACTTGTTGTCCCCATTAGTCACTTTGACACAAAAACACGGAAAAATAAGGTCCAGGTTAAAAAAAATACAGAAGTTACCCTTTAAACGTCCCCTGTGGTGGTTTCTGTGATGGGGTCCTCGTTAAATTTGCAACTCGCACAAGGTTGCTCATGCGCACACACTATTTTTGGTCTTGTGTTGTGCTATACCACTGATCGACAGTGGAAGTAGCGATGTGTCCGCAAAGACAGTGAAGAAGACAACCGCTAGCAGGTAAACATGGACAGAAAAGACAAAGATAGAAAAGATAAAAGATTTACTGAATGTGAGCAGCTTTTGTTTATCGACTAAAAAACAGTAATGTTGAAGTATTAAGTTGTCATTCATTATGAAAGTACAGTAATCCCTCTTGACAGGTCTTTATTCATATATAGGGCCCTTGCAGTCAGCATGCAGCATACAGATCCCTCCATCCTTTGAGCCGTTATTCACATAAGGAAAACCAAAAAAAGCTGAAACTACATCTGTGCAGAACCTAAAGTCTCCGGCTTCAGCTGCTCCTAATCACTCTCTTTTTCTTAATGGGATAATACCATGTAATAGGAGCCCATTATCACCTCCTCTGCAGTAACAGTTTCTCTCAGGATGTACCAGAAAGCAAAGTCAGTGATGGTTTTTGGGAAATAGTTCTAACAGGATCCAGCTCAGACTCAGACTGGCTTTCCACTGCTTTTTGGAAAGAAAGAACAATAGCTTACACAGAGGAAATATCACCTGCTCCTCTGACATCAGATAAATGGCCTCTTCTCTATAGTGCAGCAAATTAAGTTACTTGTAGTATTATTTGAAGTGGAAAGTGGCTGTGAGGCCAATTACTGCTTTGTATAAAGCATGTGTATGTTAGATATGAGGGAAATCTTCTGTGACTCACCTACTGCAGTAAGAAATGTCACTAATTATGAATGTCTCATCCAGGAGGTGAATATAATAGAGCTGCCAGCTCAGATACAAATATGATGAAGTTAAATCTGTATTTTTTTTTTCGACCAAGTTCAACTGAAGTGTGAAAAATCAAAAAGTTTTTTGTGTTTCTCAGCTGATTAAAACTTTGTGTCTACAGTATGTCTAATTTTCACTCTATATTACTCATCTGGACAAACCTTTAACAGCAGCATAAAATCAATTAATAAATAACGTTTTGTTTCGTCAGTTGATGAAAAGCCGTCCATGATGTAACAGCCGAGGTGTAATTGAGGAATCTGAACTGGCTTCTTTTTACTCCGCTCAGCAGAGACACAGCCTGTAGTGATGAATAAAGCTGCACTCATGGGAGCCAAAGACAGCAACTGTGGTGATTTCTGGGATATGGGACAATTTCTGTCTCACAGCTCCGAGCCCTATATTCAAATACAACTCATTTGCATGTGGCATCTCAAATAAAGGACAAGATTTTTTTTCACATGCAAGAAGGATTCAGAGACCTGAGACTCAAAGAGAGCCGTTTATATTATCAATAATTATTAAATACTTTAAAGAAATGAGCATTCAGTGTAAAACTGGGACACATTATGTGACATATATCACTAATATTATTACACTTGCATATGACTAATACATTTCTTAGATCATTGTGCCGCCGGTGGCCGAGCCTCATTGTCTTTAATAGGCAACAGTGAGCAGCTGAGGAGCTCCTTGGGGTGCCTTCGCCTCCTGCTTTTCACAGAAGAGTCACAGCAGGATGGTGCAGAAACTTCCTGGAAAATAAAAGTAGTTGGTCTGTAGAGGATTATATAATGCCTGGGTTAAAATAGAGACATACACACACAAACTTTGATTTTTATCAACACAGATGAATAATGGAATTAGTTAGTTTCGATTGCTCTGGATAGATCGATCAGCAATCAGGGATGTATTCAAGTCTTGTTGTCAGTTTTATAATTTGTACAGTTAAAGTTAGATTTCTTAAAGCTGCATTAAGAACTTTTTGACCACCAGGGGGCAGAACAGTAAAAAAAAACAAAACAAAAAAAAAAACCAAACAAACAAAAACCCACATTCCCTGAAATATCATTCTCTTATGAATCTGGATTAGAGCCTTGTTTTTTCCAATATCCATCCATCGTTTTCTTTTAGTTTCTCATTTAGCTTCACCAGACACTCCATTCTGAGCTAATGCGATTGTTGCTACAAACCCATTTCTTGTGCACAGGCTATTATGGACTGTTAGATAAGTGTTTTTATTCATGAATTTAATTTAATGTGTCTGTTTTCAGTGCGCACAATAGTTAAGGCTTCAGGATTAAAGTGCAGAAATAACAAAAGTGCTTGAAGTAAGAATAAAAATCTGCGTCCATACTAAATTAACCACTTACCTTCAGTTTGCATAGCCTCATTGTTATCATTACCTTGTAGATAATTAGCTAGATTAGCTAAAATAGAATTACCTAAATGATCCCAGTAACATAGAATTAATCCTCATCTGACAAGGAATCATATAAAATGCAATAATGGGTAATTCCAGTTTATCTTAGTTTTGTTATTTTGATATCTGGCCATCATTTCAAATGGTTCTTAAATAACAAGAGTACATAAGGTGTTGCTGGTAGTGAAGATTGTTTAGCTGTCTGGACTCTTCACTTTACCATTTTGATTCACTCTCATAGCATCAATTTTAGGCTGCAGCAGGCAGCTGTTCTCAGAGCAAAGGCTCTACCAACTGTAACCTACCTGCTCAGCAGCCAGACAGATACAGTTAGAGACTTGCTGGTGAGCGTGGTGGAACATTTAGCAGCCGAAGAGACAGATATCCCCCTCAGGAGTTGGTGGAGACCAAAAACAGAGCTAATAGAGAGTGAATACAATTCATAACAGACAGACGGTGACTATTCAAATGCTTGTGACGCTCCATATTTACTGGATGTGTACATAACTTGTTTCCACTGCTGCCAATGATGGCCAAAGCTATGCAAATGTGACTTTTGTTGTAATAAACTCAGAAAATCCTTGCACAGGGCCTGATTTGCCATATTTCTCTAGCAGAGGCTCTGGAGAGTGTGCTGCCCCGGCTGCTCCCAGGTGGGAATATGTGGCTCTGTGTGACTGTGATAAAGGAGCGCTGGAAACAGGAGCAAAGTGCTCAGTACAGGTTCCTTGAATAAATAATGCTAAACACATGTCAACACACCTAGCTACACTTCATCAGTCACCCCTGCCTGTGCTCTCTGCATGTGGGCTCTACAGCAAATCAAGTCAAGTCAGTTTTATTCATGTAGCGCAGAATCACACTTCTGTCCTTAGACCGACGACTCTGATGAAGAAAAACTCTCCAGAAAACCTTTAACAGCGGAGGAAACAGGACAGACGGGCGTGCAATATATGTTGTGTACAGAATAAATCAGCAAAAACCCACAAAATAACAAGATTTTATGACAGGAATACATATGCTGCAGACTAGAAAACAAATGTGAAGAGTGTGGATGTAGAAGGGCCGCTAATGAGCAGCTTCAGGTGCGGTAGAAGCTGATTTACATGGTCTCCTGTCCACCATGGAGACCTGGAAGGAAGACAGACCACGTAAACACAAAAAAGAGGCAACACAGCATTCACACAGATAGACAGAGAGAGACACGGAGGGAGGGAGAGCGAGAGAGAGAGAGAGAGAGAGAGAGAGAGAGATGATGGCATACAAACTAGGGAGGGAGGAGAGGCTGAAAATCTCACGGGGGACCATGATCTAGATCCAAATGTCTGGATGAGGCACCAGGTCCCAGATGGCCGATGGTCCAGCAGAGAGGAGCCTGAGTAAAAACAGAAGAAACCTAGAGATGCACACAGCACGGCAAAAACAAGAGAAGACGAAGAAATGCAGAATGTTTTATCCCAAGTTAGCGGTTTGTTTGTTGAGTGCTCGGCTTCAGGATTAAAGAGGATCATGAGTACTAAAGTTAGACTGAGACCAACCTTCCGTAAATATGACGGTAACAGGGAATTGGTATCCAAGGATGAGCGCTAATTGAAATTTAGGGCAGAAGATGAGTTTTTAGCTCCGATTTAAGGGACTCAACAGAGTGTGAATGTCTGATAGCAACAGGGAGGTTATCCCAGAGGAAAGGGGAAGAAACCCTGCAGCCAACTCACTGCTCTACAGCTGTACTCTGAGAGCAGAGAACACTGGATATGATAAAAGAGATCAGACTCATACAAAGGGGCAAGACCGTTATCTATAGATGCTGCAGGTCCTCTTCCACGGAGTCTGCCATGTTGACCCACCATGTTTCTAGCCCAAAACAAACAACTAAACACTGGCTATAGATAGAGACTTTGATTTTTTTTTATGTTTCATGGTTACTCTTGTTTCTCCTTTTACACTAGAAAGATGAGGGTGAGATGAGATGGTTGCAATCAGCAACTACACCACTATCACTACCACCATATTTTACACACTGGGCCTTTAAAGTCTGATCTGGCACAGATAGGAAGTCAATGAAGCGAAGCTAAAATTGGTGTACTGTGGTCAGATTCTCCAGCTGCAGAAGAAGAAGAAGAAGAAGCTGCTGTTCAGCTATTTCAGCTTCCTTAATTAAACCGACCATTGCTTCTCCAATTTCACCCCATTAAGAAGCTGTAAATCTTGCAAGCAGCTCTGACTAACAGCAATTTACCCACACAATGATGCAACCAGCTTATATTGGCCATGCAGCCTAATCAAGCCCCATGAATAAATTAGAGGCAGGGGGAAAGCAGGAGGGGGTAGAGATGTGTAAGCATGCTTGCATGTATGCAGGTTTTTTGCATACGCGTGACATTTACTTTAATGGTTTGTTTATGGTTGCTCGTTGGTTGAAGGTATACGTTGGAGGGAGCATGCTCAGGGAGTCATCTCAGACCGAACAGATGGAGGGAGAAGAGGTGCGGACAGAAAGTGTCAGACATGGAGGAACTTATTGTTTTGCTCATTGTTTCCCTGCAGTTATTTTTGTTTAGTATCTGTCAGTTTGGGCCAGAAGCAAACACTGCCATGTGTATTGTACAAGATGGCCTGTTTACAGAAGGCTCGGCCAGAATGGATGAGAATCTGCTTCTGGAGGGGAGACAGGCGGCGACGGGTAAACTCACTGTGCTCAAGATGCTGTTTTGCTGTGCAGAAAGCTCATATGTTCTGCTCCTGCTGTGTCTGACGTCACTTTTTGTTGACGCCTTCTTCCTTGTGTTTTCTGTGAACACTGTGAATAATTTAGATTATCCGCAAAAAAATAAAGAGAATATATACAAGTAGACAGAATGGACACAGTTATGTCGTCATGCACCAACAACACCACAACAAATTCCTCTGTGTGAAATTGTGCTTGGCAATAAAAGTACAGCATACATGCACAAACCTTTGTCAGAGTATAGTAACAGTTAAAACAAACTTTTAATAAATGGTTTATGACACACGATAATGTAGTTGTAAGCAGGTAAAAGAGTTTATTAACGTGAACAACTATAACTTGTGTGCACCGCAAGTGGAGGCTTTTGTTTAAGCGCATAATGAATGAGAACAGACTCAAACAACTGTGATCATATAAAATATGTTTTTTATATAATACATCTTCATAAGTTAAATTAAGAACACATTCTTATGTCTGCTTATAACTTCATTAAAGTGTATTTATAAACTAAATGCCCAATAAGGACACTTTTGTACCTATTATCTTTGTCTATGTCATATGAGCAAATTCTGTGACAAAGTGCTTCATATTTGAGGACACTGACAGTCAAACCTGTCAATCCTGTAATTCCAGTTTTCAGATCAGCATGATAGGACGTTTACGTGAGGATGCCGGATCCTGAAAATAAAGCTGCTGTCTAATCAGACATCGCAAGAGGGGGTAAACAGTACGAGGAGTTCCCGAAAACGTTGCCTTTTTTACCAGAACAGAAAATATCTTCTGTTAATAATAAAGCAGGAATACATTTCCTCCTTCCTGTCAGCTGAACATGTGGTTCTTTTGTAAATCCGCCTTCATATTAATAGTTGTTATACACACGGCAGAATGACTGGGAGCTATTTTTCCCTCCATAACATTTCCACTGTAGGGCCTCATCAGGTTTCATAAAGTAAAATCATTCATCATCATGCTGTTTGCGCCGCGTTCTCAGGCTAAAAACCAAAAAGGCGTGGCCGGTGTCATTGCAGTCATCTATCACATTTTCCCATCATGCATTGTGACTGCCGCCATCTATCATATTTCCCATGGTGCACTCCGAGAGCCCAAATATTCAGAGATGTCATGGTTTATGTACGCCCAGCCTGTCAGGTATAAGATGTGTGTATGTGCATGTGTTTTTGCTTGAGGTGTGTGTCTGTGTGCGTCTGCCTTTAAGATGAGACAGAGAGATGTAAGATAACACCTGGAGGCTAAAAGTAAAAAGCACCTTTCAGAACTGCATTTAAGATAAGGAACGGGATGAGACAGCTTTATAATGCTCCTACACACACACACACAAAATGTGTTTCAAATGTGCAGCTGTGTGTTTTCCGTGTGTATTCTGCATATCACTGCATCATTTGTGACAGAGAACTGCTGCCTTGAACCTTGTGAGCAAAGATGAGTGAAGAGATAGTTTGATATCTTTTATTAAAACAATGCCTGGCTACGTTCAGCCAATTTATTGTTCTTGGCAAAAGCTGGAGCAAAAAAAAAAGACACATCACTGAGATAATGCATAGGGAATATATGGATGTTGGACAACTCGGATCACTGGTCACCTCACAGAAAATACAATGAGAAGTCCAGTAACTTCTTACAATAAAACCAGCTAAGTACAAAGGTGAACCTTTAATAATCTAACACTGGATCTATCTGCTGCTTATTAAAATAAAGTAACCAACCAGCCGTAGAGCTGCTGAACAATCGCTGATGAGGTTTCTTTCCATTCTCTCTTTGAGCCAAAACACTAAATAAGTTTGGCATTATTTGTAATTTCAAAATGTCCATCGATATAGTGATAATGTTATCATGAATTATTGTAGCCATGTTAATGATCGGATATTGTAACAGCGAGAACACACAGCTCCACTCACCTCCTGCATGAGACTGTGGGGGTACTTCAGCAACAGACTCCTGTGTGTGTGTGTCCTGTCTAAACATTTCACATGTGTAACCGACTGCATATATACATAGCACATATGTATGTATGTATGTACATATGGACATTAAAGAGTAGGATAAATTCACATGAAACAACCACATGTGAAATTAAATACACGTGAAAACTGCCATTTCACATAGGTTAGCACATGTGAATCTTGTAGACTTTATAGGTCTAAGGATTCTAATGCTGCTTCATTTGTTACGGTCATACTGAATGTACCTCCAACATGCTCGCTGTCATAATGTGGTTTGCGTGACTCTAATTAGTTTTACCGTGAGTCTTTGGAGGGGAAACATAATCGCTGCCTGGATCGTGTTCATGGGCAGTTATGTGTGGAGTGAAGGAAGTGCTGCATTTTTGCGCTGAACCTAAGTAGGAAGATGGTGGTGCTGCTTTTTGTGCAAAGACTCTGACACTGGAGACCTTGGCGAATGTTGTGGAAAGACTGTAGTTATATTGAAAACGTTGTTGCTAAGTGAACATGCAGAACAAGTAATGATCCAAAGATCTTTACTGCAGTGCCCCAAATCTTAAGCATGTAGGAGGCAGGACACAAACCTGGGGAATATTCCGGCTGAAGTTGCTTTTTGTCCTAAACATAAACTAATTAGTATAATGTAAACATATTTTGTAGGAGGCAGGGTGGAAGAGACGTGCTTCTGTTCCCAGTGCTCTTGTCACATGTTGGATAAGGTAACAAGTCTCAAAGCAGAGTCAGCTAAAGACTTTCACAAAGACTGTCACACCGATCTATTTCTGTTTGTTGCAAAAACAACGTCTATTTCTGAGTATTGAGTAGCTTGTGACTGTAAAACATAAAACGCATTGATGCATTTAAACATTTCTTCTGTTTCCTCATCTTTCAGTCTGTAGAAGGCTCAAGCATTTGGCGTACTGTTCTGCAGAGCACAGCAAGCACGCTGGGGATGATACATAAACCAAAGCCACAAACCTTTGATCAATATATCTAATGTTACATTGCTACAGCCTCCATGCTCTTCCTACACTTCCCTCCACTGCTGTGTACTCTTATGTTGAAGTATGATAGGAAAATAGCGCAGAGATAATCGATGCAGTAAATTGGCGTCCTGAGAGCGGGTGTGTTGAGGAAATGTTGATCTCATGTTTCTTATACAACATTTTCCCTATTGGGGTATTTTTTTTATTGGATTTTGTCTTGCTTACAGCCGAGAAGCAATATAACAAGCTCGGTTCAAGTTCCAACCCTGAGCCGGTGAAAGCTTTAAGAAATGTTAGAAGAAGCAAAAGCTAGCTGATACAATTGGCTTCTGTCGTTTATTGTCATTCTATACATTCATTAAGGTGGTCTACTTAAGCGATGCATATCTAAGTCTGTAAATGGAAATGGCTATAACAAAATGATGTGTTCCTTCTACTTGACAGATGGAGATTTGTTGGTGTAAAACACAAAATTGTTCATTATTCATATAAGAATAAATTGGTCCCACCCACACATGACCAAAGAAAAAGAGAACCAGTAACATTTTCTATGAAAGACACTTTTATTTGGGCACATTCATAATGAATTACAGCGCATTCATAATGCTTTATGATGCACTGTATCAACAGTCATAAAACATTGTTGATGTAACTGAAACCAACATTGCACAATCCAGAATGGACATTGTTGCATCAATGGCCTTTAACTAAGTTTGACACATGATTAAGTAGTGGGATGTTAAAGTGAATGCTAATCTGGAGTTACACATTCAGTAATATATAGCCACATGAGCACATGCTGAAATATCAGCACATATCTTATAAAGCGACAGGTTCTCCGGTCTGTTCCAGCCTTGGACTCAAGGCGGTGCGTTTGAGTCTGTATTCTCATGGGTTGGCAATTTCAAATTCACAACAGCTGTGATTCACCCTGTGATTATTAACAGTGCAGTCATAAGCTAGAGGTTCACTGATGGGGCTTATTACACATTATACTCTACCTACTACTTATACTATAGCTATACACACATCTTAGCAATCAACTGTAGTAAGAACTGATAGTATGCTACACATGCCGTGTCACTGTATGTGTAGTAAAGCACATATTGATGTATTTATAGTAACCCACGCTTCATTGTAACACTTAATTGTTGTTGCTGATTGAAGTAAGATATTTTCATGCATCTTTAATCTTTGCTATATCAAATGATTGATTATTATTATTTTTATTATTATTATAGGAGCAGCCAATATGTCAGGAGCATGACAAACTTGAACTTTTAATTCATAAGTCATATCTATAATGTATTTGTATGACTGTTTATATAATGCATCAGGAAGCATTATGGATACACTATGATTCACTGTGAATGCCCCCATAATGCGCCATACATGTGGTCGTCATAGTGTTACCAAAATGTCTTTTTACACTTGCAATGAAGTCATCCAGCCTGACACCTCATAACCCCAAACAGGTAAGCTCAGTGTCAGAATTGTGATGCCTGAAGCAAAAGAGATCCACATA
This sequence comes from Nibea coibor, assembly GCA_023373845.1. Taxonomy (NCBI): domain Eukaryota; kingdom Metazoa; phylum Chordata; class Actinopteri; family Sciaenidae; genus Nibea; species Nibea coibor. Next base: position 20,457,188 of record CM041725.1, on the reverse strand, counting down.
GCTGAGAGTAAACTGTCACAGAGGGTGTTTGGGGAGGATAGTCTGCAGCTGGATAATGTAGGACGGATGGATAACAGGGGACCTTTCAACCCTACAGTTTAGAGCACCACCCTGAGTGCATATGACGGGCTGAGAAAACACTCTACAGATCTCTTTTTGTGTGTTTATTTCACCCTGACATCCCATCCAGCCCTCCACCCTCCTGCTGCAGTACACTGCAAAATGGGCACGTTAATGCAAAGACAGTGGCTGTGGTTCCAAATATAAATATATAAAAATCTTTCCCTGTTGATTTTATTTGAACATAATTTCTCCCCTGAGGAAAATGAAAAACAGAATAAGTGTAACCTCCATATCGAGCCTGTGTGTGAATGAATAAATGAACGTCAGCGAGGATAAAAACGTGTGCATATCAGACAGACGGGATTGGATTAGAGCTATGAAGAACATACCAAACTCATATCTCCCAACACTGTAAAACACTATTAATGAGATATGACAGAGGTGACACGCTCAGCTTAACACTAAACACCATGACAAATGAACAGAGATCCTGACACAACTGTTGTGAAGAATTTAATACAACGCTGTGAGCCAAGACATTTTTCCGGTGTTTACTTACTGAAGGGTAACTTAACACTAAATGGACTTTTACCGTCATTTTATTAAGCTATTAATAGATTCTAGGGTCATTCTGTCCCCTAAAATGTGCAAGAAATCGAACATCATGCCCGATACACAATGTCCCTGAATTAGAAGGTAATGGCATATTCACGCCCCATGCCCCAACGTACAGATACAGAAATACACTATCAGCAATGTGAACAGTGTGGAGTTGTAATTTGTGGACAGATTTTAAAGAATGCAAATGAGAGCAGTAGTTGTAGAAATACAGTACTACTATTTCTATTGTTCAAGTGTTTGGACTAATAGTTTGCCATTGTCTAAGGTGAGCTAAGCTAACAGGAAAAAGTAGTGAAAAGTAGAGGTGAAGCCTGTGTCACTGCTTTTAGTTATAGCCAATCAACATCCGTCTATTGTTCAAACAGTATATTCTTGTCACGGTCTTGGTGGGCTGGAGCCGATCTCAACTGACAACGTGCAAGAGATGGGGTGCACCCGAGAGAAATCGTCAGTTCAACACAGGGCTGACTTTGGGCGATTTAGACTTAATTGACCAATTAACCTGCATGACTTTGGACTGCGAGAGGAAGCCAACGCTGGGAAGAAAATGCAAACTCAGCATGCACAGTAAGGGATCCTAACCAGGAACCTACTTGCTGCGAGGAGACAGCACTAACCACTTTACCATCCAGCTGAACCGCTAAAAAACGTATAATAAATGTGTGAGACCATGTACTCCGTTGTGATGATTTGGCAGTAATTCAGCTAAAAGTGATATATTGATATATGGTGGAACAAGTTATAAAATAAAACCCTACCCTCTTTTTAGCCTTTGCCTTAAATTACTGAACCTGTCAAAGGCAGTACCACCTGCCAGAAATGTCTCACAAACGTAGAAAATCCACGTCAGTGATGGAAGAACCTCGGAAAATAACAAGTACACTTCTAGCATCAAAATTCAAGTCAAGTGCACATCTCATCAGGCTGAACATGTCTTTCTGAAATCAGACAGACGCATCATGTTATTCCAAAATGATGTCCGCTCTCGACCGGTCTAAATTGCAAGTCATGAGCTATTTCTGGTAGAAGCTTTGTCAGCAGTCCCGGGCTGAAAACCCTCCCTGATGAGCCAGGTTATACTGCTGATGCCCATCTCCACTGGAAATGACTATCCACTGCTTCGCTAAGGGCCACCTAAATTATTCACTGTCTTTTTCAAAAAACATATTTTCCTATCAGCTTAGCATAAAAGTATAATGTGTATGTGAACACATGGAGCATTGTGAAACGGACAGCTGGTCCAGGCATGGAAGCATCATGGGAGCTGGATACAGTGTTCTACGATGGAGCAAAAGATGTGAAAGTCTGAATTTGAATGCTTAGCATATGTACATCCTGTCTCAGCCATACAGCATACATAATTAATATGTCATATGGGGCTTGGTGGCATTTATATCGGCCATAATGGCTGAAATTGTGATGACTTTGAGAATAATTTGGACTTATTTGATGCGGACAGCACTATTGGTACACTGTTTATTACAGGTATTTCTTCATAGAGCTGATGCGGCAGATTACTGATAAAAAGACAAGCACCAATATGTCTACATAAAGAGTGGACAAAATACAAAGCACCAGGCGGAGCAGTGCTTTTGTTTTAATATAACATGACTTATGTTTAAGTTCACACATATGCATATGTACACTGTATGACAGGACATTCAAGGGCAATGAGTAGCATTAAAACAGCTTCATTGACTTCAATGACTATTGTTGAGCGAGGTCTGTCAGTGAGTTGAAGCCTCGGTCCTTTGAATCAAATGGAGATGCTGTCTGTTTTTAGCTGCTATAATTCAGATGAGACACAGCAGTCATCTAAAAATCAGGTGGTCCTGATCCACAGCTCTGTGCCGTTCCTGTTGTCCATTTTGTTTTTTGAGTGCACCTGTTACAAAATAAGGAGCTCTGGCAATGTGAATTGGTTTTCTGGTAAACTGGTTTTCCCAGAGACAGTCCATCCAAGTTTAACACCTGCAGCCACATGACCTAGACTGACTGCTTGTTCTTTGATTTATTTATTTGCTTCTAGTACACATCCTATTGATATTAACAGTAAATTAATTCATCTTCTTATTTAAGTATTTCACCATAATCTTCAAAAAACAAATTCATGTAGTTACACTTTGTTTGTTTGATCAAGAATGGAGGAATAATGTGACACAACTACTCTATGTCCATAAATGACCATACTCAGTCCATCTACCTAAGAGGTGTTTGCTAGTTGGTCATAAGTCTACAATCAAGGAAATATGTTTACCCTAGTGTTATCTGACTCTGTAGGCTTCTGATATTTACCCATCTGTTGTGTCTATGGAGTGAGACAGCCCTCGGTAACCTCGGTTACCATAGTAAGAATGGCGCCTGCCTTCCTACACACAAACATAAAGCTGCTCTGTATGTTTATACCAATCTAAGATTTAACACCGTTCCTACAGTGATCTCAGCACTCATGCTTTACCCTGTGTGGCATGCTTGAACAGAAAAATCTTGTTTAATTGCAGTTTTATTCAATCATTTGAATGTATTAATGCTCAATGTTGAATTGTAAACAAAATAATGGAATTAATAAAATGTGTAAAAAGCAGAAGGAAGAAGCAGACAGTGTCCATTACTTGACTTTAGGTAGGAAGACCATCAATTCTATGTCCACGCTAATGTCACAGCATTATATAACTACTGTGTCTATATACTGTATTATTTCTTACTTTACATACATTCTGTTAACTGTCAGTCATTAGACACTGATACAGTATACTGAAGGGCTGTGGTCTGTTTCTGTGAACTGTCAGCTTCAGCAGCCAAATGGACGGATGTTGCTACTGGCCTCTGAAAAGTGGCATCGACAGCTGGCTTTGTCACGTCACTGAATTTGTATCAATGCTTTCTGAGTCTGTGCCACACTGTCACGATGCAGTTCAATGAGTCAGGATGAATGACCAATGACCTGGGAAGAAACAAACAAACAAACAAACAAAAACACACCAGTGGCTAAAATATATCAAGAAATCACACTATTATCTGGTTGTAAAGGGTTTATTTTTAGTGTTGAAAATGTGATAAAAGTCTCTGCACAAACTTTTACTAAGAAAATAGTGTTGCTAATAAAAAGTCAGCTAGGAAAAAAAGAAAGAAACAAATGAGCTCCATTATCTGGTGTTGAAACCAGCTCAGAACATTGAACTCTAAGTGGGTGCAATATAATTAAAGGTGCAGATATAAACTGTTACAGTATGAAACTGTTAACTATCACAGTTTTTGACCTTTCCTTCTTAGTTCTTTAGAGGACTAGAAAATAATGATTGTACGGAGAAAATGATGTGCTGTATTTTGGTTGTGAAAGAAAAATCACAGTATTTCAGTTACTGTGAATGAAACATACACTACCCATTTCCTTGTCCTTCATAACCCAGAATGAGCATTATGTGATCTGCGACCTCTGCGTTCATGGTTGGACAAGGTTTAACATGTTCGCCTTTTAGTTCTGCTGTGGTTTGCATTCATACTTGCTTTTTACAAATTACCCAAAACATGAAGTAACAGACTGACAGTAACTCACTGACTGAACAGTTTTGGTGACTGTCATTCAGTATCATCAGCGCTTTATCAGGACCTGGGAAATCTAATCCTGGTGACTGACAGCAGGTGGTGTTGAATTTTTTTTTCTGGTGTCATGAAGTTGAGACTCCAACCTAACCTCATTTTATGAATAATGACGGCTGCGTAGGAACAGTTGGAAAAAGCATATTTTAACATAATACATACCATAACTTTTTAATGAGGACCAGCTGAATTTCACAGACTAGGATACAAGCTCAACACACTGCATTTTAACTGTTTTCCCCAACTGATCAACAAAAATGCCCACAGTCATGTTAACATGGTTACTTTACTTACACATATATATATATACTTTCCTTTGCGTTCTACCAGTCTAGAACTGAACTAAACATGCAAACGCACTAAATTAAAACACATTCTAATACTTAATGCTAGCTAGCCCTCACTGCCACAGTCATGGTTCAAAGAAACCAAGGTCGACTGTAAGTAGGTCTCTGGTTATGAAATCATAACATATTTATGATTGGCCCCAATGCAAATAACAAAACAAAAAACAAACAAACAAAAAACTGTGACTCACTGTCACACCAGCAGCAACCTTCATGGCTGTGAAGTGAAGTCAACACTGAAGTGCCAAAAACTGCAGTTCCTCAAATGGCCACTTGGGGCTGGCTACAGAACAAGTCTCCATACGTCCCCATGTTAAATCTCTTTGCAGCAGAAATAAACATGTTTACAGCCTGGTACAAAAAACAGTTTTGGTCTCTGCAGATAATTTCCACATTCATAACAACTGTACTGAGGGTGAGTTTTTATATAACTCACCCGTTCAAATGATATCAATTTGTGCAGAATTAAGAGCATGGTCACTTTGACCACCATACTCAGTTTCACAACAGCTCTTCAGAAACTTGTGTGGGACGTCATTGATACGACATGTTTAGTCTTCAGTCTATGCTTCAAATGAGGTCTGCTTAATTTTTTTTCCAAAAGGAAGAAAGAGTAGCACCAGAAAAAAAATCCAAAGTCGTTTGAACAAAAAAACTGTATCCACATGTAACTATGACAGCATGCTCAGTTTAGTTCTTCTTATCTGTCAGAAAACATTACTGTCAGATACTGATGACCATGACAGTCTCCCAGCCTTTTAGCCATACTTAAATGTAGAACCCTTTTAACTCCTTGCAGATTCGCACACAGCCTTCAGGCTTCACTCTAACATATAACAGAAGTTAGCTCACTGTGGCTGATCTGCAGCTTTAACCTCTAATACTTCCCCATTGGCAAAGCTAAATACATATTCCTGTGAGCAAGGTGGGAAGGTTAAGACATAGTCGCTACATTAAGCTGCACGAAGACTTGACTTGTACTCATGTTTAACCCATTTAAAGATGTAGGCGGCATATTAAATGTCCTCAGCATTGCTTTTTCCCCTTCCTTTTACTATTTTTTTTCATGGTGATACAGAGGCAAGCAGATGAAGCCGAGGCTGAATGGGAGCCTGAAAATGATGTTGCTCCTCTATCACTGTGTAAAGCTAAAAGAAGCTTCTGAAAAATGCCCGTGGATATAGATTCAGAGGGTGAGAGTGAAGCGAGTTATGTGAGAAGAGGGAGGGAATGAGAGAGATGGCCGGAGTGAGACAGAACGGAAAAATGAACAGGAAAAGAGGAATACAAAGAGAGAAAGTGAGAGCGAGGCAACTGACAGATACGTCAAAGACGAGACTCAGCTGCCGCCTCCATTATCTTCTGATACATTTTTCATACATTTTTTGGAATTTAGGAAATTAATTTCAAACTCTTTCCCCCATGGGGCCACACTAAACGGTGCCTCAGCCGCAGAAGACGGAGCGAGGCGATTCCTCTTCACTAACATCCATGTCTAACTGCAGAGGAAGGCAATCAGGGTCTCTGTGCTGTGGAGCAGAGCTGGGAAGTAACAGCTTTCATTAAAGGCCAGTTCAGTAATCACTGCAGCCATTAAGGCGCTGTTAGATAACCCTTGTATTTGTGGAGTCAAGTTTTCTTCCTTTTAGAGCTCCCAGTCTCTAAGTTAGAAATGTATATCATAGGAATTAGCAGTCTAAAAGGAGAGGGCGCTGAGGGGGAAATACAACTTTGATTACAACACACTCTTACTGGATTGATGTTGGAGATATAAATTATATCAAATATATATATTTTTTTTATCACAGTTCAAAGGTATTTCTGCTCGGCACTCATGTGGGCATAGGACTGGATCGTCCAAAAATGGTGCCCGTTCATCATATGAGCATTAGTGTCCTCATCTGCCAGGAGTAATAATCGACCTTGGCTGCAGTCTGTGGTGTCCTGTTAACATTTTTAAAGTGTCTTTTATAATGGTGATCTATGCTGTAGATGGATTATAGAAACTGGACAGTCGCTGTCCAGTCTTTGATGAAAATTCTTTGCCAAAACAGTGTCCTGCTTTCTGGTTTGCTTTTGGTGTTCATGTTTCTCCCGCTGGTCCCGCCCCCTCAGCCAATAGATATTACATTAGGATGACGTCGCAAAAATGGTAGGCAAGTTTTGTCCCTTTACAATTTGCCCTGTAATTGTGTGATGTATATGACACCCCTCCCACTGACAGTATGAGTTAATAAATGAAATGCTTGTGCGTGGGTTAGAAAAGTGTTACAATTATCTCGACCACACAAACTTGGTTTTTGAACCTTATGTTTAACTTTGTTAGTTACTCTGAGGAGCCAGTCTCTATGTGTGCTTATTGAAACCTTCCCCCTGTCTCCACTTATCAGGATCATTTATTATTCATGTTAGTCGTTGCAACTGTCACATCATTTTCTTCAGTTTTGTTGTTTGCCTGTTCAGCTCTGCCACTGAAGCTCTGGTTTTGTCTCCACCAACTCCAGAGAAAAGTATTTGCATTTTAAGCTGCTAGATGTTCCACCCTGTTCTTCATCAGCTATTATCTGGCTTTGTTTATCACAGGTTTTTGTTGTTGGAAACAGCTGCCTGCTGCTCTTTGAAACAAGGTTAATGAGTTGCAAGCCAAAATACCAAAAGGTTGAGCTAAAATAGCTGAAAGGCTCTGCAGAACCAGGTGATAATTTGCTGTTTGTCACTTTAAGTGACACATTTCACAAAGTCACTTCATCCTTTGTTGCTATCAAAATCTTGAATGGTGCACTTTGGAACACACTATCGCAGATTAATTATTACTTGAACTGAAGTTCAGTACCAGTCACAGTCTGGGGAACTTTCTTCATCTCACAGGACTGCCTTTATTTCTGCAAAATCAATAGCTTCTTAAACCTTTTCTCCCAAGTACCTTGTTTTCACACACAATCACCTTTCACACACAGCACTGCAGACACTTTTGCCATTTCCAAAATTAAGTACAATGCGGCTAATAACTACAGCTACAGCAGGCTAGCTCTTATGTCTGTCTGTCTGACTGTCTCTCCCTCTCTGTCTGTCTCTCTCTCATTGAGGATCAAGAAAGAACAGAGAGGTGTTTGTTTCTCGTTAGCTGCTGGCTTCATCCTCTGGGGAGATTCAGCTGTTTTGTAGTGATGCAGGACACATGATTGGAGTTGGCATAGCAGCGTTGCCAGGGGCGCTGCGCCTCCAGCATCACAGACCCCTTTCTGCACTGACAGAGAAGTGGCGGTGGCCAAAAAAGCTTAACGTTTTCACCTAAAATTCCCCCCTGGCAGTAATATAAATACTCAGCTGTTTTCGGGTCTGTCGGACATGCTATTATGCATCTTTACATCTTGTGTAAACATTATATAAGGCACGTCGGTTCCACCGCCACCAATTTCATAAAGGTGACTTAATATTTTTTTAAGCGACTGACCTTTCCTCTGTGCCTGTGTCCTCTCTTTATTGCCTCCTCTCTCCCCTCTTACCCCGAGACCAGGAGTTGGCATGACAGCGCTCCTCTGCACCGGCTGTGCTCTAGGGTTCAACACCCAACCCACCTGCTCATAATTATTTAACACCACGGTTGCCGTAGAAACATCTAAAATGCATTTGCTTTTATGAATCCAAAATAAGTTATGGATGTACTGTTTTATGGAGCCCTGATAAACAGCAGCAACTACTTCTTCTCCTCTTTCTTTTCTTTATTTAACAGATAAAAGTCTCAAAGAGATTGTATTCTTTTCTCGAGAGAGACCTAACAAGAAAGTAGCATTAAAATATGACACTGCCATGGCGACATCTACAATAGAGACAACAAAAAGACACTAGGAAAGTGTAACACATGCCATAAAAGAACAACAAGTAATGTCTACTTAACTTGATCACACAGGCACACACATGGTTTGTGTCTTCTTGTTCCAGGTGGAAGAGGCAGTGTCAGAGCAGCCATATTGGTTTAGCACACAGGTAAAGGGGGACTACCCTGTATTTATATATAAAAGTCAATCAGCAGACACTTCTGGGCACAACAATGTAAAACACTGAGCGTTTTAACTTCACAGGGTTGGAAACAGATTTTAAATATTTTATAACCCTTTCAAATATCTGTAAGCCGGGACTGTCTGTCACTGGAGATTTGTGTGCATCTGATACCAAATTAAGTTGGGTTAGATGGAGTTGGGCAACATCAAAAACAGACTGCAAGAATTAAAGCAGAGCAACAGAAAAGAGTTTAATCCGCACGTTGTTTTAGCCACACAAAAAAACAGATTCCATCTTTAGATTTGAAACCTACTAATACACCCAATGGCCTTTTTCAGAGAAGATTATTCATCAACCATAAATGCAAATGTTTTCCTCCTTTGGCCCATAAATGGGTGGTGAGGGAATGATCACTGATGGGAAATTAATTAACAATGTGTCAAGTATTAGCAAGTGAGCTGCTGTCCAGAGAAAACTGGATTCACCAATTATCTCAACTCAAAGTCTTCATCAGTCAGTGGAACAATGGAATCAGACTGCTCCAAATGGTTTGTTACACAAAACCATCATTGGAAACTGCAACTGTCTCAATCTGCATTGTCTTCAACCAATTAGATCAATGAACCATGTAATATAGTAATGAGAAGATTGAAATCATCTTTTCCATCAAGAAAATCCTTCAATTGATCCTTCAATCCTTCATTTTGTTCTTTGCTCTTCTTTCACTCTCCAGTTCTGATGTAACCAATGCAAGCAGCATTTATACTAACCTTGTTAGTCATGACCATAGCTGCAAGTAGCTCCTCAAAGCGTGATGACTGGCCTGAACCACTGTGGATTGGACACAAGCACATAATTTGAAGGCTGCCAAGATGAAAGCTTGTGTGATTTTGTGAGACCAGCTGCCTTGTAAGGTCATGGAACTGGCTCAGGCGGTGACACCTGAACCAGAACTGGACTGCAGCTGAAAGCTCTGAGTGAGCTCGTAAGTGGACCTTTGAGATTATTTTGTTGCACATGTTAAGAACAAGTAATAACCTCCACATTCAAAACACAGTGTAATTAATTTCTATGAACAAAGATGCTAATAGAATAATTAAAAGGATGCTATAATGATGCACACATTTTCACATCTACCACCTATGAGCAAAGTTCGCTTGTGTACTCTAAAATTGCACCAAACTGTGTCCTTAAAAAATGTAAAACAAGACAAACCGTGTGGGGAGAGAGTGAAGGGACATTACAGGACAACAGTGGGTACAATTAAGTGAATGAGAGTGGAATCCACAGGCTGAATATATAAATAGGAATCCCTTTGTTCTGTTGATTAAATGCCACTGCCGCTAGACTGACAAAATGCTTTCAATCTGAAACCTGTATGCAGAACAGAAGACTGTCAGAAGTTGTCAACCCAATTGACTCTGTGAAAAGCAGCGCCTTTTCAACTCAGCAGCATTGCCTTTTGCTGCCATTAAGTGCTTTTCCTGTGTAATGACACTGATGAATAAACCTACAGGAAAACATACTTGCATTGAATACTGTCTTGACTTGCCATCTTACACATCCTCCTCTGTTCACATACAGTACTTTGAACTCAACTCTTGAGTGAGATGAAGTACTGTATGCGCAGAACAAGTTTAATTTCCCTTGAGCATATGAATTTCAGAAGTGCTGCTGTTCCAAAGCAGTTTTTGTGTTGTTCATAAATCTACTAGCTACTTTTCCGGTCCTTCTAAACTTGGTAAAACTTCATCCAGAAGCAGCCGTTGTCTCCAAACAATAACAATAACTCTAACCATCCCTATCTTTGTCACACAGCTCTTTGCCCAGCGAAGCTCTCTTTTGACTGATCTAACTTTTGAGGTTTTCTCAACCTCTTCCCCAAGAGTTGGAATTGAAGTGGAAGTGGAGGTAGAAGGTGGTGTACCGTCTGAATCCTGCTGTCTATGGTGTGTTAAAGGAGAGAATCGTAGGAGAGGAAGACATGTTTGAATAGGAAGGCAAAGGGCAGAAGAGGTAACCCAAGGTAGTTTAAGGAGAGATTCTTGGCAGTACTGCAGTCCCCATCTTCAAGAACTGACTCGAAACAATTAGGCATGAAAGGTTGTGGAGCAGTTCAAAGCAGCCTGAGTGGTTATGTAAAAATGCTGTTCTCGTCTTTTGGTTCTGAAAAGAAATGTGTTTGTACTTGTCCCGGTTGCTTGAAGTGGAACGCAATTTACTGGTAAAAAGTGATACACAAATACATCGTATATATTCTCAAAAGGCTCCTAACAAGAAAAGAAGGTTATTAAAGTCAAACAGAGATGGACTGGCAGTCTTTCTTCTTCACTATTTGTGTGAGTCTGTTTGTTCAGTGAATTGACAGGGTGTACTTTATTGTTACTGCCGTATCGTGTGTAAACAAAAAACTTCCCATTTCAGAGGAACAGAGATAAAATTGAGTCTTGATGTCCGTTTTGAGGCAGTGACACAGCCACCAAGTCTTTGGCTTGGTTGAAGTAAGAATACGTTATCATCTAAGAACAGCTCACATGAACATGATTCACATCACGTGATTCATTTTAACTGACATGTACAGGTGATTTCACAGAACTGTTGTACAAGTCATGTACAGTCTACCCAATCCCCCAAAACAACATGTCAAATTTGCAGTGACAGAAAAACAGACCTAAAAAAAATAAACATTAACTCCACAGAGACTGCCAAGCAGACCACTAAAGCAAGAGAGCTACTCTATATCCAGTAAAAGCTAGTAGATTGCCATTGCTAACCTTAGCTCAACTGACTTTACTTTTTCTCCTAGGTTTATCTATATGTGAGGCAGTGACCACTTCTTTGAGAGGCCCGAGAATTATGGTGACCTTTAGGGGTGCTATAAGTAGTCAAAATGCATTTTTGCTAATATCTTCATATTGTTTTGGACTTTAACCTTGATTCCAGTGCTGACTGATACTCTCAGGCATCCCAGTAGATTTGATGACGTTTGTGAGTTTGTGAGTCCGACTCGCACCACAAACAAACCTCCCAGAGAAATAGCCAGAGGTTTAGGGTAAGTAGGCTTTGTAAGTCCCCAAAAAATGTGTTTTTGGCACATGATCTGAGATGTTAGACAAACTGAATGTGTGTGGAGTAGATAAACTTATCAGCTCCACAACTAAGCTGGAGTTTTTTTTTTTTTTTTTTGGCACTGATCTGATTTTACTCAGTCGTGTCCACTTTCCTCAACACCGCAGCCATTTTATGTGAGGCCGTCACTGAGCTCAGTGTAGCCCAATCTATTTTCTCATCTCATCCCTGATCAGTTCAGCTCAGCTCAGTGTTATTGGAGTGGAATGAAAGCCCATGCACACAGCCACTTTACAACCATATCACTTGGAGAAAATGATTCGTCAAATGGCTTTGGCAATTCTAAAGGGCCTGGGGAGAAGGTCCGATGTTTGCATAGTGGGAAATAAGCAGCTATGACAGAAAACCCCTTTTAAAGCAGCTTAAATCTGGAGTCTGGGAATAGTTTAGGTGATCAATTTCCCCCTTCCTCTTGTCTACCATGCAGAAAAACAGCTTCTCACTGATTTCTGATAAGCCCCACGAGCAGCCACGCAATAGTTTCCCTCTGTAAAGGTGCTGGGAGTAAAAAGGTATTTTTTTCAAAACTTTCTTCTGTACTAAGAGACCCGGAGAGCACACACAAACACAGCAGCCCTGACAGTATCGAGCAACTTTTACAGACCGCAGAAATAAATTGCTTCCCTAAAGAAACATTTCCAGTCTAATCTTTACTGTAGGAATTAGGTGTACCACGCATGCAAGTCTGTGTGTAATTAATTCAGAGCACCATGCAGAAGTATTGTTCTATTGATCCACAAAGTGCAACCCCAGAAGAAAAGCCAATACATGTGTTATTGATCCAAATAAATAGCGGTGGGACTGTGTAGGCCTGGTACATAGTGCTCAAGCTAAAGAGACAGGCAGAGTGGAAGATTACTCTATTAGTGACGCTGCATGTTCCTTAATGCAAGTGAATGAAACCAAAACAGAGCTGCTAATTTAAGTAGCAGCAGCACGCACCCATTATGTGCCCACTCCCATTTATCACAAAGCCCAGGACCCAGATGTGAGCAGCTGTGGTTTTCGTTGGTTGATCATTTCAAAGTAGATCTTTTAAGGCAAATGTTGAATGCTGAATATTTTCAGCAGCTTTGTTTGGTTTGAATTCTTTTGGCATGTGTTTGCCCGCTGTCTTTGTCTGTATTCTTATTTTGGCTCAGCATAAATGCGGCGGTCAGGATGCAAACTGGAATACCGTGGTTCAAAATACAACAGATAGCAGGATACTTAACCATTTGACTGTCATAACACTACTGTGCCAGTAAAAGTATTTATAGTATATAAAATATATCCTGTTAATATAAAATCTGAACTATGATAATTAGATTAGATTTGAGCGCGTAGACTTTAGATCTGAGCGTGTGCAGGACATGTATGAGTGCGAGCAAAATGTTTGTGTCCAAGAGGAAGAAATGTGAGCACAAGCATGTGATGTTTTGAGTCCAAGCACACATTTTGAAAGAAAGCAACAGAAATCTGAGCGCGAGCACAAAATGTGAGCACGAGGAGAATAAATCTGAGCACGAGAAGGAGAAATCATGCTCTCAAACTGAAAATCTATGCTCTGGAATAAAGACAGGACAATTCTTGCACACATAATGCCCAAAACACAACAACAAACACAACAAAGTGCGTTACATAAAATCAGAACATATTTGAATAAATGATGTGCTCTTCTCTCGTGGATCCCAGGTGATGAATCCTAATGACTCTGGCAGCCCCCTTACTTTTTATTCTAGTCATTAGGTCAGAATTTGTTTGTCCTGTACCTTGGTTCATGACTAAATATCTTCAAAACCCATGATATGTCCCTCAGCTTCAGCTGCACATTGTGTTCGGTGATAAGTGTTATATTACGTGATCAACCAAGATGGTGAATATATCGGCACACTGAGTCAATATTTAGATTGAACTTATTCTAGAAATAACTCTAGGAGGAAAAAAAATGAATTGACCAGAGATCCCACCCTGGTGTACCCTTACTTAAACCACCAAACCATTTGAGTTTAAATGACAACAACAACAGTAAATGAACTCGATCCATACAGACACTGGACATACCCTAGGACACACTGTTTCAACATAAGATTTAATGTTACCTCCAAAATCACAACTTTTGTTTCCTCCCACCCACAGAGACTCACCGTTTTCTTCTAAGCCATAAATGGACTGAGGCTTAATTTAAAGCAATTTGCATCTAATGTGAACCATTAAAGACATTTTAACATTTCCAACTTAGACTTTTTCCTCTGTGTCCCAGCAGGAATAAAATCAGCAACGGAGCAGTAATGTGTAAGTAATGTGTGTGACAAATGAGCTTCATTATCGAGGCTCACACATAATAAAGAGATACAAAAGTCTCAAACAAAACCGTACTCGGTAAATGTGCTCAGTACAAAATTGGCTTGACTGGTAATAATCTTCTGCTTGTTGAGGTTAAAAAATTAAATAAATACAATAAATACAATATGAACAAAAGATAGAAAAGAGGGACAAGATTCTGCCTGCTTCGACACAGAAGGAGGAAAATGCAAAACTTGTTCAATTCATGCACGACTATATCAGTGTTGTAGTCAAGACCACCTGAACAGAGACAGTGAAGACAAAGCCCAGGGGAGTGCGAGGCTGAGTCAAAATCAATGAATCCAGAATTCACTTTCTTGAGTCAAAGTATTGGTTACATGTACATTTTACCCCCTATCACAGTAATGATGTTAAGAAATAAATCAACAGTGATCATACCATTCATAGATATCCCCACAGCATTTGTCTTAAGATAAAGTCCTCTTTATCTGAGGCAGAAACAAAACCGAATAAAACTACAGTTTATTCTGAGACAAAGATCTTCAGAAAGTGGTCTTGAGACTGGACTCAAAACGAACAAAATAAGTATGCACGTGAATTTGAATGGTTATTGTTTGTCTCCGTGTGTCAGCCTTGAGATGAGTTGGCGACTTGTCCAGGGTGTACGCCACATCTGGCCAATGTCAGCTGGAACTGGCTTAAGTCCCCTACGACCCCTAATAAGAGGAAGCGGTTATGGAAAATGGATCGATGGCCTTAATGTGCAGAAAAGAGAGAGGAAGGGAAAACAAAGAGACAGAGCAAGAGTGAGGGAGTCTGTCATAGCAGCAGCCAACACGCAGATGATAACTTGACCCTAACATTACGGAGACATTTGGGGCTACAGATTCAGTCTTAACTACAACAATCAATTCATCAACCGCTCTGCGAATCTCAAACGTGTGTGACGTTTTCTGTCATCTACAGGGTCGTGAACTGTCCGGTGGTGTGTGAATGAATGATCACAAAGACTGCAGAAATAACCCAGCACTCACAGCAAAGAGAGGCTGGCTCATATCCATTGTTTCTCTGATTGGAATCACATATCACAGGAGGTCTTACAAGATAAGAAGCTGACTAAAAAGAACAAGGAGCTATCAAATTCACATTAGTGTCTCAGTTCGTTTTTCTGAGTCAGCTAATGTCAGAGCTTCTCACCCGTCTTTGAATGCACAAGCTGTGCATGGTGCAGGAAACAGATACACCAGTTGCTCATGAGGCTTTTCTGACAAACAACAGGACCAGACCAAAGGCATGTTTGGCCTGGTCCTGTACCCTTCAAACTCAGGAGCAGTAACCACGTGTCAAAAAATCTCAGACAATGATTGAAGTTATCACTGTGTAAACTCGCTATGGTGAACATGTTAGCAAACAGTAGCTATGCACTTTTTTAGGTCTTTTTTGATCTCCACAAACTCTTCCAAAATGCTTTGCTAAGTTCACCAACTATTTTCTATTTGTGTCTGCGTAAGGGGATTAACATTGGGATTACTAGAGTTTTTATCTTTTTGTTAAAAAAAATGCTTCCTGCTGCTCTAAATGAACTTGATGAGAGCGAACCAAAACAAAGAGCTGAAAGATGCTAATTTGCTCCCTTGCCACTGTAACGCTGACTTAATGGTGATTCTTCACTATGGTGTTATTCTAGCAGTAAACTAGCTCAATGGACTTGATCATCTATAGTTACAACTATTCCTCAAATTAAATAAGTGTTTAGGTGTTCAATGCACTTCTTTTTTATTATCACTTTGGTTTCTACTTTGTTTATCTGTTAGACAAATATATAATGAAAGTGAGTGAGAGACAGGAGTGTAAAGAAAAAACCTTAAACAGACCCCTGAAACATCCTCATCAGCAGCAGCTGCAGCAGATTTGAGTGGATGCACATTGTAACCTCAGGGCAGAGAGGAAGAAAACAATAACGTGCACACACGCCTCATGTGAACCTGCACCTCAGACACGTACAGCACAGAATCAAGGCAGCCATGCTGAATGGATAAATGAGAAGTTGCTCACATGTCAGTTTCTGAAGTGCTTCAGGAATGAGAGCACACATTTGAGTGGCAAGATTAAAGGCAATCCGAATGTCCTTTTTTCCCCCGCTCTTTTCAGTGTTAGCTTTGAGATCAGGTAGAAAAAAATCTGAACTTCCAAGCAGCTGCTGAGACGTGAAATGAATACCGTGGTGCATACTTGCAGCTCTCATTTCTAATGTCAATAGGAAAAAGGTTAGATAAGGTGCATTTTCACAGATGTCTTCACACTATCTCAGGTTGCCTCGGGCCAATCTTGCTAGGCTGGAAAAGTGCTGAGCATTCAGATGGAGAAATATTTGCCCTGCACACATTTGAGCAAAATTAATGTTTCAGATTGTTTTCTGTTATTAGAAAAGGAAGAATAAATCCACGCCTCTGGGTCATTTTATCAGATAAATATATTGTATTTACTGTTGACCCTGGGCACCATAATGCATTCTGTTTATAGCTGAAAATACTTGATATGTTTAAGATTTTGCCTTCTTTGAGTTATCAACTTAAAAGTGATCCTTGTCTTCTTAGCAAAATGTTCTCCCAGCTAACTTTGAAGTGTGCAGAATCGTGTCTATGGAGCATTTTCCTCCTCGTCTCAATTACCTAGCTCCCTCCAATCGGGCCACTTGTGAACAAGTTGGTGTTACTTGATTTTGGGTAGCTGGTGTTGTCAGGCCTGTGAGAATTCAGTCCTGAAATTTAATCTGTTTAGCAAATTAAATCCATTTGAATTTATTTAAATATATTTGTTTTTCTTGTTTGATTTTAATTGGTTTTGTGAAGGCTGTCTCAGTGTCTGACCCAAAATGTAGTTGAGGGCTAGTGTCGATTTGTGAAGAATTGAATTTTGAATGATTATTGAATGAATTGAATTTTTTTGTATTATACAGTGTGTGGTTCGACAATGTCCTTATTGGCTTTCTTTTCAAGAGAACAAGATGAGATGAAGGATTCCACTTATCATGTCTGCAGCTCAACTGGAGTCATGACATAGTTAGCAAAGCTTAGGAGACAGATCTGGTTCTCTCCATAGTCCCAGCAATGGAAGGTTTCCCATATGCAGTATTACACAAAGTCTTGCCATCTGTTGCCATATGTTTTGTTCCTATTCCTCAATAAGTTATTTACTTTAGAGGTATGAAGCTATTACTTTTGGAGAGTTGAGGGCATCTGATTTCCATTTTAACACTATATATATTTTTTTTGCAATGGCCAGCAAAATTACTGTGAGCCTTATGCTATTCTCACTGTTGGAGGTAATAAAGTTACCAAGGAACCAAATCTCTGGGTTTAACGGAAAAACACCATGAATACTGGAGGGGGTGTCAGATACTCCCTGTCAGAGTCCCCGGAGTTTAGGGTGCTGCCAAATAGAATGTAGGATTTTCCATTATCTAAAATAAATGGGTGATATATAGGGGATATATCTGTGCATTTTATATGCAGTGATATAAAGCTCAAGTGGAGGTAACACCATCTCAGTGGCCCCATCATTCCTCATCCAGATGTATTCCCTGCTCTTTCTCCCATCGAAGTCTGGAGCTTTAAATGTGATGAGCTGGAACGTCTTCACAAACAATGGTTTAATCATCTATCAATCACTTCTGTATAGCATCTCCAGATATATCAAGTCATTGCGGGCAAGTTTTATTCTTTGGTCTATGGGCAGACATGACGGCCCCAAACATAGTAGAAAGAAACATCATATCCCATTGAGCTCTGGGTGTATGGCCAAAAAGAGATTAAATATATCTTATACAAATATAAATTATTCAACTGTCATACCTGGAAACCCACATCATGTGTATAAAGTAGGACCTGTGTCCTCTCTTTGGATCACAAGCATGGGACTTTTGAGAATCGTGTTTCTCCACATGGCTCATGAATCTTTTTTTTCCCCTGAACACTACCTCTAATAGTGGATTTTACTTAACCAAAGTGCACTTTGTGCAGGTTCTGTGTAATCTAAAGTGTGTGGCAGTTTCCATGACCGTTTGAGTGGCTGCGCTGACACTTTATGTCTGCGGGGTGTCGATGTATTGACTTTGCTAACCCAGATACGGGAGTAATGCTCCATTAAACTAATTGTTTGAGAAGTGGAGAGGAACTCTCAAAGGACAGGCTGCACCAATTAAAAATGCATGCACACAACACACACTTGCTTATACACTCACCTACATACAAGTAGAAAGTCAATGAGCGCTGGCCTTTGAGTGTGTCGCATGTGATTTTAAAGATAGTTGTCAGGGTCGTTTGGAGGTATGTCAGCAGATGCATTTTATATCGATCCCCTCTGTTAACCTCTCATCCACCCATCCTCCCACCTCACTCCACAGAGAGCTCATGCATGAGAGTCATAAAGATGAAAGAGTGCACTCATACATTATGGGTGTGTGAGTGAAAACAAGCGTGTGGAGTCCAGAATACAACTTGTGACTGAGTAAAAGAATTGTACTTTTTTTATTCGGTGCAGTTTTCTTGTGTTTAACCTTGTTGCTGTCATACCTGTAATCACAGTAAAGAACACCCTGGGTATCATTACGTCTCTTGGGTGTCATCGTATTAAAAGTTCCACAAGACACTCCAAAGCAATGACAGTTTGGCACACATGAATAGTGAAATTAGGGGGAAAAAGATCTCACAAGGAAGGTTGTTTATAATTATGTTTTTTATCACACAGGCAGTGGTATAGAATATGTGGTTTAACCTTCACGCAACACTTGTTTTAAGACTAGACAGCAGAGTTTTACGCTTGCTTGGTGGTAAGTAAATGGTTCAGTGAATCTTAATGTGTCACAAGTGAAGGACACAAAAGAAATCACTTAACTGGAAACTGTATTTATAACCAATTTTTATGGTTTCCATATATTAGGGTGCTCTCACACCTAACCTGTTTGGGCTTCGGTTCATTAGGCTGGTGTGAAAGCTGTCAATTGAACTTTTGTGCAGACCAAATAACTAGCCTTGAAGAAGTGAGCCTTGGTCTGGTTCCAATCGTACTGGTGCAGTATATTTGTGATGTAAAAAGCACAACCACAGGATATTATGATCAAATACACTAATCCCAAGCACTCCGTATGAGATCAAGATGTGTTGTGCTTGTGTGCTATTTCAGGTATTCTCATTGAAAAGTCGAAACATAGCGACTCTACACACACTAGTATTGCAGTACAAGACAACTCTTTTTCTTCCATGTGTTCATTATTTAGGACGTTCAAAGTTAGAGAGAAAATATGCGTTGCAGTAAAATGATGCCTGTGTCCTTTGTAACCAGGACCAACCAACATTACAGATTTGTTCAGTGTTCTGAGTTCATTGAATGAGATGTGGTGTCATGTCAGTTAGCAACTGTTGATGTAGTTGTTAGAATTTTATCTTTTTCATTTTTACATGTGCTGAGCATGGTAAAAATGAAAACATTTACCTTTGCTCCAGAATTCAGACCCATTCAACCCTGGCAGGTGAAATCATGAGGCTCCCAAGCTCCCAGGCTGTCTGAGACAGGAGGTCTAAATCTCTCTCATTCAAGAGACAATTTGATTGAATACTATATAATTTTCTTGCTAGCCATCCGTGCTGGTTATGTTTACAACCCTGCCCATGCCTTTGGCCACACAACAATGATGGGCAAAACTGAACAAATCTTTTCAGTGTCTAGTATGTCCCAGGTCAGCCCTTTGAGTGCTAACTGCTCAGGAGAGACATGAGAGACCTCCCCCACTCTGTTATCATAGGGCATTGCTCAGATTGCTCGTTGCAGTGGTACAGTAGCTCAAAACATAGAAGGCGGGACAGCCAAAGAATAAGTGGGAATCGTTTTCTCGAACACAGAGGTCACTGAGTTGGGTCCAGCAATCGGTTCACAAGTTGGCAGCTACACGCATTCACTCACACTGAACGAGAGTGAATGAAGCGTTCAGTTGAATGGGGGATGGGATGTTTGCTACTTGTCTAGGAAGTATCCATTTACCCATCCATCCATCCATTCATGCATCCATCGCCTACCGTTTATTCACGGATTGGCAGTTAAGCATGGTGTGCCACATATCCTTCTCCGCAGCAATGCATTCCAGCTCCTCCTGGGGATCCTTTGTCGTTCCCAGGCCAGATGGGCTATATAGTCCCTCCAGCAAGTTCTCGGTCTGCCCTGGGGCTTCCTGCCAGTTGCACGTATCTGGAACACCTCCAAAATAAGGTGCACAAGAGGCATCCCGATCAGATACCTGAACAACCTTAGCTGGCCCTTTCAACACAAAGGAGCTCTACTCTGAGCTCCCTCCAGATATCTAAGCTCTGTGTCAAAAGCTGTGCTCAGCCACCAAAGCAAAATCGATGCAGTCAAATCACATTTCTGTGACATTGTGTGTTTGGCTTAAACAGCAAACCTACATACGGGAGAAATTGTGAATCAATATCTTTATTCATGCAAACTGATACATGACTGGTAATGCATTTCAAGAACATTTTTGTTGGAAAGGCAGTGCTAGCGTGACCCATAACAGAGTGCCATGGAGGAACTGACGCCACATTTTGCAAACGGACACATTCATCAACTCGAAAGAATAGAATCGTTGTGCCCATCACTATCACACACTTACATTTGTGTGGTAGTGATGGTGGTAGTGATGTGAGTCTAGCTTTTGAACATATACACAAAGTTGTTTGTTATTTCTTTGCAATACCTTTTTTTCTATTCATATAAGTGTCATAAATGTGTTAATTATCAACTGATACAGAAATTTCCTGCTGCTAATTAAGAAACTGATCTTTCTGTTCGGCTCAACACAGTTCAGAGTTATTACGTCTTTTTCTCAAGGAGATTTATGAGAGTCTTCACAAACATTTGTCCTCATTAAACACCAGTTAACACCAGGGTCATGTTGCTAACAGTTTGCTTAAAGAGTTGCTTACAAGGTATTATAAGCAGATAAGCTTGGTATTGAGCACATAAAGTTCAGTATAATCCAACCAGGATAAAGTGATTGACTTTAAAATATACTTAATCTCAACCAAGCAGTCTGGTCCATGTTGTTTTACATGCTGATAATTCTGCAAAGTATCACAACTTGTTTTTATTTGATCATTTTCAACCTCTTACAGAAACCAGGGAGCTATTAGGCAATCTGTTTGTTACTCTCACATTTGTTACCCTTTATAGTAGACATTTAGTATCCTATCCTTAGTATCCTTCGTACACACTAGAAGCTATTGTATGAATGCCATTATACCCTTGAGGATGTTCTGTGCTTGTCATTATGCATACTATGGTACTGCATCTGTTTTCCACCCCTAATCACAGTAAACGGTAAATAACAGACTATCCTCTTGGGTATTACTGCTTTAGCAATGCACATACTCTATATAAAAACCTCATCAGAAATTCCATTAAGATTCATATATCCTGTACCACATCCATATGCATGAATTTATTTTATTTTTTTATGTGGTCGGAAAAGTCTGCATATTCTGAAAGTACATGTTTAGCATGCATGTGCTTAGATGTTGAATCCTCAGGAGGTGTTGTCCATTAGAAGACATTTGGAAATCACAGAAACTCAAACTTGTTACACATGTGGTTGAAAAAGAACATTTGGCTCTGCCGCAGATTTCACTCGAGACAGACTTTTGGATTGAGGAGAATTTGCTGCAATGTTTTATTAAAAATATGTAACTGTAAAATATGTCCATCTTGGCAGGCATCACTATGGGTGCCATCTAATAATTCACCAATTTTCAACAAAGAAGATTTCCTGATCTCTTTCTCCGAGCTGGCTTTTCTGACGTTTGGTCATTATCACAAATCTGTGCTTGTCAAACTGAATCAGCTAAATTGCTAATGCTAATTCCTAGCTTCGTGTGTTGCTCATCCTGTGTTAATCGGGGGCTCCAAAGTAATTGGGGCAAGGGCCAAAAAAAGGTGTTGCGCAGTGTTAATCTAGTCATGCTTGAGGAACAGAGCAGTGCTTCTAAATGTTTTACTGCAGATTTTCCTGGAGGTGAAGATCACAGAAAGATAATGCTCCGCATTCACGAGGGCCAAGCAAAATGATTGTCTGCAAGAAGCGATAATGAACAGTGCAGCCAATCAAGACAAACGGCATCAGTCTGTGGAATTACAGTCTGCCTATCATGGCTGACATTGTTAATCATGACCTTACATGTGTAATTATCATTTTTTTCTGATGACCAGAAAAACACTTGACTGATCGACTGTTTCAATTGACCCAATTAGATTTATGAGATTTGAGACCAGAAAGGTTAAAGTGACCGCCGTTGTTTCATTGGAGGTTAAATACAGCGCAGATGCATGATGGGCTATTTTTATGGTGCTGCTGCTGCAGTTTTTTGCTCAGCAAAATGAAGCGTTACCGCTGTGGCCTGGTGAAGCAATTACAAGACCTCTTCTGACTTTATTGAGAACCGGTGCTGCTAACTAAATGGTTTTGTATCGGAATCCCGGGGGAAGCGATCATTAAGAAACGGCTCTCAATATATCTGTGATGCAGTGGGAGATATACTGCCTGTGTGTGTGTGTGTGTGTGTGTGTGTGGGTGGGTGGGTGAGGTATACATACCCACTGAGACCCAGGAGACTAAAGTACATCTGTTACAGATGAAGGGACTTCTTAAATACATTTCAATGAACTGACTATAAGCTGCTAATGTGCTCTTGTAATGGCGGCAGGTTGCTGCTGATGATGTTGGAAGGGGAAATAAGCCTTCAATCATGCCTTCTCTTTCACTGTGGGCCAAGAGTGTCTCTATTTTTTTTCTTTCAGAAAACACAGATGAGAGAGGAGGAGGGTGACTTCTTCTGTCCCACAGGGCAACTCTGATGAATCTTCTACAGATTAATCCGCCCTGTAAAAGGCCTTGAGTTGCTTCTTTTATTGATTCACCAAAATGCTAATCTCAGAAATTCAAATTCCACTGCTTGTGGCTGACTAGATTCAATTTGCACGGTTTTAATAAGGTTCAAATAGAATCATATGCTCCCCTGAGAAATTCCTGCAGATTATTTTCTATGAAAACGATCCAATGTTGTAATTTTTTTTAAATTTTTTTATCTCGGCCCATCACGCAAACACAAAATGATTGCATTACGGCTGAGGTGCTCGGGATAAAGTGACATGTGTCAACATGCACTGCCTGCTGGAAAGATGAGACGATGGCCTCGCAATTTGGCCTTGATTAGGCCTCACCACCAGAGGCAATCTAGCAACAATGAGGAACATATTTCTGTGATGACAGGGCCATAACGTCCTGCCCTGTCATACTCATTCCACATGATAATTGAGCAACAGCACAATGCATGACCCTGGTGACTGGCACGGCTCCTACAGAATTAACAGTAGAACACACAGGCCACACATGCACTAGATAGCACCTGTATTCTTTCTTAAACTATGTGCCGGCACCTATAATATTTCACGGTCTTACCTCTGCTGGGGTTCCCGCATGACACCAGTGGCAATGAATAATGAGGCTGCAAGGGACCCAGGGGACTGGATTACATTTTTCACTTTGGTCCAGAACAGAAGAAGTTTTAGGACCTCTGAATTATGCAGCAGATGCTCCGCTGTTTATCAAAAACCCTTGGATGAGAGATTAGAGGTTATATGAGTGGATGGAGTGTTGGGAACAAATAGGTGCATTGAGATCCTCCATCGAACCTTTTTTTCCTAATGATAAAACAACAAGAAGAATTAGAACGAGTGCTGTGCGGTCCACAGGAGTAAAATGAAAAGAGCAGCTATTTGTCTGGCCGCATGAAAGTAGAACAAAGTAAATAATAATAATAAGTCTTCAGAAAATTCCAGTGTAATGAAATCAGAATGTGATGTTTACCAGTGGTGACTGGTCTGGCCCCACACGCTTACTAAGAGTACATCAGATACTGTCTTGACCTGAAAAACCTTTTCTATATAGAAGACATTGATTATAGTCACTTTTAGCAAATATAGCAGATTTATCTCAGTTATTACAGTCAGGCAAGGATGGATTGGGACGCTAAGCAATATGCCATCCGCAGAGCCATGCAGTCTTAAGCATGCTAAAACTGGTGTGAAAGTCTGAATTTGCCAAAGCAGTTGACACATGCCTCAGGCTGGACACTGCAACTTGTCCTAGATTAGTTTAAAGTGCAAGCCACTGATCACTTAACAGCTCCTACCACTTCAAGTGTTCCGACAGATTGCGAAGCAAATGTTCACCTCCTGTTTTGTGCACAATTTTGACCGCTGGACTGTTCGTGCGGTCTGTTCACTTCATACAGCCAAAGTACCGACCTCCCAGATTTTAGCTGGAGCTACTTAGCAGTGACTGTGTGTATGTGTGTTTGTGGAGTGTGTCTGTATGTGTGTTTGTGTGAGAGTTAAACTCAGAATTTACTAGTTTTTCTGGCCGTTTTCTTTCACTCTCTTTTCCCTCTGTTGTTCCTGTACATTCATAATTCAGGTTCATACATTTTTTTTAATATATTTTATTTTCAAGCATTTATTTTCTAGCAATGGTTTCCGTTAACTCTGAACAAAATAGTAACGTGTGAAATCTGCTTTCTGTCTGAACACACTTTTCGATGGAGCAAGGAATTTTCCTGACACTGTTACACATCGCCACGGCTTTGGTGAAAAACAAAAAATAACTAATCTGACAGTCCTACTTAAGACTGAAGCCATTTTGGTCTTAGAGCACATTCTTTCCCAGCAGAGCTTGGTAAACCATTTAAACTGCACTCTTATGCAGATATTGTCAGTCTGGAGCAGTATTAATGCAGCTAGAGATAGAGAGGTTCTTTGTAGAAAAGCACATATATATTGGACCTATTTCGGACCACACTGGACATCTCAAAATCGGATAAGAACACCTAGATAATTCCTTCATAGTCGGATATTTAACGCCTTGTATACTCAGCAATCGGATCTGAAGTGGATTTTGCATTCTGCCTACACGGGACATTTTCCTCCGGGGCATTCACCCAGAAGCCAAAAGATCTGTTGTTCTTTTTATTTGCATTATTATGACGAAAATAATGCACGAAAAGTACGCAGCTGTAGCATCGTCCATCTCCTCTTATGTAATCTTTGTTTGAATGTCGTCAGATAGTTTTGCTGATAAGTAGAGGTCAACCAAAAGTGGCTCTTTGTTGAGAGGGCTACAGCGCCACCTAGCGTAACGGAGTCAGCCATGCTCCGGCCGTTTAGCTGATTTATCAGATTCTCTGAACGGCATGTATACTCAGACAAGTGATCTGGTCTAATGCATGTCATTATCTGATACCATCAGAAATTCGAATTTTTTGCTGCATGTAAATGTACTGAGTGATTGAGAGTCACATTGGCATCCATTTTGGCTCGCCAGCACTGTGTTGTTGATGTCAGCTCTGGGACACCTCTTTCTGTCTATTCAGACCATAATCCACTTGTATTTTTTTGCACTCCTCAGAAAATCCAAATCAGCATTTAATGAGGTGGGCATTGTTCGTGCAGACTTATCCATTTGTCAGCAGTCAGATACTGTCAATGCCGACACTCTGCCTTGTGTGTTGTTAGGCTGAATAAAACCACAGTGTCCATTTTCTTCCCTTGTCCACTCTGGTTTTTGTTTTCTACCACCTGGTCTTCTGGGATTTCCTTAGACATTATGGAAAATTTGCTTTTTTGCTGTCTCACCAAGAATTAGGTGAGTTGTGTGTGCGTGCTCCATACGGACGTAGTTAGCTGACATTTTTAGCCCAGCTTAGCAAATGTCAGAGTATTCATTTAAAAACCTTTCAGGCAGTGAGAGAGCAGAGTGTGAGATGGGGGAGCTGCAGGTTTTATTCATAATGAGGTTTTGGGGTCTAGCTGGGGCTAATTTTCAAATCTGTATCTAATGTTAACATACAGTAGGAAACACAACCCTTTTATCTTAGGATTGCACCCAAATTGGACGTGTCCGCAGGACTCAAGGTATGTAATTGATGTTCGCTTTACTTAACTTAAAGCATGGCCTTTTTCAAACCATAACTGAGTGTTTTAATCCACTTAAAGGAGTAGTTCAACAGTTTGGGAAATACACCTTTTCACTGTTTTACCAAGAGATTTCTAAAAAGATTGGAACCACTCTTGGGTCAGTGGTTAATATGAAGTTACAGCCCCTAGCTATTTAGCCTAGCTTAGCAAAAAACTGGAGACAGGGGAAACAACACCTTATCGATTGAAAGCTTATCGATTGACACATTATATCTAATTTGTTTCAATCTGTGTAGTAACTTCCTGTTGTCATGCATTGTTTAGCCTGCCTGCCTTAATGTAACTTTGATCTTGGCTTAAACCTAACCATGCCTGTAAAACACTGATTGCTCACTGTTTTTCCTATGATTTCCTACGAGTATTTTGGGGTCTCTAAAGTCATCAGGGTTGTTACTTTATCTGAAATTTTGCACACCAAAGGTAGTTTTAAATACATGGCCAGTGGGATTAACAACAGCATGTACTTGAATCAAGTTTTGATGTGATTCACTCACTCCTGCTTCACCTTGCTCCAGCTATTTGCAAGTATGCTTATATAATTGAATTCATACAGTAGAATGTAATGAAAAGAGACAGCAGAGGTAACTGTTTAAATTCCATGTTATTGACCTTCTCTGTGATTAAGCGTCATTTGATAGGTCAAGCAAAGAAACTTCTGTCTGATTAAACCCCGGCTGAGCATCTGTGTGGGCGAGCGCTGAATGAGCATAAACATGACAGTTTCAGAACAAACTCACTTGCCTCTATAGCTGCCAGACGGCCCGCAGCTCTCCACCTGCCTGCTCACCACTTATTGAAGATGAATGACTTCTGGGCGGCCATTACTTAGCAAGTGAAATGGCCTTAAAAGGGATAGCATGGACCTCGTCAGCGCAAATGTGACCAAACACCATAAAGTCAGGCTCATTTAAAAACAGATCCATTACATGTTGGAATAATGCACCTTTGATCCAGCAGTTTATACAAAAACAAAATCCCCCAAAATATCAGAATGCAAATGACTTTTGGAGTGTAACAAAGAAATATACCTTTGGGTATAAAGATACTTTAGGCTCGCCAAAGTCAATGAATGTCTGAACAGAGTATCATCTAAATCCATCCAGTATTGTGTAACCAAAATGGTGGACCAGCCTTCAAACCAACATACCTAGAACCAGCATGGCTAAAATGTACAGTGTCTTCCTCTATAATGCAGTGCTTCAGGTAGTAGCACCTCAGTCTTGTCCTTTGGTATGACACTTGAGTAAATGGACTTAGTTGAAGTACCTTCTACCCTTGGAGAGGACTGTGATTTCTATAGAATAGGCCTTCTAAATCCCACCCATTTCTTTAAAAACAGAAATACATTTAATTCCAGCTTACTGGGAAAAGTCACGTTTCCTTAAACCATGCAAATCTCTCCCTCTTAATTAGCCTCTCATTCTTATTCACATCAGTATTTGGGTGCATGTGTCCAGCGTCTGGTCACAGCAGCCTAAAATGACTGCTTTCCATAAAAATTCAGATGAGGTTATGGAGCACTGATACAGTATGTGTTTGGAATTTGAATAAGCCCACCCGTGTGTCCAGGTTTATCTATGTGGATCACAGTCGTTTGGCAAGTGGGAACGTTCAACACCTCTATCACTGGACTCATTCTAACACAATGGTCAGCCCATTAGCCCACATATGGCCTGTCTGGCAATGCTCTGATAGGCCATTAGTGCTGAAGCCAGCTCAATTAACAGCCAACTGTTCTTTTAGACTGTTCCTTTGACATGAACCAGATAGCGAGTCAGTATTGCTACCTGTTCTTCTAACATTGGTGCTAATTGTACTAATAGCTTCATGGATTTGTTGATGAACAGTGCTTTGAAGGACCTTTTTTTTGATGGCAGGTCTAAAATAAAAACAGCAAGAGCAGCGATTGGGCATAAGTATCATCATTGTTTGTTGAACGAACGCCTGAGGAGCTTCATTCTGTCCCCCTGTGTAACCTAGCGTAGGATGTAGATTTATGTAAGTAGCCCACTCTCCTCTGGTTGTGGACTGGCTTATTTTATTTATCTGTCAGACTATGAGGAAGCTCCTGTAAGTGACCCTATCCAACGATAAATGACCAGCTCTTTGTTTGTCAATAGATTTCCTTTAAAATGTGATCTTCCCTTGACCGTGGGTAATTCTACTCATTAATGGTTGTTATTGTCAACTTAGCAGTCTTGGCAGATGGCAGAACTGACTCCATAGCTGATTAATGGACACTCCTGGTCATCGCTGTGGCCACTGCTGCTTTTCCCGACTGACAGCATCAGAGACAGTTCAAATGTTATTAGAGCAACACCACCACTGAGGCTTTTAAACAATGCAAAGGGATCTATATTAATAAGAATTTGAAGCACCTCCAAAATCAATCAGCCTCACATCAACCATCAAACTGACATGAAATATACCATTATCCATCTGCAACGCAATAACAAAAGCAAATAATTGCACAAAATCAATCAGCAAATTCATCTATGGATAGGAATATAAGCTAACCCCTTGACTCCAATAACATCCTAATTTTACACCGCGATGGCTGCCTAGTTAGAAAGTATGCAATTATTTTTCTCTGTGGTGCGCCTCCGTTCAACTAGAATCTGTACATTCTCTCATTCCAAACAGCTGTGTGTCCACAAAAACACCATAAGCTCATTAATGGATGTGTTTGGTTGACAGTGTGGCTTCTATTTGCGGCACAGGATATGTCAGAAAGCAGCTAAATCCAGGATAATGTGTGTCAGTCCAGCCATCATCGCAACAACATTGTGGCTAGTTAGTGTCCTTCTTTTTTTTTTTTTTTTTTGGGTCAAAGTCCTTTTGTCTGTGTAATAGTGGGAATAATCATTACAGCTACATTTGGACCAGTGCTAATTACATGGCTGCCCTATTAGCCTACGTGGCCAGACTGGTAAGCATCTGATGGGCCACAAGGGGCCCGATCCATGCTTAATTATCTGCCAACTGTTTGTATATGTAAAGATTTTACTCGGTTCCACTAAGAGCTTGTCACTCTCTGTTGTGTGGATGCATGCAGCACTGATTATATTTAGCATCAGCATGGGGTGCTTCACTAATTAGCAGCTATGATACTGCCATGTATGTCATGACATTTGAATTTTGCTGTATTATCTCTTTTCTGTTAGCTTTGTATACTGAGACAAAAGCTTAATAATTAACAGCGTACCTCATGCAGCTCATTTCAAGGTTACTGGCAAACCTTGCTAGCTTACTATGAAGTGATGAAGAGTTTACATGAGCCATGAATACAACAGCAGTAGGCAGGGAAGCTATTTGTTGGATGCGTTTGTGGAAATGCAGTACTGTATGCCCAAAATGCAACCCTTTGTTGGGTCAGTCAAAATAAGCATCCTCTGCCATTCAGATGTGTCTGCCCAGTGCTGAATGCTGCTTCAGATCAGACAGGCCATCATGTTTGATAGAAAATATCGATACTGATCCACTTGTGGTCCACCTGTCATTCAGTGACAGACAGCTTCTGGTCATTCTCTTCAATTAATTCTGATTTAATATATATCCACAATGTCTTCATCATGTCAGTCATATGAAAACAGAGAGTGACCGTGTCCCGTATTTATTCAGTAAGGTCTGCCCGCCATTAAGTGCTGAGACAAAATGCTGCCTGCTGGGGATATATTACATCATGTTAATTTGTTTCGACTTTTATCGAAAGCAGCATAAAATAAGTACATTCAAACTGAAATGAGTTCAACAAGAGTAATGTTTGCTAACTGCAAAATCAAAACAATAGCTGAAAGATGCTAAATGGGTCTGTAAAACAAAGAAACTAACAAAACAAAATATAACAAAATATTACATTTGTTGTGTGTGTTTTGAATATTTCACAGCTCAAAATCTCGTCTTGCTACTTTTTCAGGTTCCTTGCTTTATCTTATTCATCAGACAATTTCCCAGAGGACCCTGCCTTAAGTGGTTTCTAAAATATATCCTTAGTGACCACTCTGCATCATTACCACAGCTTTAGCAAAACAGATTGTTCATGCAAACAGATATATTGGAATAAGTGAATGTGAATGAATATATATTCCAAACATAGCCTCAGGTACGCCTATATTGCTGTAGGGTATGATGTAATTTGCCTTACCTATCCCCTACGGTCCTTTCAATTACCAGAATACGCTTTCTGCTGCTGCTGCTGCTGGCAGAATATCTACTGAAGCCCAGCTGACTCTGTGTGAACCTATTTGGGATTAAACTAGCTAGTAACTAATAAGAGACGTTGCAGTATGCATATAGGAGTGTTATGGGGTTGCTTGACTCAGTAAGAGCGCAGCTTGTATAATTATCAGACCTGCAGATGGAGAAACATTAAGGTGAGACGGAGGAGGTGGAGGTAGAGGATAAGAGAACAAGGAGAATATATGGGAAGACGGGAAGAAAGTGGTGCGATGGAAAGAGAAGGGGGGGTGATGGTAATGGAAGGTGGAGTAGTGAAATATGCATGTGGGTCTTTATTGTGTGTGTTATCTAATCTTAGATTTGGAATATTATGATATTTAGAGATTAGTTATGTATTTGCTTTTTCCAAAGAAAAGAATCACTACAAAAATACCATCTGCTGGAAGTGTAACTAACAATGACACTGCTGAGGTTTTTGCTCATGAGTGAAATATATATTTTTTTGAAATTCACTTTAATTAGCCTGATAATTAGTGATACTAATGCTGTTTTTATATGTAATATGTTTTATAAGTAATGACACCTTATTAGCATCTGAAATCTAAAATAACACTACCATACACGTGTTCTAACAAAGCCATTCAGGCTCAGTATTTATGCCTCTAGCTACCAATTAGCACTTTACACAAGCCTTTTTATGCTATCACCTACACATGGAGGCCAATAATTATTCTGGACATAACTGATGGAAGTCAGATTGTTTGCCTGATTCGCAGGCAGGTAATCAGTAACTTGCAACTGATTACATTTCTAAGCTCCCAGACGACTAGTTTTTCATCATTTATTGAGGCTTTTCTTCAGGACCTGTCAACAAAGTTTCCAGAGGATTAATGAATGAGGCCAGAACACAGCAGCGACTGTGGTTGTACCTCTACTCATGCCCCACTCTGGCATTTAGATGTATTCGGTCTGTAGATCATGGTCAGTCTAACCCTATACAGTTTGAATATTACATTGCAGTCTGTTTAAAAATATATGCTGTGTTGTGACCAGTAAACCATGTCTGTACTGCGAGGTAACAGTATTTATAAGCTAATAGATTCTGTAGGGTTCAGGCCAGACACGTCCTCTTGAAATATGTTCATATGTGTAAAATGGTAGTGTTGAGTCGTGTTTGTCCCATGAAAACCATATACAGTATCTGAGGCTCCTTTTTTATTAACTAAGAAAAGCAGTGATATAATGAGACTTTTAATATAGCGAAATGTTTGTTTCAAGCAGCACTGGGACTGAGACAAGACCAAAATCAAAGAAAACAGATCAGTGTCCATCGAACAGTCTTCATACTGCTGTTCATTGTCAGAATCATCTGTAACACATCCTCAGTCACTTATTTATATCATATCATATTTCTAAATGTTTTAAATATTATAGAATCATGACACTATTTAATATATAAATCTTTATTCCCCCAAATTGTGCAATGTGTCCATAATACTATGTAAGTATGAACTGAAATGAAGAGAGAGTCACAATCATGTTTTTCAGTTCAAATATAGGAATATAAAATAAAGTATGATATATCACCTGGTAGACCAGTGAACGTCATCTGGCCCCCAGAATATTACTGGATTCAGGAATAGCCTAGTGAAGAGGACAAAGTATGTATCTACATTTTGCTTAAAGTGAAGCGAAACAAATGCCCTCCAATCAAAATAACGATAAAAGTGTTCTTTTATTGTTTTAAGGTCGAAATTGTCCTTTTTTGGGCTTCATTTGCCCACACAATAGTGCTGTTTCAGTGTCTCAATAACAACCATTAACCAGAACTTTTGCTCTTTACATCAAATGAAAGTGTCGTGTGATACAACAAATAAATACTAAGTAAGTAAGATCAAGAAAATCACAAGACTGAAAGACTCACGTTTGGTTAATGGGAGAAGTGACATTTCCCCTCCGACACTATCTTCTTTGCATTGGGCTTGACAGCTGTTATGCCTGCCTTATGCGCCTGCAGTCCTAGGTCATTTTTCACGGCTTCACAGGTGTATGTGGTGAGCACATACATTGCCAATGTCTTCAGTGTGTCATACTTCTGGGGACAGGCCACCCAAAAAGTGCTCAGGCATTCACCACCATGGAGAGCAGCCTTCATGTCAACATGAGTTGACTGAGATTAGCCGCCTCGTCCAGCAGCATCACCTTCCCCACGTTAGCACATGACAGCCTCATGAATATGAGGCCAAAAATTGCTACCATACAGGTATTATTTTACTTAGTATTATTAATTTAATTTTTACAAGAGCATCTGGCCCTGATACTGTCTGCCGAGAAAAACTCTGGCCCTTGGACAAATGTAGTTGAAGAATGACAGAACAGTAGTGGTCAAACTGATAAACTGTAGACAGGTTGTGCAGAAATGCAGTGACAAGGAAAGGACTATGGTTTGTTTGTATGGTCTGAGGACTCTACACTCTGGACATCTATAGCTCGGCTAAGATGCAGGAGAGCTTTAAGATTTATCTCAGTGGACTGTAATGGAGTACATATAACACATTTAACACATTACTATTATTCTTCTACGGTGATTTGTTAATTTGTTCTGCATCTAAAAATACATCTGTTTTTAACAACATGCTGATTTTCAAACCGTAATGACAGCTGTAATATGCTAATATTGCACACAGTTGTGATGTGTTCTAACACTCAATTCAAGCAAGCTCTCACCAAAAACAGCAAATTCATGACTTTTTAACGTGTGTGTGCGTGTGTGTGTGTGTTGTGGGGGGGTGATATGATTTTCAGCAGAGCGTGCAGCTGACAGGCTGTTGTTCTCTTAATTATCAGCTGGTAAAGATGTTAACGGAGCTATTGATGGGCCTTAATTGACCATATGGCTGTTTGTTTGTCTTGCTGGAGATTGACCAGTGAGAACACACAAGACATGTGCACACACAGTTACACACATGGATGCTGAGCGTGCACACACGCACCAGAGTGATTTGAAGTATCGTTTAAAGGGGACCTAAAAAAATGTCCCCTGTTGGTGAATGTTTTGGAACACTGATGTCCACGCTTAGATAGGTTGGTAAGTGCACACACTCATACACACACATACAGCCAGCACAGCATATAATTTGTCCAGTTTCCAAACACAGCCCATCAGAGTGTCTCCAGACATTATCGGCTTTATGCTAACATTATTGCCGGCTCTGCTGCTTCGTAATCCAGCTATTTGTGTATCTGTGTGTGTGTGTATGTGTATGTGTTTGAGGGCGGTGCATGTTCAACACCAGATTGAGCCTGTCGGCGCTATGAGTCGGAGAAAAAGCCAATTACATGCATCTTTTTCTTTTTTTTAATCAGATGCCCTTTCATACCTCTTTCTATTGTTCTCAGCTGCTTAATCCAGTCACACTTGTTAATTGCGGTTCATTTTGTCTATCCTTAATCGGTCTGGGGTTGTTAACGTTTTTTTGCTTTTTTTTGTTTGTTTTTTGCCCAGCTCAGAAAGTGAAAGTGAGCTGAGCTCAGTGGGTGGGGCCAAGGCTTCCTATTTGTCTTGGTTGGGTTTGAAAAGGCTTTATAAAATATTGACAGCTCCATGTAGGAGTTAGTTTGAGCAACACGATCAACCTTTTCCAGCTTTTAATCATGAAGTTTTTCTACTTTTTTGCGGGGTTTGGAAAAGTCTTCAACAGCTCCAGAAAAGACGCGCTGGATTTGAAGACGGAGATCAGTTGAAGTGGCTTCATTTGATGCAGACAGATTGCAGAGGTCTGTAAAGAGACGCTGTGCGCCTTCCCATCAGGTCGAGCACGTCTGTTTGCCTTCAGTAGGTGGGAAGACTCAGAAAGTTGTCAAATATATTTCAGTCAAATTATCTCCTCGAACTGACAAATAATTTTACTGGTTTCTGTATTTCTAAATTATGAGACTTGTTTGAATCATTATGTCAGACCAATAAGTCTTGTTTTATAATTCTATTAAATCAGCAGATGACCATGGGAAAGTCATTTAAACAAATTTCTCAAACAAGCTTGGAAAAATCACTCGGCAAACATTGCTTTCTACAGAGAAGTGTCCTATGTGAACCGGCACCACAAAAAGTACAAGAAACACTGAATCAATCAAAAAAATAAAAAATAAAATAAAATCCCACAATTGCCACAATGATGATTTCAAGCCCTCAGTTTTCCTTTTTTGTCTGACCAATAGTCCGAAGCTGAAATATACATAGTTTGATTTGATTTAGAAGTATCTATTGTCAAGAGTTACATATAATATTGATTAGTATTTTTGTATAGTACTTTCAGTAGTGCATAATCACCTGAAAATTACAATGACCGTGTTTTCGTTGCCTTAAATTGAGTCCTCTGTATCTACAGTGTCTTCCATGGAGTGCATTATGTTGAGCCACCATTTTTCTACGGTTGCCCAGAACAGACAAAGCAAACGTTTATCTAGGTATGGCTTTTTGCCCTTTACTGTGTGTGCATATCGCCTTCCCTTCAGGAAGATGTTGCCTGTTATATTCCAAATAAATACCAGTCATCCAATGGTTCAAAGATAGAGAGCTGCTGCAACCCATCAATGCTTTGCAAAAATATCATTACAGTAGTTCATTGTAAAAGGCTGGTGATTGTTCAGTGTGTTTAATTGATTGCTCAATATCAAAAAAGAAAAGTCTGAAAAGCTCACATTTGAAGAGCTGAAAAGCTGAATCTTTAGAATATGCTTTATATTCATTTATTTTCATTTATTTTCTTTCTTATCAATTGATCGACTCATTGTTGGAGCTCTAACCTTCAGTATTACTGGAGGAAAGCAGTTAGACTTCATAGAATGGATAATAGATGATAAAAAATGATGACTTCATTGGTTGGACAGAGTAATCTGGCACACACTTTGTGGCCTTCATCCAACAGTTTTTTCTTCACCGCCCCCACCCCGACAGAGCCGACATCAGAACATGGACGTGAACTCCTCTCTGCTGTTCTATCCCTCTCTCTTAACCTCCCTGTTTGTCTCTCTTTGACTGTCATCCTGTTCCGTTAGCATCAATCCTCCTCAGCTAGCTTTCCTCTCGCTGCCTCACCCCCTTCCACCCCTCTCCTCAGCCTCCGTGTGCGGTGAGCCCGAATTAGAGGGGGTTTGAGCAGGTGTGCAGCTGGCCGGCTATTGCTGCTGACTCGCATAAACGCTGAGAGGTGAGTAGTGAGCTGCTGGGGTTGAGGAATACAGCTGGCCTCTAATGCTGATGGACCTCCCCCTGGTCTAATGTTTGCCAAGGGCCCGGCCAGGTGCTCTGCAGCATATGCATGCACGCACACGGAATCTGTACCGATGCGCATATCTGCAGCCTGATATGGACACGAAACACATATGTGTGTCACATCTAATAACGATTCCCAGCTGCGGTAATTGTAGTACACGGGTAGCGAGCTGAATTCTGCTGTAGGTTCATGCTCTCTGCTGCAGAGAAAAATGAAGGTTGTAATTTTGTCTGGCTCGGAGAAGAAGAAGAAGAAAAAAAGCTGGGACACAGGCTTCCCCGCATAATTCTCTGCCTTCCAAACTGGAGCACAAATTACTTAAAGGTGTCAGGAGGCCAAACCACTTTCACATTAGCCTTTGCCTCCGTTGCCCCGGCAGCTGGGTGGGAAGTTTAAGGAACAGGTTCTGGTGGGGGCGACTCATTCTTTCAAGAGCCCCCCTCCCCCTTTTTTTATCTGAACATTCCCTTAATCTGTCCGTTCTTACCGCCCGCCAACACCCCCACTCCTTGTCTTTCCATCACCGCTTTGCCCATGTTTCTCATTTCCTTCCTTTTCCCTCTTGACTTCTCCCTTTTTGTGCAAACATGGTGCAACAACTGACTCCTTGCTCTCTCTAAGCCCAGAGAAGGCGCTGGAAAAAAAAATCCAATAAACATAAGCTGTCGCTCCCCCCTTGACTTGGCCGTCGTCCCTGAGATGTTATTTAAGTGCGACACGTGGTCGATTTTTTTTCCATTCCACCTGGATGCCCTCAACTCCCCCCTCCTTCTCCACCCTCTTCCAATATGGATTGGAGATGTTCGTGCCTTTTTACTTCGCCCCCCCCCCCAAGATGGGAGAGAGAGAAAGAGAGAGAGAGAGAGAGAGAGAAGGGTAAATACGCACAGGGTGTGTGAATAATGCAAGGCCGAACATTAAATGTCAGGGCTAAAAATTCACAATTTCCCCTCTATTGTCTCGCTGGCATTCGCGGCATGTTTTATGCATTTTATAATTAGCGGGGGGAGTCTCGAAGGAGAGGAGCGGAGGAGAGAAGGAGGCCTGGCAGTTATGGGGATCGCTTATTTCTGCGAGAGGTGGCGTTTTAAGAAGTTACAGAACTTCATTTGAAAGGCAAATCTCACAGGTCCTCTGAATGGAAACCATTGCAGGAATTTGTCTCGGAATCAATGACACGTCCAACATGTATGAGCTGCGCACACACACACACACACACACACATACACATATACACTATACATTCATATAAATAAAAGGAAAGCCAATAGTTTGGTTTCAAGATTTCCAATTTCATGTTTCAGTACATTTGCAGTTCCAGTTTAAAATGTTGGTTGGGTTTGTTTAGTGAGAGAAAAAGAGGAAGAACGAAAGGTAGGAGAAGAGACGACACACAAATAAGGTGAAATGGAGTTGGAGAAGATGTTAGAAGGAGAATGAGAGAAGGGAGAGGACTGGAAGAGAAGACGAGTGCACGTATTGTATATGACATACAGTCAAGGTCTTCCTTCTAAACAATCCTTTTATTTTCACTCCCATACTTTCCTTTCCTTTCCTCTGCCACCTCTCCTCATCACTTGTCACTTTACCTTCAAAGTTCTCTCCTCTTCTGCAGCTTCAGTGTTCCATTCTTTCTTTTTTTACGTCCCCTCCAGTGTTCATGTGTTCATCGCACATCCATTCTTTTCTCTTTATTGTGTATAAAACGTTTTCTTTCAGCAGAATATCTTCGCCACGTAACAAAGACAAGCTCTGATTACAAGACTTCAGCCTGGGTTGTCATGTTGGGAGGAGGGGCTCATGGCTTATCAGTCGGCAGCGAGTGTGTATCTGTCCCCCCAGTGTTACTGTGGTTCATGCTGTAGTTTGAGGAGCGGAAAAGTTTTCCCACAAAGATTCAAGACTTATTTTCATAAGTTGTCTTCCGGGTTATGGAGCTGCAGTGTAGCTGTAGAGTAGCTGTTTGCTAGCAAGTTAGGGAGAGAGTTGATGTCACCATCATAAAGTGACCTCCAAAGATCTGAATTCTGGTGTTGTCATATTGAATTAATCAAAAGCCAGAACCTGCATAATTGTCATAAAAGGACCCCAAACATATAATTTCATTTGAGCAAGAGGAAAATGAATTGGTCCAAATCAAAACCCCACTTACAATAATTAAGCATGGAATTGGAATATAATTTTCCATCGATGGGCACTACCCAGGAGGTGCAAAAGTCAACCAAATCATCACACACCAAACCGTTTTTTATCTGCACAATGTTTTAGGCATTTGGAAGGACATTTTCTTCATATATGAAGATGTATTGTCGCATTTACATGGCAGTAAAATATGCAGAGCAGCAGCTCCTTGAATATCTTTTCTGAATGAGGAAGACCAAATGTGGTGTCTCTGTATCCTAGAAAGCATTTTATAACCAGCACGCTACAATAAATGAGGTGGGAGAAAATATTAGACATTTAAAACTTGCTAAGTGTGCACCTGGAATGTTTAGCTGTCTTATTCCATAGTGTATCATATTTGTCCCTCCCAGGACATAAAAAGAGAAAATAGAGATCCAGCAGGCGGCACATTTTTAATTTGCATAAAGTACAAGAAACCTTTCCATTCATCAAGTTCTCATCCTGTTTTTAGCCGCATAAATACAATCGTTTGACAGATGACTTTGCTAATTGCCTTTTCAAACTGCAGTAGTCTCTCGGTGCAGGAGTGAAAATTAAAAATACAGCGCTCTGAGTATTGTTTTTTTTCATGTCTGAGCCTGCATTTATCCACCTGAAATTAATTCTCTAATTTGTTTGTAAGATAAACAGGGAATACTTAGGATCCCAATCCACTTAAACCGTCTTCTCTGCTACTTTACATATCCACTCTCGGATGCTGATTTGTCCCTGAAGGTTCCGCCCAGGAAGCCTGCTAGTCATTAACAGTGAAACGAAGAGCACGTCAGTACTTTTGTGAAGGGTACGGGAAGGTCTTTTCAAAGTGTCACACTAGCGCGGCGCGTGTTTTGTGTTAGACAACCAGAATTCACACTCGAGCTGGAATGTGATTTATGCTGATGTGTTTGGTGTGAGCTTGTATAACGCCCCTGATCTGATCTGATCTGTGCGGAGGCGGTGATGACAGCCTTGTCCAAACATACGAAACATCAAGGAAGTGAAAGCCGTCAGAAACGTCACCCCGGTGCCACTTTATATATTCAACACTCAATGTGCTACGAGTACATTTCAATCACGAGGGTGTTTTTAGTAAGATCATTTCTGACCCCTGCTAAAAGGAGCTTTGCAGCCCGTCTTGGACTCCTGGGTCATTTTTTTTTTTTTGCTTCTAAATTATTTTCATGAACGCTAAGAACCTACGAGTGAGGCTTCATTCTGTTTGGACAGGTGTTCAACAAAAATGAGTTTCTCCACCTACGCTAACATACAGAACATTTTTCAGCAGCTTCTGGGTGACGTGTTCTTTTTAAGGCTGCTGTCAGTCATGCTGGATTATTTTGTTCCTAAGTGATTTTAAAGCACAAGAACAAAGGTACTTTTGTTGTGAAAAATTAGTGTTTTTGGACTGAATTCTGAAAATTTTCAATTCAGCTTTAGTCGTCTAATGTCAGACAGTTCCCTACATGAGCGAGCACTTGCAACACCGGCAGGGAAAAAACCTGAGTTAGAGAGAGATGTACAGCAGCAGTGATATAATCTGATATCTGATATAATAACTTTATGCTTTTAATTGAAATATGATTAATAGTAGTAATTATGATAGTAATAATAATAGTTATTAATAGTGGATGTCACAGCAGCAGGCTCGACCAGTCACCAATCGAACAACTCTCAGCTACGTTAGTAACATGTATTAATGAGGCATGGGTGTGCGCACATGGAGCGGGATAAAGGAAGAGCTCAGTACATTATGAGAAGTCTCAACAGTCAAGGCCTATTGCAGCATGACCAATGACAACAAGCATAAAAGCATCTCGGATCAAGACTTCACCGTAGACTCTGAACACATTCAGCTCGTCCTGTTTCTTCCAGGGTGAACGTCGCCTCCCGCCGCTGCTAAACCACGAGGGCGGCCGAATTTCATTTGACCCACATTTGCATAAAAAACAAGTAATTACACCGAGGAGACAACTTACTTCCATTCAAGCCCACGTTTGGACAGCCAGTGACAGATATTAATGAGTGACTGACCGCAGTTTAAGAATGACGGACAGGTGAGAGCAGTGGCCTGTGGCGACAAGGAAGCAATCGCTCATTCAAGTGCTTTTCCTTGATGATTAACTTGTTACTCAGAGTGGAAAATCCAAGGCAAAGTTACCTCCTGTCGTGTATTCCAGGCACAGCTAAGTGGATTTAGTTCAGGCTCATTGTCTTGTGGTTGTGCAAAGGCATTGTGGGGAATGTAGATCACTAAATGAAGTAGATTAAGGAGTTTGAGAGACACAGATTCATGTGTAAATGTGTGTTTTGATGACAGGGCAGGATTAACCCGCTTTGTATTTGTATTTGTCCGTAAACTGGAATTCCTCTTTGCCCCGAGTTTGCCGTATGTTTGACAAAGCACAAATGGATTATGTAAGTATATCGTAGCAAGGGTGAGGGGTCAAACCCAAGTACAGTCAGTTTATTCACTTCTTTGAAATGAGTTTAACCACATGAACCGTACCAATCAATCAGAGAAAACTACACTTTCCCCACCTCTGTATTTACATCTTTGAATATAAACTGACAATATCACATATATATGACATAATATCACCTGAAATATTAAAGATACCACAAGTATATTTCCAAACTCCCTCAGGAGCAACATCTTGTATTTTAGTGATGTTTTTTCAGTGCATTCTGCCAAATGCTCTGTGATGTGTTTTATTAAATGACCTCATATGATAGCCTCAGGCAGTTTGTTGGCCCCGTGGCACTCAGTTATTCGGCGTCCGTCTAATCTCTGATCAGTGCAATTGAGTGATGTGCAAGGATGAGGAAGCTACCTCGCTGAACTGTCAATGGTGTAAATAATCTGCCAGAGTGCACAAGTTATTTTTCTTCTAGTGTTTTTGGCAGTTATCGGTCAGCTTCAGATGTATTACCACCACCTGCTGGACTGAAGTAGCGCTGACCGTGATATGCACGGAACTGAGCAAGATAAATGAACATACACACACACACACACACACATTTGTGGCTAATGCTGCATTCACACAGATTCAGACTGACAGCGAACCAAATACAATTTTAATGGACGAGAGCAGGGCGGTGAAATTGGGTGAAGCGGGGAGAGAAAACCGCCAAGGTGACGGCACTAATTTTAACATTTTGCCATCCTCTTTGGCAGAATTTACAACCGGGTGTTATGTCGCTCTCTCACATGGAAAGTGAGGAGCTAATGATGAATTACATGAAATAATAAGAGGTGTGGGGCGCATGGTGGTGCAGTGGTTAGCACTGTGGCCTTACTGCAAGAAGATTCCTCATCCACACCCTGGCTGGAGTTTGTACATTCTTCCTGTGTCTGCGTTCTCTCTGGGTACAGTCCAAAGACACGCGTCATAACTGTGTCCCCTGATCCAGGGTGCACCCCGCCCTTTGCTGGAATAGGCTCCAGCCCGCAGCCATTGTTTTAATGACTTGACAGAAAACAAAAATAATTAAATTTAATATATTTTATTTATTTATTTTTGTCATCAACACATCGTCATAGCAACAAATCATCATACAGGTTTCATTTGGCCCTCCTGTCATCGGATGCTTCCAGATTCTTCGTTTCTCCCATGCAGAACAGAAGGTGCTGTCCGTCTGCCGTCTGTCTGAATCCACGTGAACACAAAATGAAATCCAGACATAAGACACTCGAAGTGACAATCGTGATCAGGGCCTGTGATTACATCTGAACAAGAAGCAGTGCCCTCATCAGTAAAAATGTCATTTTTATGGCAGCAAAAGTTCTTTGGAGAAGTGAAGGCAGTGCCTCTCTGATTTGTACATTTAATGAACGTTCATGGTTTAATAATAATAATTAGGTGTGTCTCTGACATGACGAGAACTCCTTTCATGTGCAGACTTAGAGCACACATAAAAACAATCACACTGATTGAGGTTAACTTGATAAATACCACTTTGGGACATTATGTTGCTTTTATTATGGGCTGTAATCATAATATGTGGACAGAATGTCTGTCAGTGAACCAAGAGGAATGATTTCTGTACAATAAAAGACATATTTCAGCTTCTTCTTATGATCCTAATACCCAGTGTTTCTGTGTCTCCTTCTTCAGGCCAGTGGGAGGTGACTGTCCGAAGAAATGCCGGTCCTAGGTGCCCTAGTACATCACCACCGGGACCATGGCGACTCATTGGCCAATGAGAAGAGAGAGGTGCTCCCATGGCTCCTCCTGCCTTGCTAGATGGTCGGCGTCCTCCTTGATGTTCCTATGGTTGCCGTGGGTGTTGCTATGGCTGCCGTGGCCCACCCGAGCTGAACAAGTTGGCGGTGGGGGACACGGTGGGAAGGCGCTCCATGGTTCCCTGTCGTCCCCCTCATCCTCGTCGTCGTCGTCCTCCTCCTCGTCCTCGTCACTGTCTGGCAATTCGCCGTGGGGCTTCAGCACGAGGCAGAGTGGGGGACAGCTGGACTGGTTGCTGTCAGAGAAGGGACCTTTCCACAGATGTCCTGAGTACACAGAGTTCAGAGACAGGTTCCAGCAGGGATTTTCTACCAGATACAAGATTTACAGGTAAGTGTGTGTGTGTGTGCGTGTGTTGTGTTTGTGTATAGGAGGATTTGAAAGATCGACAGGTGAAAGTAAAATGTTGTCCTCTCACTCCTTGCACATCTCAGATCTGTCTCTTCTCTGAAGTTGTGCTTCTCAACCTTTGTGGCTCATGACCTCAGAGGATGTGCTGTGCTTCATTATTGTGCTTTAAGAAAAAAGAAGCTTCGAATCGAAGCAGCACAGGCTGAGACATCCTGACTTTAAGCCCTTCGTATAGGTCAAACTCCAAAAAACACAGGATTCCCCCATAATGCAACCAATGGCATCTTTTATTTGACCTTCCATGCCACATCTTGCTGACTCCATAACCGAGGCTCATTGTTCATCTGTAGCTTATTCATCACATACCTCCATAAATATAACCCCATATACAGTACAGTGTCAGTATCGTCTTATATGCTGCAGTTAGTCAGAAGCATTTAAATGTAATCTGTGCTGTTGACTGCTGACAGCCTTTACCCCCTTGCCTCCTCCAAGGCACCGTAAATACTGTTCTGAAATGGCACCAAGCCCAGGGTGTGAACTACAGGGGGGCCAGGAGGAGCTTGGCTCCTCTTAATAACACATGAGCTCCCTGGAAAATTTGTTTGGTTTTTTGGAGGAGTTTCTAAAAATTGACAAAATGCTATTGTTGCCAGCATTAGGCTTTTATTGATGTTATGTATGCCAATGACTGATTATTGTACAGCATATTTACTGTGCTGACATAAAGCAAGGCCTACATGGCCTACATGCTTGCAGCTTTGCATGTTGCACAAAAATAATTTATATCTGCACCAATCCTATGCCAATCTATCTTGTAGATGTCAAAATAATTCCAGGGATAAACTTTACCATGAATGTCTGAACCTAATGTCATGACATTTCTATCTGAGAGTTGTTGAGATATTTCAGTCTAAACCAAATCTAGAGCACTTAGAATACCAACCTAACCATGACCGTACCGCTGGGAACCCTGAACCACTGCTCTGAGTCTGAACTCTCTGTACTCTAACAATTTAATTTAATTTAAAGTTGTAGAGTTCAGAGTTGAGTGCTACATACTGCAGTACGCCATGAATTTATATATTTTATCCACATGGACCATGAGGCTTTTATTCATGTTATGTATGTCAATAACTGATTATTATGCAGCATATTCAATGTGCTGATATACAGCACGGCCTACATATTTGCAGCTATCATGAATCATGAAGCACCCAACCAACCCTCCAAAGATATTTTTTCCTCTCGTCCCTGAAGTATAAAGTCATATTCTTGATCAGGTTCACTGATCTTTATGCGTCAAGAACAAACTTATTGCTCAGCACCTATGAAGGTACAGAGGTTTCAGCTTCATTACTGAATGGTGAGCTGCCAAGTATTGACTTCATGTAGCAAATAGCAAAGTGAATATCAGTGAAACATGAAAAACATGAAATTGGGTTATGAGTGATTGTAAAATAATATACACACAGAAACACTTGAGGCCACAGATATAATAATAATAATAATAATAATAATAATAATAATAATAATAATAATAATAATTGCATTATTATTATTAATATTATTATTATTATTATTATTAATATTATTATTCTTAAATGCCGACGTACAGACTAACTCATTTGAAACGAGCTGCTGTTGACTGATTCTGCATTTTTATTTCTGCTGTTAATTGATTTTACAGTAACCTTACACTGCTGCTATGATTCATGAGGTCTTTGCTAATTGAATTAATATATAATTAAATAAAACGTGTTCAGAGTTTAACGAGTGACTAAACGGGGTTCAGAGGGAAATAATGTAAATGTAAATGCATTTTCTCTGGCTGATTAAGGCCAGAGCTTTAAACATTTCCATTGTAATCTGTGAATAGATAAAAGATGATCAGCGACAGGTGGAGAGTGGAGTGATGAAACTGTTGTAGGCAGTGATCCTGTCAGCGTTCTCTCCAGCCCCTCTGACTTTTTGCTGATTCTTTCTGTTCTGAGTTCTGAGCTCAGCAGGATCAGTGAAACTGTAGCGCAGGGCTGCGAGTTGAAAGAGCATTTCATGAGCAAGTATTACAATGCGTAATATGAAGAGTAAACTAGATATTTATTTTAGTCAGAGAAACATGACCGTCCCTACATTCAGCAGTCACTTATCTCACAGGATTTCATTTTAGGGTGACAGCTCATAAAAACTCATAAAACAGACAAAAATCTTTTCATTTTCCAAATTTCACTAAAAAATGGTCAACTCCAGAAGAACTGCAGCATTCAAAGAGCGGAATCTCAGTTGTGATGCTGAAATATCTTTAGAGGACTAGTGTGTTGGATTCACATTTTGACTCAAACCA
Organism: Nibea coibor; assembly: GCA_023373845.1. Classification (NCBI taxonomy): domain Eukaryota; kingdom Metazoa; phylum Chordata; class Actinopteri; family Sciaenidae; genus Nibea; species Nibea coibor. The sequence goes on along the minus strand of CM041725.1, from coordinate 20,412,502 downwards.
CAATCTTTTCCTTGACCTAAACAAGTGTTGGTGCCCAAATCTAACCAGGAGTTTAACGTCACACACTTAAGGTCTGGGTTTTGGGACTCAATGATCAACCTGTTTAGAAAATTAGATATGAGGATGTGTTGTGCTCAGGAGAAATGTCTAAAGCGTTTATTGCTTCCCCATTTTTACGTGTTTCCTGTGATGATTGCGGTATGACACCAAGTGTGCGTTACACCCCCACCACTATGAGCTAGTGTCAGCATCTACATTCCACTGAACACTGCAGGACCTGGGTGTGAACATAAACTCTCAAACCAGTGGTGGCCAGTCTGGCAAAAAAAAAAATACAGTAGGAGTGGGGTGGTTTTCTTGTCGGATTTGGTCATTTCAGTTAGTCATTTCAGTTAACTACGTGGCTGAATGAGCTAGCAATGGTTAGCAACTAAGCAGCAGATTGCAGTCTTTCTATCAAAAAGGTGCATAAATCACCACTGTAGTGTAATATTATTACCTGTTTGTCTCAGACTGTGAATTGAAGATGAGCAAATAGAAGACAGACGGAAAACCGGTATACGGTACTCTGTATATACTGATCCAGAATGATTTGTAAAGTTGTGCTTTTGTGTGAGCCCTCAGAGTCACTCATAGACTGTATCAAACAGGAATTTGTTGGTGTCATCAGTAATAAAGTGTTTCATTTGATGTAAAATTGGTATATGCCCCCAAGTACAGGATGAACCAGGAAATAACAAAATATCATGAAGAATACCTGAAACTACATCAAAAAAACTTTTTGTGTTGAGTCAGAGACCGGAATATAGGTGACAGACGTGATGAAAGACTTGATGATGGAAACGTTTGGTGGAAAAGTTTGACTTCATGGGGACTTGGCTGTCTATAATACCACAGCCACTCAAAGCTAGCCCATTTTTCTCTGACTATACTGTTCAGTTTGAAATGATGCATGCCTTCTCATACTTGTTTCAGTTGCATTTTGGACTACAGCTGGCTCCAACACTTTATTTGATCACAAAATCATCCCGGTAGGCAGGGAATTAAAATTGTTACACAATTGTCACAGAAGACTTTTTCAGTGGATGAATGTGAAAACAACCTTCATTCTGCAAAATGAAACTCAAACATCCAAGAGAAAAAGAAAACAACTGTGACAGTGACAACAATGGTTGACATTGAGCAATGAGTGATTACAGAGGTGATAGAAAGTGTCTTCTTCACAATGACATGCATCCACAGACCAAGCCAAAATAACCACTGCACAGAACACTTTTGAAAAGCTGAAATGTTGTGTTAATGCAGAAGAAAGAGACTGCACATAATCATGGAGAGGGAGAGAATTTAAAAGAGTCTAGGTATTTCTGATTCACTGGGCTTCTTTGTAAGTTTCATTTACATAACTTTTCTATTCACTTGCAAAAGAGAGATTAAGAGCAGAGGAAGCAAGATATAACTGGTAAGTAACTGTCAATCATTTTATGTCCTGTTATTCTTGGGTTGGAGCCAAGAAACTTCATTTTGGGCCAAACATTGTCCCTGTATGCCAAGACGGAGGTTCCCCTGTGGGTCCAGAGGCCGTTAAGGCGAGGTGGTCTATAAATGATGCAGTTCAGTCCTGCGCCAGGTCGGGAGTTCATGTCCGCCCCTGTCACCATTATCATCACTCCAAATTGAATACCAAATGTGATAGAAATACACCGCAACTGCTGAGGCTGCCATTTCCATTTCCTAAACTTGGAATGGATATGTGTATAAATTCAGTCTTTGTACTTGTAGTTTCCTTCCCCTCCCTCCTTTCCTCCCTCTGTGAGCTCTTTAAAAATAGGTTCGGTTCGCTCGCAGCCTTGAAAGTTGTCACGGCACGTTTGTACTGTCAGAAATGCAGACTTGCCTGAAACTTATATGTTCTAATTATCTCTGGCGTTTTTTGTTCTTGGAGCGTTACAGTCGGACGCGTCTATGTTTTAAAAAGATGTACGATCGTGTAGGGAACATTTTGAAGTGTATCATAGAGGCTCTCACTTCACCTCCTCTCTCTGTCTCTTACTGGCTGCCTTTTGTTCACTTTTACTGAAGATATGAGATGGCCTGCTTCGCAGTTCTATAGTTACTTATACTCTCTGCTGGTGCCTGACTCAGTGTACTGCTGCTCCTTTGGTCACTCGAACAGCAGGAGGTTAGAAATGTATCATTCAAAGGCATTTTTAGCAGTTACTTATAGAAAGATGGAGTCTTTCAGATGACCGGTTTCATGAGTTTACTCTCAAACTCTGCTGTCTGCCCTTCCTTTCAGTCCTTCCTCTGCCACAGTTTGAATCCAGTGGAAATGACAGCATTGCTTACAGATGAAGGGGAAGTTTAGAGTGAAGTGACAGGTGAAGGTTTGGTGACATAAGTGGGACAGATTGTCATATGACTCAGTGATCATCGAAGAGGCAACATGGCAAACTCCTCCTGATGTTTTTTGTCTTTTCTTTTTTGGCAACTTTACTTGTTTATCCTTCAGCTTCTGATTCAGTAACATATAGCATTAACATCCAGCCAGTTGTGCATATCTATGCCCTGTGTCAGTGCCCACTGTAAAGCTTGACTGTTAAAAATCACCAGGTTTCCACAGTAAATTTCACAATAAACTACTATAATGACACACATGCAATGCATGATGGGTAATAATGTGGAACATTACAGAGCAATATCATAGATGTTATGATAATGATTATGATGATTTTATGATAGATTAACACACTATCATATTGTAAATTTACATTGAAATACTGTATTTCTTTCAGTAACATTGTGAGTGGTTTGTGTAGAAACAGAGTATATTACTGTGATTTCATCCATATTACTGTAAAATAATTAGAGTATATTACTGTAAATTTACGGCAAATATTACCCAGTAATTTACAGCATCTTTCCCTCTCAAGGCAGTGTGTGAGTCAGGATTAGATTCCCTTTGCTGTTTTTTTTTTTCCTTGAAGATGAGATGAAGGGTTGGCTAAACCCTTTTGTTATGGATCCTCCCATTAAATTAGAGAAAACTACAAGTGCACCCCAAAATTTCAAAAATAACATACCTAAAATTAGATATACAGTATATATACAGTACATATAATGGGGCGACACTTTTCACATATCACTTGGAAATGTCAATACTTACAGTATTCTGGCAAAAATAACAAGATGATGCTTAATGTTACCAAATATTACCAGACTAAATATTCTAGACACTCACAGCATTGGAAGGAATAAAGTATGAATTTTGGATGTGAAAAACTATGAAGATCTACTGCTGCTCATATTCAGACTACTCCCCTTTGGACAAAAATTAAAAGCCTATAACCCTTTCCTTCCATCTAATCATTTTCATACGTTAATGCAGTTTGTCAACATAAACTCCAGTTCTAAATATATAATTGGAGGAAGCTGAGGACTGAGGAGAAGCATCTAAATCACCTGGTTGAACCATCACAGCATGCTATTTTCACACCTCATGTTGTGTGAGTGTTCAAACCCCTGCCATGTTTACTGCATATTTCCACTTTGATATGCACCACACAGCTTCCTGATAGAGTTAATAATGTATCAGACCTGCACAACTAAGATAGTGTCGCTGTGCCCACTGAGGACATTGAGGTCGTGTCCTTGATATGTCTGGAAATGTGAGGGAATGTAACGACCTGTTACTCCATTTTGGAGGATATCAGGCATGGAAATAGACTTCCAGGGAAATGATCAGTGACCACATCAGCATCCTGGATCCTGTGGTGGACAACAGAAGGAAACAGAAGAGGAGAACAGAAACTTTTTTTTACACAAAAGCAGACCTTTTATTGAAACTGCATCTGTTCATTGAATAGTATAACTGGACATTAACTTGCCAGGTACGGTTACGGCAAAACTTTTGGATTCTCTTGTGTGGAACAAGTTGGGTTGGACAGGTTGGTATACCAGCATCTTACAGTACTTTGACACTAGAGAGCACTCTTTGTAGTCCATCCATGGTGCTTTCTGTTTGAATGATAACCATAGCCTTAACCATGTGATTAGCTTACCATCAAGGTTTTAGCTCAAATTAATAAAAAAACACACAGTGTTGCTCTCATGATCTGAAAAGCCTGCTTCATTGTTGGAGCAACTTTTAGAGCAACTGTGAGCAAAAGTGTCTAGTTTTATGTGTATGTACTGACTCGCAGACAGATGGTGAGGGTGAATGGAGGGCGTTCTGTGGTAAGGGTTACGTTTAGGCAACGTGACTCAAGTTACTGCACACTTCTCCAATATTAAACCCAAGAACATGATCTTTCCCAAATAAAGTGCACATAAATATATAAAGGGTACATCTATGTATATGGTAGGTAGCAACATGTCCTCATTGTTTGTTAATTCAGGCAGCAAAAACCATTGAAGGCTGAAGGTTTTCCTTCAATGCTGTGTAAGTTAGTTGCAGATAAATGTATTTTCTAGCAGTCAGGTTTGAATCAGAGTCACTCTCAAGGTGTTAGCACGCAACATGTCAGAAGTCTCTTTGTCCCTTTCTTCTAATGACACAATGATTTACACCTCTTAGCAGCCGATCACTGTTCGATATTATACTGTTCTCAAGATACAACAGTCAGTTGTGATGCTGATGAATTCACTCATGAAGAGTCTTCTTTTTGGATATGATGAAGTTGCGACTGCTGTCTTCCATCCTTCCTCCTCGCTATGAGACATTCATGGCCACCCGCTTTGTGTTCATACTTTGAGAATTCTTCCTAATCCTCCTGGGATTTTTCCTGCTTTTGATTTCACTGCTCCTCCCCACGACAACAAAGCACTTGTACATTTCAGCCAACACTTCCTACTCAAAGTATTCCTCAAGAACACTGGCACACTTCCTCCCAATTTGTATGAAAACAATGCAAGTGGCAACAAAACAAGGCCAGCAGGGGCCTGACAACATGGGCTTCAAGAAAACACAGCCAAGGCTGAATGAAATGACAAAAGCTAAAAGCCTTTTTAAAGTCTATTATTATTCTAAGTAGTCGAATTTTACAAAAATTGCAAAAACAACCTTGCTTACGTAGAATATGAAATATTCAACATCTGCACTAATGGAAATGCTAATCAGTGTATTTCTGAGCAGTGTAATGATGAACATTTTCCAAAATCTGATCAGTTTTGGTGGCGTACATGGAAAACTGAAGGCTGGCAGTCCACATCAAACTCATAATGTTACAATTAGATGATAATTGTAATTATACAGTTATGTTGCTGGAAAATGGTCATTTTGCATCTCATGGAAAGGACAGCCTCCAGCAAGATTTTAAATTCATGCAGTAAACATGGAAAAACTGGCCTTATCTCTGTGATGTGTAAGAAGTACCTCCACTGTGTTTTATAATTGTACTGCCGTGACCTTACTCATGCTAATATCTGATTATCATTAAGGAAAATAAGCACCGGAGGGCTTTTTCTTTGCATTAACTTTCTGTAGAGCAAGATAAGAATTAGCTGCTCTCTTTAGCTTTTAATAAGTTGTAGCCACATTTTCCTGAGCTAACCTCAATCCGTTAAATATATTAATATCATCATTGCAGAATATACATCAGATGCTACAAGCTGCAAAAGATGACTGATGTCGTGATGTCTGCCCACACCTGTGAGTTTGCAATCTCCTCCCTCATGGCTGTAGTCTGTGGATAAATCCAATCGAGAGGCATCGTTTGGAGCAGTGACTCTGATATCTAATGTTCAGAGTTATCAGAATGTTGTATTGTATTACTATATTTTCATGGTATTACAGATTTTTTTTCTCTAAATATAGTACGCCTATATATGTTTTTTTAGAACTTAAAATACAAAGTTTAGGACTTGGACGTAGTCTGGAACTTGACTTGTTAGGCATAATGTGAGACACTTGTGAAACCTCGGTCTGCAAATTACCTACCCCTCAGTTGATTTCTACTAAATGACCTTTAAAGGTCTTATTTGAAGTCTTGATATCTGTAAGAAGAAATATTTGTCAATTCAAATACCTGAAACCACCTCGATGGAGTTTTATATCTCCAGGCTGTGAGCATTTCTCTGCTGATTGAGCATTTTGATACGTTCACACTATTTATAAAACACCTAAACCTGCTTTATAATAACAGAGTGTAAAGGTCACTTTCTCTAATATGGAACCCTTAAGACACTATGCTTTCAAACTTTCCTCAGATGAAGCAAATCATGTAGTATTTTCTCTCTTCCAAATGTGTCCAACTAGTATAAGTTCATTATAAGTTAACTGAGTTGTTTCCAAACTGGAATCTTGGGTCCATCAGGACTCTCTAAGGGGCCTCAAGGGTGTCTGTGCAGAGAGATTAGTTTGCTTTCAGCTCTATTTCTCTGTAAGTTAGAACAATGAGACAAAGAGTTAGAATGGAGAGTACTCAAGAGAGAGAACTAATCTTTGATTTATCAAATAATTCCTTCCTAAAATGCTCATTTTTTTTCTTTTCATTTTTTCATCATTTTCTGTTTGTTTCTGGACTGTTGATCAGATAAAAGAAGCCATTATAAAATGTTGCTCTGGGCGTAATTAGTTACTAATTTACATTAGTTACTGACCTCTTTGTAATATCTTGACCTGAGTGTTTCACAGTATGGGTACCAGTGTAGAGATCTCTGACATTAAAAGGCTTTGGAACCCTGTGGTTCAAGCATCCTAACAACCAACCAATTCCATTAACCAATAGACTATATATGTTTCCACAGTTATTCATTGATTCCTCGAAAGATTCTAAAATTATTTAACTTGTTTGTTAGCAAATCAGACATTATCTCATGACACTTTCCGTATAGTGTCTAGACCGAACTGCATGAGCAAGCATCTGTTGACAGTGGCAGGCAAAAAAAAATAACTTCCTTCAAGAAGCAGGTTTTCCTTGACACGTTCAAGACATGGTAAGACTCACTGGATGAATTTCCGTTGCAGTGTTTGACAGTTTGTCCCAATTTAACAAACCAAATAAACAACTCAGACTTTTACCAAAGCAGCTGTTGTTCTTTACGTAACCTCAGAGTTCTGCACAGGAGAGTGAAGAGTCTGATTTTGAACATGGCACTGTGGGGAATAATCACACTATTCAGTTTTCATCCGGCTGAAATGACAAAGAAGTTGTAACAAACAGTTTTAAAAGCAGAAAAACAGGCTCTGCCTAATTTTCACTTCGGCTTCTGGTGGACCTCAGAAATACTGGCTGGTGATTAGACACAGGGTGGGGGTGGATGTTGGTTGGAGGTGGATATTGGTTGGGGGTGGATGGTGGTTGGGGGTGGAGGGGCTTAGACTGCGGGCTTCTTCTGTGGTCCACAACATCAGAGACACAGAAAGCTTAGCGTGGACGGAGCAGCGGGGCAGAAACAAGCCTGTGGCTCTGTGATGGAAACAGTCGGGAGGAAACAGCATGTGTAGCAGGAAATGCTTGCCTGTTGCCCATGTGTGTGTGCGTGGACACCACTCGCTTACACATATGTGGGTCACATACTGCCATGTCTTTGCAGTCTATTTGTTATGTTAACTTCTCTTTTTCATAAAGGGATGAAACCAAAGAAGCACATAACCACTCCTCTTAACACACACACACAGAAATGCAAAAAAATAGACCAATAACAATGAGATAACAATGAGATAAAAATATTCATACAAAGAACTGAATCATACTGTTTGCCCCTTTGTCACGTCTTTTCAAAGAATGTTTGTATATTGCACAATAATGATGAATATTGATATTTTTCTACATATGTTGTCTGTCGGTGCATGACAGTAAACAAACAACTCACTGACACAAACCTACTCAGTGATGTTTCCTACATCGTTTATTGGAAATGATATAAATATATAGATTAAAATACTTTCACACTCCTCACTTGACGACAAGTTAACTTGTTCCTATTCCTATAAGTGTGATTTTAGCAAATGTTAGCAAGTGAATACATAGATCATGTGTTTGGGATAATAAAGGAACATGTGCGACAGTCAAAAAAGTTAACATCCATTTGGATCTTTTCATAGCATGCGTTTACAACAAGAAAACTATAGAATATGACTATATGAATATCCTAAAACATTGAGCCGCCGTGTGCAAGGTCAATGCATCAAAAAAGTCCCTACACTTCAGACCATGACTGACAGACCATGATTTCCCTCTGGGGTTGGTTTTATACATTCAAGTCTTCGTAGTTAAGTCAGCAACCAATAATATGCAAAAAAGTCAATGTTGATGTTTGGTCACACAGGACATGGACAACGGGCTCCTGAAAGGAACCAAATGATGCTAAAACTACTTCTATGTTTTAGTTTTGTTTCAGTTCATAAAGCTACTGTATGTTGCATGCAGAATTTAAGTGAGGTACATTAAAATGAGGTCAACCTTATGGACATGAGTAACCGTCCCTTGGATGAAAGTCCAACCACCGCAGACATTCTCACTCTTCATACTATGTCACCTGACCTCAAAGGCACATCAAACTGACACACCTAGAAAACAGTGAAAACAGACTGGCTGGATATGTTAGCATTTCCCTTTGTGCTAAAATTCCAGTTCTCACTTTAATCAGTGAAAACAAGCTGAACCGTGAGTTAGACTGACTACACAGTGCAAAGAAATAACACATGATGATTTAAGTGAAGCTTTCATTTCCGCCTGTGGTTACTGGCCATGTTATAACCACAATGATACACTCCAGTGTGTGCTGTTATATAAAAAAAAAAAAAACAAGAGAAGACAACAGTCTGCTTCACATTGTGCAGGCCTTCACCTCTCCCTCTTCTGTTATTTCCATATACCAGGACACCTCATTGTGTATTTAAGTTCATGAAGTGATTCACTTTGAATTATGAATAGTAGTTTTTTCAATGGGTTCCTCAGTTTTTTTTTTATTTTTTTGTACATATTATGAGGTTTTGTGTATGGCCATGCCGCTGAAAGTCTAAGCAAAACAAAGGATGGCAAGGTGTTATTGTTCCCTGCACGTCAGGAAATGACTGTAATAATAAAAGATTCTCACTTATGATTTCTGTTCTGTTCTGCATATGGGGAGCAAAGGCTTGCCAATGTGATCCAATCCAACAGACTGAAACTACTGGCAAAGTGAATGCTGGTTCTCATAGAACGGTGTCAGAACACAATGCACTTTGTTGCATATGGGGCTGTGTTGACACAGACCTGTCAGGGTGCTCATGCCAATCCCTGCCCATTGCTGAAAGTGGCAACAATGGGCACGTGAGCAGAACTGGACAATGGAGCAATGGAAGGAGGTGACCAGGTCTGATGAATCCCAATCTTTTTTTTTTTTTTTTTCTTCTTTCTTTCTTGGCCCAAATTCCTCAGATCCCAATCCAACTGATTATCTGTGGGATGTGCTGAACAAAAAGTCCAATCCATGGAGGCCACACCTTGCAACTTACAGAACTTAAAGGATCTGCTGCTATCGTCTTGGTGCCAGATACTACAGTACACCTTCAAAGGTCTAGTGGAGTCCACGCTTTGATGGGTCAGGGCTGTTTTGGCAACAAAAGGGGGACCTAGATGATAGCCATAGCTGGTCATAATGTTATGGCTGATCCCTGTATTATTATATGTGACTGAGATAAACTGATCTGAAATAAACAGACAAGAGCAATGACAACTGAGCCCTGATCACCTCCGGGAGAAATACTTTGCTATCGTCTGCTTCTGAATATATTACAGAATTCAAGCAAAAATTTAGGCTACATCAGGGACGAGTGTAATGAATTAACCTTTTGTGCTCAGGGAAAAAGCCATAATGAGTGATGTATTACCTTTTCAGCAGCGGCTGTGTGGAATAAAGTGTCTGTAAAGCAGCAGGTGAATATAAAAGAGACCTTGTCCTTAGAAAGTGAACACCTACAAATTGATGTAAGCCTCACTGAGAGTGAGATTTCACATTAACCTTTAATGTGAGCTATTGAGCATCAGAATGAGATTTGGCTATTAAAAATGCAATTCAAAGCTAAATCTGTCAAAACAAAATGTTTCAGAAAGAGAGGCTGAGAGAGCGAGAAGTGTGTGTGTGTGGGTGTGTGTACTGTACGTATAGATATGGATCTGTAATCGGCCTCTATCCAATTTTAAGTCATGAAATAGCTGACAGTAAAAGTCTGCACTAAAGAAGAGTTCCTCATCTCACAAAATTCACGAAGAGCTACAAATTTAAAGGAATAGATTATTGAATATCATCAGCTCAACCCCGCAGGCTTCAGACGTGGCTCTGAGAGGTTTGTAAAGCTCACGTCTTTGCAGAACCGTCTCAGACCATCACTGTAGGCCGCTTCTATACTGTTGATCCATATTTCCAATGTGCTTAAAATGCAGACTCAATAACGGCAGTAGAAATCAGACGCCCACCAAATAATCTTCAGTATTGAACTGGCAGAAGCCCTCTCGCTCCCAACTAGTCAAATCGTGCAGCTTGCAACTGTGACGGTGTAGGTACGCCTGTAGGGTTACCCGCCTGGGTGGCGTTTTTTCTATGGAATGAATATGCATATTCCTTTCCACCTACTGCCAGCGTTTCATGTCTTATTGGCCAAAGAAAAGATGTTTTGCTGCTTAATATATGAAAGAGGACGTTTTGAGTTCACATTCAAGGATAGACGACGAGCTCTGTGATCTTGCTGAACCGAGTCAGACTGTTGCACGCATATCGGTGTCAGATGGTCATCAACCTGGATTATGCTATGCTATGATTTCAATGTAAAATATTAAACTAGCTTTGATGGGGCCAATGTGCTCTATGGAAATATGAAGGACAGTCTTAATATTGGTAGTTCACAATCCGAGGAGGATTTAAGCGGGAGAGTCAAGGCTCGGAACCACCCACACATCGTTAGAACTATTTTCTAACCTTACATACTTATTTGAACTCAAGCCACAATCTTTCCTTAAAGGGATAGTTCGGGATTTTTGACATGAAGCTGTATGGCATCCCCGTCAGTAGTGTCGCACAGCCACTCCGACTTACCCCCGACAGTGTCCTGTGGGCCGAGTTCTGTCCAGGTTTGGTCAGCAACGAAAGTAGTCCGGCAGGTTTGGGACACGTAAATAAAAAGTTTTTCTTCTCAAAACACCCTACTTTCTCTCTTTTTGTATCCCTGCGCTGCTGCAAGTGGCCGCTACTGTTTAGTTTTGTTTGCGGACGTGCCGCGTCGGAATGGGGCGCTTTCCGGCTCTTTCGGCCCCACCAGGCTCTCTCCGCGCAGCCCAGCCCTCGTCTGTCATCTTGCAGCAGTGCAGAGATACAAAAAGAGAGAAAGTAGGGCCAAGTGATTACGACGTGGGACTTTTTCGTGGACATCGTTTTTGCGATGCAAATAAATCACTCTTTTGAACACGTGCTGTTTTGAGAAGAAAAACTTTTTATTTAAGTGTCCCAGCAAACCTGCCGGACTACTTTCGTTGCTGACCAAACCTGGACAGAACTCGGCCCACAGGACACTGTCGGGGGTAAGACGGTGTGGCTGTGCGACACTACTGACGGGGATGCTATAGAGCTTCATGTCAAAAATCCTGAACTATCCCTTTAAACCAAACCAAACTGTGACCATATGAAAAGTTTCTCAGCAGCTTTATTTTCTTTCTTTGTCCTCAAAACAATGATGGCAGACTGTCATTTTGACATCACATCAGCAACATTACACCTTTCGCTACAGTGTCTAAATCTGCTGAATTAGACAACAAGAGCATCTCTGTGGAGGCTTTACCATGCTGAGTTTAACAGTAAATTAAAGTTTACCTCCATATGGTGCATGAGTGATTCCCCAGGAAAAACAGCAGCTGCATTTAAATGTAGGATAATCTCCTTTAGATGCATTCTTTGTTTCACTTTAACTGACGTCTTCTTGCTGTTCTGAGATTTGTGAGCAAAAACGGAAAAAGTGAAAATTGGGAAGAGACTGAGGTTCCTACTTTAGAAACACAGCACGCGCCCACTTTAAACTGCACACCGCCCAGCAACCAGAAGGTACACAAATTGTAGGAGTGAGAGCGAGTGAGGGAGCCGTGGAAACTACATCGCCTCGCTCTAATGTATAGATTCCCAGTTGGACTTTGTGTGAAATGTGAAGACTTCCTTTAGCGAGTCCCTTTTGAGAACAATCAGGACACACACTTGCACACAAATGTCTAACACACACTTAAACCCTCAGCCTCCTGCTGTGTGTGTGTGTCAGAGAGGGAGATGCAGAGAAAAAAAAATAAGTATGAGCTACACAGAGAAAAAAAAACATCAAAAAGAGCTTTCCCTCAAAGAAGATTATGTTAGATACAACGCTGATAGGGTGAAAATCCAGGCAATATTTTTCTCTCTTTTTTCATCATCAAAAGATTAGGTTTTCTGAATAAAACAACCCACCACCACCCCCTCAACCTAACTTACAATCTAGTTCTCTCCCCATGTCCTTTCTTTCGACATCTTTCTCAAACAAACACACTGAAAGGAGAGGAAAGGAGAGCTGATGAAGAATCAGACGATCTGATAGGATAGATAGTTTGGATGTGAATGTACTGGCTAATCAAAGTCCTCCAATCAGGTTTTCTGTTGTTGCTGATGAAAACATCTGCTCTGTAGTTTCTGATTCTGTAGTTCACAGTTTTTCCAAAAGCACTTAGGGTGGAGTCCACATGCCTCCATGTGGTTGTTCCTGCTGATTAAAGACGGTGTCCCCTTTAGTTTAAAGTAAAGAGGTGCTTTTATGACACAGATAGTTCAGGGCTCATATTTCTCAAACATCAGAATAGGAAATCAGACTCAATTGGCCAAAAAACTAGTGGGGAGTGATGCATTTTTCGTCCTATTTTTAGGACCAGCAGTTTATCAACGCTCTTGAAATCATTGCCATCTCTGCTGATACATTTTGGAACGCTTCACAGGAGTCCTAACCTGTTTGGAATTTCCAGGAAATGGCAATCAGCCAGAGATGCGAACAGAGAGGTGAACACATGCTGTCCCTGCAGAACCCGATGTCCCCACAACCTTCCGCGTGATTGTAACAGGAGTGATGCAGCTGGAGCTGCAGCGATGATTCTGCCATAACAACTACAGTAGACATGAATCAAACGTTGTGTTTGTGTACAGCGTAAAGACAATGAGTGTGGACCGAAAATGTGTTTGAATCATATACTCCTGGCTGGATGTCAACTGCATAATGATGGCATAATTACACCAGGTATAATATTTTATAGGGGCATAGTATACCCTATTATTTTTTATGTAGGCTGTTTCGAATAATAGTAGGGCAACAATATTTCAGACACCGTGTGTTCCCAAGACAAAGAGCAGCTGTGTAGAACACAGTAGGGTCCATGAAATCATTGAAATTTTGTGAATTTGAGAAAAATAATAAACACGAAGAAAGACATTGTTGCTGCTTCAAGAATAGAAATTCTTTTTATACTTGGGACTGGAAAGTCCTTGAAAAGACCTTGAATTCTTGATATTAAAGAAATACAGACAGTGTAAGAAAATACTCCATGTTGTTTATGGAGCGTGTAGGCATGTGGACTGTGTTTGTCAGAACTTCGTTACACCACACAACATCTTCAACATCTTCCACCTGACATACCATAGAGACCTACGCTTCCATGCTTAAAAACAAGTTGAAATGTTAGCAGGTCAGAAGCAGCAGCCAGCACAGGATAGCAGCGGCTAACTGGATTAATAAAGAGCCTGCTGATTAGTGATTGCTGCCATGCAGTGGGTGTGAGGGTTTGGAAAGGTAATTTGAAGCAGAGAAGAGTTCCTTTATGAATTTTAATTTGAGGGAAGCGAGAAAAAATGTAGATGGACGGAAGCCAAGAGGCAAGGCTGAGGTGCAGTAATGAGTCTTCCTGATTTAACTTTTACTAAGATCCATTTATCTGATTTATAAATTCCAAGCTCTTGCCTGTGGACAGACAATATTTTGTTACCTGACAGGAATAATATGAATTATGGAAATGTATCCTCCCCCACTATGCACACAGTGACTGTAATGACCAGGTACCAAATGCCCCAAAACATAAAAGAAATTCCAAATTATTGTCCATCATAGTCGAAAGGTTTCTCACCTACCCACTACAGCACACCAACTAACTTCTCTTGGTGTTTCCTTCCTGCTTTTTTCTTTGGCATCTACTACCAATGGCCTTATTATTATTATTATTATTATTATTATTATTATTATTATTATTATTATTATTATTATTATTATTATATTATATTATATAAGACTCACCTACCTGGCCATGTTTCCATCCAAATGTGTTGCACTACGAGTAATTTGACAAAAATAAAATGCAAATCAACATTTCTTTCTATCCACAAACGTTTTGTGAATATGAAGACTTGTTTTACAAGTTAAGCAGTAGATGGAGTCAATTCTCCAGTCAGAAAACCAGAAGAAGAGTTAAGTTAAAATAGTGCAGATCAACTGGTGAACAACAATGCAGAAAGCAGGAAGTGAATCAGGCATTTGTTTGTTTCTTGTATTAATGTGAGGAAGGTTACAATCAGACCTGTGTGGAGCCATCATGGATGTATTATAGAGCCATGAGAGCCATGGGAGCCACGGGGATACAGCTGATCAGTCATGTGACGTCACAGTGTATTCAGAAAATGCATTTTACATATTTTATTAAGATCATGAACAATCAGAGGAAGTCTTGAGTTTTGTCAAATTTCCCATCAAACGTTTTAAATGTGATACTACAAAATGCACTGCAGCAAAAACAACTACTGACAGGTGACAACCACATGACCATGGCACAGGCATAAAAACAAAATGTTTAGTCCATGTCACACACTGTAGTTAGTGCACTCAAAATTAGACCAATAAGAGAGGATCTGAATGAACATTTCAGACACACTGAAAGTGAAGCTCCTCATCACTCCTCAACAACCCACATTAAGAAGCGTCTGTTTGAGAAAGCAAATGTTGATCTGCTTCCAGGAACAGTCAAAACTGGCGATCTGTTCGGTGTGCTGTTTCTCAGTTGGAGGTTGAGCATGAGTACATGTCAAGTCTGTAAACATCATTATCCTTCTACATGGTCAAATGCCCGTCTCCATTTGGCTGTCTCTCATCCGTCTAGTTTTATTTTTATTTCTTTATTTCTTTATTTTTTTTACCTAAAACATTTTCTTCACTTTGCACTTTTTGAAAACCTCACAGAACATGTTTCCATGTGGTTAGCCTGCCATGGCCTTTAACAAATATCTGTTAAACTGTTTAGTTGAGCAGAATTAGGCAGAATTTGTTTCTGTTTTTTGTTCCAAAAAAGAAGTAAAGTGTTGCAGTCTTGAGTTTAGTAACATGACATTGTGATCGATGTAACCACTAGCAACCATACTCTGAAAAACTCATGACAAACCCCTGTTGGGTATTTCACATTGTTGCCATGTTCGTTGGCATCTGATTTATTTTAGCAGCGTTACACAAGCAGGTTGACAGCTTTTTGCTCCCTGCTGTACCTCTAGGCAGGATGACTCATGATCTGGAAAACAGTAAAATATAACAAGACTTGATTCCAGTGACATTAGTTTTTACATCCTGTCTTGATTTATTTTTTTGTTCCATTATTTGCCAAGTACGCCAAAGAAAACCAATTATTATAATTGTTTCTGTAAAATTAGACAAGGAGGCAGCACAAGTTTGGGGCATTGTAATTCTCATTTTTCTTACACTGCCCTGGAAACAAACATGGTGTCTACTTTTACTATCAGGAAAAAACTGACTTCTCTCTCCAGTTCTCTTTCATGTATGCCCTTAACTTATTGCTGAAATCATGATTTTGCTGCATTATATTTGCTTTGTACAGGCTTATCCTTCACTCCCATGATCCACACACAAATCTCTGGGTGGAATAAACTCTCCAGTGGAGATAGCAGAAGCCAAACGGCTTACTTAGCAACTGATTGTGAAGCGGCAGACAAAAGAGTTTCCAAACAGCGGAAAACGCAGAAGAATCTGAGGGGCTTAATATGTGTCCAAATATTACCTGAGCAAAAGAGAGAGATGGGGAACCAGGGAGGGAAGCAAGGAAAAGAGGAGAGGAAAGATGAGGAGGAAGGGAATACATGGGGAAAAGAAAGAGAAATCAGAACAAGAAAAAACAGCAGGAAGGCAAGGCTGTTTTTGGAGTGTGTTATTGTGTGTGTGTGCTCGTTTGTTTTCCCTTCAGTGTGAGAACAGAAGACAAATTGGCCATATGGATAAGAGCAGACGGTGGCCAGGTTGTGCTAAGAACCAGTTAGTTCTACCACATTGTGTTGTTTGGCAGTAAGCCTAATGTTTAGCACACTGGGAACTGGCAAACTAATGGAAACAAGCAAAGTGCCACAGCACAGACTTTTTAAGGCTTCTAGGACGCTGCAAGGTGCATTTTCTGGCACAACTCGGTCCACTAGAACTGCAGAGCAACGGCCGCATGCAAATGATTTATGATAATGTAATTAAATAAAAGAAATGCTATGCAGAGATGCCAAAACAAATAGAGATACTTTTGTAATGTGATCAGTGTTGATTTGTGGTAATCCATTTGCTTCCATGTAATGGATTGTATCCTGAAACTTGTAAACATCATTTGATCATAGAGCATCACATTTAAATATTAAGATATTAACAAAAACAACCCTTAATCTCAGAAAGAAGTAAAAATAAGAAAGGAAGTAATGGGGGTGAAAAAACAATAGGTAGTTTATGAAAAAATAGAAATGATATGTAAACCTCTGCTGCATTGTTAATACCTGACATGTCTTTATTTTATATTTGTTTCCTTCAGAGCTTTACTCATGATTTGTTTTAATTAAACATATTTTAACAGAAAGTTAATGTGAATTACAAATTCA
This sequence comes from Nibea coibor, assembly GCA_023373845.1. Taxonomy (NCBI): domain Eukaryota; kingdom Metazoa; phylum Chordata; class Actinopteri; family Sciaenidae; genus Nibea; species Nibea coibor. The sequence continues at coordinate 20,395,624 of CM041725.1, read as the reverse complement.
TATTAAATTATATATTGTGTATATAAATTAACATAATAAATAATGCAGAGAAGCTGGGAATACTTTTTCAAGTGTTTGCAAGTAGTACTTTTAGGCTGCATACGACACCAACAAGGCAGGATAACTTAAATGCAGCCTGAAAGTTGTAACCAAGGGCAAAAAAAAAAAAAAGCCCACAAAACACTCTCTTACTGCTGCTCATTAAGCTTATTGCTTTGAGCTCACAGTAATGACTGAAGGCAACTCAGATGACTCTATTTTCATCAACTCTGATGTTCTCTCATCTTCATTATGGTGGTTGGACAGTAAGAGGGACAATAAAGGGAAGGGGACAAGCACAAAGTTAGCGGTCATCTAGTGAGCACAGTGGAATGTTAGCTTCTCAGGAGACAAATGTTCTTCTCAGGAGTTGGTGGAGACCAAAACAGAGCTATAGGAGAGTGAATACTGGACTTCCATACTTTACCAAAACTTCACATGTTCATGTCATAATATGTTCATGTTTTCACAGCTTGTAAGTGGCCTAAAAATCCTTTCCTGCTGCTTCAAAACAAACACAGACTACTAAATCTAGATGGTTTTATGATAGCAGTATGTGTAGGACCAAAATTCAAATGATTTCTTATAAACCAAAACAACTCAACTGCCCTCAAAAATCCAGCAGGTTTTGTGTAGTTTTGTGTTACAGTTTTATTTTAAGCTTGCAGCGATATGTTGGATAAACACAGTGGTTATGGACCGATCAGTGTTCAATAAGAAACTTCTGGCAGCTTCATGAGATACAGGTATACAGGTACACTTGGTATGCAAGACAATGGGTGTGAAGTCCTCGGAATAACAACAGTGCTGACTACTAATGAAGTTAGCACCAGGAGTTTTATCAAAACTTCACTGAAAGAACAAAGAATAACACTGAAGGGTTTTCTAAATGTTTCCCAATTGGCTTCAGTAAGAGTCTGACTGCATGATGTGGTTCATTGGTCTGACTGGTGGCAGCACAGTGGTGCAGGTTACCACTCTTGCTGCATACAGTAGCAGCGATGTTCCTGGTTTTGCCCAATGCCATCTGGGTTCAGCTCCAGGCCTCCCAACAACTCTGATAAGGATAAGCAGTTATGGAACACGGATGGATGAATGATCTGATTGGGTGAAGTTTACTGGTGATACATGGTGGTAGACAAATGGTTTATCCAATCACCTGCCAAGTATTCTTCCCCCTTCCTTTCCAAACAGTTTCCAGTAACGATTTCTAGATGGTTAGGAAACCATCTGGACCAGTCCAGTTTGGTTTATTAGAGCCTTTTGCTGAGAAAACAGCTGCCTGCTGCTGCTGGAGACAAGGTTGATGAGGGAAGTGACATTGAACCAATGACAGTAGCTGTGCTGTAAAACCAAATCCTTAAGCTAATAGAGGCTAACAAGGTCCACCGGGTTGCAGAGTTAGGTTATAATTCTCTATGGCCTTGTTATTACAAGCATCCAATTCCATGTTACATGTTTGATTCATTAGTATTATTGAGCAGTGGGGATTCACTGAATTTAATCCATGCATTTATATTATATACTGCTTTTTCTTTCTCCAGAGATCTGCTGATCTCACTAAACCTTCTTTGAACTATGTATTGTGTATAGCGTGTCTGAATGTAATATCCAAGTGGCTGCCTCCTATTAGAAGGTCATTGTGTTCGTCAATACCACCATAATCAGCTTCTAATAACCGTCATATTCCTGACACCTTGGCAGCTCAGGGGCAGCAGACAATCTTCATCCCATACTAGTGCACCGGAATTGAATAGTAATTGGTCTCCATGCCAACATGTGTGCACAGGTTTACGTATGTGAATGTGCCTTGGAAAGGGCACCACACCGTCTCCAGCTCACCACAATAATAAGTGGCACCGGATCTTTGATTTAACACATACTGATTCAATTATTTCATCCCAGCTGGAAAAAAAAGCAACCCTGCAAACAAACTCATTCGCTTTGATTCAGCAGATATTCTGAGGGGAAATGCCTCCAGGGCAATACAGTAGGAAATGAAATAACCTTCATTTGTATGCTTGCTACTGGTGCACTCTCTCTTTTCATTTTGAAAGAGTCAATTTGAATTATAATTCCAGGGTTCAGTCTCTATTCGTTAAGGTGGGAGGGTGAGAATTGGTGGTGCTGGAGGTTGGAATTGGGGGCAGAAGGATCCGTTGGTGTCTCTAACAATGCCTGGTCTCATTTAGTTGAAATCGTCCCTATTAGAAAGTAAGAAAAAAAGAGACCTCTCTCTGTTTTGCTTTTGTCCGCAGGCTGAATTATTTCATTTTTCTGATGAAGCAATTTAGGTTTTCTGACAGGGTATGTTTAAGTGGCACATTGAGCGGGGAAGAAATGGGGGCACATGAAGTGGACTGAAGGAGCAGAGAGAGAAAGAGGCACAAATATAGTGAAAATAGTCTGGGCGTGAACGAATACATTATTATTCAGATATGAACACATAATGGATACAAAGAGTATCACTATTGTTATTGCAGACATCACCCCTCTCCATAGAAGCTGAAAATTAATAAATCATAGAAAAGGGACTTTTCTTAGAACTCCAGATTCTGGCTAACGTTCTTAAAATTCTGATTCCTCAGGTGCTGTGTGTACAAACAGCATGACATCAATGATGCAGATCTGCCAAAACATTAGAAGTCTATAAACACAGAGGCATATGAAGGTTGAATTTCCTGAATTATCCTCAGCAAATTTCCATCAGCAATGTTATGCAATGTGAGCCAATGAATTATTTGTCTAGACATTGCATTACGTAATACTTAAACAGCATTTCAAAGAGAAAGAGGTAGTGTTTTGTAGCATTTATTTTACTTTGATGTGTGCGTCACAGATAGCAGGAGTCACTTCCTGTCTAGCATCTGTTCCACAATCTGCTGTAACTTAACACAATCTCTCATTCAGCTTTGTTCCTCATCTTTCTTTATCTTTTTGAAAAAAAAAAAAAAAAAAGGTTTCTTCTTGGTGCTCATTTCTGCATTTTAAGACAAATCAGCTCCATTATGGCAGCCAAGCGGCAACCTCCAGTGCAGAAGCCAGTGCAGAAAAACAAAAAATAAATAAATAAATTGCAGTTCTTCGAACGGCCACTCGAGGCTGGCTACAGAGCAAGTCAACCTTCATAACCACAACTTCACAGAAGAAATAAACATGTTTACAGCCTGGTACCAAAAACAGTTTTGGTCTCTATAGATAATTTCATGACTATCCACGCCTTTCTCTGTTCAAAACACACACATGGGAAAAAGAAAACTGGTGCTCACTGTCGCTGTGTTTTTATCAAACTTTTTTTTTTATTATAGATGTTCATGTGCCTGCAATCCATAGAAGCACACACGATGTAGTACATTCATTCTATTACCAGAACTATAAGAACTTTTCAAAACTTTCATACTGTGTGATTTGGGGATACCTATGCACATCAATAAGTAATCTGGCTGTTGCAGTAGCACATATGAATAATGCAACTGGCCATATAGCGGTGCCTTTTCAGAAATGTATTACTGGAAAGTTGCAGAAGTACTGCACAGAGACAGGCGGAGCGAATCTCAACAAATTAACACTGGCAGGGCGCTTTTTTACGTCAAAGACACCCCCAGTATTTAATCTAAGTTTCTTTCAGAACAATTATTCAGCTTGAAACAATCAAACTGAAGGCTTTTCATTTGAAATGAATTCATTTTAATGCAGCAAACAGAGTCTCATGCTGAAGTGACAGACCTCGTCTCTCTTTTGGGGACTAGACGAGTGGATACAAATATTAATAAACCCAAAACCTAGTTTTTTAGTTTTGAAGGGAAATAGGACACATCAGCCTCCTGTCACACACACACACACACACACACACACACACACACACACACACACACAGGCTACAACACAGCTCTCAAAATAGTTAAGAGAAATTTACCAGGGAAAGTGAGGCGTTCAGCTCCTTGATTTCTCCACTATGATACTAATACAGGAAGGCAGGCAGGTTGGCGAGAAGATTCAGAGCACGTCACGCGTCCTCGGGGTTAACTTGTTTTTTTTTAAGTCCTCCTCTGCAAAATGTGTCCAGAAAGCCTCTCTTAAAGTGACACTGAAATAAGCTTGATGCTATTGAGTAAACACCGTGCTGAGCTTTTGCTTTGTTTCATTGTGAATCTACAAATAAAGCCAGTGTTAAGACGTAAATGAATTTAAGTGACAGAAATTTCTGTTCAATTCTTTACAGGAAAACAAAACAAAACGATAAGAAACATTCAGCTGTTCCAGATAAATATGTCATAGTTTACTTAAATTCATTACAGAATACTGTATGCATACACGTAAAAATGTTCTGGACATGCACTTATCCTGATCCATCCACCTGCCACCTCGTTTTAGTTCTGTGTTCATGGCCATGACTAAAACAGAGTTTTGGCCTGGAGAGCTAAACAATGAGCTGACACATACTATAAAGCTCTGTAAAACTGATGGGGAGGGGTGAAATCATTTCCTTTGAAAGTTTTTAGTTTTTAAATTGTTAATTTGTTAAATATAACTGTAAAAGGTCTTTATATGTGACACTACTCCAAATAGGCAAATGACAAGTGTTTTGCAAGTTGATTGTGCACTTAAAAATCATTATAAATTAATTGTAGTTAATTCATTATAAGTGCATCTGTGAACATCGCCTGTAACTAGTGCCAAATTCTGACTCTCTGACCTGTATACCATCAATTCAGTTCAATTTTATTTATACTGAACCAAATGACAACAAAACAGAACAGGTCTAGACTGTACTCTTTATAATATTAATTACACAGACCCAACAATTCCCACCATGAGCAAGCACTTGGTGACGGTGGCAAGGAAAAAACTTCCTTTTAAGAGGGAGAAACCTCAAGCAGAACCCAGGATAGATGGATAGATAGAAGTGCAAGTACTTGTCAATTGTACTTAAAAAAGTTTACTCAGTTGCTTTCAGTGACTTTCAGAGTTATGCTATATTGGCATTTTTTGCTTATGTTTTAATGTATGTCATCAATAGTTTGACTTAATTCTCATCCTTGTCATTAAAGTTTCAGCTAAGCACCCTCATACAGTTACATACATTGCATTTAGTGAGGCCTAAAACTAAAAATGGCTTCTCCAATTTGCTGCAATCATGTCAAATCTCAGCGGTGTCATTGACATATAATGTATAAAGTGTGCTGTCTTAAGCCAACAAGATTCAGCTGAAGCATGACAAATTTTAAAAATAGCTGACAGAGACACTCAGCCTAGATACGCCAGCCTCGTAAGTAGGCAGGTGATGTCTCGTACAGATTTAGGACACACCGTGCAAATTTAACATTACCAGACATTAAATTGGTTTGACTTCCCTCCATAATAAAAACCCCAGACCTGGACTTCTGCATCCTTGAAACTTGCTCACCAAACTTTACAGTGCTTACCTTAAAATACCATTGAATCAGTCATAAATCTGTTGCAGTGATATATAATTTTGTCTACAAATAATTCTTAGCCTTCCTGTCTTGTCACGGCTCCCATTAGCTGTCAGAATGCCATCACTGTTCGGAGGGTCCCTAGCAGTCAGCTTCCAGTTTAATTCCTTTCAGGAGATGTATAATGACTCTGGTGGGAGCAAGCTCAGACATCATTAAAAAATCATGCACTGGCTTCCACCCTCCAGGCTGGGTGGAGGGTCTATTTCTAGTGGGGTCCCTAAAGACAGGGGAGAGTTTTAATGAACTCAGATCCCAGGACAAGAGAATGGACTTTTGTGATTCAGCTCTCGGGCTAAAAAAGTAAAACAGCACTTGTTCCAGAGCAGTAGAACTTCATTTATTTAGACCATCTGGGAGTAATAACCTTTGGTTGAGTGTTTGACAAATGTTACGTGGAAGCATAGAGGTTCAGCGGCCATATTCGTGTGCATGTCAGTCCTGAAGTTTTATTATTTTCACAACTAGTTGTAGATCTGTACATCTGGACTGAAGTTTCAAGATCACAGATCCAACAGTGGTTCTGATCTGCTGCATAATCTGTGGAACTTTTGAGTTAGTGATTTTTTTTTTTACAGTAAGTTACCAGTTCATGGCTGCCAGTTTATAACTGTGCTGTACTGTCAAGTCACAGTAATGATGTAATACTGTTGTTGGTTACTGTGATTCTCCACAGCGACCCTTTAATTACTGTATTTTCTGATTGATTACACAGTATAGTGTAGTGTAGTGTATAGTTTACATTAATTCACTGTGCACAAACAGTAAGTTACTGTGGATGTCACTGGCAAATTTTACAGTGAAAAATGCACCGTTTCATCTATATTGACAGAATTAAAACTGACACTTTTGTTTGGAACTTTTAGCTTCTTAACTGCAAGTTATGAGCCTTATAGGTTTTTGCTGACCATTTTCAAACATGCTATATAGTTTTGATGAATTTTGATGCATTTTCCACTCGAGCATTTGGTTTCCATTCTAAAATTAATTAGCCGACTCTTGAAACTTGCTTAAGTTCTGTAATCCATCAAAGTCAACATCCAGTCTGCACTGATTTTTCTCTTGAGTCAAGTTATTTAAGACCCTGTTCAGACCAGAAAGTGGCACAGATTAATTGTGTGCTTCACAAAACAGGTGGTGCTAGAAGCTTGGCAATATAGTGACTGCTTGGTCAGTAATGAAACAATGAGTCCAATTAACTCTATTTTGGATCCATTTACTCTGAGCCAGAGTAGGGTCGTATGAATATGGATGGTTGTGACACAGCTGGTGTGAAAGCTTCCTCCTTTTTGGACTCTCCAAGTCTCTGTTCCCTCAAAGGTCAGCTTTATCAAGACAGTTTGCAACCAGCAGAGGACTTGGCTGTCAACTTGATGCTCATTGATTTCCATTGCTTCTGTAAATCAGTATTTTATCATAGATGCCTGAAAATAGTAGAAACAAGTGCATTTAATGTGCAGCAGCATGGTTTGAAAACAGATGTGCAAAGTAAATGAAGCTTGATATAAATGAGCAGACCAAACTTTTTGGGTGCCTATCAGCGAAGCTGCGAAGGCAACTATTGTGTTTGTAGTATTTCCTATTATTATTATCATTATTATTATTATTATTGTTGTTGTTGTTGTTGTTGTTGCTGTCGTTATTATTGTTATTATTATTATTGATCCGTTTCCACTGCAATTGAAGTCTATGGCAGATGGTGAAACGCCATGGTGAAAAGTTTTGAAAGCACACGTATTCAGGACACTCCCATTGTCAACCTCAAGAATTTTCATACATCATACATACATCCGTACAGTAAACTCTCTAGTGCCACCAACATTTCAAAGTTTGAACTGCATTCAGCTTCATAACTTTGGAGGTGGAGCCCATTGGTGGTGGTGATGGGTGGTTGAAGTTTCATCTCTGCAACTCTTTTGCTGTAACAGCCAATACAATTTGGAAAAAAAAAGAAGCCGCCAAACAGGTAGTGGGCCAGTATCTCTGCGATGCCTTGATGTATCGCCACGAAACTTGGTGTATGGACTCATGACGCCTTCTTTAGTAGGCATAGGCTTCCCTGCTATGCTGCTATGCTACTAGGCACCCCCATCGCTGCTTGCAGCTTTATTATTTTATTTGTTTTTTGATTAAATAATCAAGGATCTATATATAAGTTACATAGCTGTACAGAAATTGTGTTAATCATTGTTCACTTTGTTCTCCACATTGAATTGTGTCTTTGCCTCTAATTTACAGCTACAGATGCATGTTCATCAGTTTATTAGTTTACAACAAGATACAAATAGTGAGCAACAATTTTACTTTTTTTTTTATTTTTTTATAATTTGCACTGCCACTAACTCTTGGTTCTGAAAAACACAGAGGGATAACTTTTTTTTTGTTTTTTGACTCTTTGATTTTTTAAATCTTTTTTCTTTTCTTTTTTTTTTGCATGAACTGTGTGGGGAGACCGAAGCACTCGGAGAAAACCCATACAGACATCGGGACGGACATTTTGTATGATGGATGTCCACTGAAGTCCACTAAGGTGTTAGTTTTGATGTGGAGTCATGTTGTCTCTGCTTCTTTTACCGTCTTGCTGAGGAACTGGTGATGTTACAAGTTCAGGGTTTTGTAAAACACAGGATGTGTTTTACGTTTTTTTTTTTTTTTTAGATTATTTGTCTCTGACTGTGTGGGAAAACCGAAGCACTCGGAGGAAACCCACACAGACATGGGGATGAAGGTTGAGAGAAGGGTGCCTTCTCCTTACCTCAGTTCTTGGGCCTGTTAACACTGGGGGACTCTGTTTGCTGCTGCACATTTCTTTCCTTCTCTTTCTTTCCCGAACAGAGAAAGTGGCGAGTTTGTTTCCATAAAGAAGGCTTCCTCGCTGTTGCAGCAGCATTCTCGTCACAGCCTTCAGCCCCTGCATTCATATCTGTGATCCCAGAAGTGGAGGGAGAGTCTTCAACCCCTGGCTCAGGGTTCTGTGAAATATAGCCAGACTCTTCAACCACTAAGTCCTGGAACACACTGAAGGAAGACTCTTGCAGAGGTTTTGGGTCCTGTGAAACACAGGGGGACTCTGCTTGTTGGTTCACATTTCTTTGCTTATTTTTCTTTTTGAAACCCAGAAAGTGCCGAGTTTTTTTCCACAAAGAAGGCTTTCTTGTTGTCACTACGGCATTCTCTGTGGCCTGAGAAACAGAGGAAGGGTCATCTACTAGTCCAGGGTTCTGTGAATCAGAGCTGGACCCTTCTTCCACTGGTCCAGGGTTCTGTGAATCACAGCTGGACACTTCATCCACTGGTTCTGGGTTTGGTGACACACTGAAGCTTAAAGTCCTTTGATCCTTTAGTGTGTCCAATTCTGAGTGAAGGATGCCATTGAGTTTTTTCTCAGTCTGGAGCTGAATAAGAAGTTCAGTATTTTTTGATGTCTGTTCATGGAGTAGAATCTTTAGGTGTTCCAACTCTATGTCTCTCTTAGACACCTGTTTCTGATGCTCATATATCAGATGATCATGCTCCGACATCTTGCTGGCGTTGTCCTTTTCCATCATCTCAAGTTTTTCCTCAAGGGTGATAATCCTTTGTTTTTCGGTGTTGATATCCATGTCATACTTTTTCTTCATCTCTTCTACTTGGCAGAGAAGCTGTTTCTTGAGTTCTTTCTCTTGACCAAGTTTCTTGGTTAAACGTTCAACCTGTTCACAGAGAGTCCTGTTATTAGCGCTCTCTGATTCCAGTTTGTGAGCGAGGTCATCGTGCCATAGCTGCTGTTCAGAGATGTCGTCTTTTGTCTTTTGGAGTTCGGTTTTCAAGTCTTTAATCCTGTTGGCATACATCTTTCTTACCATCTCAAGTTTTTTCTCAAGATTGGCAGTCATTTCTTCTTTTGCACTGATGTCCATTTGATATTTTTCCTGGATATTAACATGTTCCTGACAGAGGTCATCGTGTGAAGTGCGGAGGCTATTGTATTCCCTGGTAAGGGTTTCGAGTTCTCTTTGGGTTACATTTGCCTCAGACATCATGCATGACTGCTTTCGCTGCAGGTCTTGTACCTGCTGGAAAAGCTGTGTCTTCAGAGTGTTAAGTTCCTGATTCTTGAGAATTTCTTGTCGGTACAGGTCTACGTGTCGCTTTCTGCCATCCCTCTCTTTTCCAAGTTCATTGGTTAAATATTCAACCTGGTCCCAGAGAGTTCTGTTTTCCATTGTTTCATGTTCCAGGTTTTCAGAGAGTTCCATTACCTTTCTTTCCTGAAAGGTTCCGTTTTCCTCTGCTCTTTGGAGCTGGGATTTCATCTCTTCCACCTGTTTAGCAAGGGCTTCCATTTGGTCCCTGCTAAAAATAGTGGAAATCGCAGTGGCTGCATAAGCCAGTCTTGAAAACATCTTGTAATGATGTATAATCTGTCACAATGATATAGATCACGTGTAAGAAGATCTTCTGTGAAGTAATGAGATGAATTTGAACACTCACTCTTATTTACAAGGACTTGATGATACATACATTCCGTGCCTTTGATGTGATCAAAACTCCTGTGGCCCCGCCTACTTCTCCTTCTTAGTTACTGTTGCCATGTCATGTGATCCATTCTATCACTGTGAGTCATGACCTTATTTGGTCTATGGCTTTTAGAATACGGTTACTACGTACACTGAAAAAAAAATCTGTTGGATTTACATGAAAAAAATATGGACATCGGTTCAACATATTACAATTATGTTCACTCAAAATGATCAAAAGTGTTTATGTTCCATATACTCATTTTTTATTTGGAAAATGAACATGACTATTTGTATATACATTTAATGTTTCTCATTTATGCTAAATATATTAATTTTCTATCTAATAAACTAACAGATTTTTTTTAAATTCTAATTTAATGCTTTTTTTATGTTAATGATATCTAAATATTTTCTGTTAAACCAACATGCCTTTTTTTGTGAGTTACACAGCTCCCTCAAGTTAATCTAACACTACTGAGTCATAAAACTTCACATAGCATACTTTATGGATCCATATTACATCACATTTACACTGATCAGCCTAATATTTTACCTAGATTTTTAGAAAGCAAGTAAACAAAACAAGACAAACAAAAAACAAAACACACATTTCTTCACTCATCACAAAATCTGTATTTGCTGTAACAAGCAGTCTAACATTACATGCACTGACATTAACACATGAACCTGATGAGAAACCCTAACTTGATTATGTTTCATTCATTTTCTTCCATATATCAGATATCCCAGTAAATTTGGTAAAGAACTGTGTCATACATGCATAAAGATTTGGCAGCCATTTTGGATTTAGTCAAACACTCACTTGTGATTGCAGAGGGCACACACTTTGTCTGATTTACATGAAACTTGATCGATATGGTCTTCAGACAATGGCTGACAGGTGGTTGAAGTTTTATGTCTGAACTCTTTTGCCGTAACAGCCAATCCAAATCGGCAGCGAAGGAGCCAAACAGGAAGTGGGCCAGTATCTCTGCAATGCTTTGATGTATCGCCGTGAAACTTGACTCGTGGCGCCTTCCTGAGCAGGCATAGGCTTTGCTGCTATGCTGCTAGGCACCCCCATCGCTGCTTGCAGCTATATTCTTTTTTTAGTGTTTGTAATTATTCGATTTTCACCTCCCACTTATTGTATTTTTGTATTATTTCTGCTGCAGTAACCAGACTCTCCTGAGCATAATAAAAAACACTTTGGATGTATTGGTTCGAACACATCACCTCCTCCTTCTCATGGATCATGGCTCATTTCCATGGAGGATTGCTTGTGAGCAGTGAAGCGCAATTTTCATGGAGAAACTTGAAGGTTGTGCACTCCACCAACCACCAACTCCAGAAATAGTCCAAAATAGTATGTGGGTCACTTCTTATTAATAGGTGAGACTGTACCTGATTCCGGTGAAACTGCTCATTATAAAGTTTCAGCTCTGTTCACTTTCAACACTACCGACCTCTCATCATGACTCAAAGCTCGGAACAAATAGGTTTGTGGTGCACTGTGGGCTAAAGTGCTAAAGTGCCTACTGTGAACTGAACCTGCACTTCTTTTTTTCTTGTCTTCCTCATACCTTCTGTCTCTCTGCCTTTCTACCATGGAACTCTCCTTCACAAAAGCTTTCTATTTGTTTTCTCTTTCTCACTGACAACAATAAAAAGCGCAGTATTTCACATCAGTCAGGCGGCTTCTGATGAAAGGTTGAACATACATATACTACAGTAGCTGTTGGCATAGTAGTAAAGTCACAGTAGGACACAGAAATCTGATCAATACGGTCAAGAATCTATTTTCTTTTTTTCAAAATAAAACACCCTAGGCAGACCACAGATCATAAAAGCAGACAAAAGGGAAACAATTTATCTATGTAGCTTACTTACCCATGGTGGAAGCACATAAACAAAATAAAAAAAGAATCTGGGCATGTAAACAAAGTATTGTGAACAAAAAACTCAGCTCAGCTCCTGATGGTATGAAGCTGCGTGGTAAAAGGACCAGATCAGCATCGCAGCAACGACGTCACTGTGCCATCACTGCCATCTTAGGGCTTAGAATCGGGCCTATGTTAGAAAACAAAGCATGATGCGGAACTCTAGAGGACTGTTGGCCTCCATCCAGACCTCCTTTAAGCCTCTTGTTACATCAGGAGGACAAGAGAAAACATAAATAAATTAGAGCCCAAACTTCTCTGGAAAATGAGAATATTGCATACACAATGTTGCTTTGCTAGCTACCCTGAAGCTAACAGCAGGCCACAATTGACTAGCCGCCCCTAATCATATTTGATTGGTTACATTTATGTACGCAGCTCTGAGTGCATGCATTGAAACTGTATGAGTGCTTTACAGATTGAGGGGGATTTTGATATAAGAATTATTTTCTGACAGATTTGTCATAACCAACCATAATTTTCTCAGGAGCACAGGATTGTCTCATCTTTCATCAAATGACAATGTGAAGGGTCCCTCGTAGTAATGAACCTACAGAGAGTAATCGCCTGAATCTGCAGCTTTATAACAGCAGAGCATTTAGCAGCAAAAGGAGCGAGAATATTAGACTCACAGTCCTCGGGCGACATAAACACGACTCTAAATGAATGATGGTGTTGCTCGACGTCTGTTGGGAGATAACTTTGAGACTGTATCCACTAAAAGCAGAATGGTATGTCGTTGTTGTGCCAACAAAGCTGTTACTGCAGGCTGAAGTGAACTCTAGAACATCCCCGCACATTTTAAACATCAAGGTCAGGTATAGCAACTTAAACGTTCCACCTGATTCATGTGAGGCACAGATAGGGACTTGTTTTGCTGTAGATGGGAGTAAATCATCAGGATTTCTGCGGGAATAAAGCCTGAATCGATTGAATGTGTTTTCTGTGCACCATTCTCCACTTCACTTATGGTTCGTTTGCTATTTTATGGCCTCAGAGTCTCCGCGAGGCATGGCAAGGAAGCATGCACATCATTTTACAAGCATTACTGGCTGAAGTACATTTTATAAAAAAAAAGAAAAAGAAAAAAGAGAGGGGTTAAAAAGGGGGTTAAAGAAAAAAATTATTTTGTTGGTGAACAAAGATGAAATCTGCGCACGTGAATGTTTTCATACATGGTACAATGTGTCAGATTCAGGTAAAACTATATATGTAAAGTAACATACCACCTTATCAGTGCTCGCACACATACAGAAAAACGCTTTCACCCACTCCTCTGTGGTCATAGAGGATTTCCTCTACTCACAGCTGCTTAGCGAACACATTCACCCTGAGAGCCGTCCGCTGCTCTCTGCCTGACAGCTAATAACATCCAGGTGTTATTTTCCAACATGCTGCCACAAGGGAACATGCAAAGGAAATTTCTGCATAAGCAGAGTTTTTTTTTTTTTTTTTCAACTTTTTTCCTATTAAAGAAAGAAGAAAAAAAAAACGCTCTGCTTCAGCGAAACTGAGTGCCGGAGCTGCAGGTGCAATCAGCGCTGTGCTAAAACCTTTTAATTAACACCATCTATCATCATTAGCCAAATAGTCAGCCAACAGTCTCACCGTTAACTCTTAGGGAGCGAAGCGAGGAGAAAAGTAAATGATGCACTGCTCTTCTTTGCTTTTCGGCCCGTCGCCGTCAGCTCTCCTTCCCCTGTGCTCAGTCACTGTAGAGCGGCTCAGAAAACACATCAGTCTAAATCAGCTCCAGTTAATCAGCAGTGCAACTACTGGCCGGCATCCTGCAACTCGCTGGGCTAAATACTAAGCTAAAACTAATGCCTGCTGATGCATGTGATAGCTGCACGCTAATTGTTAGAGTTTGCTGCATTCAAATGACATTGACCTTTGCTTTGGAATATTCATCATGTAAGTGCTGCTGGAATTAGAATATTTGTTCTGAGCTTTGTAGTTGACTTTGGCCGTTTTGTTTCACAGAAAGTTGTAAAATCTGATATATGTCAGAGTGCTTCTCGCGCTTGGTGTTCTGCACATACAGTACCAGAAACAATGCACATGCAGTATTCAGGCAGTGCTGCAGGCCTGCATTGATTTTCTGGAATCCTCTGAAAGAAAACAGTGTAAGATGAGATGTTGAGTGAATGAAATTATAAAGCAGCTGGAGTCTGAATAATAGAAAGTTTGGTGTTTTGTTTTGCACTTGATTTTAAATGACCACAACAATCAGCTGACAAGGCAGAGCCACGCTGTGCAGTTTAATAACAAGTTGGAGGATTAAGACGCCTTCTGGGACACTGCTTTGGTTTTACAAGATCGAGATCAGCTGACTCTACTGCTGTGAAAACAGATCAGGACGGAGTCCCTGCAGGAGCTTCCTTTTTTCTGCTCTAACTGTACTCAACCACTAAGCAATATTCCCATTAAAATATTTGAATTAGGTCGTATTCAGCATGCGGACAAAACACATGTTTTGTGGCACAGACATCAGCCTTTTTCTTCTGGAGAACAAAAAAGGTTTGCAGAATGAAGCTGGTGTTTTATTTTGAAAGAAACTTCCTGTCCTGTATCTCTGAATATATTGACATGGTGAATTGGATATGGGTTCTCATATTACCCTAGCGTGACTGTGAAATAAATTCCAGCAAACAACAGCACATGTTGGTATCATGTCTCTCTGTAAAGGTGGGAGGGTGTTTGAGAATCTAACATGATGAAGATTGAATTGCGTTCTGGGAATATGAGTTTTCACCATGAGCCTACAGGCAACTAAAAGTCAGGATACATTTCCTTCTGCAACATTGATTCAGACTGTTCTTTAAATCTAGTCTGCCTAATATGCAGCGCTTCTTCATGGAAGAGATCAACCTTTTAATTTAGGATGATGATGATGAGGTTGCTATGATTCATGTTCAGTTTAAAGCAGTGTGTTGCATTCACTCTCATAGTCCCAAAAAAACATGAGCAGCACGAGCTTCGCAGAGGTCTTATTTCTTGCAGAGATTGTCCTGCTGTTGTTCCCAACGTGCATGTGTTTAACAGGCAGGTGTATGTTTGCAGTAATAATCATGTCTGTACATGCAGTGATAGGTCAGCTGTGTGGACACAGTGAGATTTCTTCGATGGGCCGTAATAAAAGAGTCTGCCGTGCATGCAGGTAGAAGAAAAGAGTATTAAAGTGTACACGGAGTATTACTCATATGGCAGCAGTGGGTGTTCAAGACTTTCAGAAGATAGAGACGCTGGTCTTCTTCACCACCTTAGACATGAGTGAGTCACTTTAAAGTGGCCAATAAAGAGCAGCTAAAGCGAACAGAAGACAGAGAGCGTATGCGGGAGAGCCTCAGTGTTCTGGTGTTCAGGTGTTCTGTTCTCATTATGATCAAATCTGGTTTTATGATGAACAGTTTATGATCAGTCAGAAAAGACAGTATGTCTGCATGTTAGAACAAAAGACTGGTTAAAAAAAAACAACCGCACTACTTCACAGTGATTGTCATGTAAACAGCAGAATCTAGAACTGCATTACATGTTCAATTTTATGATATTTTATGCTTTTGGTGTTCAAGGATTCACACAAAATTGCATAGAAAATGAACAAGACACAAAGTGGGATTTTAAAATCAGCAACAACATTCAAATCCTGCTATATTAATGTGTCAACAAAAATAGTCCAACAGTGTAAATGCATGATCCTGTGGTGATTCTGTGGTGGTCATCAGGCTCCAGGGTGACTACACTGTGCCTACTTTAAAAAGTGAAATTAACCAAAGACTCAGCAACACTGAGGGACGCTGTCCTGATGGAACAGAAATTCAATGAATAAAAAATAATTTAATAAAAAAATAATAGAATAAAAAATAGTTTAATTCCCATATCAAATTGTATTCAACAGTATTGTGAGCAGCAATCATAAAGAACTTGATTTTCCTTCATGTCTAACAAAAAAAATATGAGTGAACTTATTCCAAAGTGGTCTTTCAACATATTGTCTATCAGCACTAAAGTGAACTAATATGAAATAAACAGCGTCTCTCTCTCTCCCTCGCACAGCAGTGGCAAGTTTAACCAACTGCTTTATGTCACTGTCTGCTTTTTCTGACTGACAGGTAGGTGCCATTAGAGATGCCTTGCTTGAGCACCCAGATGTCATTGGGCCTGCCTTAGGTCCACCAATGATCCTTGTCTTTGTTGAGATGGAAGAGGCAGGACTACCAACATGGCAGCGGCCAGTGCCGCATATTTTGAGTTTCAAAATGTCTCTCAGTCACCTTTGGATGACGCCGTCCATTCTTTATACTGTCAGTGGTCACGATACAGGGAGTCTTTAAGTAATAACTCAGTTATTAAATATGTATTCAGCCAATAGTAACAGTCGTCACAGGTGAACAGGGAACGGCATGTTCAGGTAATGTATCGTGTAGGCTGACAGAAATATGTATAGTAATAGTTCACTTGTGATGACAATAATGTCAAACCTTTTAATTCCCTCCTTGTGTTGGCATCTGTGTCATAATTTAACACAATGCAGGTCTTTTAATAATAATACTTAAAGTATATTCTCTTTATATTTCTGTACTTTTCTTTGGGTGAAATTTGGATTCTGTCTTTTCCTTTAAACTGAGTATTTTTAAATAGTTTTTTTGTACCTGAATAATGAATCTGAGTACTCCTACCGTCAACGCTCATTCTTTTCCTTATAAATAATGATTTAAAGAACAGATATTTACAGTATGCCAGATGATATGTATGAATGAATGGCTCCACGCCTACAGTACACAACTCCCCGTCCTCTAGCTCCTCATGTTTTCTTGTCTCTGCATTTTGCCTTCAGCTCCAAACTGTACCCTCACGCTCATGTTTCTCTGACTTTCCACACTTCAATACAGAAAAAAAAAAAAAAAAAAAAAAACATAGCCAGAGTTAATAATAGCTTGCACAAATTGCACTGTGGCTATGGCCTGGCTACAGACATTAATTGGTGCATTATGTGAGAATGAACCTCTTAATGAAGCAGTAGTTTGGCCATGTGTTCTCGGGGGCCGTTCCTTCTGAGGAAGGCTTTGTCATGGTTTGTGCTAAATGATTACAAATCTGAGCTTTCCTTTGAACGTTAATGTGCAACGCAGCAACTACAAACTAATTACAGCCCATTGCTTCCTTTACCATCTCAATGACCCTGCGCATATGTACTGTGTATTATTAAGGGGATTGGTCTATTGTCTTTTATCCCAGTGTAGTCACAATGCTGTCAACAGCATAATTACAGTATTGTTTTGTCGGTAATAGTAAACTATTGACCGCAGAAAGGCAGCGTTAGAGCAGCCAGTGGGAGACTGAGACAGTGATATAGTATATGTACCTCCCTCTGTGTACGTTCCTGTGTGTGTGTGTGTGTGTGTGTGTGTGAGAGAGAGGACTCATGGGAAAACAGTGTGTCACTGTTGGTACTTTGTTCAGAGAGAATGCATACATAATGCACTAATATCCAACGCCTCTTGTTTTGCCAGCAAATGTATGCAGATGAGGTGTATCTGCACTTCTCTGCTGGTATTTGCATAATCTTCACATAGTACCTTGGGGTTCTGCCGTGGCAGGACTTAAGTGATGAAATGATTATAAACTACTTGAAATGGATGAATTTTTCCAGACTCATCTTCTCTCTGTGTCACTGTGTTCTGTTGACCGGTTTGGATTGAAATGAGGTCTTTGCAGTAGCCCCGACATTTGTCCAGACAGCTAAAGAACCTGGTGCACTCCAAGTCCAAGTAATTTAAATGTCGCTCAGCTCCAGAGTGGCGCATTCTGTGACCAGGAACAGTCAGGTCACACACATTGCTTAAAGGATGTTTTTCCCATTGTCAACGAATCCTGAGAAAACCAAAAATTTACATTAGATAGACTCCAGAAGTCTTCTTCCTCCGGACCACAGAGCTTCATTGTTGTCCAAAACCTATTAAAAACACGAGTGAGCTACATTATTGCACTGGGTGACATGTTCCTTCATTACCATGAGCACACTTTTTGACTCCACCCCGCACAGACTGTGCTGTGCTGCGGCCATAAAATCGCCCCCAACAAAAGTGCTATTTACTTTGATAAAATCGCTGCTTTTGGTGGAAATGACTGGAAAAAATATATAGGTTTGGTTTGCACCAGGGAAGTTAGAAAGAACTGGCAGATAAACTTGTTTTTCATATTTTGATAGGATTTGTTAACATGGAGACAGACAGTTAAATTAAAACACATAGAAATATTGCAACCTTATCTTTTTTTAGGTTTTTTTATTTGTTTCTCTCTAATCCTGTGTACTGATAGCATTTTAATAAACGGCAGTCAGAACAGTGGCGCTCTCATACACGTGTTTCTTTTTGTTTCCTATAATGGATAATTGATTAACATTTCAGCATGGCTTTCTTATAACCTGATTGTAATAGATTTTTTGCTTCACTGTGTTCACCTGCTACTTTGTTTGTCTGCCATTTGAAGCTGAGCCAACAGTAACGACTGAATACATCGACTGCTAATAACTCCCAACATATTCAGCAACAAGCTCACTGGACCACCTTTGTACCAGGTCTTCATCACATGGTTTTTAGACACTAGGACTATATGGTTACGTTTAGACATAGCTCACAGTTTTGGTTAAAGTAACTACTTATCATAGCTGCAGAAAACATACTCTATGAACATGACATAAGCTGACTTAGGTGTAACCCCGGCTCTGTATTAAGGCTGACTAACTCTCCAATACATACTCTAACTGCTGGTCTTTCAATAGAAGGGACCTGAGTTCATATGACTTTTATAAGTTAGTATGTTTTACTTTTATTCTGTGTTCCTTACCCCAGCAATCAATCCATTTATAGAAATCAAGGACACAAACCACTGTACTTTAAATCCAAATTATCCTGTATCAGGTATTTATTTATAAACAAAACAAATTTGACAATAATGTAAAAAATAAATGAAACAATATTTTCCTTTTGTCCACAGTTCGAAAAAATCAAATTCACAGAATACAGATTTCCTTTAAGTGGCCTGTAGTTCAGTCTTTAACGCTTTAACACATTCATTCAGTACCCAAATTCATTCAGTTTCCAACTTCATTCAATATAAACCAAAAGAAAAAAGGCGGCAAAACAAAAAACAAAACAGAACGCTGCAGGCCCTTTACCGTGTTTCTTAAAGTCAGTTTAAACCAGTGCTTCTCAAATAGTGGGCCTCCGTCAAGGGGGGCGCGTTTGACCTCGGGGAACATGCTTTTTTATTTTTTTATTATTTTTATTTTTTTATTATTTTTTTTTACCGTCCTAGAATAAAGTTCAATTGCACTTCCACTACATTAGGGGGCAGTGGCGCTCTCATCGGCAGAGTGTGCGTAGGGAGCATTCGCTCGGTGGTATAGGAGTTTTGTTTACACTGAATATGCGCGCGAAAAGTTTGAGTATGAAATGTAGATACGAAGTGTAGCAGACCCTCAAGTGACACCATGAAAAAATATTTAACAGGGATGAGAAGACAGGCGGAGAGAGACGGAGATAAAGAGACAAACGAAAATCCCCCGAAAGCTAAGACGAGGAAATATGACGAAGCGTATGTAGCGCTTGGCTTCACAGTGACTACGGTGGGAGACGAGGAAAGACCGGTGTGCTTACTGTGTCTAAAAATGTTGGCAGCGGACATTGAGCAGGAGCTGAGAGTTGCTGTGTCCTGCTTCAAACCCCGCTTCGAAAAGCTGTGCATTGCAAAACGTGCTCATTGCAGCCATTAATCCAGACACCATCTTTGATTAAAAAAAAATCAGCACAAATTATTTTATATATTTTTGTTTTGCAGGTCAAAGTTTTTTTTTTTTAATATTGTGCTCCTGAGTTAATGTTGGTGATCAGTTTGAATGCATTATTTATTGATTTTATGTAATTTTATTTTTCAGTATCATATGGTTTGACATGGTCAGTCAAAAAATGTTTATAGTTTAATTAAGGATTTAATTTTATTTTTGAATTTCAGATGCACTTTAAATCTTTTCTGTTACAGTTAATAAAGCTGTTCTTAGCTGTGAGTTGTTCCATATTTCTTTTTTTATTCTCTTATACGTTAATAAGGATACAGTGTTATGCAGAGGTGTACTTATAACAATTTTATAGACAAATGATACTATTTATAGTCACGCAGGGGGGGGCGCGAGATGTTTTATTCTTCCTCGGGGGGGGGCATGACAGAAAATAATTGAGAAGCACTGGTTTAAACAAAATGGCGTCCAACCGTAAGCAAAGATGCGTCAAGGGTGGCGAGGATGAGCAGCGGTGACGGGAGAAGATGAGAAAACAAAAGGCCTTAGGTGCGCGCCATCCTTCCGGGAAACTGCAGCCAGCACGGGTCCCCCTCTCGTCGTCTCCTTCAACAAAGTATCTAAGTGTCCATGCCATCACTATTTTGGGTAAAATTAGCGCTAGCAAGTTAAAAAGATAAAACTAACATGACGATAGCATTTCACAATTTTAATTAATTAGCCACAAGCGGGATCTAGCACCTCAATTTACCACAAAGCTCAACTGTAACAATACATCACACAGTAAATATTTACCTGAGAAGATGAAGTCAAGTCATTTTTGGAAGAAACTTTTCGTCAGCTCCAGTTAAAATATACGTTTTCCTTCAAAACTCCCCTCTGTCTCCCGGGCTTTTCTCGTCTTGTCGGCAAAAAACGTTGACAAGTTTGTGATAGGCTGCGGACATTTTCGGACCCAGCAGGAAAAAACCCGCCCCTTAAACAAACAGCAGACGTCGATTGGCAGGCAAAACATTTAAACAACCAATGAATGAAAACAACTCAAAACCAAGTTAGATCTAAACCTGAACAAACGCTATTCAACCTAACATGAAAAGTGTGATGCATTCAAAGACCGTGGTAAAAAATAAACTTCAATTTGGTTTTAAAGCAAATAAAGCGAATCTCAGTTATATATTTGATCCCATTAACTTTTTAACACATTAAACTAAAAATACCAAAAATACTAAAAATACACATGGAAGGTTGGCTGTGAAATAGCTTAAACTTATATTTCAGCTACTGGGGTACATATGTACTTTTGGTTTCTGACAGGACACAAACAGCCTCTACAGAGTAAAAATCCTGTGTTTGTTTGACCCATCCATTCAACCCTGCTCACTCTTTGTATTGCATCACTCCACTTCCCGTCCTGTCATTACTATCAGTGCCACGAGAGGTCACGGACTAATCAAATAAATGTAGATACGGTTATAATAGGCTGCTTCCACAAATGACCTGCAGTATGCTGCTGTATTTGCTGGGGAGGACGCGCTGTGCAGGTAGCTTAGTGTGTTGTTGTGAGAGTTGAAACAGTTGTTTCAGGTTGCAGTTGCAAGTTATGAAACCAAAACAATGAGCTGAAAGGCACTGAAACGCTCTGTAGAGCTGAGGGGACCTACAGCGTGAGGTGATAATTCCTTGTGGGATTGTCACCACCAGGGACACCTTAATAATAATAAAAAAAACATTAAAATAAATAAATAAATAAAATATAATAATGATAAATAATAAAATAAACATTTGACTCTCCCATTTGATCCCTTTTTCATGCAGCTCCAGAAAGCTTTTAACATAAATTGCACCTAATGCAGTATTGCAGTATTTTAATAATCATGTTTCATGGCACTGATTTAAAGGCTACTATGTAGTCCCATCGGTAACAGTTTAACCTCAGTTAAGCATTAGTACATCTATTTTTGGGACTAAATGTGAAATAAATATGAGCAAACAATATCACCATGAGAATACTGACAGCGACTGACCTTTGCATTTACATGAGTAACCTAGTTGCAAATGTATTTGTATCTCAAAAGACGAGGACCTGCAGAGTCAGCTTTGATACTTTCAGGTTATACCAGATGGTTAAAGGACTGAAAAATGGAAGAAAAAGTTTATGTTCTTTAAGAAAGTAAAAGAGTAAACAATCATCACCTGACACCAAAAATGCTCAGTGTGAATTATACAAATGACACCAACCACCTCCAGAGGTGCTTTAAGCAACTTTTGTCTTGGTTGTCCATGCAGAGAACTCATCCATATGTGACTTGACTGCTTCCAAACATGTTACCAAACACTGTCATGGTGCAGTACTCTGGACTGGAGTTGAGCCAACACTGATTTGTATCTGAACCAAGACAGATTGCAGTCAGACTGATGATGTGGCTAACAGAGACTAATACAAGAGTAAACAAAACAGAAGAGTGTTGAGCCCAGCCTGGATATCATGAAGGAAATATGGTCAGAGTACTGCACGGGTGGAGAGCAACTAAGTAGATGCAGATTTACTCATTTACTTTACTATGGTTTAAGGTACTTATACTTTGATATGTTTTATCTGAAATGGCTCATTATGCACGATGAATCCTACACTGTAAAAAAATAAACTGTTGTTTTTACGGTAAAAAACGGCAGCTATGGTTGCCAGAATTTTATGATAATAAATATGGTATAACCTTTTCTAATATCACAGTAAAAGGATATTGATAATGTTGATTTCACATTTAAGGTTGGTGTTTTCATATTTTAAAATGTCTCTAGATTTTTATGGTGAAAAACTGTCAGACCGTAAAATATGCCATTAAATATTACGGTGTTCTACTGTACAATTAACAGTCTACTGTAAACTACTACTTTAATTTGTAGAAATTCCCTGAAAAAGGTGTATAATAAAGGTTTTGAATTGAAACACAGGAAAATACAGTTGTACTGTGCAGTTTTTAAATGTAAAATCTACAGATATTTTTTACAGTGTATTACTTTTGGTACTTTTTTTACATGACATTTCAGAGTCAGGATTTCGCTGTGAAAGAATTTCCGTCGAATTTTACTTCAATGAAAGCTCTGAATATTTCTGCCAGCAGCACAGTGATTCATACATGACATGTACATATCACAGCTTTTAACATTTTTTTCTTCTGGCTGGCTGAAGTATCTTTTCAGCCTCTGTTGTGTGTGAATATGTCTATATTTCATACATGTTACACACAGAGTAAGAGTTGAGTGTTTGTTCACCTTTTAATGTATTCATCCTTTCAGGGAGTTCAGCCACTGGAAGGTGAACAGCCTGGCAACAGAGAAGAGAGATTTCCTCAAAGCTCCGTTGCCCTTAGCGCCAGAGTTCCTACGCAACCTGCGGTTACTGGGGCGACGGCCAACTCTGCAGCAAATCAACGAAAACCTCATCAAGAAGTACGGGACCCACTTCCTAGTTTCTGCTACCCTGGGAGGTAAGGAAGGACTGCAGGTGACACACTCGCCTTCATTCTCGGGTTAGTAACGTGTCGGGACACGCCAGAAATAGAGCAGCTACTCATTTTACGTCTCAGAGGAATTCACAGCAAAATACACTGAGTTATAGCCCATGTGAGAAGTGTAGGGTCTATGTGCTTGAGTTAAAATGTCGAGTGAAAAGACACAATGCTACACCTTACACCTGCAGCATTCAGCCGGGGTTGTGTTCCTCAGTAATTTTCCACTCATCCTTCTTTCCTCTGATGAACATTACACACAGCTGCAAGAGGCTCAAAAAACAGAGGAGGGATTAAATTGACCCGCTTCAGCATATGTCTCTCTATCGGCTTTCTTTTTAACCTCCATCTCGGGATAGAGAAGTAACTCACAAAAACAGAATCACCAGCTGCATCGATCGCGCGCTCATCACAAAACGAGTGGCGACCTCATGATATTGATACACTGCTGATCCTGGTCATCGCACACAGAAGCAGAACAGATATACGAGTACTTTTTTACACTTGGCAGTTGTTTTTCTATTTTTTTTTTTATGAAGGGACTTGTAGAAAATTGATAGCAAGTATAAACATTTCAGCATCTAAGCGTTCATTTCATCTGAGTCAGGGGGAGATTTACAAGGCTCGCATACTCAGATCAGTCCTGCCCTGTAATATACAGTCAAAGTATGAAATAGCAGAAGATACTTACTCACCTATAAGAGATATAATAGACTTTAAATTATGACAAAACACTATCATTTGAAACTGACGTTACCCATACATCTTCTAAAAAGCAGGCCGCTTTGGCTACCACACATTTGCACACAAGACAAATCCTTTTTTCTGTCTTTTACGCACACACACACACGCGCACGCACGCACACACACACACACACACACACTCACTCCTAGCAATCTCTCTGATATTTTAGTGAGGCGTTAGGTTTGCATCCACAGACACCTAACTTTAGTGCCACTTATCAGTGGATGTAAGCAGTGGAGCATCAGCGTGGGAGACGGAGCAGAGATGAATTCAGTGGCAGACTGATAGTTTGACTCTATGTGTAATTAACAGCCTCGACTAAATGGGCTGAGCCAGTCTGCATACTGATTAAACGGTGCCTGAGAGAATGCACACATCCCTCCCCATCTCCATTTCTTCTTTGTTCTACTTTTTTCATCTCTTTTTTCTGCTTTTTATGGCTGCCTCTCGCCACGACTCACATGGCTGTCAAAAATAAAATACATGAAACCTGACAATCTAAAGAATCCGTCAGTATTGGGGAAGCTAAGCAAAGAAACTTGGTCATTGGTCATTTAGCCATCTTTAGCATTTTTGAGATGTGTTAACTCACTGACTGCTATGCACTGCATACTAGGCAGTCACTGACAGGTGTACTAAGTATTATTTGCCACTATAAAATGCATTACACTGTTGGATTGTTAGCAAAAATATGTGTGCTTCCCATGATAACAGGCCCGACATCAAGAGGAGGGCATGAGGCTCCATTAGGAGGATCAGAGGAGGACATGTAATGCCCAGCACTATCCACCTTTCAAACCTAGATTAAACTGGGGTGTTGATTAGCTCAGTTGGTAGATCATCCGTCCCATGTACCCTCAGCAGCGTCCCAGGGTTCGAATCTGACCTACGGCTCTTTGCTGCACGTCGTTCCCCATCTCGCACGTCATTCCTCTCTCTCAGCTGTCTCTGTCAAAAATAAAGCTTGAAAATAGCCAAAAAATATCTTTAAAAGTAATATATAATGTAATTTATAAATTTGATTAAAGTAAAAAGGAAAATAATGAGACTCATTAACTTTAAGGTCATCCACGCAACGTGTGAAAAGTTATCGTGAGTATTGAGGAATGTTTTAACTGTAATTTATCTGTATTGAGCTGTTGTGGTAGGAAGGTTTGGAGTGGATTCAGACAGCCTCGACTGGATTCAGACAGCCATGAATGAAATAAGGTTCAAATCCAGATTTTAACCAGCGGCAGCATTTAGGAGTCTGGATTTGTCACGTGCGACACGTTGTGCTGTCAGTGCCGCAGTTATCTTGACGACTAAAGCACATTTTCTTAAACATGCCATTTTAATGCAGTCACACTGTTTCTTTGTCATGTTGTCATACGGTGCTGTTACTGCGGGGCGAGGGCGTGAAAATAGTGCACAAAAATGTAAGTAAGTGTACTGCTGGGCTTTCATTGTTCAAATTACAAATACATTGCATGGCATGAATGGCAAGAAAATTACACTGAAAGAAATATTGTGAAACTTACATAAGGATTATAATGGAAGGTAGGTAGCAGCCTATCACAAACTTGAATTCTGGCCAAAAATATTTTTGAAATAAAATTAGCATATTCAAATTTCCTCTTTATGAACAGATTTTGAAGTCACTAATCCTACATAATGTGAGAATTTACGTAAAAGTAAAATGTTGGGGGTAAATAGTAAACACAGAGTATTACACAAATAACACAAACTAGAGTTGTCACAATGAAAACAGACTGAAACAAGTTTGAAACAATGGATTTGGTTTTTTGAGCAAAATTAGTGGTGCCACTGACAACAACGCTGTGGTAGACTCGCTGTGTGTTGTCTCGTGTTTGACTGTAAGCCGTGCACGAGTCTGGCCGAGACAGAACAGTGAGAAGTCGGGAGGAGTAGAAGCGGCCACTAATGTAGCGGAAACTATCCCTAGTCGTACCGTCGTGTAAAATTTCTAGTTTAGTAGGATTACGATTTGCCACCATGGAGTACCGTGGATACCGTGCACCCATCTATGGAAACTGCTAGTCTTTGCTCATACTTTGGTTATATTATCCATAAATGGTGGTGTACTATTAGACAAGTAGACTATTATCCACATTTTAGTGACATTTGTTATATTTCATCAGCATTAGCTTGCCTCTGCTAATTGAGTTTAAAATGCTATTGTTAACAACTCTTCACACTTTTCAGTGTCACAGATCATTTTCACACTTTTAATTTGGTTTATGGGCCAAAATAGATATGTTTGGTTATTACATTTTAGTTCTGGTCGGGTTTGTGTTCAAATTGACTATTTACCAGTAAACCCAAGAGGAGTAAACATGAAGTTATATGATGGTTATAATTTGCATGCAGGCAGTAATGTACTGTAATGATTCAGGGCTTATAACTGTGGGATCAATGGCAGACAGTTCTTAATGGACTTCATGAAGTGACAAAGTACATAGCAGTTTTAACAGCTTTGACCTATTAATCAGAGAAAATACCCACACTGATGGACATACACAGCTCCAGAATGATTTCTATTAATATACGTGGCTTATAGATTGATTATAAGATCACTTTCTGCACAGCTTTCATGATCAGCAGATGGTTTTATCAGTAGTTTATCTTCTCAACTCACATGCTATCATAAAATCCTGTTTTCGGTCCATCAGCTTTCACACCCCAAATGAACTGCTCAAAAAATGTTGGTCTCCGTCCATTTGCTTAGTGTGTACCAAACTGACAGCTTTCACACCAGCACAAACAATCCACGCTAACCTGGCAAACACACCAGGGTTCATGTTAACCCAACCAAACAGGCTAGGTGTGAAAATTCACCTTGAATCTTTACTTTCAAACACTGCTTTGAAACTAAACCAAGTGAAGAGCGCTTGTTGGATTGGCTGGGATTGGGCGGGACAAAGGATGGGAACCTGAAGAATTGAATTCAAAGGGGCCGTGTCAGCAAGCATTTAGGTAACGGTGGAGTGACTGGCATCAGTCAGCAAAACTCGCAAACGCTTAATTCTCTGCATCGATTATGGCAGAGAGGCACAGGCATGTTAAATAATACATGAACAATATGAGACTGTGAGATTGCCTTTTTTTGGTATGGCTTCAGTGATAATAGTTTCGATATAATTGTGTGATGAAAGGAAAAGAAAATGATACATTATCTGCATCGCAGCAGACAAACCACAAAACCACAGCGAGACAGTGAAGGCCTGCCAACGAAATGTCAGAAACAGAATTCCTCAGAATTCTTCCGAGGAAGACATCAGCCTGATGCTTTGGCATGGTGTGACCGTTATAATGGAAGTGACCCTTCAGTAGAATTCCCTTTGTGAGCACATTAAAAAGATGATTCGATATTTTTTTACAATACTTTTTTTTTACAGCAAAAAGCACACTGTAAAATAATCATAGAAAGTTGAAAAATAGAGTTTAAGTGACTTCAAAACTGACAAGATTCAAACTGATTGATTGATTATTCATCCCCAGGAGAGGAGTCTTTGACCATTTTCCTGGACAAGCAGAAGCTGAATAAGAAGTCGGAGGGTAATAGCAACAGCTCAGTGGTGTCTCTGGAGCTGCTCCATCAGCTGGCTGCCTCCTACTTCACAGATCGAGAGAGCACCCTAAGGCGACTGCACCACCTCCAGATCGCCACCTCTGCTATCAAGGTACTGTACATGTGCACGCAGGAAGTGTCTAAGCCTCCTTACTGTACGCATCCCAAATCCATATTCATACATTCAAGCTGCGCTGGGACATGTACATTTCAATGTACAGCATGTATGCAAATGTGCTGTTTATTTGCTTTGTGCAGACTTGTTTTTTTGCAGTTCTCAAGGTCCACAAACAACCACCCATCAAGGCGGACACGCAAACATTAACGCTCCCATAAAACTGTCCCTCTGGGATATATTACTGCATGCTGCACCTATAACAAATAGCACTGCTTGCTCTCAAGGTATGCACACAAACAATCTTTTTTAAAGATTATTCTCAAGGTGCATCATTTCTCAAAGGCTACGGGAGAGACGAGAGAGAGCCCGCGAGGACATTTTTCAAAAAATGGCAGGCTGGATTAAAAAGCACAGTGTATGCACTGTAGCTCACGGGGGCACTAAAGCATGGCAAATGTCAAGTTTCTTCAAAGTCCCAGTGGGGGCAGTGTATTTATGCATACTGTACTTTAGTGTACACCATCTGGACTGGGCTGCACACTGTGTGTGCAAGTGTATGTTTAAACACCTGGTAGTTATCATTGGCTCTGTAAAAAAGCTGTTTGATTTAGATACAAAGTGGATCTGACAGCAGAATCTGAAGTGGTTTAACACCTTTTTACAGCAGTCCTTTAGTTCATTTGGTATACCTGCATGCTCAACACTCGACTCCCCTTGACGCGTGGATCGCCAATTTACCCAAAAAGTACCCACCAACAGCCTTTTACCTTCTCTTTTCATCATTAATTGCAAAGAGCAACAGTTTTGTTGAAAACCCACTCAAAAAACAGACAAATAAATCCTATTACTCCTCTCTCTCTGTCTGTATCTCTCTCTGTCTCTCTCGCTCTCTCCCTCTCTCAAACCGAGAGATACATTTCCCCCTCAGAACAGATCGGTTGACTTTCATGCGACGACAGCAGGTGTGTGGGTGGGTGGACTGTGCTTTCAGGCTTTAACGTAAATAGCAAATCCAACTGAAATGAGTAATTGTGCGTACCTTGAATTAGGTGGCTCATTTCCAAGCGCCGCCGCTGAAAATATGGCATTCGGCAAGCCTGTGGTACACAGAGGTGAGACTGACCATATCTGTTGCCAAGTGACACTTTAAAAAGGGAGCTGCAGCACTCTGAAGTTCTTGGAAAACATGGTTACTCAAGACTTGAATAGTTGTAAATGAGAAACAGAGAACACAATGGGTTCCTGGAATTGCTTTTACCTACAGAGAAAAGTTTGATGGGCATCAGAAGATGAAATTAAATTTTAATGACTGAAAGAAAAACTTTTATTCACGACATTTTATGGCATATTATACAGCAAGTAGTTCCAGCCGAGCAAGCTGATTGTTCAACTAGACATTTAGAATGTGTTCAAAGCAGCATGACAGCACAACTGACTCATCACATAAAATATTACTCTGCCATCGCCACATTGTCACATCCTGAAAGTGAATAACATGTAAATGTGTAAAATAACATATAAATAAAAATATGAATTAGTACAATGGAAGTTAACTTTAATAAAATAATGAATATTAATGAATATTCTGCATTTAATGGAGCTGCCTCGTTAATACAGGTGTGTACCTCGTTTGTGTGCAGCATGTGACAGATCAAACAGTTTAGGCATCGCGGAGATGAAATGTTGTTTTTAAAAACTGAAGGTTGACTAATAGGGACTGAAGGTGAGTATTTCATTAGATATCAAAAATTTTCTAAATATATATATTTATCTTTGAACACATTTTGACTTTTGGACTTTACACGGTGGTGGAGCTATTGGAAGTGTTTGGTTCATATCAGCTGTGTGTTGGAAATAGAGCATTACTAGCTTAAAAATAAATGTGTCCACAAACTTAGAGAAGTAGATAAATCTGTCCATGGAAAACTAATTTCTTTCAGTAGATATGTTAGTCACTAAAGACTGAACTAACAAAGCAGTTTAGTGTTTATATGTCTCTCTCTCTCTCTCTCTCTCTCTCTCTCTCTCTCTCTCTCTCTCTCTATATATATATATATATATATATATATATATATATATATATATATATATATATATATATATATATATATATATATATATATATATACTTGTATAATATTGCCTATTTAGCTACAGAGATACTGAGTGACAACAGTGCCTGGAGAAGCTTTTTATTCTCTGCATGCTGGACTGAACACAATAAAAGGATCTATAGTATCTATAGTCACAGCATTATACAGTATTTATATTTACTGGCAGGCTTCATTACAGCAAAGCGTTGCTTTAAATATGGAAGCAAAGCAACAAATAAAGATTTCAAGATTTCCTTGCTTACTGAAGAGTGCAAAGTATGAATGCTTGCTCTCAGTCATCTCAGCTACAGCACAAGGCTTGAGAAACACATTATCTGCTAAGAATGAATTAATTATGAGCTGAAATCTTGCTCATTTTGGAACACTTGTGTCTGTGGGGAGAGGCTAATGAGTGACTAAAAACCATCCATTATCTTTTGCAAGGAAGTCAACAATTGTAGATAAGTAAATGGCAGCCATTAAGATCTGTTTTCTGCGTCAGTTGCTCTGTTTTCAATCTATCCAGTGATATTTCCAGTGAAATAAACGCTGTACAAATCCAGCTGCACACTGATTCTCAGGCACATTTAACAGCATGTCTTCAGTCAAAATATTGACACTACATACACTACATTTGTCAGATTCTGCAGTTTGAGTTGATTTAAGTAGAATTCAAACATTGTGAAATATTTGAAGGGAGAAATAGAGATATTCTGATAAAGCTGTTTCATTATACAATTAAAATTAATGTGATTTTAAATTAAATGCATATGATGTAACAATAATTATTCAATTAAATTAAGGAACAATTGGAAATTGCAAACCAGGGAAGTGCCCCCAGGCCCCTGCATTATTTCTAATCTCTTGGCTCCGAGTCAAATCTTGTCAGCATGCTGTCTGACAAAGGCTAACAGCCGAAACACATCAGGTATCAGACATTTAATGCCAAATTCTTCCCTCTTATTTGCAGTGTGCGTACAGCGTGACATCACTGTGGAGTGCAAGTTACTCTTTAAAGGTGCAAGATGTAAGAATTTTACTTTTTTTAAATGAACTAAAATGAACACCAGAATGTGAAGAAATATGACATCAGATCAATAGTGCTGCTAGCTAACAAGACCTCTACAATGGCATCATGGATGGCTGCCTTGGTACTGCTTATTTATTTTTTTCTCTGCTCTCTTTCTCTGATGATATTCGGCAGTGAGGAACTTTTAAACATCAATCTATCCACTGCAAAACTTTTTCATCTGTTTTTATCAAACCAGAAAGTTGAATTCTCAGTCAGAGGAGCAGCAGCTCTTGATGGAATTCATGAACCAACATACTTGAACGCTAGTCCGACTGCACATTTAATGGTTATATCCAGATAAATGTTAGTAATGACCCCAATCTTTCAGCATGCTTTCCACTGTGTCTACGTGTTGCCTGGCAACCGCTCTGCTAAATGTCGCTGAAGATCTTCATTGCTTTGGGGGAATGATTCTTTTTGTTGTCAATAAATTGCTTTTTTTTGCTCTGGGGGGCAAAAAAGAGACTATTTACGTTTTATGTAACAATCAAAAATCGGATCACATTTAAGTTGTTGTTAACTTCTTGGTCACAAGCAGCTTCTACAACCTCAATTTTTCTCTACTATCATGTTCTTAAAGAATGAAATATTATTTGGTGTTCTGATGGTTCAGGCTGTAAGCTGTCAGAAAAGTGACTTTCTGTCTCGTGACTGGGGACATTTTAAATGATTTTAAAAGAGTGATCAGTGATAAATGATCTGGTTTTTATTGTAATTTTTTTGCTGCTCTTTATGTATTTTCATGGGTTTTGTGTATACTTTAAAACCCACCCAACGGGTGGGCAAAATTGAAAACTAGCTGTGGCTATAAATCCGGTGTCTTTAAAATGTTTCCTGTCCATCTTGAAAATTGGAGTTTTAATATGTTTGGTGTTTCAATGAATAGTATGTTTACATGGCACATACACATCAAACTATCTCAAACTAACTTTTCTAAAACAAACCTTGTGCTGAGCAGTACTCCAGTTAGAAATACTGGCTGGGTTCTGGGACTCAACATGGGTTAGGGGGTATGGGAGAGGCTCAAGATCAAATTATGCCCAAAGACCAATAGATCAAGCCGGGCTGATGATTCAGGCAGCTGATGATGTAGTTTAGTTTAGTTTAGTTTAGTTTAGTTTAGTTTAGTTTAGACTGTTCAGTGAACTTCAGTTTTCAAGAAAACAAACAAAATAAAAACTTTCTTTGTTACTCTGCATAAACAGTCTTTCTGTGTGTTCCTGGAAAATCAGGAAATGGTAAAAAGACAAAGTAGGAAGAATTGTTCTGAAATGCATGATGGGGTATTTCCACAGCAGCCCCTCTACCTTTCTTTGTCTCTGCTGCAGAGTCTGAGTAACACAGGCTGTCAGCAGCAAGGACACACCAATGACTCTCCCCAACTCTTTTAAAGAGTAGAAAGTCCTCCCGTCCGCCCACCTCATACATTTCTAGTAGCTGTGTGACGGGTAAAGCTTTGGTAAAATAACTTTAAAACGGGTAGAGCTGGATGCAACAGCATAACATAAGGCAGGGAACCCAAGCTGCCACAGAGGCATGCCAACCAAGAAGGTAACAGAGTTATCACCGCCTGAGCTCAAGAGACACACACTGAGGAAATCAACTCAAATTACAATTCAAATGCTGCTGCTTGTCAGGTGAAAACACTTTTTCCTGACAAAGTCAGAAATAAAGAAAACTACACTTCCACTTTGGCAAGTACACATGTACGGAATTCAGCAAGTTTGAGTATTTCTGGTTTCCTGCAAACTTAAAAAGTCTAACAACATTTCCTTCATTTAAGAATAATCTTCCATGGAGTCATGAATCATAGGGTAAGAGATAAGACAGACTCATGAAACAAGAAATATAGAAAAAAGTCACAAAGTCACACGGGTGTTAAAGATTCTGACAGCTGTTGGAATGAAGTAACTGTGGTAGTGCTCTTTCTTACATGCAGTATCAGTCTGCTGAAGGGGCTGTTTAAGACCCCCACAGTCTCACGCGGGGGGTAAGTTATTTATGATGACTGTCATGAATGCCCCCACTTCCTCTATGGCACTCTAGACCAGTTTGTTGAGTCTTCTCTGTCTCTCTCCGTGCTTCACCCTCCCCTGATGAATACATAGAATATTGCAGATGTCACCACAGTGTCATTGAAGGCCCTTAACAGAGTCTTGCACAGTCCTCCTCAGTCAGTGAGACAACTTTGACCCTTCTTGTTGTCCTGCCAGTCCAGTTTGTTGTTGAGGTGAACGCCCAGATTTTTGTATGCTCCCACCATCTCGATATCCAACCCCTGCATGTTCAGTGGTGTGATCTGAATCATCTTCCTGCAGAAGTCGATCACCATCTTCTTCGTCTTGCTGGCCTTGATGTAGAGGTGGTTGAGATTGCACCAGCTGAAAAAGTCTGTCATGACCCTCCTGTGCTCCTGCTCATCCTTCTGATACACATCCAAGGATGGCTGTATCATCAGAGAACTTCTGGAGGTGACAGCTGTCAGTGGTGTGTCTAAAGTTTGATGTCTACAGGGTGAAGAACAAGGAGAGAGCACCGTTCCCTGTGGATCGCCTGGGCTGTAAATCACCACATCAGGCACGCATTCATGAAACCTCACATGCTGTGGTCTGTTGGTGGGGTAGTTGTTTAATTTAAAATCACCCAGATGACTCAAACTGTGTCTGAATCCTCTCTTTCATCATCAGCTGCAGAACCTCAAATGTGCAACATGCTTCTGGTCACACAGTGAAGAGATTCTCAGGGCATGTACCCTGAGGCTTCTTCTGTAGCTGCCAGAGGGTATGTGGAAAGATTGTGGAGTACCTCTGGTAAAGCCTAAACTGACAGCTAGAAGTAATGAATGATTGAAACATCCAGATTCTGACACTGTGGTGGTGACAACAGACAAAGACTGAACATCAACCATTCTAGGATCTCGTTGTCTTTGTATAAAACAGTAATAATATCCGCTTTAAATGAATAGTGTTTACATTTAAAATCAGTTGATAAAGACAATAACCATGATGAAGACAATAGCCATGTTTCCATCCAAAGGTATCACAATCTTTAGCCAGCTGAAGCTCAAGTGGTGAAAAGCAATACAGAAAACAGGAAGTAAATCAGACATTTGTGTTTGTTTCATGTCTTAATGAGGAAGGATACATCAGATCTGTGTGGAAACATTGTGGTTGTTATTGAGCAATGGGAGCCATGAGGAAACAGCTGATCCATGACTTCAGTGCTGTATAAAGGATGGACATACCTTGATATGTGGCGCTGGCCACAGCCATGTGGGACCTGACCTGAAGTGGTCCAAGTGATGCCTGGGTGCTCAAATAAGCCATCTGTAACAGCACTTACCTGCCAATCAAATGGCAACTCAAGATTGACTCACTTTTGCAGCCTGTCTCCAGCGGTCGCTCGAGCAATTACATTTTTTTAGCACTTCCTCACTGGCATCATTTCCCAGCACCAGAGCTT
Organism: Nibea coibor; assembly: GCA_023373845.1. Lineage (NCBI taxonomy): Eukaryota > Metazoa > Chordata > Actinopteri > Sciaenidae > Nibea > Nibea coibor. Next base: position 20,361,298 of record CM041725.1, on the reverse strand, counting down.
GATGCTTGATTACAACTTTGTCTTAAAAAGACAAGAAACAAGAGAGAAGGAGAGAGGAAGGACTTGAAAATGATTTTTTTGTCATTTCAAACTTTTCTAATGTGATACTTCAAAATGCATCAGAATACATAATTGAGTCTTATTTGATAAAGACAAATGCTTCTAACATAATTTAAGAAAACCTGCAAGAAAAACTCTGAGATATTTCTATATTTTCTATATTTTTTTTTTTTAAAAAGGGTGATGTCAGTTACGTAATGCACCAATCCAGCTTCAGCCAACATTCAGACCAAAGATCTGCTGACTGCTGTAGGTTTATTTGCTCATGTCTTGAACCACATTCACATAGTCCTGATGAAGCAGAGCAGCTGACATTTTGACTCTCTTAATAATAATAATGATAATAAATAAATAATTAAAAATGTCTTTTTTACCAGGCTTTAGCTTTGGTTGCTTATTTAGTCATGAAAATTTGGATTGTTATCCACATTTTAATGGACTTCTTTTGAAAATCTTTTCAAATATATTATTCCATCCATCTATTCATCCATTTTCTGCTGAATCTGAGGCCAGGTCACGCCACCTATAACCTCCAGCTTCTCCTGAGGGATCACAAGACATTTCTGAGGCACATGAGATATACAGTATAATCCCTCAAGCGTGTTCTGGGTCTGCCTTCGGGACTCCAACCAGTTGAACATGCCCAGAGAACCTCCAGAATTGTTTACATACAGTATGTGATAAAAAAAAGTCATCCAAAGCCACAAATGGCTGTTGTAGGTTTTAACAGTTTAATATCACATTCAAATGAAAAATAAAATCACAAAAAAAAAAAATCTATCATGTCTATCATGGCAGGAATAAAGCAACTTTTCCCCTTGAAGACTGACAGGCAGGTAAATAGCCCCGTCCTTTAGCAATTGCACAGCAAAACTGCAATTTTGTACACTGCCTACACACACATACGCATACACATTCAAGTGCATGCACAACCAAACACACAGCTACTCCCACTCGGAGAAGAGCATCCTTCCTTTACATGTTTCTTCTAAATGAGGATCTCTGGTATGTAAGCCACCTGCTGTGCCGCGTTCTGCCAGATCAACTCATCACCCCAGAGGAAGCGACACTGAGTGGGCTGGACTTGACCTGTGTCCATGTACGCCTCTGGGCTCTGTGTCCTCGCGGAGGCGAGTAGGCGGTGGGAGGGAAACACGTTATCTTTATTTCCAGCAATAAAAGTGGAGGAATCTGAATCACATGTTCAATTTAGAATACAGTTGCATTTTGACCAAAAAAGACCCTGTGTAACATTAGTGTGAAATGTGCTGCGTGGAACTGAGAGAGGAAGCCGCTTCGTGCGATGCAGAGGAAGGCGGCGTATTTTTACCACAGCACTGCAAGTGTCAGGAGCCGAAATCAGCAGGGAAACTTTACTCCTCTATAAAACCCCATCATGTTGTAGTAAAAACAATTCTGTACAAATGGCATCTTTTATTGACCGATATACAGTGAGAGAGGCATAAAGTAAAAGCTTAAAACTCCTGAAAAATAATTTCAGCTCTAAATCTTCACACCTCCGCTGTTACTTTAATCTCCCATAATTCCTTGGCTGTCAAAATTATATTTAATGATGTCATATAGCAGGAGAACTCACTTGTGGGTAGTTAATCTTGTAGTTTACATGGTCTGTCTCTCAGTACTTCCTCCCTTCCTTGAAGCCTAGTTCTCCTGACTGAAGGCATATATCTTAAAAAATAGAAATACATGAATAAAACAATTTAAAAAAAAAGTTTCCTAAAACAGCCGGAGACTGTGGCTTTTAATAAATGTTACTCAAACAGGAAATAGTGCATTTGTTTGGGGATTATTTTCAGCTGCGGATCAATATACGCTTTTTCCGTAGTGAGTATTTACAGCAGCAGCGTGGTGTGTACATTGTACAGCTCAGCCATGCGTTAATTCAATTAAACATATGCCTCTACCTTATGAATATAAATCATCTCGGTGCAACACTGTGACTAACTACGACTGCAATTATAAAACCTATACTTCCATAAACACCTCTACGACAGTGTCAGTGAACATCAAAGCCATCGTAAAAGTGGACTTCATGGCTGAACATGTGTTTTATTGCATTAGATTGTACAGGTATACTCAAGTAGTTCAACTGAGTGTCAAATATCATACTGTAAATGAGAAAAGTGACTAATTACGCTGCTTGTTTTTCATTATGCCAAAAAAAAAAAAAAAAAATCTGTTGGAATAATGCAGGCTTACCAATGAAAGACGTTGAACTGGACCTCCAGCTTCAGAAAATCAGTTAAAATCCAATTTCTAGTAACATTTCAGTTTAAACTCAAAGAGAAGACAAGAGATTACAAACTGTTGATGAACAAACTGGTGTCAGAGTGTGAACAGCTTAAATGATCTGATATAAATATGAACATCGCTGTGTTACTTTCCTCAGCAGCACAATGAATAAGTCCATTACCTGATGTAAGGACAGTCGAAAAAGCTTTTGGTGTATGATAAGAAAACACACAGCTCTTCCATGTTTGAATTATGCACATTGTTCAATAAACATAAAACATAAAACCCAAAATGGTCCAGGATGAACCATCCACTCAGTGAAGGGCTCTTTGGTAACAGAGGCAGGGGCGGGGGTGGCTGCTTTCAGGTGGGTTTTAAAGTTCCTCACATGGGTTACAAACAACACAAGTGTGATACAGCAGACACACTGTACATCAACCCTGAAGCTTCCATGGTTTCTATAAAAAAAGAAAGTGAAATAAAAGGCTGACTGAGGCTATGAGGATAAAAAATGGTGATTGGAAAAAACAACTAACATTAGCAAACAGAGATTATTAAGATTAATATGTAAGCTGTCCATGTGCATCTCTAGCTTATGATCATGATTTTTCTTTTAATGAACTTCAGCATTATTATCTGCGGAGTCAAGGTATCAGCCAAGAGATCCAGTGCTCCATTTTCTACCTTCCACAATAAAAGCCAGAGACATAAACATAAACTGAGTTTATCAGAGGGAACTTAAATTCAGTCAGAGCATTACACTGAAAGGCTACTCAATAAAATATGTTGCGGTAATGTAAGGTGATGTCATAGACAGTAGAGAACATGGACGTAGATGGATGTATACTGTATCTATCACTCTTCTCTTTAACAAGATTATTCAGGAAGTAACATCTACAGATACATACCACCAGTCTTTACAGGTTGAGGTTTAGTGCATTCAAATGCTTCATTCTGCAGGCTGTGATTGGTACTTTGGGCATCCCTGATGTAGAGAATTCCATTAGACGGTTTGTGCAGCCCATGTTTACAGGCCAAGCTGTACCATACAGGTGTTATGGTAGCTAGAATATGTGATGTGTCATATCTCTGCTTTCCTTGTCTCTAGTTTAAAGTCCCCCTTTAATTCAGTCTGAACAACAACAACAATGAATTTAAGTTAAACAGACAACTGATTCATTTCCACAGTCAATGCAGCAACATGAATGAGACACCACAGCTGAGCATTTTTCATTATTAAAGCAGAGATTATCTGTCTTCACATCTGTGGCTTGAACAACTCAAAATGGCCTCCACTAATCTCCCCCTCGCTTCTCGCCTTTATCTTCTTCTTCAACTACATCTCATCTATGTCTATTTTTTTTTCATTAACATGTTCGAGAGTTGTTTGAGATGTGTATCTTCTGTAGCGCCTTGAAGGCTAGCTTCCATTTCTTTTGATAATAGATGCAATCTGGATGCAAGGCAGAGTGTGAAGAGTGTGAAGAACGAGGCTATTTTAGGGACGGGGAATTCGCACAGGCTGCATCATTTAGCAAATTGCGTGATTTAGCTTGAGAATAGCTCGAAATCCATCTTCTTATTCTAATTGCACTATCTTGAACACTGGAAATTAACTATATCATTCTTGTTTAATGTTCTTTGTCTTCCTTCCCAGGCCTTGTGTTCTTTTTGTCTCAGAGTCTTAGACAACATGTCAAAAAGGATATCGTTTATGTAACATAATTTATGTGTCTTAGAGACATTAATATCCAGGTCAATTGTTTGTGCTAAATACTGTATTTCAATGATCTTGATCAAAATGTCATGGACATGTCATCAGCTCGATTTTATTTATTCTTGTATGAGAAAATGCTCAATTTAGTTCCTACTGAGAGGCAGATATAACAGTTAGTGAGGCTCACTCTTTTTCATTCTCTCTGTATCGACAGAGGCAGAATGAGGGTGTGTGAGAGAGTGTATGAGGAAGTTTTAAAAATATAACTGGTGAGAAAAGAAGTGCTCAATTTTTAAGGATATCAGGCAGCTAAAAAGTAGCGCTTTGTTTTCACAGCGTTTTTATCCCCACTGTGTCTGTTGCTGTTCTCCATCCTGAGGTATGTAGTGGGATATTAGACCATTCCTCAAGAGTCTACTTATGCTATTTGGGGAGTAGACGAGAAATGACTTCATTCCTCATTGATCCTCTCTGAATTTGTTTTAGTGGTTATGCAGGTGAGTCATTATACGGGATCACACAAACCTTCACAGGCTCAAATATAGGAAATACATGAAAACTGGTGAAAGAACAGTACATACACATATGTATATACAGTATTCAGTACTCATTCATAAATTCATCCCCCAGCACATCATCATAAACACCCCGGCATGTAAATGAAGGTAGTACTTGTTATGTTTCCCACCTTAAGAACTGCTTAGGAACATAAACAATGTAACATATGTAGTTACATATGTCAGAGAGACTGTGGCTTTTAATGCTTCTCTTAATTTGGAACCAGTCATTTTAGTGCCCAAACCCTGCAAGAATTTATTTATTTTTTGGTCACTTGGAGGAAGCAATGTGGAAAACACTTACTAGAGAGTTACACAACAACAGTATCAATTGATTGGTGATGAATGTCTGTTTTAGCTCTGCTTTTGGTCTCCACCAACTCCTAAAGGGAAATATCTGTCTCTTTAGCTGCTAAATGCTCCACAATGTTCCCTGGCTCATCTTTAACTGAGCCTGTCTGTTTGCTGCTGAGCAGGTGGTGTACAGTGGGTTTTAACAGCTTGGAATCAATGTTATGAGAGCGGCAGGAGTGACCCAAAACAGTAAATTTGTGGGCCAGAGAGCAGAGACTGTGAGATTCAGCTGCAGATGTAGGTTTTAGATAACCCTTGATGACCCCCTTTACATTGTCATATTGTCATTTTCTACATTACTTTTCTAAAAATGTCAACCAGAACATCATAGAATCATCACAACATAATAGTCATGGCAATTTCCAATTTCATGGAGGTAGATCTTGTATTTTGACCATGAGGCTCCACCTTATGGAGGGTTAAAATCCAGTTTGTAAAGTTTACAAGCAACATGTAAACTCAACAGTAGTGATTTCTATGGTTCTGGGTGAAATATAATGTCTCTGACAAACTGTATGCAGTCTGCTATTTGTATCTAATGAGTACCTAAAGGCAGCAGGACACACACAATGCAAAGCGAGTAGGAGGAATGGAGTCATAGAGGCAACAGCTCAAATTTGTCCCGTAGTCAAAAGCTAGTAATGTTTTGTTTTTTTTACAAAATACATAAAACATTTTGTGCGCTGATACTCTCTGTTATTGATCAGAAAAAAATACTGCATTTAAACTGTGTAACACTGTTAAAGAAGAGGAGGTTGTATTCATTCTGAAGATCATCTGTAATATTTTTGACATTGTTGTATCTTCTGTGGTGATGTTGTCGAAGATGTTTGAAGAGAAAGCCCGCCGACACTGACTTAGTTGTATAACAAGTTTATTACAATAAGTTCAGTATCGTGACAAGTAACACGTTACTTGGAGAGCCCTCGGCCAAATGAAGAGAGGGTCTCCAGAATCATACAGATGACGCCCTTATATACCATAGAGGTTACATACATCTTCAAACAATTTAGAATGGAATGTTAAAACAAAGTTAATGTAAAGTTAAGGGCTTTAACCAGATGCCTCTGGCCAAATAACCCCTCAACCTTTAACCTGACCCCCCTCTCAGTCTCCGGACCGGTCAAGGTTCCTGCTGACCCTGAACCTCCCCAACTGATTAACTTAAATTCCAAATGGCCTTAAAGCAACAGATAAGTGTTTCATTGTAGATCATACATATATAATAGTACTAGTGTTAGTTTGTAAGTATACATCTATGTGAATACACCTCAACATCCCTACAAATCTTTTTATCAAATCTCATAAAAGCATGCAACCATCCGAAGGCATGCGGCTCAACACGACCTTCCCTTTGTGTCTTCAAAGTTCAAATCATCTTCCAAACACCTGTGCTTGCTCCCTCCCCCCTCACATTTCTCATTTCCCTCCCTTCCATCCTTCCTCCCTCCCCTTCAACGCTCTCCATGAGACAGCCGGCACATCGCGGGCAGCTGTGGCTGCAGGTGTGGGAGTGAAGCAAAAGATGGCGATAGTTTTCTCCGCTGTCAGAGGGCTCTGCCACATCCAGCCCCTCCGCCTGCCATCACACGCTCCGCCTGCCACGAGCAGCGTGCTCGACTGCCAGAAACGGGAGCAAACATCTGCCTCGTTCACTCTGCTAATGTGGCATTATAAAAAAAAAAAGAAAAGAACAAACAACATATATTGCAAATATATCTGTCCTTCCTCTGTTTCCTAGGTAACCGAAACAAGGACGGGCCCTCTCGGCTGCAGTAACTACGACAGCTTGGATTCAGTTAGCTCGGTGTTGGTGCACAGCCCGGAAAATAAGATCCACCTAAAGGGTAAGGCAGCAACACACACACACACACACACACACACACACACACACGCACACACTTTTCTCTCACCTATAGTCATATTCAATTCATGCACACACACTGACACTGTCATATCCCCGAAGAAAAGGTCCACTAAAGGGAGAGGATTTTTCACACACACACACACGAAATCACACTGCTGCCACCACCCTGCCAAGCCTCTCACCTCCTGTGTGTAGCAGTTGGCCGGGATGACCCTTTACTTTACGCTGCAGTAGTTTATATGTCTGTTCTGCCTGACTGGAGCTCAGTCTCATGGGGAATCTGTTATCTTACCAGGCTGGTAGATGGACCGTGTCTGGTCATGCTGACCCCAACCTAACCACCCTCCAAGTACACCTGGGCACTCAGTACACAAGTAAAGCTGAAGTAGTAATCCGTGGACTAGCCATCTTGTTTGATAAAACTCATCAGTGGAATGAGAAACCTCTTTCACATTTAACTGTGCTACAGAAAGAAGTCTGGGTAATGTTCCAGGCTTAATAACCTTATTAACTTTGCAACTAATTGTGCAATTCAGTTTAATGTGCAGTATAATGTTTTGCAGCATTACATAATGTACTATAGTTCGGATTATAGCCTCTGTATTTACTTTGTTGCAAACAAGTCTTTGTCTCAGTGTGAGCCTCATATAGCAACTCATTCTTGCATCTCATGAGTGAAGATCAGTTTATTTCTTGCAAGACTGATATTTCTCTAATTCATGGCAGTGATACAGGTATAATACTATTACTATAACGCTGTGGGTAAGGGGCTAAGTGTATAAGCATTGATGAGGGTTTAAACTATTTAAGGTTACAGTGAAGAGCAGCCATTAGCATGGCAAATTACAAACACTAAAGGCCAAATGTTAGCTAATTGTAGCGTCCAAGGCTCCGTGCCACAGCTGCATCAGCAGGTCGTCTTGGCTCCTTATGAAACAGCCGGATGGTATTTGGAAGAAACCACGCCGGTCAGTCAGGCTCCTAATTGAATTCATACACACACACCTGACATTCATGCTCCAACAGTTTTTCCATATACTGTATGGGGTTGTGCAGGTTTACAGAAGATAAGCTGCAGGTATACATTTTGACCAACAAACAATGCTCACAGTTCACAGTGTCACACTTTAGTTTAATAGTTACAGAAGCAAATCTGCTGTATTTGTCAGATTTCCATATTTAATAGACCTATGGGAGGATGTGGCGGTATATGAACACATTCATTACTGCGATCATGCTCCTGCTCTGTACATCTCTGTCCAGAAATCAAAAGTTAAAATGCTTTTTGTTCTTTTCTTTTTGTCCTGGCAGTGAACTCTTCACATTTCTGATGTTGATGATCCTGATATGTGGGTGTGTTATGAACATTCTGCCTGCTGAATAAAATGTGGAGGCTGATTTTCTAAAACACTCTTAGTAGCTACACCAGATATATGATATGATCAATTAAAACTAAAATGATTAAATACGAATAAAAATCGTGAATTTCGGAAAATAACTTTTACAGTATATTTATTTATTATTATTATTATTTTATTCTATACCAAAACCCTTATCTGTAAATAGCAACCAAACAGATATTTGTATTATGTCATTAAAATGTCATCAAATTACATATGAATTTGCATAAAAAGACAATCTGTAATTAAATATTTGGCTTATCATATCATGTCCATGCTAACATTTTAATGTATTTCTTTTATATTTTTCATATTTTTATATTTTTTATTTTACATTTATGTGTACTGCATTCTACTCACGTTCTAGATACACATCTAGCAAACGTTTTTCACTGTATCACACATAATGCATGCAGTGTTTCTCTGTAGAGTTATTAATATAATCACTTAATTCAAGGTGTTTGATCGTAATTCAGAGGAAGCCTGTGATATATATATATATATATATATTTTTTTTTTTTTTTTTTTTTTGTCGGAGAAACAGCACAGGAATATGAGAGCATGTCAGGTAATGGTGATATTATTCAAGTGAAGCAGTGCTTGTTAGATGGTGTTTTTTTTTGTTTTTTTTACCAGCATACCACTTTAAATTTTAATACCATTCTGTTCAATAATATAGCGTGCCTCCTGCTGACTTCATGATAGAGAAACATAACCAGTGATACATTTCCTTAGGCTAATTGTTGGTTTGTATGCACACGGAAATGTAATCAGCTAATCGAGTCACCTGGGGTGACGAAAGCTGACAGAGCAGGAGACACATTTTCTTATTTTCAAGATGACGGAACATGAGTTTGTCCTCAGATTAATGTGTTTGATACTAGCTTAGGGTCGTCTTATCATTTTCTCTCTTATTTAGTCATGTTATATGCGGATTTGATTTCTCCATGGACAGTTTTCAAAGGTCATCTGAAAATCAAACTCACAGGGTTGTTTTCTTGTGGTTTAAACTTTCATGGTCTGTTCATGCAAACTACCTCATTCCCTTTCATTCTTTTTTTTTTTAGCTGAACCAGAAAAGATACAGCTCATTACTTCTGAGGCAACATTCTGTGGACTGCATTGCCACAGGTGTTAATAATTCAATGGCAGACACTATGTCCACTACTGAAATGGTGATCATAACATTCTTTTTTTTTTTTTTTGGCACATAAGCACACTGTAACAGAAGAGGCTTGTGGGCAGATTTTCTAATGGACAAAAAGATTAAAAGAGCATAAAGAAAGAGAGAATATCAAAATATCATTACCCCTCCCGACCACCCGGCCTGGTCCTTTCCTTTAGGAGCTATCATATAAGGAATAATCGCTTGTGCTGATCTGTAACCTCTTTTAAAATGAAGACAAAGAGGAACCAAACTTTCTACTTATTTAAGTTTGTCCTTGAAACCTTACCTAAACCCAAGTGTGAGGTATCACACATTTCATTGAGCCACTGGGTTCTTTGGATGTTTCCAAAGCTGAAGTATAATTTGCTTTTCTATTGTAAGGCCAAAGGCAATAGTGTTGTTGGAATGCAGACGGTGTGGCCTGTGCTTCTGAAATGATGAGTATTATCAGCATGGGATCTGGCTGCAGTGTGGCTTCTAACAAAGGGGAAAAAAAGAGTTGGTTTCAGTGCTGTAACTGTGTGAAACTTTGAATTCGGTCAGGATCTGTGAGGTTTTTTCCAAATGCGTATGAATTCATAGTAGACTTCACCCAGAACATATTCCCGTGACAATTAAATGGGAGTCATAAATGGTGAGTAAAAGCACCAGAAAACATTTTCTATAGCTATTATCTGTGATCGAGTCCAAACTGAACTAATCAACATGTTCGTATTAACGTATGTATTGTGTAATGTGAGCGGACTCACTGCAGTCCTGCTGTCTCTCTCAGCTCTGTGGAGTATTTTATTCATATTCATATTTTAGCACATTCTTTTGGTTGTTTTGAATTTACAGCCAGTAGTTTGTTTGATTCAGTCTCACAGCTCTCATCAACCCTGTTTCCAGCAGCTGTTTCCAGCAGAAAAACCTCCAGTAAACACACTATAGACTACCTGGCCACAAAACAGCAGTTGGCCCCATCCAGGAACATCCTAAAATTCCCTAAAATTGTGCTAAAATAAAAATAAGGTGAACTGTTCCCTGTTTGTGGACGGACAAAAGGAAATACAATCCGGTGGATTCTGCAGTGTATCCATCCGTCCATTTACTTCCACTTATCAGGGGTCATGTCGCGTGGAAAACATGTTTAGCAGGGTGTTCTAGACATTCCTGTCCCTGGACAGGAGGAGCTGTTATGTTCCCAGACAGGCTAGTCCCTCTGGTGAACTCTGGGTCTGCCTCCAGCCAGTTGGACATGCCTAGAAAACCTCCAAAAAATCTGTCATCCTAGTCATCCTAATCAGATGTGCAAACCACCTCAGCTGGCTTCTACTCTTAGATCTGGATGTCCAAGCTCCACACCCAATCTTTAAGGCTAAACCCAGGAGGAAAATAACTCCGGCCAATTGTAGCTGCTGTCTAATTGCTTTGGTCACTACCAAAAGCTCACAACCATAGGTGAGGGTTGGAACGTAGATAGACTGGCTTTGCCTTTTGGCTCAGCTCCCTCTTCCCTCCCCTCTCCCTCCAACAATGATCCGGTAGAACGCCTGCAATACTGCTGACGCCACACCAGTCCACAGATATCAGCTGTCAACAGTGTATAGTAAGAGCAGTGCTAAGCTGTGACAGCGATAAAGATGGAATGTTTGAACATGAGGTCACACGATAAAAAACATCTTTGAAAAGCTACAATGTCAGTAATATGGTGAGCAGAATATTACATTCATTTTTTATTTTAAAGTTAAACTCTAAATGAATTCCAGTGAAAGCATTGTGATTTCAGGGCAAATGAGTGTTTTGCAGCTGTGTTAATAACTGGTCAAATTCTCTTAAATGGCTCACATTTAAGATCATTGTGTTTGTGTGTGTGGATCTTGCATGAAGCCCAGCGTGTCTAATTAGACTGTGAACATAGCGGAGTGTTTAGCAGCTAAAAATTATTTTCCTCTGGAGATGGTGGAGGCCAAACTAGCAACGAAGGGAGAACAAAATTGGACCAAAAATACCACTCCAAGTGAGAGCTAATGTTGCTCAGCAGGGGGTCTGCTGGATGTAGAAATAAACTCATCAATTGAATCAGGGTGACAGGGTACCTAACATCACCTTTCTTCCATGGACGAAGCACGCATGGCAACATCACTTACATTAGGAGCTGGGTAAGGATATTGATTTTAAGAGCCATCAGAGTTTTAGAGTGATTTATAAATAATCAATATTTGTATTTTTAGTACAGGAAAATGAGTTTAGACGTCTCATTTGTCAGATGTTTGTGGCTGCATTAAGATGTTGTTTAATTGTATAGATGCACTCTCATACATTGTCTCTTAACATGGTGGATAGTGAAGCTCCTCTCTCTTCCCAGAGCACAGTGGTTATAAGATGTGAGGAGAGGAAGAGCCCTTGGAAAAAACTTTCCTTCTATTTACTAATGGTGTAATGTATGATGTGTTTGTTACATGTTGATTGTGTAATGGAATGAGAGAAAGTGCAACCAAAGCAATGTGCAAGAGTAATTCCAACCAATTACCCTGATGGGCTCCATTTAAGTGGAATTTTAGAACTCTTATGCCGGCAGCCCCATCGACAAAGAACAGGTCAAGGAAGTTTGCTGGCTTCTGTAGTGCTGAATAAAGTGTGTGTTTAGGTGCAGCGTACTGCAGTGATGCCATTTACTTTAGAGGGCACTTTTCTTTCATTGGGTAAACTAGACTAAATGACATGTTTTACAAATATTTCATTTTATGCTTAATGCCTAACAGTGATAGAACAGAACATCTGATAAACTGTACCCAAATATGAATGATAAATGAACTCAAATCAACAAACACAATGAACACAATAACTGCAGGTAGTTTGTGTCAGACCAGCGATTTAGATAAAAATAGTAATTGTCATTTTTCATGCACCAAATGTGCCCAGCCCCCCATGGACTTACAAGACACCTCAGACATAACAAACAAAGGCAATATCCATTCATGCATTTCCTTCTGCTTATCTGTGGTTGAGTTGCAGTGGCAGTAGGTTTAGCAGTATCTCTCCCCAACAATGCATTCCAACTCATTCTGGGGCATCCCAAGGCGTTCCCAGGCCAGATGGGCTTTATGGTTCCTCCAGCAGGTTCTGGGTCTGCCCTGGGGTCTACAACTAATTGGACAAGCCTGGTACACCTCAAAAAGAAGGCAGAGAGGAGGAGGCATCCTAAATAAGAGGCCTTAACCACCTCAGCTGGCTCCTTTCCATGCAAAGGACATGGAACAAAGGCAATAGAAATAATAAAAGTGAAAGAACAAATGATACACCAAACATATCAAACTATGCAGAACCAAAATAATAATAATAATAAATAAAATAGATAATAAAAAAATCATCTTACAATCTTATTATTGTTTGAACGTCTTTTTAATGCAGGATGAGGCTGTTTAGCAGAGAGTGGAGGCTTTGTGAGGTCTTCACCTCGCTCTCATGCAGGGAAACCGTTTTAATCTCGAACAATCAAAAAAAATGTAATTAAGCTTTCTTCACAGAAATGAATCAAATTCTGATATAGACCAGCTGCAGATTCTTATGAAATGTTTTCTTTTTCCCTTAAAATCAAGAAATCCACACAACCCCCAGTAAAGAGTCACTAGTTCTACTGTAGACGACAGTAAAAAATAAATGCCTTTAAAAACAGGTCTATCTCTGTGAGATGATATTTTATATAAGTGATGAGTGCTTGACTCCATTAGTTCTCCCCAATACAATCCAAAAATCTAACTTCTCAGCTTCACAGAGAGAGAAACAGTATCAGAGTTAAAGGACAAAAAAGTCTTACATCACTTTGTGGTGATATGGTAGAAACTCTAAAGCTCCGTGCTGCTGCTGCTGTACATTCTCTCGGCAAAAAAAACTCTTTGTATTTTCTATTCCCTGACTGCCTCAACGCTCCACTGTTCTTACTCTTTCTGATCTCTGACTGATTGCATGCCTGTCTGTGTGTGTGTGTGTGTGTACCTTTAGGCTTTGCCTGGGTGTTTCTGTGTGTGTGTGTGCATAATGTTCTTCTGTGAAATGAAGACCACAGCAGCCATACCCTTCTCTTATCATATTTTTTTTTTGTCAAAATCAGGCTTGACTCTGAGAAATGCTTTGGAGTAAGAAAATCTTCATTACTTCTGAAATGTGTTTTTCCTGTGCTTTTAGCCTTCAAAATTAAACCTCTTTATTCTGTATGTCAATGTGTGTGTGTGAGGAGTCCAGGTAAGAGCACATAGGACTTTGTCGGCAGAGACGGGGACACAAATTACAGACGGTGATACATCAGTTGGGTTCATGTTTAAGCAGCCGGCATTTTACATCAAGCTCACTCACAAACCCAAAGAAAAAAATCCTGCTCTTACCACAATGTTTTAGGACTCCTTAACTCTAAGGCAAGTGCTCACAGGAATACAGACTGAGACAAAAATATTTGTGTCCTACATATGATTCATCCCCGAATGTCAGACAAACAGCTTGGCTACTCCTGACAGAAGGTTTACTAAGACCTTCAGTGACACCGTTCTCTGCCAGTGACTTGGAATGAAAGCAAGCTGGTCCTTTAGTCCTGAGAACCGTCCTTTAATGGGCTCCAGTCACAGACAACCCCCCCAGACTAAGAACACGCCACAGATTTGCCACTGTCTCCCTTTTCTTAATGACTGTAACTGAATTCTTTTCAAAACATGTTATTATACACACACTGTGTAATAAACAGCTGAAAGATGTGCCGCATTTTCTGTAGTTAAATCTGAAACTTGTGTGGGAATATTACAGCATAATCAGCTTATCTGGAAGATACAACTGAAGCAGTCGGTAAATGTATGACCCAAACACATTACAACAGAAGAAAGTACATCCGTGAGCTGCTTCTACTTCAGTGCCAGGCTCAAAGGTCTACACCCACAGACCATCACTGAACATGACTTCTTGTTTTTGCTTTTTTTATGTTGACCATTAGGCTGTAAACCGCAGAAGACCTTCAACATACGCACAGAAAAGTTCTCAGGAGAACGTAATGTGTTGAATCTCACATCAACCATTCACTGCCCTCCAACCTCACAGTCACAGAGCAAATGCTTACTTACTTTTCTCAAAAGATACTCTGTTTGGATCGATGTGTGATTCACTGTGCATCTATTTGTTGCAATGACCCTGTGAACAAACCTTCGCTACTGTTAAGCAGTCTGCTTTTCTATGGGAGGTTCACACTTTATACTTCATCTGCTCAGTCATCAGTGGAGGTCAGTGACCTTCACCAAAACTGCAAAACTCAAAACTGCAAAGTTACTCTCAATCTATAATTTTAAAATGTAAAATATGCCTTTCTGAATATGCTGTACAAATTTGCACAAGGTCAAGTGTTACCAGTCTTACCGCCCTGCATTCCACAGTCACGCCCTATAACAGGGGAGCTTGGGTGAAACAGTGGGTTGCAGAATAGGAATAGCAATACACATCCATCATGGATTGAATGGTATCCTTGTTAAACATAAAGACAGACAGTAAAACTAGCTAACAGTCATAAAAACCAACCCCATCACCTTACGTCAAGAACATCAACATGATGACGATTAGTTGATTCATATAATAGTTGTGGTTATGGCATATAAACGGTGGTTTATTTTGTCACCATCAAAAAAGGGAATGTCCTCGGTCTCTAGGGAGCAAAGCATTTAGACAATGACTTGTCAGTGTAGTATTCCGGTATCACGCTTAAAGTTGGATTCACTGATTCTGATTCTACACCCTTACTTTTTCCATTGCTACATTTAGGGCATGCACCTTCTTATGATTGTCCAATATGGCTATAATTCCTAGGTATACCAGGCTGATAAAAAAACAGCCACAGATATCAAGTTAACACAATGAGCTTTGGTCCACTTGTGGGTAGAAAGAACAAAAACCACTTTGCAAATCCACCAGACGCTGGCCTCCCTCCTGCACTGGCAGGTACACAACTGCCACTTTAGTCCTCCTCTGAGACCTCTAGTACTTTCAGGGTCTCCAGCACACACAACCGATGCCAGAGAGTAGAGGCAGTCAGTTTATTTGTAGCCAGGATTCTACCCTCAAAGGACATTAGCAACAACCACTACCATTTGATAACTTGGCTCTAACCTTGTCCCTCATTCCCTCCCTATTCTATTTCCTGGAAAGCCTCAAGCACTTCAAGGCACTGGCTATATGCTGGAGTGAAAAACCATTGAATGTCTCCACTCCATCTTACATTTCCACTTGTATGAAGGACCTTAGGCTTCATGTATTCATTGTAGATAATTTATAATAGCAGTACTTACCATAATTATAATATCCTCAGCATGTGCTCACTTCAATATCATCTCTCACATTGTTGCTCGAATGCCAAGCATGCTGAGTACAGCTTCTATAGAAAACCTATGCACTTAGAAGATCTAATGGATTTTTTATACAAATAAAGCACTGCTTTTTATGTCCTGTGATCATAGCTCTCTCAGAAACTTGAGATTCCTCAGTCAGAAAGGATAACTCTTCTCAATTGATCTTAACATGACACAAGCCCCCAAATACAAAGGCCCATCACAGGAAATGGGTGTGGTACTCATGGCCATAATCACTTTCATTTTCAACAACAAGCGAACCTTCATCTATTATATCCCAGTCTGTTCAGGCTCCTGGTTACAGAACTATGCAATATATGTCTCTGGAACACAATATGGGATTGCTCCCAATGTATCAAACAGTCAAAGTAGTTTCTCTGAGTAGTGGCTGGAAGGAATTTTATAATGCAAGCACAGAAATGGATCTGAAGGCCATGCTTTTTAGTCAGAAATGACACCATTGCCTGCTGACAGATGCTCAGTTGGCCTTCTCAGAGGGACTCCAGGAAAACCTCTAACAGATCCTCCCCCACAGCACCCCAAATGTGCCTTCAGAACTCTGTTGGAATTCCATCAATAGCGGGAGCAGGGCCTAGGGACAGATGCTGTACACCACTTTGCGAGCTCCTACAGGGTGAGAGGTCTGTCAAGTGCCTCCCTCTGCACTGGCCTAACTCTGGGCAGTCACTGAAACAAATTCTCAGCACACCACCTGTCACTGTATAAGGTGGCATATAAATCGTTTGCCAAATTCCTTACTGCTGCCTTTTTTCTGACATAACAGAGCTGAATGATAGTCTCAAATGAAAAGGTTGTTTTAAAAGAGCAAGAGGGAGAGTTCCAGATGAAACTTCATCCTTTGAAAAAGTACTTGTGACCATAGAGGCATTTTGCCTTGTGACTTAAAGGTCTATAGGATCTAATTCGCTCACCTTCAAGCCTATGCCTTATCTATCCCCGGCCTTACCGCCCTGCATTCTGCACACACTCACCACATAGTTGAATTTCTGGCTTTGTTAAATAACACAAAACTATCACAGGAGAGCACAAAAACAGCCCAGGAAGCTATCTGGAGAAAATGTGCATTTCATTTTTGTTGCGACAAGTCTGCAGAAAATTCAAGTGACATTCAGATGGAAATGTCACGAGTAAGAAAGAAAAAGAGAGGCAGGCATAAAGATGAGCATAAACAGAGAAACAGAGAGAGTGTGTCATACGGAAACATCTGTGCCAGCCTCTGTACTCTACTGTATATTGAAGCTGGGGCGTTGCCAAAGCCCGAGGCTCTCGAGAGCGGGAACACAGTCCAAGGGTACCAACACCATCTCTTCTACAGTGAAGAGTGCATTTCAGTGTAGTGGACCAAGTACTTGCTAAAGCAAAGGCTTAGAGAGAGAACACACACGCACACATACACATACTTGGACACACACTGATAACAGAGGGGTGGTGATCGTGGGGGAGGCTTAAGAGCTTCAAATTGCCCAAAATGGAAAGTGTGGTCTCTGCTGGAGATTGAGAGATAGAAAGAGAGGAGGAACCATGGGTCTGCTATTTCTGGTCTAGGGGTGATCTAAATCTGCGGCTGGATGGAAGCAAAGCCTTATGGGTAATGACCCTATAAGCCCCCATCAGAGGAAGACACCCACAGATTATTTTTCCTGAAATCTTTGGTGGCGGCTGCAAAAGAAAAGAACAAAAAAAAAACAAATGACATTTTCCTTTTGTTATTCCAAAGAGCTGATGGAAACAGTGTGACAAACTTTTACACCTGGCTGCACGTCTGTATGTCACAAAACTTTTTATCACTCGCAGTCTGTATGTCACAGTTAATCCCTACGTAATAATTTTTGCTCTTGCTCCTGTTGTGTTTTTTGTTTTTTTCACTCATTACCTGCCGCTCCACACCTGCCATGTAGTGCAGTGTGTTTCCTGCAAACGCCAGTCACCCAATCCCCCTCACCCACCAGCACAACCGTTCCCCATTCCCTCATTATCTCCCCTGTATGTATACCAGCACTGTTTCCACAGTCATTTGCCAGATTGTCATGTAATAGTGTGAGCTCCTGTTCCTCGCCTACCTGTTACTTTTCTTTTTTTTATCGGCACAGATGGACGATACATAAACACAGACAGAGGGAGAGACATATAATGCTTAGAAACAGACAGAGTAAAAGGTTTAGTGTGAGATTTACATACAATCTGTTGAAACCAGGAACTGTGAAAGCCAGTTATAGTTGTTAAGAGTGCTTATGCAGAGCGTACATATTCCGGCTCTGGCAGAGAAATGCTTTAGGCCGTGCCCAGACCCTTAGATAGGTGCTGACCCATTGCAGATACCTGTGGCCCCTTCAGGAGTGTACCCTCAAACCTCAAACGAGGCCGTGAGGTTAAGTATGTTTTGAAAGCAGTGAACTGTCTTTGAGCTGATCACAGGCATAGCTGGGATGATTTAGTGAAATTTACTGATAACTAGGAGGGGGAGCTAATGAGTCTGGGAAAAATAAATACATATATTAAAAATGATGATAGTAATAATAATAATAAGTGACAGCTTTGTTAATAAATGAGGACAGGTGAAATTAAGAAGGATAAACAAATCAAAAAGTAGGCGTAGCAGAAAATGATGTTAGTAAATGAGTAAGTGGATGTAAGAGTGAACACATGGATTGATCTT
The DNA here is from genome assembly GCA_023373845.1 of Nibea coibor. NCBI lineage: Eukaryota > Metazoa > Chordata > Actinopteri > Sciaenidae > Nibea > Nibea coibor. Next base: position 20,342,886 of record CM041725.1, on the reverse strand, counting down.
CTGATATATGTGACACCTGCCTGGCCCGGACCACAGCCTGGCATGGACCACAGCCTGGCCCGGACCACACCCTGGTCCAGATCAAAGCCTGGCATGGACCACAGCCTGGTCCTGGTCTCGCCTGCCTGCATCTCGCCTCGCTGACTGATTACCTGTCGGAGAACTCTGCTTTGAACTCTTACTAAGTAAACGATTGATTGCTTTCAACCGTTGGGCCTCTTGAGCCCACACCTCTGTGTTCAGAAGCATTACTGTACAGTGGATTGATGATTGATTGATTGAGCGATTAAATGACTCCCTCAACAGAGCAGTGTGTAATTAGTAAAATGACACCGGTGTTAGCGTAACTCTAATTAAAAATCAGAATGGAATACAAAGGAGGGTAACAACCTGAAGTGACTTTTTCTCTTTTTAATCAGCGTGCTCTCCTATATGAATGCATTTCTTGTGATATTTAGAATGGCACTCCATCAGCATTGCCTTAACCGTGTCAGAGCTGCACTCTGTCCCAGCAGTACATCGTATGTAAAACAGCAGTCCTGATCTAATCTGATGTACTGGAGGTGGTGGAGAATAACAAGTGTGTGAAACAGTAAGAGGCAGTAAAACAGCCATTTTAAAGGTGCCCTGTAGAGTTTGCATTGCATTGTGTATCTGTGTTGAGCAGTTCACACTCTCTAACTTACTGACTGCTATGAGTGCACCATCCAGTACGCTCCAAAATAAATAAATAAAAGACAGTTATACTCAAAATAGCAAGTGGAAGTATGGAAGTATGCAGATTGAGACACGTGTCAGGAGTCGTTCATGGATGTTTAGAGAGTCACGTCCAGAATCGTCTCTCAATGCAGATGCAGTCGCACATTTAGGTCTCACATCTTTTCATCGGTGAAAAGACTTTCATTTTAGCTTCCATTCAAATGTTTGCAGACGCGACTTATTTTCGTCAGACTTTCATCTTTTCCAGGTATATACTGTATGTGCGTAATCATTCATAAAGAGTCACGTTGAAGGCCTCTTTTTAACCTCAGCAAACCTGCCCTGTCCTCTTCCCTCTGCGGCATTCATACAGGCAGGTTTAATTGCATCGGTGAAACAGATTATATAAAAATACCAAAACAAGGTTACTATTCAGCCTGGACACATTGTGTGACATACAGAAGACATACAAAATGTGTTTTTATTCATTTTGGGTTAGCGGATGTGAGCTGCATGGTGAGCAAGGTGAGCGTTTCACTGAATACTAACACGTGGCTGCAATAATGATGCGTGTCAAAGGTGAAAAAAAAAAAAAAAAAACGAGGTGAGAAGAGGAGGCATGACCAAGTGTTTCACACTGCCTGAATAAACTGTCCTCATTTTCACTCCCTTTTACTTTTATTATGTTTCTTTGAAACATTGATCAAGTTGTGAAGAATGCACACTTAATTCTCTAATTTAATTAGACGGTTACTCTGTTAGCTGAGGCTAGAATGCTGCTTATTGTAAAACCACACGTTATTATACATAGACACAGACACGCAGTACATGAATGTTAATGGAGGTAGTAACAGCAGTGGATAATTGTGGTTGAGGAACCGCATCCACTTACTGGAGATCTGTCATCTCCTGATGAAAGCCATGGGACGTGTCAGCAGTTGACTCTGTACATAATGTCACATCTGCAGAGTTTAATTACAGTTATACCTGCAATTACAGACTGTAACTGCTGCACATGCTGGATATCTGCATCTATCTATGCTACTTTGCACGTCACGGCTTTATGCACTTTGCTTTGGATGCTACACACATTTTATTCATAAACATTTTTCAAATAATGATTGTTACACAGTAATAAGAGAAAATTAGACGTCAGAACAGCGAGTGAGTCTCCACTGTATATTCAAAATACATAAAATGACTGAGAGGGAGAATTTCCATGTTGTCGGAAGTGTTGCAGCCTTGCCGTGGGACTGTGCAGAGGACAGACAGACAAAAAGAGAACATAGTGGGGCACTGAGCAGGTAAATAATAACACAATCCTAAGAAGTAACCATTACAATTTTATTTATATGGCACCAAATCAAAGAACTTATGACACTTTCCATATAGAGCAGGTCTATACTGAACTCTTAATATCATTTACAGAGACCCAACAGTTCATGGTATTATCATTTGGTCAAAGCCACTTTGTCATTTGTGCTGATCATGTCAAGTCCAGTGACTCATGTCATCACGTCTGGCTGTCACAAATCTTCGATCGTCTTGCATTTAGCAGTTTCCTTCACATGTCATGAAGCAGACACGATGATGATAACGATGATGATTGCAAACCATCAGGTAGCATTGCTAAGAGCTTGAATGACAAGGTCATCATCCAGTCAGTGGGCTACACCGGCAAATCTTACAAAGACACCTGTAATATTAAGATTGGACATTTTCAACACGTCATTTTTATGCCTCAAGTCAAGTCGAGTCTTCCAACTTCCAGGTCCAAGGCGATCCCACATCTCTGTCTAAAGGCACCAAAGAATCAAACAATTATGACTTAATCAACTCAAAGAAGTCTTTCCACATCAGTCACATTGTTATGCTATTAACATTTACATCATCGCTGTCCACTCATGCAGCACTACTGCTTGCATTACTTGCAGAACATTTTAACAACACGTCACAGCTACGTGTTTGGGTTGAGAGCTAAAACATCTTTCTCACATGATTAAACTGTGTCTGACAGGAGACAGGAGACAGACAAACTCTCCACTGCTTTAAGCCAACCATCAAATAGTCATGATTTATGTTTTTAATATAAATGAACCATGTTAGATTAACTTAAAAAGATTTACAGGGAGCTCAGGAGGACTGAAGCATCAGTATCACTGATACTTGTGTTGCACGAAACAGATCAGTTCAAACCAGAATGATCTGGCTCTTAACACAGAGGCTTATTTGGAAGCTACTTTCACTACCACTGCTGTAGCAAAAAAAAAGGAAATAAGTCTTCATGAACCCAGAGCAGTCCACAGGAAAATTACCACATCTCCTTTCCAAATGTGACAGTGATTGTAACAGAAAGAAAGAAAGGAGAAGAAAGACAAACAGCGAAGTGGAATGGAGACAGAGAAAGTGGATTGGTGATGGGAAGAGTGTTATTTAGCTGTCTCCAAAACTGAAGAAACCCCTGCCAGATTTGCAACTAGTAAACACACACACACACACATGCAAAAACCTCAAAGCACCTGCCAAAGCATGGAAGAGGAGAAATGCGACTAATTACATCTATTTCCAAGCCATTGAAAGAATAAATACCAAAGAACAGAGATGCATATTCATAACAGGGCACAGTGGGACTGACTTGGCAGTTAAAATCCATCCAGAGTGAGATTGTGAAGTGGGGAGTGAGGACGCTTTTGACACCACAAATTGATGATGATTAAACAGGCAGACAGACAGGCGGGCAGACAGGCAGACAGACAGACGGGGAGGGACACACGGACCAACAGACAGATTCAGAGACTCAGCGTGAACACTGTAAGTTTTCTGAAAGCCGCCCGCTGCTTTCTAACAGTTGACGATGCACTTTTAACATCACACATCGGCTTGATTTGGTTTAATAGACTGTGCAGTCACGAAACTTTGCTACCATGATTAGCATACCACAGTGTTTTTAATGTAATTTAAATAATGAAAGCAGTGAAAATGAAACTGATGTTACCCCACAAAGACATGGAGACGCAGTGTTTACCACACACTGAGCGTTTAGACTAATTATTATCAGCTCTATAGCTTGGGTCTTTAATTAGGATAATCTATAGTGTTTGTAATATGTTGTGTCGTGTGCTCTGTGTTCTAACATTTTAAAATTATTCCTCAAATTAGTTTTTACACTATTTGATTCTGTCAGTAGGTCGATGTGACCTGAAGCTGTGAAACCTTTTTCACTGCAGACATTTTCTTGGGAAACCTGAAGCAGCTAAATGGAATTCATTATTACTTTGTTTTGTTGTTGTTTTTGTATCTTTGCTTTTGCTACACTGATGTGTCAAAGTCACCCTCATTGGTTGTCCTGTCTTTAAGACTATATTCAAGCATAGTCTGCATAGACGCGCCTTACAACAACTGATTAGGCACGGCTTTAGCTGGTTTCATGTTGCCTTGACTCTACAGATTAAATATGCATTAATCATGAAAATATGACTCATTAGGTCAATGGCATATTGTTTTAAAAAAAGAAATGGTCTGATTATGATTTGAGTGCCTCCGTTACGCAGCGGGAAGAGGAAATAATGACACCTGCAGATAGAGGAAACAGCAGGTTGTTTATGGTGATTGCAGGCCGTGTGACATTTGCTACTGATAGCTCCCAAACCTACTAAGATATGCCCCTGGGCAGACTTCTGAACTGATACGCACCAGCAGTATGTACCTGCTGCAAGAGCTGCCACTGAAAATGATACGAGCTGAGCGGCACTGGAGAAAACAACCCAGTTCCATTTCCTCCCTGTGATAATACCGCCACACACTGCTGAAGTCTCGTCACCAATCTGCCAGAGAAAAGAAAGACATTTTGAAATTTGGTTAAGTGACTGTTCTTTTCAGGGAAGAGCACCCCACGCGACAGACACAGCCAGCTGATGAGCTGTTGTCTTTGCACATGTCGTCTCCGTTGGCCTCAGCCACGATAAGGCATGTTATTAGTGTCAGTATCTCTATGCAGTGTTAAATCACGGTACACAGGCTGTGCTGCAGATGAGCTTTTTAATAGCTTGTGTTGGGATATGCATACTGGAGCTTGAATTTGAGCTGTCATTTCATTATGTCCACAGACACGTGACATAATGAAAAAAAATGTGTTTTATGTTTAATATTAACGCAACATTCAGTTGCAATTTGCAATTTGGTTGTAAAATAAGACACCCTGGATGTTTATGACCTTCTAAGAAATGGTACAGATGTTGTGCTAAGAATTCCCTTGTTCATGAATACATCACAAAATGCAGCTCCACATTCACCATTAGGCTTACGAAAATAACGTGATACAATAAGTCCCTCACCGTGTGTTTCTCTCCTTCTTTTGTTCATTTTTTTGCAGGTTTGCAAGATGTCCTCCCAGAGTTCCTGCGTGGGCGTTTCGTGGAGGCGGCCCTCAGCTATGTGGCGTGCAACTCGGAGGGAGAGTTGCTCTGCCGCAACAACGACTGCTGGTGCCGGTGCTCCCCGCGCTTCCCAGAATGCAACTGTCCCTTCGCTGACATCAAGGTCATGGAGGAGAACCTGGAGAAGAGCAAAGATGCCTGGGGCAGCTTCAACCAAGAGTTCATGGAGTCAGGTACAGGCTGGAATATTTCATATTGGTAGTGTAGGTAAGTGTAGGTTGTTTAGCTTTATGGCCTGCGGTAACATTTCATTCAGTCATGTGCTGTATGAGTCAGCATGGGTGATAACAACAACAAACTGGGTGATATCATGCCGATTTTAAGGTACTTTGAGGTGTACAGTACATTGATGATAAGACAAAGTTAAAGACAGTGTGTACAACTCATGAACTCTATCTTTTATTTCTTCAGTCACCTGATTTCATTGAGTATTGAAAGTCCCATGATCAGGTGTAACTCTGACCTCCATGTTAAGAACCACTGCTTTCCCCCCTCCAACTATATGAAAAATCTATGATGTTGTCTGGTGCACACTCCCTCAAATTACAAGGCAATGGTGCAATCAGGGCCAGCTAAAACAGGATGTTATCTTGCTGTTTAAAATGGCACGTGGATGGTTTGTAGAGAAACAGGATGTTCCCGGTGAAAATACATGCAGAGTGTGCGTTAGCCTTACTCTTTGATTCAGTAAATAATTCCTTGTTATTCATGCTGTGTTAAATTCTACTACATCCATTAACGTGAAGGCATTTGACTTTAAATGGAAAAGCTGCGTTATTAACTCTCTTCATGGCCCTTTTTTGCAGTCTGCATAATAGATGTAGGGTGCTTTTGTAAGAGCTACCCCTTACCTCCACACGGTAATTTAGATATGTCAACACAAGTGAATAATAAAGAATATACGGCACTTTATGATTCAGAATGTTCCTTGTTGTTCCCAGGACTACGGCGCTCGTTGCCAGCTTGCCTCGCCCGTGTTTTATGCGAGATTTCTAGCAGGTTTTGTGGTTTAATAGCGCACCTAGTAATTTCTATTCATATACGCTTTCAATATCAACACCATCATCAGCACCGCTGGATGCCACAAATGTATGATGCTTTCAAATCCGACACGTAGATGCTCTGAAGTGTGAGAAATGATTTATTATGTGAATGTCTTCAACAGAAACAGTCAAAGGCATTTCACCGGCGAAGGGAAGTTCCCTCGTGTTAAGCGAGTTATGAGGTGCACCTCCTGGAGGGTGGTCATGGGATGTCTGGACCAGTGAGAGAGGGAAATCCGGATCACCAGCTGTGATCCAAACTAGACAAAAGAAGCTCAGAGCAAAAGAAAAAAAAAGAGACATAATTCAAGGTCTCTTTCTTTTGAAATCATCACAGCTGACAGCAGCCTCTGTGTTTTTAAGTTCTTTGATTCTATAAATGAAACTGTAAAGTGTTGATAGATATTTACTCCTTGAAAAGAAGCTTTCTCAGCTAAGCCCTTTCATTTCCCAGAGCCTTTAATCAGCAGATAAATAAGTTGTCAGAGGCTCAGTTGATGAAATAGTCTTGTTATTATGGACAGGCAGAGCGTGTACCGACTGTAAACAAGAGCGATGAGCTCCGGACAGCTGGACAGGGATGTGTTGTATAAGACTGTTCTGTTCCAGTTACAGCTGTAACAGGTGGGATGTTGATGATTTATAGCTCCAAGCTGGATTCAGTTTATTCTCATAACACAGCGTGTACCTGTGAAGTGTTGTTCTAACCGTGTTCATCATCGCTGGTGAGGAATTGATGATGTGTAACAACCTCTGCTGATTTTCTTTATCAAGACAGATTATATGAAAGTCTGACCATTGAATAACTTCATGTGTTTTTACATGGTTGATGTTGCGTTTAAGTGTCTGTCCGGCTCCATCTCCCGGCTCAGCCAGCTGTTCATACATTTTGTTCTTACTGGGAGCATCAAGTAAGATCCAAATGTACGAGCAACTGAAGTGAATCCAGAATCTCTCCGATGGACACATGGTGGACGTGCAACATTTCAGTGTGTCTAGCTTTTAAAGCAAGGCCAGGAGGCATTTGTTGAACAAAGGGTACACGTTAGAATTCTGGGATGAAGGTAAATGTTTTAATATGATGCGAGACGAATCATTAAGCGAGCAAACTGTCAGCTATAAAGCAACATCTGGCTAACATTTGCTTACAGTTTCATTTCACTGTTGTGACATGCTTTACATCGGACTCATCAGAAACATCTGAACCAAGCAGCAAGCTCCATGGCTGTGAAGTGAAGCCAAACAGAGTCCATATTAAAATGTCCAACTTCACAGCAGAAATAAAAATGTTTACTTGGTTCTACATGGTCTCTATAGCTAATTTCCCCGTTCATGACAACTCTACGGAGGTTGATCACCTGTGCAAATTATAAAGTTCTACAGAATTACGAGCAGAAGCACTTTCATTGACAAGTGGGTGATATTACAGGTGGCTTGTTTGAACAAACAGGAGTCATTCAGTCTGCCTCAGCTCCATCGATGATTCCCTCTTGGTGGTCAGGCAGCGAAGGCAGAATTGCCAAGATGGCGGCAGCCAAAGCCAACACACTCAGCCCTTCATAAACCTGTGGACAGATACTACATCCGTGTTTTATACAGTCTATGATCTGAACACACAGGCTATGTTGCCCACCCTTTAAAACATGTAAGTGTCTCACTAGTGTTATGAAATGTTGAATTATAGTATTCTGCTGTCTGATTGTTTCTATACACAAAATGCCACTTCAGCATAGTTACCGATGCACAGCAGAAGCTGTTAAAATCTTTTCACATCTCTTCATAACCCAGCTGTTGCTTCGCTTCTCTCCATCATGTTTTTGTTGTTTTTGCTGCTCATCTTTTCTTCTTAATTAAAAGGTTTGACGCTTCAGTCAGCGATGGCAGTTGCAGCCTATTCCTCGGTCTTTTTATGTTTGTTGTTTATCGTATGTATCTTTATGTTGACTGTCAAACAATGAAGTGACAGTCTGCCGCGTGTTCCGTGTTTTCCTCCGTTTCCTTCTTGACACCGTATTGCTCGGGAACACAGTAATGGCGGACGTATGCACTGTACCGACTGCAGGAAATGAGCAGTTACTGTGAGGTGGCACAGAATAGTTTTTCTCCAACGGCAACGGAAGATTCAGTAACCTGACAACATCCTCTTTATCCAACGTCAGAGACAATAACACTGTCTGGTAGAGTTAGGAAGACTTAGATCCAAAGGAAAAGTAACAGCAGTAAAAGTAACATATACTAGTAGAAGGGGCATAAGAAAGAATAATACAACTTATAAGAATAATAACAACTTGTAATATAACAATTTATGGTGAAGGCTATAATTAGAAGAATAAATGATTTGAATTTATGTAGAAATAGTGTGGAGGCTTTTTCCCTCCTGTGAAATTAAAAAGATAACTTCACAGCATCCTGAGTCATTTTACTGCGCTAAGCTGTCTTAGGAAAGTTGATAATTAAAGAAAAGTTAAATGAGAATTCAGTATTGTCTCAACTTCTTCTTTCTCTGAAGACACCAAACTTCTGACTCAGATTATTAGTCAGTGAAACTCGGGCCGTTATCACTTTTCCCGAACTTTTTTTTCGTTTTTTTTTTTTTTTTGAAACCCGCTGCAACGCTAAGCAGAATATAGTCATGTGTGACAAAGTTTTCCAGGAAAGTTGTGTCTCAGCATGCCGAGCCACGGTGACAGACGCCCCATCAGGTGTACAGCCTCACTCTTGTTAAATCGATTTCCACCGAGCCAGGCGGCTCTGTCGAAACTATTCATCACAGACAGCGAGACACAGGTGTGTGATGTAATGGCGGCAACGATGCAGAACAATTCAAGCACTCAAGTCACTTCCTAAATTGGCTGAAGTTTCTTCTTCTTCTTCTTCTTCCTCTTCTTTTTTTTTGCTACATCTCAACACGTCACCAGCTCACTTCTTAATGACTTGGAAGGTGTAGGCAGGATTTAATTGGAGACAGGTTTCTGGCAGCTTTTCTTAAACTTTGTGAGTGTGTTGTGTTTCCCTGCAGAGTTCATGTGATTATGTGTGTGTGTGTGTGCGTGCTGCCATTTATTTAGAAATTGCTTAGTGAGTGACATTACAGAGGTAAACAGCATTTCTGTGCATTCACTTAGCCTCATTTTGACAGCACCTGACTTTGCAAAGTTGCTTTTTTTTGCTGCATATTAAATCTTTATAAAGATACACTGACAGTATTGAAAGGAGAGGAGGGAGACGTGTAATTGCCGGGCTTTTCTTGTTCCGCTGACGTTGTGCTTTTTGTCAGGAGCTTAACTTTGTGCTATTTGTCATAAAAAATGAGGCCTGTAGTACTTTTAGAGGTGTGTGTGTGTATGTGTGTTTGAGTAACGAGCTAAAAATATCATGGACGGCTCGTCTGTTCGTGCGCACGCACAAGGACAGACAGCACACACAGGCCTGTAGTGAACACCCACAGGCGTGTATTCAGGGGGATCATCAGAGTTTTATCTAATTTTAAGGAGCACACACAATCCACACTTGGCCAGACTCGCACAAGGCAAACTGAGATGAAATATGAATGCAGGGGGATGAGAGGAGGCTAATCTACATGGCAAATATTGTTTGACTTTCAGAGCTCTCGCTCTCTCTCAGTTTTAGGATCTTTCTTCCTCTCTTTTGCATCTCCTCTCTTTTTTCTCACACGCTCACAGTCGGTTTCTGGCTTTTGGCTTTGCCTCGGAAGTTGAGCTGAATCTCGTCTGCTGGGATGGGCTGATAAATTTGTTGTGGCGAGGGGAAAACAACTGCGAGGATTGTGTGTGTGTGTTTGTGCGTGAGTGATTGTTTGTGTGTGTGTATCAGAGAGACAGAAGGAGGAGGCTAAATCACAGAGTGTGTCGTTGTGTGAGAGCAAAGAGGAGAATAATACCCTCGAACCTCAGCCACTCACCATTTTCTTCAGCTGAAGACCCAAAGCCAGCTTGATAGCTACACACACACGCACATACACATGGATGCTAGATGTCCTGTGTAGGTGTGAATAAGTTGCGCCTGGAACATCACACCTTTGGTTTTGTGAAATTGGAAAACTTGGCCAGCTCTGAGGCTTAGCACCAGATTCTTTCATACCTGAGGTTTGCAGCGTGCGCAGAAAACTGCACTGCCACCTTCATACACTAATACAGAGTGCTGTGATCTACGTTACCTCTGTTACAGAGACACAATCTTTTGTTTTCATCGGTGACAAGGAGCTTCTGTGTACTGTTTTACCTGATGTTCTATACACTGTCTCAGCCTCTCAAGTCTCGGCGCCACCGCAAGCTCTGGAACACTCAAACATGAAATACGGTCGTTTTTCCAAAGTTTCAAAGGATAACACTGACATTATTCTAGATTTTTATTTCTTCTTTCTTTTACCAGAAAACAGCAGCATGTTAGATTGAATTCAGACCAAATCAGGTGTTGCAATGAATCACTGCAGGGCTGTGCAGATGGGGAGGTGAGGGGGTGTTTGGGATCAGCGTAACTGCTATGAAACAATCTGAAAATCCAAAAAAACAAAACAAAAGAAAAAACGATTGAGGCGGCTGTGGATGGGAGGTAGAGCGGGTCATCCACTAATCAGATGATCGGCGGTTTGATCCCCTCCAGTCTGCATGTTGAAGTGTCCTTGGGCAAAATACTGAACCTCAAATTGCTCCTGAAGGCTGTGCCATCGGTGTATGAATGAGTGTGAGTGGTTAGCTCCTCAAACTGATGAGCAGTTGGCACCTTGCATGGGAGCCAGTGCCATCGGTGTATGAATGTGTGTGAACGGGTGAATGGGATACGTACTGTAAAGTGCTCTGAGTGGTCGGAAGACTAGAAAGGCGTAAGTACAGTCCATTTACCTTCATTTGTTTGGTTCACTTTCACACTGCACTTTTGAAAGCTAACCAAACCACCTGGACAACGACAGCAGTTACAACAGTTGCTTGTCTGGGCACAGTATTCCCCAAAACAAGCACTGACTAGGAAGAAAAAAAGACCTTATCAATTGGCTTGCACCAGGGTTCACTTGCAAGCAGACAGAGACCCACATTTTCAGGCGGACCAGAGTTCGGATGAGCATTCACACCTGCCTCAAAAGAACCGGACTATCCATGGAAACAAACTCTGGTCCGTTTAGTGTGGACCAATCAGCGCTGGTGTGGAAGCATTAATCCATTCAATTCTACTGAGGCAAACATTTTCTAGAAAACGTTCTAAATTTATATTTAAGTTTTTACCAAAGGTTCCTCAAACAGAAGTGAATTGTGCATTTGTTGGAGACTGTTTGCAGCTGTGGATTAGCACATGTGTTGCTCGAGTGGGTGCTGTGGTGCATGTGGGGTTGACTCAAAGATAAACAAGTCTTCCTTTCAAATGAGGAAGTGAGGATTCACATTAAATCAGAATACATTAAAATGATATATTCAGGTATATATATTCAGCCTGCAGTAGAAAATGAGCCATTACCACAGAGGTGTCACTGTGACAGATCAGAAACCTCCCAGTGACCTGTGCTAAGTCCTCCTTCCAAAGTGTGGCTTTGGAAGTTAATTAACTAGCCGGAGCCATCACAGGTGACACAACACTATACTGACTCACATGTTGAAGTGCCAGATTTAAGAGCCAATCTTCTGCAGTAATGGGATTCTGACCGGGGTCTGAATGATCACATCAGCTGCACGTTCCACCCAACAACCAAACATTAAGATGGATCTTTGGGACGTTACCCCAGCTGATGTGTGGAATGTGACTTCTTGGCCATCCATATATGTTGTAGAGGAGAGGGTGGAACTAACTAATGAGGTCACTCATACATGAAACATAAGGCGGAGCGTCCCAGTAATTGAGATTCAATTCCTGCACTAGGAAGCAGAGTTAACTCCCCGATGAGAGAAAGACGGTGCAAGGACAGATGAAAAATGTTTTTTTATAAGAGAGAGACTTTCATCTTCAGCTGTGCTCAGCTCACGTTGCTTGCCATTAAATTAAATCATTAAATGTTCTATAGATGAAATTCACTGCCACCAGATGTCACATCAAAGCACAGCGTCTCAGACCAAAACATCTGTGTGCTGCTGCCCACCAGAACGCGTCAACTTTTAACTATTCATTTTACCTTGCAGATAATCTTATAGAACACATTTTAAGCTGGACAGAAACCAAATAAACTCAATAAAACCATCGCTGTTGTCTTTCCACGTCTTTCAGAATCACCAATGCTTTTTTTGTCAAAATAACCCCTTATCCTTGTGAACCCATTAAACTAAGTTAACTAAAGTGCAGCCACCAGACAAAAACATTTTACCGTGCAGGTCATAACATCTTTGTTAGCCTTTCCACTGTTCCAACATAGCCAACTCTGATTTGGTTTAACAAGGTGAAAAATACATCTGTTAGCCACGCGTTCACTAGCCCACCTTGATAGTGTGCTGTCAATCTGTGCTCAGGACACCACTATCATTACACAGCAAATCACTGTTTGCTGCTATATTCACCTCTTAAATCTCATTAACTATGAAGACAGTGTTTGATCAATCAGATGCATCAAGTCTAGCTTTTAAACAAACTTTCAGCCACAACTTTTATCTGCCTGAAAATGTGGTTTTCTTGCTGCCGGCATGGCTGTAACCTGATGTCTTTGTTTAATGGCACAAGATAAGTTTCATAACAGCTCCTTAGCTGCATATTGTGCAGTCCTACTCAATAGTAGTATCATCATGAAACACGTTATTTTCATTTGATATGGAAAGGATAGGATCCCATTGTTAAGTTGAAATTCAGGCATCAGTTTAAATCATTTTATCATTTGACAGGAACACCAGCATACACTGATAATTGGATATGCTTTGATCCCTGAACTAGTGTCTGATGTCCAGTGCATTAACTGCTAATACCACTACCAGGCCAAAGAGTCAGTGCAACATTAAATTAAACAGACGTCAAAACCCAGTCGAGCTGCCACAGTGTCAGGATGCATGTACTGTACACTGCAGAGCCCAGGCTTCTACAAAAGAGACCCTCTCTGCTTATTAAGAAAAAGAGAAAAAGGGTTTGCAAGTCAAAGCTCATCAGCAAGAATAGAGCGACACATTGAACTATTAATAGATCTTTAATGGCACAAGAACAACAGCATCTACTGGGAATCATTAAGTCTAATAATGGCTCTGCCTGGTTGCATAGCAGCAAAGGAACATGAAGGCATTCTACAAGAAGAAAACAGTATTTCTTGTCAGGTCTCCAGTATACTCCAAACAAAGTCACATTTGGTTTGTTATCAAAGGCCAGGACAGAGGATGAAGGGGAGGAAGAATATTTACAACTGATCCTTCTTCCACCATCCTGACCGCTGTGAAGGCATGCCCAGGCAAGGTGTTCATCGGGCAGCCACCAACCTCGTACACTATTGTATGGATCATGTCCACAGGGGCAGGTCAGTGCTTACGTATCAACAGTGTCATCATGGTTAAATCTCACAAATGTCAGCCTGAAGAAGAATCACCACAGCAATACTTAGTAAATACATGACACTGATGAGCTCAACAAAACCTACATTTTTACACAATTAAGGAAGTATGCATTCCATTCCATTGCATATCTATTCTACGTTCCCATAAGTGTTTTTTTTTTTTTTCTTTTTGCAATTCAATCAAACAATTCAGTCAAAGTTGGTTCCTTTTAACTATGACGATGAGCCTCCTAATCCTAATAAAGTTGCCCCCAGTCTCTCATGTTAAAATGTCCATCTTAACAGCACAAATTAATATGTTTACAGCCTGATAACTTATTTCCCCGTTCATGTCAACTGAACTGAGGGTGAATCTTTGCCTATTTCATGGTTAGTGGACCGCTAACAGAGGCTGGGCTGCCAAGATAGCGGCAACCAAAGCCATCAAACACGTCCATACTACTACAGTCTATACTAGTGACAGAGGTTTTTTTGTGATGATGCAAAACAAAGGAGGTTGTGGTGAACACACAAAGTTGGTTTCTTTCCAAATCATAATCAAGTAGTCGTTGGTAGATCAGAAAATGTTAATTCAGGTAATTCTGGAAGGCAGTTTTGTTGGTTAAGTTGGAGGTTCTACAGCTCGATTCAACCAAAATAGAAAATAAGATTTCGTAATTTTCATCCTCACCAGTTAAAATACAAGTCAGCATTTATCTAGGCTTTGATTTATTGCAGTGATCAATACATGCTAGACACATAGTACTGAAATTTAATTGAGGGTTGCTTCTCCTCAATTATAGAAAGAGAGGATCATTTTAGTTCTGTTTGTTGATATATCTGCCTCCATACCAGTGTGATGAAAGTTGTGAAAAGTAATGAAATGAAAAGTAATTTGTGGCCTTGAAGACATTATCAAAACTGAAAAGGAGTTTTCAAACAAGCCATAGTCCCCAGTGAATCCCATTCACCTGCTTTGTTACTGCGGTAACCAAAACTATATGCATCACAGAAGGAAAGTAATAAAATATGTTTTCCATCTGGGTGAAACGACCCTTTAATCAGCTCACAACCTGCAGTGAAAATGTCATGACTAATAGTTTTTAAAGTGACTTTGCTTCTTTATTATGATGCCAGTTATATTCATATTAAATGCCATAAAAGTGTGTGTACCCTGAGTGTTCATCCACCTTTGCTGATGTTCCCCCTCGCTGGGCGGTACACTCAGATCTGTGACAGACAGCGCTATTCAACCATCATCTCCTTGTTACTACTGGCAGCCATATATCGTAGATGAATCCATAAATCCTGATCATAAATGTTTACATCTCTCTCTCTCTCCCTCTCTCTCTCTCAGTACATCTTCTAATGGTTTCTTCACCTTCTCTCTGTTCTGCTTCGTTTGCTTCTCTTGTAGTTTTGCGGTGCAGTACAAATTGTCTAATTGTCTCTCGTCCTCCATTATGTTAATTAAAAAGCATCCCTGCAAGCGGACAGGAATCTGTTTGATACTTGGAACCACCTACAAATAGTCCTGGCATGGATTCCACTCGACGCTATCAGGAACCCGCTGCTTTGAATCTCTGCCCATTTCCGCCTTTATTGCCGTCATAAAGCATGCTGTCTCGGGGTGTAGATGTAGCACATGCACTTCCTGGATGTGTCCAGACAAAAGAAGGAAGGATTATTTTAGTCCCTGTGATGGATTTCATCTCCGCTCAACATTTGGCAATAATTCCTGCGTTTTCTCATTTCATTTTCCCTCATTTATTTCACAGGAGGACTGTGTCTTTATTTCATCCTTTTGTCCTTTATCTCTTTTTCTCTCGTGCCCTCTATGTGCCCGTCTTCAGTTCTTTCTTGTTTTACAGTAGCAGTCCCAAAACAAATCTCTCTTCAGGCATTTGCTATAGCTGTCGTCACATATTGTGTCTCTAGGTGCTTTGTGAGTGAAGATGTAAGTATGTCCTAATGGCAAGATGAACACACTGGTCTGCAGAGAAAGCCTTTATTCCAGACTCTGAATCATCACAGCCTTGTTTAGAAACCAAATGCTATAAAGACACAAATTTAGTTCACAGAGAGAGAGTCATTCATCCAGATAAACCATTTTGATGATATTGCAGCACGTGACTCACTTGACATTTTCAGAAAGAGTCATTGTCTGTCATTTTGTGCTTGAAATAAAAATTGTTATTAATTGATTTTACATAAAAGGCATAAACACAGAGCAGGTGGCTCTTTGACAGCAGACACACACAAACAGTGTGATGGTACGGTAAAACAAAACACACACATACATATGTATCCAGGCGCTGTTCTAATCTGTTATGTAAAAAAACATTTTCACTAACCAAAAAGGAAGCTTGTAGGGGTGAAAACGGCATTCACTGATCAAATGTATATTTTACAATCAGATCTACTGAAGGTGTGATGCATACTAATGTGGAAAAAAATCAAATAGTAGCATAAAGAATTTGAGCTCAAGTAATAACCTAGTAATAAATCAAATCGGAACATCGTGCATGTTTACGATATCACAGGAGGAGCTCAGCAGATGATCCAAATGGAAATAAAACAGATTTGTTAATGTTGTAATTCCATTAAAAAACACATGAGTGGAATAGTAAACTGAATATAAGAGTGTCAGAATGAGGGCAAATCTGTATATGACAGAAATGAGAGGAAAAGTACTTCAGTCTTCCTCCAGTAACTCAGTGGGAAGCTGGTTCTGTTTCTGTATTTAAAAGCCAAGCTCGGGCTGGCTTTGAACCAGATGCCAGGCTATTTTAATTATGTGACTCTATCCGAATGAGAACTGTTGCCAGTGTGAATGATGCATGATGTACTGATTTAAAGTTATGAAGCGTCGTGAAGTGCATTAAAAAAAGGGCTAATTTCTAGGAACACGAAGAGAAAATACAGTATAAAATAGTATTGACTGCATGAAGATATATTTGACAAAGAAATTCCATGCAGCATACTTAATGACCTGTAGGAATTCAGATCAGGCCATTCCTACCCTTTTTTCACATTGATGTACAATGATAAATAGCTCTGGAACTAGTTATAGACCTCCTCCAAACCCCACAGGGTATACGTTTAAAAAAAGAAAAAGTTGATTGTGCGGGCACAGTCTTTCTTCTTAATATACAATTCAATTATTTAAAATGCTGAGGTGAAACGGTGCCTTGATTAGCACCATATCCACACTGATATGGATAAATGATGGAATGTTTTGAAAAGAATGACTAAAGCTGATTATTTCAGTCAACTGGCTGATAGTTATTAAGGGCACCACTATGCAGAATGTATTGGAAAGATTAAATATATATTCATAATACGCTCAGTACATTTCCTGTCGACAGACAGAAAAATAGAACATCCAAGTTATCCTCAACCATTGAAATCTTGACATCTTTGGTCCTCAGGGCCTCAGCTTCAATATCACGCTGAAGACACTTGGGGTTGGCTATATGCACATAATTGCTATTTGCAGGAAGAGTCCCTGTGCAATCACTTTCAAACAAATGGCCAGTGGCAGCAAAATGTCTGTTGAAAGCTGAACAGATGTAATTTTGACCTCAGGCTAAGCAGCCATCAGGTTTAATACTTGGAGGTGGTGGCTTTAGCTTTATTGGAATTGACTGCCTTTCATAATATCAGCAGGTCTGCGTGGGAATTTGTAAGTTCAAATAATATTCTCACTTTGCAGCTCAGCATTTGGTTCTTAAACACCTTAAAACTAAACACTGGACTGAGTCTCCTGTGATTCGTGCCTTTGCCTGGGCTGCATTAACTCCAAGTCAGGAGTAAATCTGAACTCAGTAAAAGAATGCTTGTTCACAATGAAGGAGGACAATCTGAGAATTGTGTTATGGATATTACTTCAGTACCATTCAGTCAGACTGCCCTGTTTCTTAAAGTCGTTCATGCATGTTTGGTGAACTAGACAGTAGTTTCGTCATCATTAGAGACGTTTTTATATCATTTCCATTGCATGTTTTAACTGCAAGGGGTCATGCGGTGCCCAAGCTATGCCAGCCTTCTATGGGCCAATAAAAGTTTTAACTGTCCATGTGACAGACTTACAACGGTACCAAAATCCTCAAGCATCAAACCTGCAACACTTCAGAACTTACAGAGCAAAGAGTAGGATGCATATTTGTCATGTATAAATGTATCTCAATGCTCCAATAAAGGGAGGAATAGGCCACCATTTTTGTCACGACTTTTAGTTTAAAGGTGACAGAAGTTTGTGGATCTAAAACAGCATGAAGGGATTTGGCTGGAAATGTCAAACAGGGTCTTGATGAGGGTTTTTAAGTCATTCACAAGTCTCAAGATGGATGTAGCTGGAACCAGTATAAACAAAGATTCCAAATGTCAACAGCTTCAAGGTCAAACTAAAGGTAGATCAAAGATCTGGACCTTACAATTTATGTCAAATACCAAGGTTTGATGCTCATACAGAACTAGTGTGGCCTTTATGTTGTGAGGCAGGATGTCGAATGAGGTAGTGGTTTGGGGTATAGCATGTTTGACTGTCATATAGAAGACTGGGGTTTCTGTCCTGGTAAAAAAAAACTGCAGTTTAACTTTGTAATTGCAATTGATCTTTGTTCAACCTTCACCATGTGTTTTAGTCGCCTAACTCAATCTTAATCGCTTGTATGCCATAATCACAATCTTTCCCTAACCGTAACCATATCAAGGCTGTCATGCATAGATGTATAAAATAAAATGTCATGGCTTTGCAGAATTGTCCATTATTGATGCTAATGGTGTCTGATAATACGACTGTGTCCATGATAGGCACAATGTAATTCTCTGCCTTGTGTAGGTTAAGTAGATCATTCATTGAGAAGGTTATTGGTGTTGCTCCAATCTTTCCCATCGCACAGGATGGTTAGCATTTTATTTATTTATTTTATGTTGGCATTAGCCAGATTTCCAGTAGTGAGGATGTTGAGCAGCAGGAGAAATGACAACTTGGCTTCCAAAGGGCTTTTTTCTGTGATTCAGCATTAGGTTCTTTGGACTCACGTACCGTGAATTAGGAGGGAGGTGTGTTGTAAACATCCAGGCCATCAAGAAAAGCTCTTTTCAGCCACAGTGGTCCGTTCCATTTGCTTCTTCGCCACACATGTAGTTCACATTTAATGAGGGCTTACAGAGTTATTAAGAAAGTGCAGTTCTGACACCATATAAGCTAACCTCAGAATGATCACTTCCCACAAATGGACCAGTAAACACACTCACACACAGAGACACACACATGGACGTTTCAAACATTAATTCACCTCTAATGGATTTCATGAAGCCTTCAGTGAAGGTCACCGTCACCCCATCATGGTGTTATTCAACTCTGAGTGGTAAAAGATTAGACTGGCGCATCACATCAGAGATCACAAAGGAAAACCGGCTGCTACTGACTGAGAAGGGAAGAAAAAAAATACATTACTTAAAAGCTTTTTTTATATATATAGAAGTCAGAGGGTGCATTGAAGGGTAAAATAATTTAATTTCCAGTTGTTTTTGTAATCTGTTTTTTTATATTTCATTATTATAATGGGTCTCATTATCAGATTGTAGTTAGTCATTCTCTGACAGCAGAGTCAAATAATGTGTTTGCATAACAAGATACTTTTTTAGTGCACGTCATAGTGCAGTCATGTTTCTGGACAGTTAGAGTTGTCTCACTTCCCAAGTTCATCAACTATTGTGAGGTAGCCAAAGGCTGGACACTGTGTGTGACTTATTGGGTGAGGGCATTCTGTGGACCCTTTGATTCATAAATTATGTATGATACTAGTTCTTATCATATCTGGTACAACTGAAAATGCCAACACGGTCCTACGGTGGCAAATCAAAGGTTTTCCATGCTCTTTTCTGAAATGCTGTGTCTGGTAGGGGTGCGGATAACCAATCTCTGTCTAGACAAGAAAGCCAAGGACCTAAGTCCTGACCTCCACCACACAAATCCTTCTCTAACCTACCCTGCTCCAACTGAACTTCAGGATTGATTAATGTCACATGACCACTGGGCAAGAGTAATATTTCAGTGACTGGAATATAAAAAAATCACTGGTGCTTTTCTTTACCTTACTCCCTCAGAGAAATCCACAGCGTCACTTGCTGCAGGCAGGATTTATTTCCAAAACCCCAAAGAAACAGGACGGAAATATTTCAATAACACATCAAATTAAATACAGCTTCCTCAGTATTTCCTCACAGGATACCAGCCTTTGACCCATCTTACGCATGTAATGCTTTGGTAACCGAAAATATATTGAAATGATCTCGTTCACACTCAATTTCAGGATAAACTACAATAGCTCTATGGAGGTATTACAGCGGATAATCTCACTCCTCGCCAGAAAACATAGGCTTAGATTAAAGGGATTATAGTCTGTTTAAAGTGTCTTGCTCAAAGAAGTCATGGTTAAATTACTTTACTGTGGGAAACACCCAACAGTAAGACTTAGAGCACAATGAGTCTGTTTCTTTCCACTAGACAATGGCCCCTTTAACCTGCTCGTCTTCACTCAATTTAACAGGCCTGGCAACTGTACATTTACAGAAAAGACAGCCACACCGTGTCACAGTCATCCAGTGAACTTGAAGTCTGAATGCTGTAATCTCTACGCTGGAAGACAAACAAAACCACGAGTTACCTACATTATCTTCAGCTCACTTCATTGTACACTGACCTGTACAAGCTGAACCTTGTGATGTAGTCACGCACAGCTACATGTTTCAGTACACTACATCGACATCAAGAGGCAACTCTTAAACTTACTCTTTTCCCCCACTGTCTCACCTCATGCTTCTCTTCTCTGCATGACGTAATATTGTGCACAATCTCAGACCATGTGGCCACAGACTGTTCATGCGCTCAAAGCGTGAGCACTTAAAGGTTAAATCTGTAATTAGTTTTGGCTCAGTTCTCATCTCCCCCATGGCTCACTGCAGTCTGTTGACAGTAGTTTTGGACAATGGTTGTTAATCAATTGCTTTTGCAATTCAGGTCATTTTCTTAGGCTGCAGAGGGTTACTGTACATAAGGCTAACTAGGTTGTTCTTTTATTTTTGTTTTTTGTGTAGAAAAAAATAAAGTAATAAATTGGTGTCTTCTTAGAGCATATTGTAAATAAGTCAGACTGGAACAGTCAAAGACGAATAGAGAAAGTGACTGATCTTGCACACACAACCTAAACACTCTGTGATTTACAGTTCTGGCCCAACAAAGAAAAGAAATAAGAGAGATGAAGATTATTATAAAATTATCTCATTATAAGCATAAATGACACAGTGCTGGATGTATTTATGTAGTGACCTTTCTTCTAGTGTGACCATCAAGGCAAGATTTACAGTTAGACACAACAAATAATAAAATCTCAGGGCCACAGATCATCTCCATGGCATTGTCTATGCACATTTAGAAGACTGAACCCTTTCACATTTCTTCTTTGAAACAGCCAGTCTACATGTGTAGTTGCTTCAGCATCTCTTTAAGCATCTAAAAGCCAGATGCTCCATTGTTTATCTGCTACAGCTAATTAGGGCCACAGCTAATTAGGCAAGTACAAAAGCTAGCATATTTGAAAAGAACATAATTGCAGTATTTTTGTACCGTTCATTGGTATAATGCAGACACACACCTCATGAGATCTTTTGTTTAAATGGCCATGTGTTCCTGTTTTTCAGTGACATCCGGTTTAATTATTGTAGAACTGAAGTTTAATCAGACGAGTGAGACCTCCAACCAAAACTTCTTCAAATTCTGCAAAGAGAAAGCTGCTTGAATCGTGGAGAATTAATAAACATGTGTATGTTCCTGTCTGTCAAGGCACATACTCCCTCTAATACACTGAGGTCATCACCTCAGCATAGCATAAAGATATTCATTCTAGCTGGCTAACATCACAAAGTCTCATAATTTAGAAGTGCTAAATTTACTGTATATTAAAAAAATGCTAAAGATGGCACGTTTTCTAGTTCTTTTGGCAGGCTAGTTGTTTTATGCTAAAGATTTGATCTGTACTGTTGAAGGAACTTTTATACAAGACAGGTTTCAAGCATAAATCAAGCCATAATTTTTATGTTTTAATGCAAATATAGTCCTGTGAATATTGGTTTAATGATGCGCACATTTGTTGTTGACATTAAGTTCATGAGATTAGACTGAACAAAAAGTGTCCTGTTGAGGGAAGTGACCTTGTGTTCATATACTTAATCTAAAATCTATTGGGAAAGGTGTAGATTCATCCATACTGCAACCTATAAGTCACTCATTCACTTCCCTTTATGTTTTTTTGTAATCTGAGTTAATCATCATTCTCATTTAATGTGTTTTTTTTCTTTTATCTAACTCCAGAGGTCAGGGGTTGCATCTATCTGTAATTGATCTCTTACCTCACCTTTCCACCGTGCCACAACAGCTTCCTCAGCTCTATTAAAACTCTTTGTTATAGGAACACCACCAGTGAAGTCTGTACTGTAGATGGAGAAAGGCTAAAGAGGAGGAGGAGGAGGACAGAAAGAGTGGGCAGCCACTTTCTTCGTCTGTGTGTCCCAAAAGACTTGACCGCTGGCTTCGGCAAAGCTGCACAGATGTCTGTGGAGGAGGTTTTGGCAGAAGGGGAAGGAGAGGTGGTGGATTACACAGAAAGAAAGAGGAGAGGAGATACTCTGGAGTGACAATCCGACAGACATAGATAGGTGCCGTTTGATTTTTGACAGAAACAAAAGAGCCTAAGGCGGAGAGAAGGGGGCAGAAGCAAGAAAAGCCTAAAGAAATAGAGTAGTTCATCAGTGGCGCTCGGTATTCTCTTTTCCCTCCTTACTTGTACCTCATCCAGGCCTATAAATAGCCCAAGGGCACGAGCTCCAAGCTGACAAATAGGCAGTCGGCAGCAGTTGATCTCAGGACGTTGTTCTGGGTGAGGGGAGGTGACGCCGTGGCTCTGCAAGGCATAACCTGGTAGCTATTAATCCGTCACCGCGTGCAGAGGAGAAAAAGGATGGGCTGGACGAGGGGAGGAGAGTACATCAAGGTAGAGAGAGGAGGAGGACAAGAAAGCTGAGTAAAAAGAAGGATGGGAGAACAAATCAGAGGCATGGACAGAGGAGGGTTCCTGTGGATTGTTAGGAATATAAAACATAAAAGGAGGAAACAAAGGCAACACGATCAAACAGAGGAGGGATAGAAGAAGATGGTCAGACAGGAAATGAAGAGAAGAATTTATTTTATTCTTCAGTATCCCATATATCTGCCGATTGGTTAAAATGTTGTGACATAGCCACATTTCAGATTTGTTTTTAATCTTTTACAGCAGCTGGGGAGAGTTGTGCCACAGCAGGGAGTAAGAGGACACACACACACACATGCACACTTGATCCTTTACCTGTACTCCTCCTCAAGTCCTTTTCCTGAACTCCCCCTTTTCCTGAACATAGTGATAAGACCAGAAGGAGGAGGTGTCATCCTTTCCTCTGGGGAGGGGGTCGGCCGGTGTAATAAACACTCTCTTATCGCCTCACTTCCTGGAGACGACCTCCGTGAAGCGTAACTAAGATGGTGGTACAGAGGTGCTGTGGGGATACATCATTTACCAGGTAACCTCTGCAGTCGGGGACTTAAGATGATGATAGCGTCTTGCTGAAATCTCTCATACTACAGTGAAGCAGGCACAGATTTGAACCCACGAGAGTTTATCATGAGCTCGTTAAACAGTAAACACGCACTTCCAACTTAACAAGGGAGGTTGTTTCGTGTTGTCCAGGGACACTGAACGAGCAAATTCAGGATTTAGTGAGGGAGTAAAGACAAACTGCAAACACAGCTGACAGGGGACTGTATTATTATAACAGTTATAGTTATGTAAAAAGCAATATGAATGATTTCACTGTTTGAATTCTGAGAATCTAACACCACTATAGAAGCCTTGAACATGGAATGTGCACATAAAACTGCAGTAAAAGGTATTTTTATATGAACAATGAATAATTAAATGCGAGGCCGTGCTTATACAGACCAATCCACAGGAATGGTCCCTTAACTGTGCACGTTAAGCCGAGACGGCAGTGACCTCCTGAACTTTAGCTAGACTAAGGACATGAAAATGGACTTTGGGAGAGAGACTTTGGGTTTTTGCTGATTGCTGCCCTCTCGACTGCTGTGTATTAATGACACTAAATTTTACTAACAGTAGCACACCTAGAGAGAATTTTATCTGTCAAGGAACACGCAGGGCTAAATACAGTTTCTGCATATCTAACCATGTGCTGCAGGATGAATTCATTTACTCCACGCTGGAATTAAAAATATGAAATAAAATATGATTCATCAGAAAAGTCACAATGAGGCACATCCTGCAGGATGTTTGAAAGGAGAGTGCAGGCTGTGTAATTTGTGTAGTTCTGACACGATACGGGAAAAAGTTCTGCACTATGCAACTATGGAGCAGACTTGGACAGACTAAACAGTCTAAAGAGCCTCACTTTGAATAACTTTGTTCTCAATAATGGTGAAGATGGGCGGATCAAATTAAGCTGATGAGATGCTGGCTGGCTGCGTTAGTGAATTCTTTTGAAAAGTGTACATAATGTAAAGAGTCTGTTGCACCTCTTTGTAGCTGTCCTGTGTTTCCATCTGCTGGCTTGACTGGCTGGACCGAAGCTTTTCTGGTGCCAAGTGCCAACACGACTCTCTGGAGGCTCAATTAGACCATGGACACACAGCCTATGAAATGTCATCACTGTGTGTGTGTGTGTGTGTGTGTGCATCCTTGTGTAATTGTGCAAGTGTTTTTGCATCTGAGTGCATGTGTGTGTGTTAGTTAGTGTGTCACAGCTGCATACGACCAGGCAGACAGGCCTTCCAGTTAATGAGCTGCTCATTAAGAAGCCTCTCCCGCCAAAGACAGACCTTTTTTTTTTTTTTTTCTGGGGCCTTGTAAAGTTCAGCCTCTTTTTCGGGAATGAACTTTTAGAGACTTTGAGAGGCAGGACAGGAGGGCTTACACATAGTCACATTTTAAACAGATTTAGTCAGACGCTCAGATTTAAAGTCTGATCTCTCGAAGCAACTCATGTTAAGGTGCCCTTTGAATAATGCCCCTGTAACTGGATGAATATGTTCAGTTGTTTTTGAAAAGTATTTCCTTTTCTGAATCAAAAAGACACGTGATGAATTTTCCAGCTTTTCGAATATGAGGAAAATAAGCACTTAATGTAAGAAATGGACAGTCTGTGATCATCACTCACACGATGTGAATGTTTAATTGCAAATATCCTGAACATGCCTCGCTATAAAAATGTATCTTTACATCAGGAGACCTGGTCTGATGAAATGCAGTTAAAAGGGTCCAGCTCACACAAATACACTTTATCCACTGCCAAGCAAGATGTGGCATCCTGTGCACGGAAACAGGTTGTGTTCTAGATCCTGGCTTTGAAGATTAATGCCAAATAATCTGCATCAGCAGAATTATGATTCAGTCGCATCAGCTAAAGGATCCATGACTTAAACTGCAAACATTCACCTGGATAGAACACTGTGCAGCGTACAATGTGCAAAGCTTTCCTCGTGTTATCAGGAGTATCTCAGGATTAAGGTCCTGGATCACTTTAGTCCAGTTTATTTAAACATGAAATAATGACACTCAGGTTTTGCCCACCTGACTTTATTCTTCCTCAGATATGTGCTGTTAGTGTGCTGAGTAAGTAGGTTTCATGGTTTAATAGTTTTCCCCTTTTGTCTGTTTTTTCAGTCGAGGGTCTGCACATGGTGTTTTATTTTGAAAATTGATTGCTGTGCCCACAAGAACGTATAATTGGCAGAGCAGAGCAGAGAGTCTCGTCTGGGTTGCCTATGACCACGCCGTAGCCAGAATACATCATAGCCGTGCTCAGTGCAGTTACTGTTGAACTTGTTGATGTGTTTCAGGAAACCCAAACAACCAAACACGCTAAACTTCGTGAACTGCATCTATTATATGTTAAAACATTCCAAAATTGTAGAATGAAAACCTGTGCTGCTGTGGTTGATTTGGTTGATTTCCCTCTTCGTCACATCCCATCAGAATGCATCTATCGCCCAGTGCACTGATTTTGGGGGTAATTGCTGCCGGCAGTGACACAGTGTGCAAACCCAAACATGAGAAGCAGACTTTCCCAAAAGACATCCTCCTCCGTCGTGAGCCAAACTGATTACAAAGACAGCTTGAACAATTAATGTCTCAGTCACTCAGTAAGCTGTGATTTCATTAACGAAGCAGTTTATATCTGTTTACATCAGCCAATAACTCAGTCAGGTTAGTCAGCAGGCACATGACGATGAGATGATCACCTTTTGTTTCACACCAGATGACACCGGATATTTATAACCCCTCATTACTCACCTCATCGGTGACATCTTATTGGTCGGAGATAATTGGGACCAAATTTGCTATTCATAAATTCACAATGGGCTCTTCATTGGGATTTTTAATTATTTCCCTCTGTGTAAAAGGTTAGGCGTGGGAGGAGGTTGGAAAAGTCTATTTCAATTCTTGGGCACAAGTTTAGCTTCTAAGTGACCAACGCTGACGCTTGCCAAATCCCTCACAGCGATCTCTATCTCTCTCGTTCTTTCAGCCAATCTCTTTTAATCTGTCTCTCCTCCTCTCGACCCTCCAGCCCCTGCAGGGAACAAAGTAATTCCCATTGCTTCAGTACAGAGAGCTCAGCACAGTCTAAGCCTCTTGCAAACATCTCCTAGCTTTACTTTGCCCGGGGGCCCCAAACATCTCAGACGTTTTGCAGGAGAAGCTGGAACACTTTTTTATTGTGTCTGTACCGAGAGAACAAAGATTTATAGCTCACTACAAGCTCTTCATTGTGGAGAGAAACGTTTTCACCTGTAATTGCTGACACGCTTGCCACAGGACATCTCCCGTTAGGCTGGTGCTGCAGAAAATAAACGTACTTTGATCAATAAATAGAGGCTAAATTTGGCATCCCAGCAGAAGATGGACTGGATTACATGTGCACATTCAGGCTATCAACACATCAATCATCATCACATCGACCATCAAGGCAAAAGAGGATGATTTATGTTAACGGGAGGGTGTGTGCATTGTGTGTTGTGTTAGTATCCACAGAAGAAAGAAGCAAACTGTGTGCATTAGTGGCTTTGACTGTGAGGAGGTTGCTTGGGATTCCTGTGGACTCAAGAGGAGCACATTTTTATAAAAGCATTTTTTTTTTTTTATCAAGAGAAAGAGGTTGATGAACTAAAGAAACATCAAATAGATGAAAAATGTAAAGATAGAGAAAGAGCAAGATTTTACCCTGCGTTCAAAGAAATGGTAATTTAAAAGCACAGCTTGTAAGAATCACAAGGTGAATGCTCCTAACGGCTGAAAACAAAATGGCTTTCTTGAGGCTGAAAGAGGAGAAAATCATATCAACTTATTCTTCAATAAGTCGGTTCAGGACGACAGTGCTTCAGAGAACACTCGAAACACAAATGACAGAAAAGGAAACATGACTAACTGCTGATGAACCTTGACTTTAATAAGAAATCAGAAACAACTGAAACATGGCATAAGAAAGGATGTGAAGTGGCAAAACAGGAACATTTTGTACCAATCACTCTGCTAGATGTAGAAGTATTTGAGCTACTCGTTGTACTAGATCACTGGTTCCCAAACCGGGGGTCAGGAGCCCCTGGAGGGACAAGATGATTTTCAAAAATCAAAAAAAAAAAATAAAATAAATAAATAGCATATTTACGCTAATATGCTATATAACTAAACATGAAAAGTAGATAGATTTAAAATAAAAGCCTTTGGATTTTCTTTGCCCCTTCTGACCCCTGATATGATTACAACAGATAGATAACAACATTAGCAGCAACAACAACATTAACTAAGGTCTATTAGCATCATGCTAAACATTACTGCATGTAACAAGGACAAACCATCTGGGGATAGTGGGGGTCACAAATCACTGAGACCGTTGTTTTGGGCGTTGCAGGCTGAAAAATTTGGGAACCCCTGCGCTAGATGAGCAGATGGTCATTAGAACTCATATTTTAGGCGTCCACTTTACATATGTCTGCGTGGAAAAATGTGGTAGACCAACAGGCTGGATGACATTGCAGGTCGATGGGCTGTTTCATTTAATTTAAATTACAAGGAAGAATAGCAGGTAATACATCATGCAGTCAGCTTTTTGGGTGCCTAATGAACAACTCTTGCCCTCAAAGTATATGCTGCAGGGGAACACTGGTAGCTCACCAGGTAGTGCCCCTTGTAGTCCAACAGCTAGTGTCCCATATACAAAGGGCTGAGTCCTTACCGTCGCAGCCCAGATTTGATTCCAGGCTTGCTTCATGTCATTTCTCTCTGGCAAACATTTTAAGTACAATTTAAAATCCAAATATTTAAGTAAAGTGGCATAATTTCCATATCACTGTTCCTCGAAATGCTGGCCTTTCTGCGTTCTACTTATCCATTTGGCTTCATAACCTTCACACATAAAGGAACTTGGTGATAATGTAAAAGGTGTAAAAACATAAACAGAGCGTTGCTATAACTGGGGATCGTTTGCAGCTTGAACGCGTGCACCGTTAAAACCCATCTGTCTGCAGACAAACGCAGCGCTGGCCCATCTGGGTTTCTTTTGCTAGCCGAGACCTTGGGAGTATTCAAGGTTAATGCCCTCTTATTAGGCACAGCCATCAGACCCCGGAATGGCTTTCCCTTAAAGTATGAGCTGTGCATGTTAAGGAATGCTTTACACTGGTTAAGCACAGGTTTGCCGTTATGCATCTGTCCTCCATTTATCCCTTATTAATGGGCTGCTGCGGGCCTTCTCGCATGATGATGAGTAGAACCAAGCAGACTTACAGTGAAATGGGTCGGGGTGTTTTTTAAACCTGCTTCAGCTGAAATAGTAACAATGAAAATTCCCTACATTCCTTTGGGTGAACATAACATAATTGCAATTCACTGATGCACATTGCACGTCGTAAAAAATGTTAAATGATGACTATGGTTGCATGCCTGACTGAATAGCGTGTATTGTTAGATGAGGATGGCAGATTGTGAATGAGGAAATAACCATAAAGACCATTAAGGAGCAAACATAAACAAGCAAATAGGAATAAGAGGCAGCAAGTAAAATAGATGAAGTGAGTAATGAAAATCATAACACATCCCTCATCTTTGCTCGCTCTCTGTGTTGCATTAAGAGTGACAGAAATAGTTGTGTAACGTACAGAATAAGAGTGCTTGAGAGAGAAATTCAAACCTGTGGCTCTTTTCTCACCTCTGCACAGCTGACTAATCTCAGTCAAATGGTTGAGAATGTCAGATCACTGGTGTCAGAAAGTTATAGAAATTGTTGGACACCCCCAATTCCGGCATTGCAAAAAGTGTTGGGGGAGAGTTTTCAGAAGCTATTGAACCATTCTGCAAGCCCTCCAGTGAAGCACACTGGCAGCTTGTAGACACTTGAAATTACAGTAACATGACATTACATAATGTCATTTCAGAGTGTGGATTGTTTTCTGTCCTAACAGAAGTTTTTTGGAGCAGCTGGCATCAGTTTCGTCTCTTATCCACATTTAGTTAACTCTTAACTTGGCTCCAGAGTTTCCTTCTTCATATGTTGTCTCTTGTTAGCTGGCTAACTAGCCTCACTGAGCAATTACCTGGGTTTCTTTACAAAGGGCATGACTGAATGGAGTCCTGTCTGATTAATTAAGGCTAAGCTAGCTGTTGATGCTCAGTCAGTACCTCACCCAACTGTAGGCTAGAAGCTTGATCAACCACAGTGTCTCGTTTTCTATTTACATATTTATTGATGTCAGCTTTAACCTTAAAGGCATGTCGATGAACATAGGCTGAGTAACAGGAAGTAGAGAGTAGAGTTGTCACGATACCAAAATGAGTAACCACGATAGTATACCAGACAAAGAATCACGGTTCCAGGTAATATCACGATACTGTGGCCTTTTTATTATTATTATTATTTTTATGAACTGCAATGTATTTGAACAAGTAAATACTTATTAATTACTGATAATGTGGTTTGGTACGTGATGGACATAATGCTGGTAAAATAAGAATTAGACTGAAACAATTATGTGAGTGCCACTGACAACAACACCGCAGGCTCGCTGCTCGGGCCCGGTGCTTCTGCCCTGGTGAGTGTGTTGTCTCGTGTTTGTGACTGTAAGTTGTGCGCGCGTCTGGGTGAGACAGAGCTTTATGCTTGTTGTTTGTTTTGAAGTGAATTTCTGTCGAGGCGGAGCTGTCTTCATGGAGTTCGTTCTTGCTGGCAGAAACACACGGACAGCCAATCAGCTAACAGATGGGCGGACACAGCGTGCGGAAACAGTCATATCCCTAGATGTCACCAGTAACAGGCAAACAGCCAGTCATTCAGCAGCTGTGTAGTCCGGTTGCGGTAGTTGCCATGTGGGTTTGTTTACAAGGGAGTAGCATGCAGTGAAAAGCCAGGAGGACAGTAGAGGCGGCCACTATGTAGCGGAAACTGGTATAGTAATCCACGGTAGTACCGTCATTTAGAATTTCTAGTGTAGTAGGAACGGTTACGATTTGGCACCGCCGGGTACCGTGGGTATTGTGGGTATCGTGCAACTCTAGTAGAGACTGATATGGCTGAAGACCTCAGTGCCTCACCTGACCAAAGCTATAAAACAAACGTAGTTATTTTGTACATGTTCTAAAAGACCACATTACCCCTTTCTAGCTTCTCCTGGCTCTCTGAACTTATCCTTGCATGTTTTCGCAGTCTTGACATAATGAAACCTACTAGGTATGCATGCTGTTGCACTTTGTTGTAACATAGACGGTATAGTTGGACGAAGCTTCTGGGTCTGAAAAGTGATGATTGAATGCGCCTTCTCGCTTGATTTATTACCTCAGTAAACAGTTTCCTTGTTAGTTTATGGTCTCAGTCACTAGTTCCAATCTTCCTTCCACGTAGAATGATGTTCATTTTGTAAACTATGGTCCCAATTAGAATAAATTTTGCTCAGCCTGTAGGGACATAGTTTTGGGAACTGGGAGGTGGCTGCTTCAAGCCCAGCACTGACCACAGTATGCAGGATGGACTGCTAGCTGAAGAGATGCCAGTTCACTTCCTGGGCATTGCTGAGGTACCTTAGTTGAGCAAGGCACCAAACCCCTAACTTTTCCTGGGGAGTTGCCCATCACTTCAGATTTTGCATGTGCTTTTGGATGTGGTTACCTTGTGATTGACATGTCACTACCATGGAATGCCCATAGTTTCTCAGTCAGATCCAATCAGGATAGAGGCATAACAACGGGAATCCAGCTCCAGCCTCTTTCCCTGTTGCTTTGACCGATTCTGTTTTATCCATTCATCATTGTTGTAGGCATAAATGTGTAGCCATTTCTTTGATTTCACCTTCAATGTGTGCTCAGTGGTACGCAATGGAGATCCATAAGACTAGGATGTTTTCTGGCTGATAGTACAGACTGCTGATCCCTGTGTTAAACAATCTCATAAGATCTTTTGATGCATAGGGACGAGTACATTTGTTGAAATAAAGTATAAACGCATAAAATAAGCATAAACACTGTACACAGCCCCACATATCAATAGTGTTCATTTTCCTTTTCACATTTGGTATATCATAGAACTGAACTGCGCAGGCTTTGTTTGTCCTGTGAAAATCACATTTAACATTGAAATTGCTCTTGTTTGTTTATGGGGAAACAGATTGATTGTGTTTTCTAACAACACTGTCAACCTCTCATACATAAAATACATCTCTTTTACAAATACCAGTGTCTTCTGCAGTAGTGACATTTAAGTATATATGAATGAAAAGTCTAATTCCTATCTTCACCAACACACACACACAAGCCAGTGCTGCCTGACAGTGAGTGCCCATATCTTTCATCCAAATACCCTCCAATTTATTCCCCACAGTGACACCCTACAATCTTCAGGCAATAATGCCCTACAATGTCAGATCTTCAGACAATATCTCAATCATGGTCCATGTCAGGGGAAGTGAACCAATAATGTTCTCCCATTCTTTAGCAGCTGTTGTTAAAATGTCCTTGAACAACCTCAGGTTGCTTCACTGGAGCAGCTCAGAGACTGGCAGTAGAGAACTGTGGTTTTACTGGGCAGCTCCCAGCCGGCGACCAGTGTGAGGCTGCGACTCCCATGTGTGTAACCGTGCAAGTGTGAAGCAGAACATAGGTGAAAAGAGCAAATGTGATCTGTCAGCCCTTCGAGTGGGAAAAAAAAAAAAGAAAATTGAGTGAAAGGTTTTTCCCTGTGGTGGGAGCAGCTTGAAAATAGCTTGCTGGATATAAATGACAGCCCCCCTCAACATTTGCCTAAATCTATTATCCACTCTAGATCTGTTGGCAGGAGTCGGGGGGCTAGTTCATCTTCAAACAGCAATGCTAAAGGCACGGTGTAATCTTAAGGTGTTTGTTTCAGCTAGGGTCAGCCAAATTTGACCTGGAGAATAACACAGTACCACAGTGAGGAGGAAGAGTGGCAATTTTACTCCAGTCCAGACAAGAAGTAGGCTACTGGAGGCCTGAAGCCTCCTGTGCCTGGTTCAACTGGTTCAACTTCACTTTGTCTTACAGTAACTGGCTCCAGCTGGCGAGTGAAGCGTAGAGTATGCTATACAAACGACAATTTCCACAGTGAGAAAAAGAAACTTTGTCATAGTTTGTCTTGTGAAAGACAGAATAATATGTCGTCATTACAAAACTTTTATTGAGATAATCGGTGAGCTGTGGAGGTGAAAAAGCTAACAACAAGCATGCAATGCTAAATAAGTAATTTAAACTAGAAAGGGGTAGGAATAACAATGTCAGAGTCAGTGAGGCAGTGGGGATAGGACCCAAATACAGACAATGCAGACAGACTGGTATAATTCACTGATTTATTGCTGCACTGAAGTCATGAACAGACTTGCAGGCAGCCAAGCAGGTAGATGGGTGGGTTCAGGCACAGGGTGAGGGTAAAGTTCAGACTCAGGTTCTGGTGGCTTGGAAGCAAAAGTACAGAGCAACTTTGACAAATTGGCATAGCACTAGTGGAAATGAACCGGTGTATGTGCTACCGGGCTGACTGGTGGAAATGGTAAGCAGGTGAGTGAGTGGGCAGAGAAAGGTTAAGTGACTAGGACTGGAGGGAAAGGAGCTAATGTCAGGCTGGATGTGGGAGTGAGGTGACTGGGACAAAGTCAGAGGGCATCTGGTGGGCAGGAAGTGGAGGAGAGAGGGAGAAGCAGAATGTGACAAACAGATCAGTTTAATGAGTAGCAGCATCATTAGGCGTGGAGCGGGTCTGCTGTAATGCTTTTGTTGATAACTAAAATGGTTACTTTGCAGTAACAATTCTGTTAACACTTGAATGTCAGTGTTTGGATCATCTGTATTCATGACACTTCATTTCATTTAGAGCTGCATTTTGATGCAGCTGTGTTCAGCTTAGCTTGTCCTACTGTTATACATCTAGATGTACTGCAGATACATTTCTACATGATTATGGCACACATGTAAACTAGCTCAGTACCCAATTTAGTGACATGCAGTGACTCGTTATTAGGCTTTATCTACTTTACACCCAATAATTGCAACACTGTATTTGATTGTCTATTTTTGGCAGCTGTGGTTGGCAGAATTTTACCATAATAAATACAGTATAACTTTTTCTAATATTATAGTAAAAGGATGTTGATGTTGTGTTGATTTCACATTTAAAGTTGCCGTTTTATTCCTTATTTTAATGTCTGTAGATTTTGCTGAAAAAACCTGCCAAACCATGACAGTAAAAGACTGTAAAATATATATAATTCAATATTACAGTGTTTTACTGTATAATTAACAGCCTCTAATAAAATTCATTCACATATTTATCTCCCAATAGCCCGTAATCATGATCATGATCATAATCATCTCACTGACTCATCAAAAATGGCACTTTGTCACCTGACGTATTACCTGACATCACTGTAGAAATTATGCTAGATCAGTGTCATGGTTTGAAGTGTAGGGCCACTGACATTCTCCAGGGTTTGATGACTTGGGCATGTGGGAGTTTGAACAGCTCTCTGCTATGATCCTGGAAAACTTGATAAGTTATCTATTGTTCATTTTTCACAGCTAGTGCAGACAGAGCTTCTATCTGCAGTGCTACATGTGACAATAGAATAGATCAAAAATCCAAACAAAGTGAATTGAAATGAATGTCTCTGCTACTTCTTCTTCTTCCTCTTTTTTTTATAGTTAAATCAATGTAAATTCTGAACCCTTCCAAACCTTAGCCAAACATATGCATGAAGTCAGAACACAAGCAAATCCACAAAGATTTGCACACTCACTGACACTGACAATAATTATCTCAGGCACTACACAGATTTGCATAATCAAGTTGAGATGGTGAAATAAGCCTGACAGTCAGTGTAGATATTGAATGTACTGTAGTGCCTGTCAGCCTTTATTTATTATTATTTATTCCACTCTGAAGTCTTGGATGCTTCTGTTGAGCTTCATGCTCAATGTGTTCACAGTATTAACCTAGTGACACTTCGCCGGGAACAGAATAATAACACCTCTTAGCTCTTTGGAAGAAAGGTTGAATGTTAATAGTGCTTATGACTTTCATCATGCATAACTTGCATAAAGAAAGTATGCAAGTTAGGGATGATGAAGAATGACTGGTCTATACATGTTAGTGCACTAACATGCATAGACCAGTCATCCCTCGTCAAAGACAAGCCATAACGGGCTTCGTCTGCCTTCATACCTCCTCTCTTTAACTATTTTTATGTTTCTCTTTGTGTGTCTTTGCCTTGTAAGTCAAAAGAAGGCTTTTATGCCTCTTCAACAACCTTGAACAAGAAGGAAAACGGTTATTCTAGTTGAGATTGATCTTCTTTATGTCTTGGTGGAGGCTGAAGGTACGGGACTAAAGCCTTTTTTTCTCATGTTACGATCACCCACCAGAGTCCAATAAGAGCACACCCTGATGGTATTACTTCCCAGACGTGCTGTGCCTGTGCACATATTGGTTTCAACAGAAATGATTTCCCATTTCTCACTTAGGCAAGAAGGAAGGCCAGGGGATGTGTTTGAGACGCTGAGTGTAAATCTACCACATATGTTTGGATTTGTGTGCGTGATAGCACGTCAGGCTTCACTGAGACAAGCTACACTTTCATTCAGCTGATGCCCGCCTGTGAAAAGTAGGTTGTCTTTTGTGGGTTTTAGTGGCACGAACTTACAATTCCTCAGCTCAGAAAAGCCAGACCTCCCCCAGAGCAGAGCCTGACATGGAGGGAATTGGGCTGCCATTTGGTCTGTTTGTATTCCACTGAAAGATGGAGTTTAATGATTCGAGTGAAGAATTTGAACGAGAGCTGTTAGCACATGGTGACCTGTTGGCTCATCGGTGGAATGACGTAGCAGGACAGAAACTAAGAGAAGACCATTCGTATTACTCAGGCAGCTAAAGTTATTGTATGAGTAACTGTTCTTCTGTGATTATACAATTGAATTGTTCACTGGCTGCAAGTGTTTGCCGAAGTGCATTTTGTTACACTTTGAGGTGTCAGAAATATTGAAAATACATAGGCAGGATGGATGTATAATAAAATATCCTGCACAAGCCCAAAATTTTGAATTTTATTATAAAAAAATGTCATTATAAAAAAAGAATACTATGGCTGGGTGATGTTCATGTTGTGATCAGCAAGTGTGTTCAAGTCTATTTAAAACACATTTTTAAAAGGCATCAATTTGTGTACATTTGTGATGTAAAACATCTTATTACATTTGTGGAGTTACCTATAAATATTAAAAAAGGATTTTCAGATCAAGAACAGCAAACAAAAGGAAGAAAGGAAGGCTGGAGCAGACTGAATGGTTTGCAGTCTTGAATAGTACAAACAGACTAATGCTACTGTGTGAATCAGAGTCATGGACAAAGATATTAAACAACATACATATATAGTTAACCTGGTGTGCTTAAATTATGTTTTTTCTGTATTTATGATGTAATATGAATCAATATAACTGTGCAGTCATCGTTACTGCATATGCTGTAAAGGGGGAAGCTTTTTCCTCCGTCCAAACAGCTCGATCAACTTCCATTCTTGTTCTCTACATAAATGCGCTGACCATATTTTCCATTTGGAGCATGGTGTTCTAAAAATATGATACTCAAATTCAGGTCACCACTTGATCTATGACTGAAAAAGAGTCAGTCAGGTCCGTTTCTGAGGCAACGCTGATGGAGAGGCAAGAAAGTTTATACTTTACACTTAAGTGTAACCGCTGGGATTTCTAATGTGATGTTTCAAGTAAAGTATGAGTGAAAGTGCAATGAATGAAGAAGTAACTAAAATCATGATTCCACCATTCCAAGAAGTCACTTCCTGTATTATTTGAGCTGCTGTATAATATAGGTAAAATGTCCTGAGAGGATCAGTAAACCATGTTCTTTTTTTGTTATGTACAGGATAAAACTGAGCTGTATGTTTTATGATGTGTTATGTTTTTAAGACTTCCAAAGCCCAAATCTGCAGAGATAAATACAACTTTAATTACTCTGTTAATAATAAATAGATTAGCGCACAGTTGCTTATGGATTTATGAGTTCAGCTCAAGTTAAATGCAGGCGACGCTCTTGTCTTTATTAAGGATTTCGACTAATTATTGAAGATGTCTCTGGAAAAAAAAACTGCAAGCCTTTAGGGGATTATGAGCTAATCTGAAAACAAAAAAGCTTACTTTATTAAGCAACCAATGTAATTCCACCTTAATAAATCACTCACTACTGCATGAAAAAGACCAGTTTTCTATGTTTTTCCCCCTTTTTCCACTCAATCTTTTTAACTTTTATTTACTGATATAAATGTGCGACAATAAACCACTTTGTAGATCACTCTGTATAACATTTACACATTGCGGAACATAATCTATCATGTATCATCGTAATCATATCATAGGCGTCTACATACCCAGAATCAGCATTACTGTGCTGATTCTGGTCTAAGTAGGTAAAGGGTTTTTAAGTATGGAGTCAGTGTTTTAAGAGGTCAATCAATCCACTCAGCAGTGACAGATATTTCTTTAAATGGTAATTCAACCTGAGTTTTTAATACGGACGATCTGTAGAGACTGCCAAACATAAACTCCTCCCTGCTAACTGTTGTGTGAGCACTCAGCGATGTATGATGGATGGCGCCTTTAATGTGGTACAGACACTTTGAAGTGATGGAGATAGCAGCTTACTCAACAGCTCTGGACCCTCTGTTTTTCCGCTCCATCTCTCCCAGCCCGCGTCACAGCAGAATAAAAAAAAGAAGAGCGCTGCCGCAATCGCCTGAAGACATCCCAACTCCAACCTTATTGTCTGTCATGTTTGCAGCTGAATTAAAGCCACAGAGGAAGGGGGAGGATTATTGAAGTTGTTGTTGCAAGAAATCATGTGGGATTTAATGAGAGGATCTTCACTAAGATGTAACTGATGCACTGCACTGAAAAAGGCATCTTATGAGAAAGGAGACGTTCCAGACACTGGTGTTCATTGCTATATGACAGGCAGCTGTAAACCCATCAATTCGAATTCCAGCTGTGACAGAGACACTCTGACAGTGAGAATATAAGGGTCAGAACTGATTTGTGTACATGTTTTGACAGAATATTTTAATTATAGACGGCATCAAAAAAAAAGCCAAAACAGAAGTAAAACTGCCAAAGAAGAAGATGATGTTTAAGTGAAGTTTTCACAATACATACTGAACAGAAGCATAGGTACATGTGTAGTTCATAACCTACAGAATCAAAGAGATGGTTGCTGTAATATCATAAGATTCTACAAATTTATAAACACTTCAGGAGCAGTTTTCAAAAAAACACTCTAGAGACTGTTACAACAATTACATATTAGATTTCTAAAATGACTGTCCATTCATCCATCTGCTGTATAAGATATATTCACTTATCCTTTAGAGCACAGGGGTCAAACTGTTCCACAAAGGGCCGGTGTGGCTGCAGGTTTTTGTTCCAACCAACCAAGAGCACACAGTTTGACCAATCGACTCTCTGAAGACTGAGATCAGTTGATTAAATGAGTCAAGTCTGGTGTGCTGCTGCTTGGTTGGAAAGAAAACCTGCAGCCGCATCGGCCCTTTGTGGAACAGTTTGACACTCCTGCTTTAGAGGGTCATTGGGGGACTAGAGCCAATCCCAGCGGCCATTTACCAGAACACTCTGAACAGGTCGTGAGTCAATCACATTCCGACTGTGATTAATATAATTTTCAACTGTTGGTAAATGGTGAATGGAAAACAAAAGTTTTAAAGCTGGACCACCTCTCTAAGTAACCTTTAAACTCTGTATCAAGGTCACCAAACTCCCTTTTTGCCCCAGTCATGATTACTAACTTTGTCATTCAACACAGTCATGTGGCATCTTGAAAAGTCAGGTCAAGTCATACATTCTTTGGAAACCATGAATGTCTGTACAAAGTTTCAAGGCAATCCATCCAGTCCTTGGATTTCATTTTGGACCAAAGATTTGGACCGTGGTTGTCCGGCAGAGAGCGGCACTGGAAGCTTGGCTGAAACCAGAAAGCAGTTTAACACCTCGCGTTTGATTGACTCCACTCTCCTACACTCCACCCGTACTGAATAAAGCAGTCTGAGCTCTTCAAATCTCAGCTCTGACTTTTTAATATCCCATGTCCTTGTAGGGAGTTCAATGAACAGGCCTCAGCCAGCCAGTCACTTAACTGTCATCTCCGCTTGATGATGTCATGAATCACTAACTCAGCGCAGAGATGGAGATTTCAGGGGCCACACGGTCACCCATTATGGAAAACACCCCCCCAGCCTCTTTATCTGATAGATTTTGAGTGAGCCAAATTGTTCATAAATTTTGGACATGCAGTCATAAATGTCAGGAAAAGGGAGGAAAACAGACAGACAAATTTCTCCGGCGTGATGGCAGCGCTAATGATTACTACCAAGAGTGTGAGAGGAGAGTGAGGGAGAGGCTGAGGGGGAGTGAAAGGCAGACTGAGGAAAAGAGTGGAAGATTTGAAACCATAAAGAAATAGGGGGGAGGTAGTTGGGTGGATGAGGTATAAAGGTGAATAGGATCCACCGTGTTAGTCATTGATGGAGAGAAAAAGAGATTAAGAAAGATGCCGGACAGATGGAAGGAGGGAGTGTTGAGGCGAAATGGAGGCGTTGATCTTACTGCGCAGTGAGACTAAGTAAACAGAAATCACATGGGACATTCTAATGAGCTAACTCATTATGAGAGGGTTTCAGATGAGGTAACGAGCCATCTTGGTAACCGTCATGGAATCTGTCAGACAACAGTAGCTGTGGAGAACAGGTTGTGTTTCAACATTTACTGAAAAGTGCAATACATATTGACATTCTGTGAGGGGTTTGGAAGCGATCTCATGGTTGGCCTTTAAAATGATACTCAAGTCTGTCCTCAACTTGTGCTACTGTATACTCCTGAGCAGTGTTACATGCACAAAATCAAATGCACTTATTTTATATTCTAGCTAAGCTTCCATGTACGTAAGGCTTCCGGAATTTATTTGATGTTAGCTGACCTTTAATAAAAGTGAGCGTCAGTAGCAGTAGTTTGTTGCTATTGTTGAAATAAAACTGTTATGTTGTGATAAGAATACTTGGTAACACTCTCCATTACTTATATATTGCATTATGGGGGATTCATGGTTCATATTGCTTTATGACTACATTCATATACACACATAATGCTTTCTGATGCACTATATCAACTGCTATAAAGCATTATAAATGTGACTTATGAATTATAACTTCAAGAATTTTATGAATGCTCTTGACTGGTTATAAACTCGAGGTACACTCTAGTTCTATGACTATAGCTGTAGTTGTGTGGTTGCGTCTGGCTTTAGTGCACTCAGACTGGCCAAGAAAGCATCGTAGAGATGTATAGATGTGTTACATGACAGGAGCTCGAGAATACCTCCTCACCACAATACTCCACCAGCTCAACAGTCCCCTTTCACTGCAACTGCACAACCCATTAAAAAAACATAATGTCACAGCATTAGAAATCATAAGAGGCACTGCTAGTCACAGCCAGAGCGTTAGCTGCAGCCAGAACCATCGTCACAGCAACAGGAAGAGACCCTGTTTAGCTCCGCTTTGTACCTCCTTCAGGTACCCCCTGTTCTTTCTTTTATTGTTTCTAAGCTATTTAGCTATTTAGGACAGCTGCTCAAAGAAAAGGCCAGGGATAGGGCGTGTTCTGTAGCAGCGGCTCAGCCTTGAAAAAAACCTCCCAGGGGCCATTAGGGAGTGTGAGTCTGTTGATGACTTTTCTCTGGCTTTTAACTGTATTTAAACTGTATTTTGCATTTTAATATTCATTTATTTACTGTTAGAAAAACACTGTTTGCTTTTAAAAGTGCTATATAAATGAAATAAACCTAAAACGTGTCCCCAGTGGTTCATACGCATTTATAATTTTTGATCTGGGACCTACAGTACTACCATCGCTGTTTACTTACCAGTAGCAACCACAGGCATTGCCAAATCAGCCAGCAAGTTAAATGTTATTATATTTAACAATAATTAAAGAATCTCTGTGTCACATTTAATTCATTTTGAACTGTATGACTTGAATGAATGAAGGCTTGTAATGTCACTGGTCAAGCTTTATAACTGTTGTCAAGGTTTGAAGAACACATTGGACATTGAAAACAATGTAAAACTACAAAAACTCAAAAATACAAACAAATGTGACATTATAATGTGTCACTCAAGTAACAACAATCTGCCTATGGACATGATGTGATAGATGTACAGTATATTTGAGCTTATTTGGCCTTCAAGAACAGCTGAAAAGAGGCACAGCAGTAGTTTGTGTAGCAGTGGGATGTTTGACCATCAATACAGTGGCTCATTTATCCTTCAAACATTCAGCTCAGTGTAGCCTTCAGTGCTTTGTGAAGATCAGTGGAGGTGACTTGAAACACTAAAAACAGACCAGCTGAGGAGGGTATCCAGCAAAAACAAAGTAATGTTTCTCTGCTAACTCAACCTCATGTCAGCACTGCTAGGAGGAGAAAGTGAGGCTGCAGACAGAGACGAGGGAGGTGGGAGTAACAAGAGATGCAGAAACAGACAGACAGGAAGACAGAAACCTCGAGAGAGGGAGAGAGAGAAAGAGACAACCCCCTACTCGCCGGTCCGGAAGAGAACGATCACACCGAGGGAAAGAGGCAGACATACTGAAAGAGAGGCATGGAAAGAGACAGACCGTTGTGTCATCTGGGATCACTGAGCACTGTAATAGGCTTGAGTCTCATCAGTTGGGCTCAGCTCAGGTCGGCTTGGCTGCAGATTTCCTCGCTGTCTCTCTGCCAACAACAGCACATGGGAATATGATTCTCCAGCAGACCCAGAACAATCCTAGAAGGTCTCACTTAGCTGGCTTTGGGAGAAAAAGAAATAATAGGTTCAAGTTTCCCAGAGGCTTCATACTGGCATAATATTTGCCCACTGGTTCATAATGGAACTACAGTGATCTCAGAACCGGAACGCTCTTGGCAAACCCAACACAGAGTGTGAGCTGAGTCTCCTGTGCCGACATTATTCTCAGTGTAATTTACTCCAACAGTGCCCAGTCGTTGTATGTAGGGGATTCTACACACACATACACAGACTGAAATTCTAATCATTTGATTTGAATTTCTCTGTTCAGTTTGGTTCAAACAGTTTATGTCCATGTGTCTAATACAACAAAGTGGATGGTGTGCTGAAGGTGCCCATCAGGGAAAACTTATGTAGCTGTTTCCAAAATTTCATTCAGTGCAGCTTAAGGCCAGTGGAGTCACAGACACATTTACTTAAATTACAGCTCAGCACTCTTACAACTGAAACCTGAGGAGTTTCCACTTGTAATAAAAGCAAAAGCTTACATAATATGTACTATTAAATAAAAGTACTTTACAGACGCATATTTGGTCTTAAGTGGTAAAATTTCAATGAAATTACCTCAAAGTACCATTTTCTTGTTCATATTCACCCTGTTTTAACCAGAAACACCAGCAGGACAGCAAACTGCTGTCAGAATGTTTTCAAAGGTTAGAAAGACGACACAAATAAGAAGTTGAACAGTATTAAGCAATAAAACACACCCTCACTCCATTCAGGATTTTTTGTTGCTACAGCCTCACTTGCTCTGGTATGACCAGTAGCTAATGTTACCTGATTTTACACATATACACACTATATGGTGCTGTAACTGACATTACTTAGTCTGTTAGCTGACTTTACTAGTAAAATTAAACATGTGTGAAGGTTCTCACACTCCAAGGTTCAGCTAAATTTCATCAATGTAAAGACTGACATAATAATATAATGATATTAAATAGAGTTGGTCCCTCAATATATCTAATAAAAAATGGATACCAACAAGTCTCCTCTTTACAGAGCACTTCATGTCGGTCCTACTCAGTTTTGGGAAAGAACCTAGCGTTTTATTCATATGCAGTATAAATATGTGAATTTGAATATTTCTGCATACTAAACAGTATTGAATGTCATGTCAATGACTGTAAAGCTGACTCTTGGGGATTCAGTGTGCCTAGTTGTATTCATGTGTGATGATGTTAGGCAGCCTTTTCATTGAGCTCCCTGTATAAAATGACTTGTGACCTTTGGGGAGAATCACAGCCTCATTGATCTGTACAACCAGAAACTAGACGCCGTGGGTATTCAGAGGATGAATGGCTTTCCTTTGTGTATCAGAGGTTTCTGAGTTATTTACAGAAGAGAAGGACTCATCCTTCAGTTACACTACAGTAATCTACAAATGCAGATGTCAAAGGTTTTTGACACCCAATCGCATCTGTCCAAGGTGGTCCTCAAGGTCTTGGTCAAAGCATTACATTTTGCACTAGCTCAGTATCAACCCAAAAATTGTTGCAAGGACTTATACTGTCTAAACTTTCAATTCTTTATTAGTGGAGTGGAAGAGGACTTATTATCACATCTCAGAGTTGATAATTATGAGCTCCTGGTGCGACACGTGGGGATGAACATGTTCACAAAATGTCTGGTTAAAGTGTTAAAAAGCACTCCATCATCACGGGAGTGAAATGACCAGGGTTATCCCTACTACAAATCTATAACAGGAAGTAGGCGTTTGAAAGGTATGGACATTTGTCCAGGTGAGTGCTCTTTTAGCACAGTTTTGACAGCAGTGTATTGAATTTATGTCCATGTTTACTGAGGTAACAAATAAGACTGATTCACATGCTTTAATGGCTTTGGCTGACATGTTGCGAGCGACAGAGATGTGATTTTAGGTGTATGTGAAGATTTAGATTTCTTCACCTTCTATGTTGTTTGGTTGTGACACTAAGTTGCTGTGACAGCTGCAGCATCACCTGTGAATGACATCCATAGCAGTTTCTTTGAGCATTTGCATTTTAGAAGAGAGCGCCACAGACGGAAGAAGATCTCCCCATGCTTTTATTGCCCTGTTCAGCTTGTGATTATGGATTGTCTCCTTAACTTGTTT
Source organism: Nibea coibor (assembly GCA_023373845.1). Lineage (NCBI taxonomy): Eukaryota > Metazoa > Chordata > Actinopteri > Sciaenidae > Nibea > Nibea coibor. The sequence goes on along the minus strand of CM041725.1, from coordinate 20,299,637 downwards.
AGCTTTTAAGGAAAGAATTACAACATAAATGAAAACGCCCATCTGTATGTGACACTGTGCTGTCGGTCGGCTACTCTGAGCTTCTAATAATGAGGTGAATGAGTCTAACTGCAGATTGAAGCACAGGTGTTTACTCCATAATGGCAATTCATTAAAATATAACAGCTTTTTTTTGTATTTTAATGGCACATGAAACTCCCCCCAGCTTCTCTCTCATTATCTATGCCACTAGACGTAAAATAGACTGTGGTAAATAGGTTTTTGCAGTGCTCCAAAAGGTTGTTAACATATAAATTACTTGAGTCTAATTTTGTTCTCTTTTCTCTTTCTCCACTTCTGCCCTCCCTATCTCTGCTGTTCTCCCTGCAGATGAATTCAAAGCCTTCCTGAAGCGCTTGCCCACTGACCGGTTCTTGAACGTGTCTATGATCGCCAAGTTCTGGTCAGCCGACTTGTCTCTCCAGAAGCGCTACGCCCAGCTGGAGTCCAGCGCTGTCCTGGTTTTAGGCAAAGCCCAGAAGATCGTGAGGAAACTGTTCACCCTGAGCAAACGTTGTCCCAAACAACCTCGCATCAGTCTCCCCCGAGAAAGGTAACCCACTGGGATACACCGGCAGGAAACAAACTAAATGAGGAAGGCATAATTTGTCATTACCGGGGGTTTTGGCGGCTATGCTGATTCATTACAGCTGTAGGCTCTCTAACAGCCCGCCTCAAGCAGGGCACACTGGGAAAACCCAGAGCTATCTGTCTGGAAAGAAGTCAGCTTTGAAATTTTAGCAAAACCCCAAAAGTTATACACACAGGAGGGTGGGAAACATGCCAGTGGGGCACACAGTTACTCGTTTTAAGCAGATCTCTTTTGAAAAACATGTTTGTAGATTATGCTCTTAGCTCTTCTGTCATCAGATATGACAGTGGTGGATATGTGTAACTGCTTAAGAGCAGGGGCCACACTATGTAGATGGGTGGATAATGGATAGACAATCTAAAAATACAAAATACTGTAATGACTCAAGCAGTTACTGAAAGCAGATCTAATGTGCAGTGCAGAATGAAGCTTGTTATTTTTACCTCATGAAGCCTGGTAACCTTTCACTACTTGACAGAAGTCAAGACACTGATAAGCTAGGAGCTGTCTCAAAAGTGCATGCTAGTGGCTTATGGGAGGTTTTCAAATCAGTAGCTTGTTTTTATTCACACATTGGATCTTTTTTTTTTTTTTCATCTGGGCCTACTCCCTTCATATACATACACAATCTCCAGTTTTTAAGGAGAATCGTGACTTTGTGAAGTGGTTTGCACTGTTGCCTCACAGCAACAAGGTTCCTGGTTTCGAATCCCCTAGCCAGCTGGGTCATAGAGTTTGCATGTTCTCTCCGTGTTCACGTAGGGTCTCTGTGGGTACTCTGGCCCACAGTCCAAAGACATGCACATAGCAATGGGGTTAATTGATGTTTCTCAGTTGCCCGTAGGTGTGAATGTGAGCATGAATGTTCAGTTGTTAAGTCCTAATGGAACATGGATAAATGGCTTTTTTGGTCTCAGCTTTTTTTTCTTTCCTTTTGAAAGTGGGTTCAAGCAAGAAACACATTTTATTTTATGATTTATTCAAGTAAATAAAAAAAAAAGATACAATTCCTAACAACTGCTAGTGGTACTAATAGTGTGATTGCTGCACTGCAATCTTCTCACATCACCGTTGCAACAACATTTGAAAGGCCCTGTCTAGAGTTTAGTAAAGCTGATGTTTTTTAACCTGTAAGATTGTCCTTGGCAACTTTGCTACATTCAGAGAACTGAGAATTGACCTTGGTGACCGTGGTGTCATCACATCCAACAGAACTGATTACCAGAAAAAAAGAAGCTGAAATTGCCACTCAGCGACTCTTAAATCAGACAGCGTTTGGCTCAACTGTCCTTCATGTCCGACATGTGGCAAGCTTAAATGATCACTTGACTATCTTTGCCACAAGATGACATTTCCACTTAAGATTCAATGTCAGTCTGTGTGTGTGTGTGTTTTATGAATTAATTATGCCCTGTGGTGTTTTTATCAGCTGCTGTGATAATAGAGAGGCGGAGGTGACATGCAACAGTGCCCCTCATCTACACTTAAACCAGGAACGCTGCCCTCACATACACCCCAGACACCTTAGCTCCTTTTATCCTGAATTTCTTGGACCTTCAGGTGGAGTGGAGGCACATGGAAGTGAATGCCAGCGTTATATGAATGCTTTGTCTGCAGCAGAAGCAGAAACCGACAATGAAATGTCAAAGTGTATCAGAACAATCTGTTTCCTTCAGCCTTTATTGTGCCCACACTCCCTCCTTTTAACTTGAGGTCTGTGATGGGTTTCCAACAGATGAATCTAACTTTAAAATGGGAGGCTGTTGTTCCTTTCCAATTTCCAGCGAGTGGAAATTGGAAAGTACAGTGAGTGTCAGTTTTTTGTTGGCAGTTGTACATGAAGTAACCCAAACCCAACCCATGATCTTTCCTTAAACCTAGCCAAACCTTAAGCATCGTGTTGTCACATGATAAAACAGATTTATTTGTTTCATATCATTGTTCATTTAGTGAACGGTTTAGGTGTCGTCCTGCTAATGCGTGCATCAAAACAGAATACACTCCTATATGTCATTTTATATGTCAATAGCTCAGTGCATAGGGACTTTGCTCCACCATCTCTTGACATTTGCATGTCTATGAAGCCTTTGGGTGTGTGGTTGTATTTCGGGCCTATATGTAAAACTTGAGTGAACATTGAGGGATCGATAAAGTTCTTCTCCTTTAGAGGCCATGGATGAACCTCTAAACCTCTAAATGAACCTCTTAGTCCTCTAAACAGAATGAGTCATTTGTCATTCTGTTTAGAGGACTTGCTGAAGGCACAATACTTCCTACACTGGCACTGAATGTTGGCTTTGGTTGGAAGTCGTGATGTGCAGAATTGTCCAATATTGATGTAATTCCTCAGGACGCTGGGCTGCAAAACACCAACCACTGAGCAGCACTCAGCAGGAGCACACACAGCCGAACGGACAAAGAAAAGAGCAAACACTGTGCTTGAAAGCACCGTCTACTAATAACCTGACAGACTAACTGACTCCCTGAGTGTATTCTAAACCTGTGGTTGACTTCTCAGCTAAATACCCTCACGAGCTTCACTCAGCTGTCGTGACGTGGCAGTTTAGTTGCCGTGCAGATGTGGAGAAAAAATAAAAATAAAAAAAAAACAAAGACAGGCTTGTGAAAAGCAGGTGTTAAGAGATGGAGGGAAGCTGAGTAGGAGAGGTGTGAACAAAAATGCAGGAGGAATGATGAGACAGAGGAAGGAATGTAGGAGACAGGAGAGAGACGTGATGACGGGATGAAGGCTAAGAGAGAAGGAAAGGGAAAGGGAAAGTGTGTGAGAGACGATAGGTCTAGTTAGGGGCCCCTTGTGGGGTAAGATACATAGTATCGTGGCATGTTGTAATCAAGTCCTCTCCTGCTCTGACAGCTCGGCACTTGTTTACAGAGGACTTTCATTTCCCTGACAGTCCTTTCCTCTCCCCATTGCTCCATCCCCTCTTTCTCTTTCAGTCTGTCTCCCTTTCTGTCTTTGCTTCTCTCCCTCAGTCACCCCTGTGTCGCCTCCCTCTCTGCCTCACCCCTGTCACTCAGAGTCTTAACCCAGATCGTGCCAGTAACAACAAGTTATCAAGGACTGCTCAGCTGCAGAAGCTCTCTATTTTCTTCTGCACAAATCCATTTGTTTTATCATCATTCATATTTGTCTATTTACACAGGCCTGAGGGGGAAGGAATAGCTCGAGCATTTGGGCAATGTTGTGTGTGATTTCTTGAACTCAGCCGGGGGATAGAACCTCTACAGAGCCAATTTTCAATCCAGACTTGTTGCTGCTGTTACCAAAGTGGATGGTAATTTATGTATGTCTGCCTTTTCATCTCCACTGTCGTACCAAACAGCCACCCCTGAAAAAAGGTGTTGTCATAGATAAATAAAAATGTATTTAAATAATATGACGTAGGGTGTGGATTTGATTCAGTTCATCTCTGGAAAATTATGATTTATATGATGTAAACATCAGTGTAATCTAGGGACATAGTTGTTTTGCATATAAATGCCACTTTATCACCTGCTACTGATAATATTCGAGGAGGTAATGATAAATTCATTAGGAACAAAAGACATGGAAGATTAAATAGCAAAAAACTGAAACAGCAAACAGCAAAGTGAAATACAATTCACATTGTTGAATACTATAAAACCATTTTCATGTATGCATTTACTGCATCATAATTAAATGAAAGAAACAAGAGGACGAGGAGGTGTAGGGGAGCGGTGACACAGCATTTTCACTGAAATGTGACTTTCTTATCTGAAGCTGCTTCCTCCTCCTCTTTTGATTGTGTTAACAAAAAAAAAAAAAAAAGAAACTCTCGCCTTTAATCTCAAATAATATGTGTTTTGGGTTTTCCTTTCTTTCTTTCTTTTGTGACATTCAAGTCCAGTTGCAGAAAATAGCCTCAGCCTCACAGTCTAAGTGTGACATTTACAAAAGTCCTCTCGCTTCTCATGCCTACTAGGCTTTTCCATGTTACTTTCTATATTAACTAACTGCCAGCCATTCAAATGGAAGAATTACACCCTTGAACAGTATTACACACTCACTTAAGTGCAAGTCCAAAGTGACAATGTTTGAGTTCTTATGAGAAGTACAGGTGGAGAGAGACTTAATGTTTTTGAAAAGATAATGAAGATTTAATTGCTTTCCTCCCACTCAATACCAGCGCATCCTTCTGGATTAAAGGGAGCATGGCTACCACTTAAAAGTTGTAAAACGTAATTGTTTGATAGATTTAGGGGTCTTTAGTCTTATTAAAACTTTCAGGCACTGCTTACTTTACTTCACAGAGGATTGAAGGAACCTTCATGTCTGTCATAATAGAGCCGGGAGGTGATTAGTCTGGTGTTGTAACTATTCCTTAATAAACTGACTAACCATTGTTGCTCAACGCAGCTGGTCACAACATACGTCAAAAATAGAACAGCAGTATCCTCTGAATAGATCCAAGAGCCGCTTCTGAAATCAGCTGGAATCACAATCACCACCACTATATTAGAGCCATTAAAACATCTTTTCCTAACATGCTACCAATGTTTGACCAAAAAGTCTGAAAAAAACCTTTTCTTACTATCTGAAGCTTATGATGGGCTTCAGCAGCCTGTCTTCATCAAATCAAGTGGATATTCTGTGATGTTACAGTCTTCTCATTCTCTCTGCTGAGTTCTGGTGGAGAGAACAAAAACGATCAGATTTTACATTTAAAAGACTTTGGAGGATTGATTTGATTAAGTCAGATTGGTGAAGTGTCATATTAAGTTCAGATAGACTTTGTAAGATTTGGACTGTGGAAATGATCCTCCATCACTTCCACCTTCGTGAAAGGATCTCACCACAGCCAGTATGAGGAGGGAGAATCATCACAGCAAGCAAAAAATGGTTTCCATGTGCATACTGACTATTGTCCTTAACCTTCAAACTATAGATTTCTGTTTTTTTTTTATGTTACGAATTTGTGTATAGATTAAACAAACAAGACACAGTGGGTGAATCAGCGGTTAGCAAGTAGTTAGGCTAAAGTTATCAGTCAAACTTTGAAACTCGAAATTGTGGACATCACTGGGAGTTGAAGCTGAGTGTCCAGTGGACATCAGAGGTAAACCCAGCAATTATATTCCGTATAAAACATGATCCAGTTTCACTAAAATCGCTGAATAAAGTTATAAAATTGTGCTTTTGTACAGAAATCAGCCAGATCTGGAAACCGATTCAGCGTGTAGCAGCCCTTAGAATCAGTTATAGGCTGCACCAAACAGGAATCATTCTGCTCTGGCAACGTCATAAGCGAGAAAGAGTGCCCTCAAGTGCAAGATGAGTCATCAACAAGGATTATTGTTTACCAGGAAGTGACAAATTCTAAAATATCATGAAACATAGCTAAAAATACCTCTTTTTTCCAGTCTTTTGCTGGAGTATATGTGACATATAACACAGACATATGTGGAAAACACTTCATCAATGTTGACTTCAAGGGGACTTTAATTAACAGGAACAACTACAACAGTCACCTGAACACAACATGAAAAAAAACAGAGCACACCTCTGACCACTTCTAACTGCAGCGATGTGTAAGAGGGGCTGAGGCTTCTCAACCTGCTGAAATGACTCATCAGGCATTAAGTTACCTCCTCTGTGTTGGAATGTGCTGTACTCTTATTGTTTTTCTCTTCACCTCTGCAGGCCTGTTGGTTTTTGGCTGAACAGAGCCCAGTCTCTGCTCTACTGCAATGAACATGGAGTGCTGGGCTCCTTCTCTGAGGAGGTGAAGACCTGTATCTGCCCTTCGGAGCAGCCCACCTGCCAGGGAGTCATTCCGTGCATTGTGGGCACCTCGTCCACCTCCTGCTCGTCCTGTGCCACTGACAACGCAACCCGCTGTGGATCCTGTCACCACGGCAACCTCCTACATCTTGGTTCCTGCCGGCCAAGCATCGCTGCATCTCTGGACCACTATCTGAACTTGGACCTGGACATGCCTGATACTGAGGTTCTCAGAAATTCTTCTATGTGTCCCTTTAGTTCTCAAACATCTGTGGACCAATTAGTACAGTATCTCTGAAAAGACACGTTTCTTTGTGCCTAGACACAAACCTACAGCTAATAATGGTAATGAAAATGAAAAACTAGATGTTTGTGTTGTAGATCTACACAAATGCTGCAGTGCTACAAAAAAAATCTACAATCTCTGACAGAAACAAAAATGAAAGTCTCATACTCAGAACATAGTAAACATGCAAAGCTTTTAATAGAAGCTAATATAAGGAGTAGTATATCCAAATCTATGTGGAATTTTCAAATTCAGGTCTGGTTCAGAGTACATTTCACTTTGTCTACAACTGTCTACATCTGATTTTGTGTGTTTTTATAATTGATTCCCATTGATAGAATTACATTTTTGGCTTTCAAAACAGGTATATTTTAGGTGTTTTTCTATAACATTACACACAAGTCAGTTTAGTTTTCATGACAAGTCTGAGAAATCATCGCGAAATCTTAGGTGGGTTGTGGAGACCAAAAACAGACATGCCTGTGCTAGAAACTGAAATGCCTACATAGGTATACACATTTTGAGGACAGGTGTGTAAGTGATTTGTCTTTTGCTATCGGTATTGGAAAGGTGATTGTGATCTCACAGTTTATGAACTCCTCTTTAGGTGAAGTACCTGCTTCAGAGACTGGACAGCAGAATAGAGGTCCACGCCATCTACATCAGCAACGATGTCCGTCTGGGAAGTTGGTTCAATCCTGCCTGGAGGAAGAGAATGTTGCTGACGCTCAAGAGCAACAAAAACAAGTCCAATCTCATCCACATGCTGATGGGCATTTCTTTCCAGATATGCTTGACTAAGAATTCAACACTAGAGCCAGTGCCTGCGATTTATGTGAATCCTTTTGGAGGAAGTCACTCCGAGAGCTGGTTCATGCCAGTGAATCAGCCTGACTTCCCTGACTGGGAGAGAACTCGACTAGACACTGGCGCCACAGCACAGTGTTACAACTGGACACTGTCTCTGGGCAACAAATGGAAGTCCTTCTTTGAAACAGTGCACATCTACCTGCGAAGTCGTATAGTCACAGATGATCCAACAGTGAATGAAACTCTCTTCTATGAACCGTTGGACTTGGATGACCAGACGTCCAACCTGGGGTACATGAAGATCAACACACTCAAAGTGTTTGGATACAGCATGCACTTTGACCCTGAGGGCATCAAGGATCTGATTCTCCAGCTGGACTACCCCTACACGCAGGGCACACAGGACGCTGCCTTCCTGATGTTGTTGGAGATGAGAGACCGAATTAACCGGCTATCTCCACCAGCACCGCAGCCACTTGACCTGTTTTCTTGTCTGCTGCGTCATCGGCTCAAGTTGTCGGCTGGAGAGGTGGCGCGCATCAAGGACTCTCTGCAGATGTTTAACTCCAAGCTTCCCAATGCTTCTCCTGAACCTGAGATGGCCCAGCTGTGCAGCTAGCTAGCTTAGTCAGGTTAAGTGAAGCTACTGCTTCAGGGACAACCCTAGACTGAGCAAGGGAAGTCCTACAAAGTTGGCCTTTTGGACCCAATTCATCTGGATTAATGGAACATCCACCTCTGAAGGCTCTCTGCTGGACTTTTCTTATGGTCACTTCTTATGGCTATTTCTGGTGTCACCTTTTTATCATAAATTTCAACTGGAGCCCTTTGACGAACAGTGGAGTCATGTTGTGGACTTTTGGAAGAACAGATAATACATACTGGACTAGCCTGGAGGCTTACTTTTGCTATTACTGCCCTGCTTTTGGCAAACTGTATGACTGGCTGAAGATAAGAGACTCTCTTAAACCGACAGGTTTTATGATTTGGAACCTCAGAGAGCCAATGTCATTAAGCATACCTAAGACCTCTGCCTTGCAAAGATAGAGGCGATTTTGATATGTAAAGAGGAACTCTTAAGGGGTCTTCAAAAATGAGTTAACGGAAGAGGATTTCCCCTTTTCTAACCCTATTTTCTTTGGCTACAGAACAATCTCGTGGGAAGGGAAAATGGGATAATATTATATATGTGGTGAATGAGTTGTTATGTTATGCTTAACAGTTTAAAATTTGATATTCCTGAACCCTGTTACTGTCTTTGAATATTTCTTTTTAATCCCTGCCTACCATTTTATCTGGCATTTGAAAACTTGTAAGTATCTATGCCTAACATCCGAGTGAGAAGCCTGTTAGTGATGTTCTGTCCTTGGTGGTGTGTCTATACCAAAAGAAGGTGAACACATCGGCAAACTGAATGGCAAAATATCTTAAATGTTGAGTTTTTTGTTTTGTTTTTTTTTTTTGAGCTGAAAATCATAAAGAAATCTTCTGATGTGGTAACAAAAAGGTCTGCGGATACAGCGCTGTAAATAACGCTCCATCTAACCCCAGGTGTGGACAAGTGCACATTGCTTTTTAGATAACCGAGTGCAAAGACCAAAAAAATGTTTATAACAAAACAAACTCATGCCTTATATGGAGAGTCAATGTTAAGATAAGAAGCACATTTAGTTTCTGTGTTTGATTTCCCAGCGAAGGCTGTTATTGCTTTTTATATTTCAATATTTCTACCAAGACAGAACAACAGACACATTCTCCAGTGGTAATGTAGCTTTTCCATGTAAATGCCAGTCACACTTTCTGCAGTTACTTGTTTTGATTTGGTGTTGTGAAACTTTGAGTCACTATTCACAGTGCACACCAGTACTTGCATAATGTAATTGTTCAGCAAAATCCTTCTATCTCCACTTATACAAACTCTCACTCTTTTTGATTTTAGTATGATTTTTAAAATGATATCAGTGGTTTGGTTTACTCTCAGGTCAAAGAAATAGATTTTGTTTGTTTTTTTCGCGTGTGGGTCCAATGTCAACTCCCAGTTACCACGGTGACTGGAGTTACAAGATTTCTGCGCAGCAGTGATGGTATTCTTGAGAACTGCAAACGTACCAGGATGATACTTGATTTGATTCTACCTTTACTTCACTAATTTCTCACTGAAAGTCAGTAAACCTTGTATGTCATTTTCAGCAGTTCTTCTGTGCTCAGCTTGCTTAAGTAAAAACAAAGTGGTTTATCTATTTGGGATCGTTTTCCTTGTTTTTCACTGATATAACGTGTACTATGAAATAACATATTGATATATATTACAGAACAGGTTGTCTTTGGTGTGAACAAATCCAATTTTTTATTTTAGTTTTGTGAGAAATCCAGACATTGGGTCAGATTTACTGAGATAATGGTTAGAGTGGACTGATGTTCCACTAGAATATTGAGGAAAATGCAGCCAAGTGTTGATCGTAAAAGTCTAATCAGTGTCTAGTATGTTGTGACTTTGCAGTTTATTGAACGTCAAGGCCAAATACCAAACAGCAACCACCACGGCACTGAAATGAAACCAGTGCTTAAATGTAAAAATTACAGTTCCTCAAACGTCCACTCAAGGCCGGCTCCAGTAGTGAGTCTCCATAAGTCCCCATGTTAAAATGTCCAACTTCACACCAGTAATAAACATGTTTACAGCCTGGTATATTATCGCTATAGATAATTTCCCTGCTCATGACAACTGTACTGAGGGTGAATTTTTATAGAATTCACCTGTTCAAATTATATTAAGGCGATAAGGTTTGTCTCAATAAGAGCCTGGTTCTTTGATTGACAAATGGGTGCCATCGCAGATGATTTGTTTGTCTAAGCAGTCTAAGCCAAACATGAGTTGAATGAATACAAACCCCCCAAAATTGGCCACTGGTGTCACTGATTACATCTCTAATATCACATGCATCATTTACAATACAATTGAGGGCAATGATTATTTTCTATAATGTGTCATGTTACAACCAAGCATCCTTACTTTAGTTGTAAATGTGTGGAAAGAAGTGCAAATTTACTTTGTGCAAGAATACTTCATTTCAATAAAATTCTTTTCTCAAAGTTCCGACTACAAACTTAATGACAAAAAGCAACATTTAGGCAAATTGACAGTGTGGCCCCGACTTTTCTTTTGCTTTGTAGGCTGTAGTTTGAATGTTTTGATGTCTTGTCTGTTGAAGTGCATTGTGTTTTACAGACCGCAAAGTTGAATTGACACCTTTCTTAGTTTGAACAAATACTGAACATCATGACATTAATTCATGTCTGAATTATGCAGCATGGTGTGCCCAATAAACTGGCAGCTATCAGCAACATTAAGACAATATGAAGTAGCTACATGGACATCCATTTTCAGGATCAGCTCAAATTATTTTCATGCACTAGCCTCACTCTTCATAATGCTTTTAAACTTGCTCCTGGCTTTGGGAAACCACATTTTTATGCTCACTGGAGTTTACTGGCACAAATGTCTCTAGTTTGAAGAGCATTGAGCTGGCACAGTTTTGTTCTTTGGACTTGGTCTTGACTCACTCTCAAGCCTGGTCAGATTTTGTTTGAACTGAAACTCAACCACCATTTACTGTAGATCTTCTTGATCTTGACTCAGATTTTGACACGTCTCAAATGTTACTGGTTTGCTCACTCAGTCATTGAGTTTTCTGTAACAATTACATTTAATTCACATCTTTCCTTACTGCAAACTTCCTTGTTCTGCTTGAAGATCTGCTTTCTTTGCCAGCTGACCTCAGTAATTCTAACAGGAGAAGTAATAAACCACTAATCACTTGCATCACTCCTCCCTTAAATAAATTTGCAATCAGGCAAAAGGTGCAAACACTTGCTAAACTGTCTTTCAAACTATGACTCCAGCCTGGTGCGCTTGTTTGTATCGTGCATACACAACGTGTCTGGAGCAGAACACGACGCATCTTTGTAAAGCTGGCCCTCAGTCGGTTGCCATTAAGCGGAAGCATAAACTTCCAATTACCCTCGGCCCCTCATAATAAGATGAATGTCCTCTAATATATGGAGTGCAGTGTTTTTTGTAAGATGAAAAGCCAATTTCCCGGGTTGTCAGGGAGCAAACAAGAAGCAAACGCACACTGTCACATTACATCAGACTGCTGGTTTATCTGCTGGAGAAAGCAAGAGAGGAAACGGAGAGAGAGAGACAGGAAGAGTGACAGAGACAGGGAGGCGGGTCCCACACCGGCCAACTAGACCAGCCGGTGGATATTTTTTATATATATATTTCCTAGCCCATAATGAGGTGGGGATGGAGTCACTCTGCATCGGGTTAATAAACAGTTATTCATCTTCAGCATGGCACACAGGAAACAGGAGTGGGTTTGCCCTTGGGCTAATCTTCAGGCCCGTGGTAGACAGCCAATCCATCAGAGCACTATTTAGACTGCGTACTACAAACTTTCCGGACCTCCCAAAGAAGCAAGGGGAAAAGAGAGAGAAAATGGGAGTGATTGAAGAGGGAATAGATGACATAGAGGGAGAGATGGAGGGAAGATAAGGCTGAGAGAAAGTGAGAGGGAAGGAAAAGGTGAGAAGGGGTTGGGCTGCTGGTCCTGCAGTGATTTATGATGTTTAGAAAGTCAGACTGTTTGAATTAATGAGGTAGAATTTGTGAAATCGACTGGCATGTGTGTGTGTGTGCTCGTGTACCTGCAGGTTATTTGACATAGTCATCAATAACAGTGTAGATTTGGGGCTTTGAAATTACTTTCAAATTACATTATTACAAATGTATCCGGAGAAATGATTCATGTTCGGAGACAGTGTGGGAGGGACATTGTAGATGCAAAGTTAGAGCCTGTTTGACCTTGAGAGATGCCGCCCGAGTTGTTCTCATAAGGAGGTTGATTAGAACCGTATCAACAACTGCATCGTGGCTGACAAATCTGAAATTCAGGTCTTACGTGGCTCGTCAGTTTCACACGACAGCTTGCAGAAAAATACAAAAAATATAATTGATTCCTCATATTGCTTTCCAAGACTCACTTGGCAAGCTCATTCATTACCTCTGACCGAGAATAGACAAGGTCACATTACAAATGCACCAGTGTTGCAGCTGATTTTCCTTTGTCAGCATTTTGAAGACAAACTGCAGTGAAAATATGCTTGTTAGCTCTGACAGTATCTCCTAACAGCCTGTCTTGATTTAACAAAACCTGGCCATATAAATCATATCAACACTGTTATTTTTTTTCCCCATAAAATGGCATACGTATACAACCTACAGCAAGTTACAAACTCATACGTTCATTCTGTCAGCAAAAACTATAAATACATTTTCCACAATAAAAATAATGACAAAATAAAAAGTAAGCTTTCAAAACAAAAGTGTGAAGAATTGCAGCACCTCAGCCGCCCGAAACTCTCTCAATGTTCAAGGCTTGAATCAGCCTCGCTGAAGAGTCATTTCCTGTATCTGTGTCCTCGAGGAGACCAGCAGCAGGCTATGGTTGTGTTGACTCTAATGGAAGACGTGAACGTAAACACGGATTATGAGCGTTTCTTCTGATCCAGTGAGTCACTGAAGGAAATAACTGACAAAGTGGGAGAACATGAACTTTGTTTATGACGTGTCTCTGTCTCAGCAGCAACACACTCTCACAAGAACTTGCAGATAATGTTAATTGTTGGTGTGGATTCACAAAAGATGACCTGCAACAACTAGACTCTGGGTACAGTATGATCTGTTTTCATCATCCCTAAACAAGCTATGGAGATTCCAGTGCCCTCAGGCCCCCTTTTTTGTGTCTAAGTTATTGAAGATTGTGCCTTCTATTATAAAAGGAATGTTTTGATTTAACTGCTTGACCTGCTAATATTAGCTATAACATTAGTTCTTGGAATGGCATATTTATCTATCTTAGATACATTTATCTAAATTAAATTAAATTATTAAATTAAATACTAAATTCATGCATGGCCCCACTGAAATTTAAGAAGTGACAACACAGCTGGGACAAACATTAGCAACATCTGTAGCTTAATGTAATGTCAGCATTTGTCTGTCTGTTTTGGTTCTCTGTAGGATCGAGTGCAGGATTATAAACAGCTTAAATAAAGTGATAAGATTTAATATTCTGTTGCAAATTGACAGATGTCGCTGTTGTCACGGTGATGAGGCCTGATCTTTAACAATGTCAGTTGGACTAAGATGACTGACAGTAAACTATTAGCTGCTTTGTCTTAATCTAAAACATTATAATAACATTATAATAGAATGGATTTGATTCAGACATACATATATATTTCAATGGTATCCAGCTATGTATGGTGTGTTGTTTATTCATATTATTGCAGAAGGCAGCTATTGGTTGCTGTGCTATCTGAAAAATGGGTGTTAGCATTTGAAGGTTTGGTTGCAGGCGGCCATGATGTGTGTATGGCACACAGAAACATTCAGTGAAGCTTCTTCTTCTTTTTTGTTTATCCCCTGTGAGCTAACTATAGTCATTCGCTTGCTGACAACACATGACTGAGCAGCAGTGCCAGACATCCAGGTTCTTTTTTCTATCCAAAGACAATGTTCCAATGTGATCATTTGAGATGAAGAAAGAGGGACGGTGTTCATTTATGTTTAAACCAGACCGGAAATCAACATCTGTCATATTCTTCATCTAAAAATGAAGCTGTGGTGGATTTCTGAAAGTGGCAATTTTCCTATTTTTTTTTTTTATCTCCCCACTGATTATGTCTCAGTAATGTACTCTGCTGTAAGACGTGTGGATCTTTGTAAGTCTTTGCATTAGGCTCATGAAAATCTACACCAATCCAACACCTGTGGTTATTTTTTTTTTGTCTGTTTATTTTACAGTTGCCAGCAGTAACCCTGAAGTACATACATGCTGTCACAAACCTCTTTGGTCACAGTGTTTGGTTGGGTAGTTTATATTGGAGAGCATGGATCATGTCACAGCGTCCTGACAAACAGTGGCTATCAGAAAATGTAAATGAATCTGTTATGTTGATTTCAATATAAACATTCATAGTGGAGGTGCTAGATTTTTTCTTGAGTGTTAAAGAAAGTGAAACACTCAAGAAAGAAAGAAAAGAAAGAAGAAAGAAGAAAAGCAAAATCTGCATTTCTTAGATAGAATGGAAATGATTTTTTTAGGTGAAATAATCATCCTAAAAAAGCCTGAAATGAAAGCATTACCGCGTCTCTTTCTGTTTCACAGTTTGCCATCCAGCCTGAAAACTCTCGCTGGACGGCACTACTTTTGTCAGCGAGGCTTGAAGAGTGCACACAGAGGAAATTCTTCTTTTCTAAGCTCAATCAGAAAAAAAGGTGGTTGTTTCTTTGTATGAAGACCACATACAGATGAAATGTGGGCTACGGTTTGTAGTCACACAAGAAGTTCTCTCAGTCACGATACTGCATGATGTACTGCAGATTTCCATGAATTTCTTTGTGGTTTACCTTGTTAACAGTGTAGATAGTAAAGTGGTGTCATGTATTAGTCAACATAGAGATAAAGGGTGGTATCTAATGTTTGACTGTGTTCTGTAGAGGACACCAGCCTCAAACGGGAGATCAGAGTGCTTACAGGTCTTTAGTAGACTGCGGGAGCTTTTACTGCAAATCAAGCAAAGTCAAAGAATTACAGACGGTGCCTTGAAGAGTGTAATTGATTCACCATCTTATCTGTTAGGATTAACTTCAGATTTAATTAAATCAATGCACAGAGGGTTGAGAGCTGCAATGCAACAGGGCCAAGTTAGGACAGAAAAGAAGAGGATCAGTACAGCAAGGCTAGGGAGGATCTTTGACTTATTATTTTCAGTTCTCACGAAGTAAGCAGTTTTATGTCCATAACCTGTTGATCTTAAAGGCCCCCACCTTGCTATAGGCAACTGTAAAAGCTAAGTTTTATTGGCTATTTAGTATTAAAGTGCAGCACAGTTTTGATTTGTGCAAAGTCTTTGTCTGGGCAGTACAGAGACAGAGATCGTTTAAGCTTATGGTTAAAAAAGCTCAATAAAAGGTTGCCACAACTAGAATCAAAGACACTGTTCAGGAACATGAGAGATTAAAAACACCGGACGTAGTTTGTGTGTCCAAAGACCAGCAACTCTTTCAGGGCATAGGTCTGTATTTTACAGTAAAAGATAAAAAGGCACATATCATATAGCATCCTCTAAAGACATGGCTATTTCTTTCTGTTAGTTCAGGGAGTGATAAGTTGGGGACAGCTGTGGAAGGCTACAGACCAGGCAGAAATGAGCAGACACGCTTTTATTTGACTCCATTGTAAAGATCATTTCTACACTGAGTTGTATCGCTGCTTCAGGACCGGCCTCAGCTGGTCCCCGAGCAGCTGGTTGAGACCCATCTTGCAGGGGTTCAACGCAGTCATTCAGCTGCTTGCTTCTGGCCAGGCTCCTGGCGTCAACAGAATGATCTTTATCAGCAGTACGAAGGGAGAGTTTGGGGGCCGAGTCTCCATCATAGTCTGTCACATGTGGCTCTTTGTTTTCTACAAATCTATCAAACCTTCAATGGATATCTCGAGCCTTTAGTCTAGAAGAGGGGTCAGGAACTTTTTTGGCTGAGAGAGCCATGGAAGCCACATATTTTAAAATGTATTTCCGTGAGAGCCATATAATATTTTTTTTAACACTGAATGCAGATAAATGTGTGCATTTTAAAGTAACACTAACAATTTTAGAATATAATATAAGTCTCTGAATTTATTCTTTTTAATAATGTTCTTATACTGAAGCTAACCAATAATAAATAAAATACTTCATAACATTAATGTGACTTCTGGTGCTGCATGGTCCTAGCAACTGCTGTATTCCAGATGTAGACGTGCATGTGCACTCGTGTGCTGCTGAGTGAACTCTCCGGCGATTAGCTCATCAGCAGTTTCTTTTCTGAGCTGTTCTGTATCGTTAAAATTGAACAAAATAACACACAACTGTTTACTGTCCTACTGATTTTAATTGGCACATTTAGCAACAAATGTAAAGACATTAAACGTGTGGTACACGTTTGGAAGGCTGGGCACGGAGAGAGCCCGGGGTGGGGGAGAGGGAGATGCCCGGCCAACTAAAACACAGCATGGACAGTTTAGAAACTATTCAGAATGAGTTAAAAGGATTTTTTAAACTGACAAAGTAGTTTTCAAGACTGCATGTTTCTAGTGGATCTATTTTCTGACCCAGAGTGCGGCCGTGACCGGTTCTGAATGAGGCTTTATAGCAGGCAGCTGCTCTCCCATCTTCCTGGTACTGCCAGTGAGTGTTAGTGGTACGCAGTACTGGACCGTACCGGCTTACTTTCACCCCTGTCTGCGAGCCAGATGCAGTCATCAAAAGAGCCACATCTGGTTTGCAAGCCATAGGTGGCTGACCCCTGGCCTAGAATGTACAGTCTAATTCAGGTATTTTATTCACTAAACTCGCACAAAGTATTAGATTTAACAAAAAGTATGTAGAATCACTAGAGGCCCAAAGTAGAGCCAAGCCCCCGTGATGGCAGTGTTGTCTCACTGTTCTGATGAATAAACACAGGCACAATAAAAGTTTATTTATATTAGCTTAGAAGTAGTTCATTCTGTTTGGCACATTGCAGATGAACTTTCCTCAAACGGCTTCTCCACTCTTGGAGTTGTTATCTGCAATGGTAGTTTTTACTCCAGCTAATTTTCTTTTTCTTGATATCATCGCAACAGCACTTGCTAACGCTGCTAACATTAGCAGATAAGGTCACGTGGTCCTTAAGGTCCTTAACTGCTTCTACTTTACCATTACAAGTTTAAGTGGTTTATGGTACTAAATCAGACAGTTTTCCTTTTCAAATGTTGCAGGCAATGCCTGGAGAAACGAAAAGGGATGCCATGACTTGTAAAAGCTTCAGCTGGAGATATCAGATCTGCCATCCACACTAGACCACTAAACAGCAGAGTGATGCAATACACAACCAAAGTGTTTGTAGCAACACAACACAACAGGCTTTGCTGAAATACATGAATACAAATCTGATTGAATATATAAATTCTTGTAGAAATTTCTCACATGGCACACATATATGTTTTGCATGTTTGTTATCATGAATAGAAATTCAAGGATAGGTTTGTTACAAGCCAGGCAGGAGGTAACAACATGATGCTTAAGCAGCAACTGCAGGGGAACAAAGGTTTGGATTCTTGAGTTTCTGCTGCAATCACTCACTTGAATTTTTTTTTTGTAAATGCCTAAATGTTATGGAAGTACAAGAGCTTGAGATCCAAGGATTCATGAGAACAAATGTCTTTGCAAAAGAACCAAGCCTTCAGGAAAGGCAGAGGGGCTCTGAGGCAAGCGTAGTGTAGAGGCCGAAATCCAGAAGCCTTACGAGATGACATTTTTTCTGCTTTCACAATCATTGGCAATGGAGTGGCTGTTTTTTTTCTGAGCCTCACAATCACTCCACAATGACTCATTGTACGATCAGAATTTGATCCATTCAGTCCAAATATACTTGCCATATTGCTGACCATTTTCTGGATTTTGAGGTCTTACTGGGCCACTGTCATATACTGGACATCAGTGTGTTGAGGGAGCTGAGAACACCAATATACACAGTGACAGAAAAGATTAAGTTTGTTTCTGCTCTCCTTTGAGGCCTTTGAGGCTGATCCACTGCTTTTCATCCACCATAGAGTGAGAGAATGAGTGACAGAAAGAGTGTATTGGGTAGTATGAAAGAGGGAACAAGAAAACAAAAAAATAAATAAAAAATAAGACAATGAAAGGATGACAAATTGAGATGGGGGAAGAGGCAGACAGCCTGGATGACATGCAAATATTCCCCAGTGGAAGTGCCTGTCCCTTGTGATAGCGATCCTGTCATTTGAGCAAGAGCCTGAACAGAAGAGGATGGCACAGAACAGAGCAGGACAGTTTATCCTGTTGGGCAAAGCGAGGGGACTGCTGCCACCATTCACAGGCAAACACACCCAGCCACACAGATAGAGAATATGCATTAGCGTCTGTTAGCTCATTCATACTGATGATCGCTGAAAAAAAAGTCACCTCCTTCTAAAGTTTGATGATTTAATTTAGTCCTTATTCTTTACATAAATATCTTTGAATCTTTAACTGTTAGCCAGAGAAATCAAAAAATGGTCAAATGGGAAGGGTTGCAGGTGCTGGGTGTGCTGGATGTTAGATAGATGTTGAGCCTTGTATTCTGTTGCTATGAAGAAGAAGCCAGTCTGACTAATGTCAGACAAAAGCTTTGTTGCTATGAATGAGAACAAAATAAGGCACCATTATTTCATCCAAAACTGCCCCAGGATTTGTAGGGGAACTCTTCTTAAAAGAATGATCTTAGGTCACCCATCATCAATGATAAAATTCAGTACAAACATGGAATCACAGAAGCGCTATGCACTCAATCTTGTACCTTTGCCTTTTTAACAAAGGCCCCAAGATTTTCCACTGTAGTTGCTCATCCCTTGCTATGATGATTCATCCCATCTCATTTTCACTGAGTTGTATTGTGTCAAACAAAAAGTTCCATCTCATTTAATCCACTTGTCTTTTTGTACATTTTCAGTTTTCACATAAACAAACACCCAAAACTTTGTGTTTGTTAATAAGAACAAAACAGAACAAAGTGCAATGATGGTCCACTGCAATGAGGAGACAAATGAATGAAGCATGAAACCTTCCACTTGTAATATGATTTCTAAAATCCTCGATATTTGCTTAATTGAATGGAAATCAAATGTATTTGCTTTTGCTTTTGTGTCCTGGAGGTTTGATTAACATTTGCACAAATTTCAGATGGAAACCTAACTAAGCATAAATTTTGGGTTACATCTGCAGCCTGCTTGAAATAATGAGCCCATCCTCAATCCTAAATCTGGATCTTGTTCAGTGGCCTTACACTTCAACCGATGACGCAGAAATCACTTTAGAGTCATTTGTGGCCATGACCTTCTGGTGTTGATATGCTGTTGAAGTCCCATGTGGAGGAGGCTGGGGTGGATGGATGAGTCAGACAGACACAGGGTGAAACCAAGAGTGAATCTGGTGGCTGTTTCCATTTATATTTCATCTTTGTTTTATTTGGTATTTGGTATTTTTTTCTAAATCTATGTTAATTACACAAAAAAGCTTTTAACATCCACCATCTAAAAACCAAAACTAACACACACTCACATTTTTCCTTTGTAAAGGAAGCAGTGTATGAATAATTATAGAGGACACGTGAAGTCAGTTTTTATCATTTATGTCTGCTGGGCTGCAAAACAGAGCATTAATTCCTGTTTTATATGTCTGAGACAGTCTAGATCCTGTTGGACCCACATATGACTAGACCACGTGTGTTTGAGTCTGGATAAGGGCTGATGATAAATTTGGTGTTTGGCTGAAATGTTTAAGAACCCCTGACCTATAAAGTGTTGGAGGGGAGCGCTAAATCTGACAAATGCTCGACTCAGAGGTATTGAACTCAGAGGTAAATCTGTCAAGGGGGCTGATAACAATGTAAACAAACCGAAAAGTTAAATCAATTCGCATGGTGCAGAATAAAACGCTGCTGCTGCTTCTTGTTCTCCACTCATGTTCAAAAACAGTTACCGTTTAACCGTGTGGTGACTGTATGATGTTTTATGAAGCTGCACTGATACTCAGATCAGTCAGCTTTCTTTATTTATTTTCTTTTCTTTATTTATCTTTATTCTCTCCAGTTTGAAGATTTCAGTGTTTCATGTACATGTAGTTAAATTAAATTATGTAAGTTAACTGACTGGATGTTTTACTCACTGAACTGAAAACCTGTGCACGTGTGGTTGATACCAGTTGATGAACAGCACACTACATGCCCAAAATTTAGTTTGATAGTTTAATCTGCACCTGTCTGACAGTGTCCATAAAAACGTCATGTCTGCACGTCCCTGCTATTGTGTCACTTTACCTGCGTGCACACATTACGGCTGCTGCCGTTAAAGCTTGACGTGATATGGAGTGTGTGCGTCCCATTCAAAGCTAGGTGTGTGGCCGCCAATCCTTTATTCGATCAATCCACGCCTTATGTTAGTAGTATGTATGGCTCGATCCTGACTGGAGTTATTTAATATTGGATATCTGCCAGTTACGTGTCTGATCTGATACATACAGTATATTTACCAAAATGTTGCTCATCTAACATATTTAACATAATAACAACATCTTATTTTTCACAAGGTACTTGTAATCTTAAGTTTTTAAATAAGTGTTATTGATCTGATACTAAATGTGACATGAAGATGCCTCACTCTGCTGGAGTTTGGCCTGCCATCAAGTTTTTCACAGAATATTATGTTAGTTAGGGGCACAGCAATTTGTCATTTTAATACATAATATTTTGTCATACTGTGAGAGACAGAGCTGTGTTCTTTTGTTAATACTTATGTTAAAATCATTTGCACCGATATGCACAAATTTCTTTATGCACTGCATGTAAAGGCGCTGAAACACCAGCACGCTGAGGACGAAACTCAGAACAATAACAGTACCAATCCTTGAGAAGGCTTTATTGAATGATACTACATTCATGTCACCCAGAGAAATTCTGGATTTGTGGCACTGTTAAACAGGCACAGACAAAAAGTTCAGTTGTACATGGATGATCAGAAGATATAGTCACAGTAACTGTCTTAGTGACTGGATTAGTGTTTAAGATTTAAATTTAAGAATATGCCAAAAACAGAAAGTAATATGCACAACTATGCTTTCATTCAGGGGCAGCTGGTGGGGCCTGTAATGGCTGGTGGCTCCAACAATGTGTTTGGTGTGTGATTCAGATTGCCACCTCAGAAATATTTATAAATGAGGTGATATGGCCCATCATGACATCTTGCACTAGTGCATTAGTGTATAATCACCTGAAAATAAGAATCTTTATGTTACCTCAGAATGAACCTTTCATATCTATATATCTCCTCCACTGAGTCCACCATGTTGAACCACCATGTTTCTACAGCGGCCCTCAATGGACAAACTAAACACTGGTTCCTAGAAAGGACATTTTCATATTTTTTTCCATAGTGGCACGCGGGGGTGGCAATCTGCAACTATATAAGTAAACTAACTAAATCCTACAGAGTGCTCCTTTAAAGCCTGTTATTGAGCTGACAATGTGTCCTGTCTTTGCAAAGTGAGCTGCAAATGACCTCTTTAATCATGGCAGTATATAATGCTCTACACCGCTCACATAGAAGATGTGCTAACACCTGCTGCGACCGCTGTTCATGTAGCATTTCAAATAGTCCACCTCCACCTCCACCCCACCATCCACCCGAAGGTCTACGATGTTATTATCATCACTTCCTGACTCCCTACTGTGCTAAACCTGGTATTTCCATGTTGGGAGTGACAAGGTCAGAGCTCAAGCATCAATGCTGCATGAATTCTGCATTCACACAATGATGTATTCCATGAACATGTCATCTGATACTGGATCACAGATTTCCTTTTAGACAATGCACCTGATAGAATACCGGCATGTCTGTCCACTCCCCCTGTGCTTCTGAAGTTGTCATATAATTAAATGAGGTGGTGTGAGCGTTTAAGCAGAGCGGTGGAAAACCTAGACACAATGTAAGCCAATAAGACTGAGACAGAAAGGTGCTCCAACTTCTTCAAGAAAATGAGATAAACAAGCAGCTGAGACATCCAAAGACATCAGTCTGTCATTTCTATTAACCTTCAATTAGTGCTGTCACTGAGGGCATTTTCACACATACACTTCATTTGCTCTGGACTGAATCAGTTGATGAGTTTATAGACTTGCAGCTTGGAGCTTTCCCTGTGGTTGCTTTTCACTCAGAGAAAAATCCTAGTAAACCAACATGCATCACTACAAACCGTGTCGGAACATTTGTGTCTGGGGAAAGTGAATAGAGGTATAAGGTCCTGTGTTCTGGACTAGTGCATTATGTCTGTGGGTTGGCATTTAGTCATAGCCGGGGTAATTATCTGGGCAGTATTCCATCAAAACTGACCTAGCAGAATGCACTTGACCACAGAAGACCTCAGTTCATTCTCCTGCTGATGCTGTTACCATGCAAGCTGCTAAAGTTTGTGTGTTAGCATCCCAGAATGCAAAGCACACCTGGCTACATTAGCCATTTAGCTAAAACCTGCAGAGTACATCTCAGATCAAGGTCAGATTGCGTTCCCACCACAAACAAACTACTCCAGTTTGTTTAGGACCACCTCCTCCCAAGGAGGTTAGTGTGGTTGTGTTCACACCTGCCCGAATGGATCACACCAAGGGAGAAACCAACCAGAATGTGATCTCATGTGAGCAGGTGTGAAAATAAATTCCTCGTGCCACATTGTTGCTGAACACAAAACTCAGTGCAGTACATATATGATTAGATTTGATTTATTTCAACTGACACAATGCATTAAAAAAGGTCCTGATTGGCCTTGATCATCAGGATCGACTTTGGTCTCACAGAGACTCATATTGATCAGCAAAGCATTGATCAAAGTCTTTCAAACTGTAGCTCCATTCCAACAAACTGCCCAGAAATACAGAGTAATACATTTAGAACTTTAATATACTTTTCCTCACCAGTTTGTATGAAAAATCTTTTTATTTTAGCATTTATTAAACTCTATATCATTACAAGCATATATCTAATTATGTACTTTGTGCTGGAAGGCAGGTTTCCCTCTCAATATTAAACATTTTCCACACATCACTTTTCTAAGAGCTCAATTATTCTTTTATCTTTTCCAAATGAGCTAAATAGATAAATTACAATTGATGTTATACATAAAATAAGAATGTGCATTTAGAAAGTGTTTTAAATGAATGAACCAGCTTCAGAATTATATAGATTTTTTAATGATCTTTTATTGGAAGATTCTTTGAAGATAATTAGACCTTATTATGACTTTGGGTTTTCATTTTTCTTGGTTTAATGATCATATTGATAAAAAGTTCAGTGAAGAAAACAGAAAGAAAGACGATTGGACAGGTTGTCAACAAACCCTCCTGGTGTCAAACTGCTGTGGGAAAAAAGTGAAGGGGAACAGTATTCCTCAAACTGTCCGTTATATGTCCATCACAGTATAGAGAGTGACTGACTGACTCTGGAATAACCAGCTGGTTCACCACGGTTGTGCAGGTATACAGCGCTCGCTTTTCAGTCCTACCTCTACATGAAGTGCTTTAGATAATCTGTCTGAACTGTTGTTTACAATATGCATGATAAAACAATGTTCATGTTTCTGATCCATCTGATTTAATTCAGTCAGTACATCCTTTAAATGTTACTCGCCCCCTAGCCTACTGCTAAGGCAATGTTCATACCAACAGCAGAACTACATGGGAAAAAACAAAACAGTCTATTGATCCTTTCTGGCTGTTTTCATTGTAAAGTGATCAGCTTTCCAGAGTTCCAAACTGTACCTGAAGCAACTTACTCGCACCAACACAGACCCTTGAAGTTTCAGCGCAAACTTGACTCTGTGGGATGGCAGTGTTGGTTGCTTGGTCCACCACTTTGGTCCAATTGACCAAATATTTCAACAAATATTAAATGGATTGGTGTAAAGTTTTGTGCAATCACTCATGAATATGACTCCTATGACTTTGGTGAATCCCTGTTTTTTTTTTTCTTTTAGTGCCATCAAAAGGACCTTTTCACATCCAGTGAAATACCCCAACATCTACGAAATTCTGGTGATTCCTTCACATTTCATACATTTTTAACCCTTTAACACCGTGAATTCGCTTCAATTCAAATTCAATACAGCTGAAATAGTCCATGTGTTCCCCCAATGTCGGTTGATGTCTCTTCGATACGGATCTAAGAACGTCTTGCCTGTTGTCGCTAATTTGCATCATACCCAAATTTACAAGTATTCTATGTGCTACGGTCAAATCTCCACTTAATTTAGTCTCTGCTTGAAAGCAAAAACACAACTAATACATTTTTTAACATGATTGCTTATAAATTCAATTCAATGAAATGTCTCCCATAGGTTGGATTGCAATAGATTTTGTTTCAAACAACAATCAGGTAAAAAGTGTTTCTGGGTGTTTGTCAGGAGAAGAAAACTGAACTATGGTACCATGACTACCAAGTACGTGTATTGTACATTGGCTGTTATTGAGTACTGTTTGAACTGTGAATACAGAATTGTTGTCTGCAGGTCTGCTTGGTTGGGAAATGGACTTTTCCTGAGCAGACTTAACTCCTGAGACTGTTGAAAACTCTCGTCCACACACAGACAACCATGTTGCTCTGTTTGCTTTGAGAAAATACGCCTGTTGCAAAATGAAATGGAGTGTGGACTGCTGGACTGTGGTGGATTGCTATTTGCTTATTATGTATGTTGCTTGTTTTGTATGGTTTGACTTATCTTTATGCTTTTTATATATTTATATTATTTGTCAGATGTGACTGTTATGACTAGGACAGTTTATCCAATAATATGGTTTATGACTAAATTCCAATGTCAATCTCAACTAACATAAGCATCACAGATGCTGTTTTACAGAGCTGCTAGCATGGCTGTAGCAGAGGTGGGGGACTCGAGTCAAGTGATTTGACTTGTTATTCAGGACTTGAGACTTGACTTATACTTGCATTAAATGCCTCAACAAGTCATTGCTGATATCTAGGGACTTGAAGACTTTGACGTGGCAACATCAACGGGCAGTGAGAGACCTGGACAGGTCATTTTAACGCAAAATAAACTATATGGATATAACTATATTGTGTTTTAAAATATATCGATATTGATTAAAATATCGATATATATATGTATATATATGTATATATCGATATGTTTGGCAGACAGTGACATTATCCATGCACTCATTTAGTCTAATACAGTCTATGGTTTTACTTTACCACATACTGTATATCCACATGACAGTGAGGGGCTGTATATTTAATGAGAAATTAGAGATGACAGCTTAGTAGAGAAGCATGGACAACATTTTCAAATGTTAACATCTCAATTGATTTTAATTAAAAAATATTTTAATTTCAATGTTACCTATGTATTTAATGCACTATGCAATGAAAACATGAGCCATAGACATGGACATAAGTCTTACTTTTTCGAGTTTGTTCTTTGATGCAATGTTTTTTTGCAACATATTGAAATATTTGTGCAAATAAAAGTCCAGCACTACTGGACTACTGACTGGTTGTCATCCATATAGCCATATATTTCTATGACTTGACATGACTTGACGCTCACAAAAATGACTTGAGACTTGCTTGAGACTTACTCCCACCTCTGGGCTGTAGACTCTGTAGTTTCAGAACGCAGCACTCTTTTCAGTCTAAACTTGAAATACATTATTGAATCGGTGGAGGGAAGTCTTATTTTGGAAAGTCTTGCAAATATTTTGTTCTTTCTTATCAATAACATTTTCAGGATACCTCATCTCACGATATATTTTACAGGTCTAAGCTAACAGCCTCAGTGTTGAGGAAAACAATGTGTGAATAGTTGCATATTTGCGATTGGTTTGGCAAAGTCAAGTCGCCCACAGAAAATGGCAAACATAGAGTGAATAATGAATGGAAACAAAATGGCCTTTCAGTCTGAACATCAGACTATGTTCTCCCTGAGCCATGAGAAGATCACTTCTCAGTATCTGCAGCAGCACACTGCCCACCTTTATCCGTCTTTCTAAACACGACTGGCACACCACTTTTTCCTGCAGTCTAAAAGAGCAATATTTCTTGTCACAGTGAAATAAAGTTTAGAATGGATTATTTACCCCCCCTGCCAAAACTACTTAGAGCTAAAGAACAAGTTGGAAAGAGAGAGAGAGAGAGAGAGAGAGAGCAGGAGACTGAGGAGAAGGAAAGTGCGGGAGAAAACAGAGAAATTGGCATGCAAGCATTTGTCCATGGTCGGGCAGAGATCGGTGAATCGATAGGCTGATGGAGGGCTGACAGAATGACAGCTCCATGCCGATCGCTGAAGGACATCGAGGAAAGGCGAGAGAGCCAGAGACAGAGGAGGAGGTAAAGAAACAAAGTGTTAGCAAAGGTAGGAGAGTGAGTGAGAGAGAGAGAGAGAGAGAGAGAGAGAGAGGCTGACAGCTGGCAGTAATGAATGATAATTGTTCATCAAGTGGACGTGCTCAGTATGTGGGGGCAAACATTCACTACACTCATTTCTTCAGCCTTCTACACATCAGTGTCACACCTGTCAGTGTCAGTGCACATGCACATACACACATGC
This sequence comes from Nibea coibor, assembly GCA_023373845.1. NCBI lineage: Eukaryota > Metazoa > Chordata > Actinopteri > Sciaenidae > Nibea > Nibea coibor. The sequence goes on along the minus strand of CM041725.1, from coordinate 20,272,886 downwards.
ACACACACACACACACACACACACACACACACACAGTTACCACAGGAGCTGGAATTTACTGACAAATATGCATTCAGGTACCTGCAATGACCTCAGCCTGCACAAACACACTCCACAATGTCATGTTGAAAAATGAAAAATGTTATATTAAATTTCCATGCATCATGTGAATAGAGGCCATGCTGCCCAGCTGTTAATCTCACCTAGTGACCAGAGTGAAAAAATGCTCCAGACGCCATGACACCCCAGAGCTCCCATTCCACCACTCTTGAGCTTTGTATTGTTAGTAGTTTAGTTGTCATCAATACCATAATATATTATTGAATATTGATATCTATGATTTTTATTTTTTGAGGGTTCTTTGGTTTCTAAAAATCTAAAAAAAAAAAAAAAGGCTCCACTGAAAAAGCAAAGATTTACAATCTTATGGAAGATATGACAAGAACCTCAAGGTGTGAGGGAAATCCTGACACACTGCAGAGTGGAAAGCGCCAAACACATAAGTTTAAGTGTTCTGCTCTCCTCACAGGAGGGGTCTTACCTGGTTCTCACTTACAGAGATGGATGCTCTAGTTCCAGGGGGCAGTTAGAGAGAAGACTTGCCAAAGGTTTGACAAAGCCACAACCAGCCACAACCAACCACCATTACTTTTGTGTGAAATTTCATGTGGGTTGCTTGCACATGGTCAGCGTGGAAAAAAAGTGGGACTGACCAGGTCACAATGACTTTTACACTGTAGGGTGACTTTTTTCTCATGTAGCAGTACTTTTTTTTTTTTTAATGATGCTTTGAGTGTTGAATCATATTAAAAGCTACAAATGCTTAAATGCTTAAATATTTAGCATCAAAATAACTTAATTAATAATTTTTAAAGACTTTTTTTTGACCTTTTCAAACTTAATGTGGGGAGAGAGCGATGGGAATGACATGCAGCAAAGGGCCAGAGGTCCGATTTGAACCCTGGGCTGCTGTGGCAAGCTGAGCTTACAGACACCCCAGAACTTGTGTTTCTGAAGTAAAAGAACACATGAATATCAATTTCTTTCTGTTTTTCAGATAGAGCTGTTCATTGATTAAGAAAAAGTTCTAGAGCTGTGCTGGGGTCTACCGGGTTAAACGGAAAGACAAATCATTTTTGCATCATTGGTACTGTAAGACGTCGTTAACTGGTCACATTCATTTCTACTATTACAACCTTATCTTATGTAGTATTGTATATTTTTATTGTATATTGTAGTATATTGACTCTGCAGGTCCTCTTAACTAAACACCAGCTCTATGTTGGGAAGTGGATTTAAAAGTGACACAAAATATTTTTTCCATATGAAAACATCGTTATGAATATTATATTCCAACCTTCTTCATATTACACCAGGCTTTTAAAGAGCTTGAGCTTGAAAGTTCATTTTAAACAGAATTCATGTTTGTATTTGTTGGTTTAGCTTTTGTTTACTTTTAATTGGTAGTCTCTAGCTTTGGGAAACTTAATACAACAATGCAAAATAAACTATACTATAACTCCCACATGAGACAGAAGCTTTGTGTTGAATGCATCTTTAAAACTTTGACTGCAAATCGATTTTAATTGGATATTTCATCCATATGATGACATGACTATGCCTGTCTCCTTTACGTTGTACTGAGCCTATTAATGTCACACTGTTTATGTCATTAGCACTTCATGTCGGCAATGAATGGGAACTTCTAATGCAGAATGACTGCATTGAAATATAAGGCAATTGGGTTCCCTCTAGATTACTGTAAACTGGCTACTAGAGAGCTAATGCTCTGTCAAGCTCACAGCTGGGTAGCCAGTGAGGGAACATGTCAGGGAACATGATATACATCCTTCTTACCTCCCCCATCTACACCAAATTATGAGAACTGTTGTTCCAAAGCTTAGACCATGATTTTCCCTGAAACAGCAGTAAGACAAAGAATAAGTAAGTGGAAAAGGGAGTGTTGCTAATCTGACCATTAGCCGTTTGTTCCAGAGCAAAAACACATCATTAAGGTTCAGGTTACTTTATCTCTGTTAGGAGAAAATTGTCCCCTGCATCAAACCAGACATTAGAATAAAAACACATTAAATGAGAACTCATTAGCCTGAGATGGAGCAAATTAGTCACAAAATCATTCACACGTTTAAAACTTAAGATTTAAAGGCAAACTTCTCAGATGTACCTTCTTGTTGTTGTAGGAACAAGGTATGTATGCATGTTAACCTATCATTGTTCTCACCTGTGATGTATCACAGAAGACTTCTAAAGTGTGGGCTGTAAACTAAAGCATTAACAACTTCCATTGTGTTCCATTCACTTCACTTATTTTTTTTTGTCCTTTTGTTGTGGTTGCATTTACCTTCTCCACAGTCAATACAAAACAAAACACCTTTCTTTGACATTTTTCAGAACTAACAATCATAAAAGGTAAAAACTGCAAGAATTGAAAAGGCCTATTCACAACACAGTCATATGCAAGAATAATCAACACAATGTGAAAAGTCCGGAGTACATGGTGCACACATATAAAACAAGAATGTCAGTCTTTAGAGGACAGTTCATCCCAGGTGGAATGCAAGTAGAGTTTGTATTTACTAGAACTGGGTGCAGTATATCAATAAAACCTTCCTTGGTGTTGCACAAAGTAGAGTAGAGAGTATCAATACTTTGAAAGACTTCACAAAACGCACATTTTTACTACACAGATAGCAGAAAGAATGAAGAGAGAGACAAAGCATAAAAAACATGGAAGGACATAGGATGCAAGAAAAATTAGACAAAGAATAAGTTTAATAAATAAAATTGCAAGGGAGGGAGAGAGAAAGAGGAAGTAAAAGTCAGGCATAAAGGGAAAAGGAGACTATAAATACCAAGACTGCAAACAGCAACACTGAGAGCTACGACTGTCAGGAACACGGGACTGAGCAGAGAATGGGCGTGCACAGGGAATAGACTCAACATCATCACATCCTGAGGACACGGAGCAGAGAGGAGGCTAGCGGTCTTGAAAATAATGAAATAAAAAGCAGAGTGAGTGCGAGGTGACCTGACTTGATCTCGACAATCTGCTTCAGGCTATTGCACATGGCGCAGAGAGGACCGGCAACGAGACTTCTCTTAATGGGTACGGCTCATTTTGAAGCTGAGAACAAAAGGCTTGGAAATCTTTGAGGTGTCTCTGAGGAATGCAAAGGATGTAGGAGATGTAAAAGTTTGTACTCTCACGGGATGTTTGCCCAGCGTTTGATGGTGCAACGTTTGGGAGATGGAAGCTCTTAATCAAAGCCTGGATTAATGCAATGCAATGGGGCACCCACATTCACACAAATAACTGCAAACATTATCCACCTGCAATCATGTGCAAAGAAAAATGGTGACATTAATGCTGAACTGAAGCTGCTAATGGAAAGTGTCCCTCTTAGGTTGGTGGCTGAAAGCTTTTTAATAGAGCATTAATTAGTCGAGTATTCTATCAACCTGAATTGGCAGCCATCTGAAATTACAGCAGCATGGTTGCATAATGCATGAAGCGTGTTTGTACAAGTGTTAAGGATATAGAGACAGAACTTATACTCTCAAGAAGTACTTGTTACCTGCTTCCTACAAGTTGCAGCCACAGAAATGCCACTTAGAAACTAGAAGAACTGTGAGAGCTCGGGCTAACAAGTGCTCCAGATTGAATAATATCATCCATCCAACACATATAGAAGGTCTGAGTATTGATGGGGGCACTGTCCCTTTTTTTTTCAAACATAATGGCACCAGTGGTGGGCTTGAGTGGCATTCACACGTGTTAGAGTCTGGGGTTTTGTCTCTTTATCTCCATAATAATCTCACCTCACTGCCTAATTAGCAAGACTATTCATAAAAGCTGTTTTGGGGATTGGCGTCATAAATAAGCCTCCACTACTGAGCCTTTGATAGTTGTATCAGATATCTGTTTTTATATTGATGGTATCATTATTATATTTGATGGTATCTATCTGTATCAAATAAACCATAAATGAATAACTTTAACACCAGAGACAAGTGGCTGCACTTAGACTTTAACCTTTTGATTTTCAGTAACTTCATGTGCTCCCAAAACCCACACATTCAAAATGATATTATAGAAAAGTAAGGGGTGAATCAGCTCTTCGGGATACACTTTGATCAATCTGGCAGCAGCAGCAGTCTGCACAAGCAGAAGGGACATATCAAGGCACACCAGATCAGTCTGCTTTGAAATGTAAAGTTGAATAAAGTTAGTAATGAATATTTTAAAGGCTTTCATATTATTTCTTTAAATTTAACTGTCAAGGATGCATAAGCACACAAAACACAAAGTTTAGGATCAGGACTTGATTTACGTACATGTGACAATAATTGTCCCACCTATTTAAGATAATGTACAGATCCACCTTGTGTCACAGTGCGCCATCAGTGAGTGAAATCCTACTTACTGTATCAGCCAATTGAGCTAGCACGGATAGCAACAATCCCCTCAGCAGCTTCAGCATAAAGGGTTGGTGCGAGTTTTTGGAGCTACATTTTCAGCCAGAGCATCACAGGGGCCTCGAGGTGAACCAGATTCCATTTCACTGGGTCAGCGAATGGAGCTGAGCCTGTAGGCACTGAGTCCGCAGAGGTCCAGAGGTGAAGATGTCACCGTTTTTCACCGTTTCCATTTAAATACCAAAAGTGGTTGGAACACACTTTGTGTGTCACTATGTCAATGACCAGAAAATGGCAGTGTCCTGCAAATATAATGCAATCCAAAGCCACGGGCCAGCAACAAATCCCACAGAAGAGTTGATTCATCATAATTCGAGATGTACATTTTGTGGAATGGCATTGAACTATAATGCAAAAATCTCTGATGGAAACAGTGTTTGGAAAAGATGCAGCCCAATGTCATCTCCAAATGGATGATTTATACATGTAATACAGTCTTCTCCGACCTAGTCTTAAAAAAAGCTTCACAAAGGTGGGATTTATTGCAGGTCTGTGACATTGGACTGGAATGTAATCCAAAACCACAGCACTGTAGTAAATCTGCACTGGGTTATTGTTGTGCTCCAAAACAACAATCTGTTGCAGACACCTGCCCTGTAAAAACTGCTGTGGGGGTAATGTGCTGGTCATGTTAGGTTCATTATCTTCAAGTTTTCCTGAGGACAAAGGACACCATTCATTCATGACTGTAGCTTGTACTTTAACTGAAGGTTAAAAAAGCAGCAATGGTAGATAATTGATACTGTAGATAAGCCTAATGCATGATTGATGACTGGTTTTATTATGTGTCAAGTCAAATTCTAACAACTCCTGATACAAAAGGTCAGAGTACTCCAAAGAGGACATATTTAATGTCTCCTGGCACATTATATATTGTTCATTGTCATCACTGTTGTGCATGAATTATTTATCTTCAACCACCGTCTCACCGTCCACATCTGCAAGTACAGTGCCACATGCAGATTGTCTGTATTCCCAGGGCACAGTGCACTGTGTCACTGAACTGATCTTACATTAATAAAAAGCCAAATTATACAATAATTAAAATGAATGAATTATTTAAAATATATTAATCAGACATTGTAGATATAAAAAGAATTCATCAGCAACAAAACGGACCTTGGAGACCTTAAAAAAAAAGAAGACTACCCAGTGAACCGCTCATCGGCTGCATGCTGAAGGTTACCAGCAGGGAGTGGCTGGCATATGGCTGGCTGGTCCACTGAAGACACTTGTGGTCAGCAATCAGCAGTGTGGCCAAAGTCCTGCTGTTGATGGAAAAAAAAAATCCTCATGCATACGCAGCAAGTTCATATAGCTTCATCAACCTGTCACTGCATGAAGTACATTTCCTCATCTTGTGAGGTCGGAGTCGACGCTGGTTCTCGGACAGAAGTCAGAAGAATTCACCACATAAAGTCTCAGCCACAATGTATTCTGTTTTAAATCATTTAATTGTTTGCCACTGTGATAAATTACCAGCACAGCCACTATAATCATATGTCGTACTGCAGGTTAACAGTCAATGTTGTGGCTGAGTGTAAAAGTAAACAGCAGATCATTTTAATTAGTGGTTGCCCAGGAACCACAAACCAGAGCCACAGTCCAGGTTCAAAATGCTACACAGAGACTTGAAGTAGTACCAGGCAGGTACTGGTGTTTGTTTGAAAGAAAATCACACGAGGCATGCAAACAACTGATGAATATTGCAATCCACAATAAATAATGAATGTATTATATTCAAAATCAGCTTAAAGAAAAAGCTTGATTACTTTCGGCTTATTATCAGCACTTTGCTACAGTTCCTCAGTCACATCCTAATGTTTCATTCTTTTTGAGCTTCAGATACAAAAAGGCAGCCATGAATTGAATATCAATCCATCTATTGGCAGAATTAATTGAGGGGCAGTCATGCACATGGAGAACACGACTACATAAAAGACAAAGCTTTTTAGTTGCGTTGCTTTTTACCGCAGGACTGTGAAGATGGAGACAGCTAGAGTCAGGAGACGTTGCCTGAAGCATCACTGGTATGGACTGCTATGAAATCTTCTGAAAAATAGAAAATCACAAGTCTCGTACCAAATATTGAAATATTGTGTGTTCGTTAGGTTGAAAGCTGAGAGACAGAGTCGAGCCGCGTGACTCTGCGAGCTCCTCAAGATAAACCGCGGTAAGGAGGTTAATGCGAGGTTATGCTAACTGTGCAAACTCCATTATGTTGTAAAATACCGTTTTTAAAACCAGTGGAAGGTGCGACCTTAATTCTTGCTGTTTGATATCATATAGACCCTTTGTGTTGTTAAAGATGTTATAAAAGATTGCTAATTGCGCTAGCCACGTGCTAATCGCTAGCATTTGAATGTGAACTTGGTTTGATTTTAGCTAGCTTAGCTTAGTTAGCCACCATTAGAAGCCAGGTGACTGAGTATTTATTCTCTTGTTTATAAGATAAAGGTGATTTAGTTCATGTAATCCCTCATATACATGTTTAATATGAATATGAGGAACAGAGGTTCATCTTAGCTGTTAAAAGAATGAATATATTAAATGTTTGTTAAAATGTGATGTTTAAACTGTTAAGATGCATAAATAGATTTAAAATGGTTAAAAACATAAATATCTGCTTTCATGCTGCTCATTTTATTTCTGTGCTGTAAGATGGACGTACATGATTGATTGGATGTTCATTGAAACTGACCTATCCTATGTGGTGTGATGTGACCTGTTCATTTACATAATGATTAGGGTGTTTATATCCTTTACAACTGGGTATAATTGAATTGATATTTGAATGAAGATAAGTTGATCAGCTCTAAGCTGAAGTGAGTGATAATAGTAGCTAATGCATTCTGTTCTGTATGCATAGAGTGGTTTTTCATCTGAACCTGACCCTGGCAGTCAGTGGCGAGCCAACCGAAGACGTGAGCGTGAACGGGCTGAGAGCCTGGTGTGGCCAGCAATGGCATCTTTGGAACCATCATCATCCTGCTTCTACATTTAAGATACAGATAAGATCACACGTAAACCTACCCGGGTAGTGAAGAGAACATACTTATTTGAAGAGACACACACACACACCAAAGCTCATGGACTCCTCAGCTCTCATAAAGAGACACTTTTCGTTGAAATTATTTATTTTTTTTATAGTTTTTTTGATACTGGTCAAATCTCTATTCATAGCTAATCAAATCAGCTATTAGTCTAATAACCTCGGGAAACGGGTTACACTACACATTAAGCTACACTGGGCCCATGACAAATGAGACCATCTACCTAAAGTAGTCTTTATAAAACTCATAAAGTCATAATAACAACATGTCATGAATTTATACCACAAAGATTTATTGGGCAACTTCAAAAGATCAAAGTTTAGGTTGATTTACCTTTCACTTCCCAGAGTGGGAGAGCTCATCTATGAAATCCAAGTTAAAGTGAGCTGGTCAATGTTCTGCTCTCATATGATGAACTACCTGTTTAACCAAAGTGCTTTAAAGTGAGTTATCTCATGTCATGTGGGAAATATGAATCAAAATGGACTCCCAAATGTGCTGGAAAATTATGTAGCTCACTCTGTTAATTCCATCAGATGGGACAAAAAGCTATTCCGATGGACCAGCAGCATTATACATACACTTAAACCTAAAGTATCTCATTCAATCAAGTGGAAGAAAGCCATCAACACTCAATGAAATGAACTGCCTTGCTTTAAAACACAGTTTAAGGACATTTTTACTACCAGACGTCTGTTCTGAGAGGTGATTTCTAGCCGACTCAAAGACCTACTTTTATATCAGGTGCATTTACTTCCAGTCTGTCCTGATCTCAGCTACCTTAAAACAGATCTATGTTCCTGGCAGGCAAGAAATATACAAAGTGAGACTGTTAAGTGAGAAACAGAAGTAAAGGGGAGGAAAAACGATAGCGGCAGAAAGAACTGTGACAGAGCTCAGACTGAAGAGAAATCGGTGATGTGTGAAAGCATATTCCACAATCAGGGCTGCGCTTTGTGATTCGGGGAGTGAGGAGACAGCAGCGGGGAGAAAAAAGGAGCCGAGTGTGTGAGTGATTCTCTGAGAGCAAAGAAAGCATCTGAGAACTCCTCCAAGGTCACACATGTAACCTCTGAGCTAGTGTGGAAGTCACCACTTGATGTTTCATAGGGCTTTTTGTACTGCATCGTGCCTTGTGACAAGCACGGGCATGCTGTGTGTGAGTGTGTGTGTGTGTTGTGGAGCTTTGTCACACACGAGTGACCAAATTCAAATCTGCTGCAGGCTGATAATCAGACTGACTGCCATTTTGTGTTTCTGATCCGGTTAGCTTGTATTGTTTTGCTCCAGTTAATCAGCATGGTGACTTACATAGTCAGTCCCACCGAGCTGTGGTAGCATTACATTTTTCACATTAAAGAAATGTAATATCTGAGATTAGCATATTAAACCAGGCCAGGTTTGGGTTTGACTTAGTTAGTTAGCAGCAGCAAATACACTTTCCTATTGGCAGCACTGCATGAGAAATGCATTTTATTTTATTCTTTGAGTGCTCTTTAGATACTCAAAGACTTCACATAACAAATTGGGTTAGTAAGTATGTTGGGCTGTTGCTTTACAAGGTTTTTAGAGCTCCACAGATGGATCTTTGCTGTCATGGATGTGTTTATGGTGATCCAGTGAGTGGAAACAGCAGTGTCTGGCTCTTGTTGCTGGACATTGACTGTAGGTAAAGATGGACAACATGACAGCTAAAAGCCAAAATATGTGTGTTTCCCCCTGTTGTGACTGGCTGTTGGATTTCCTCACAGACAGACCTCAGTCTGTGCGGATTGGTAGAAACACCTCCAGCATCATCACCCTCAGCACCGGCTTCCCCCAGGGCTGCTTCCTGGGCCCACTGCTCTTCACCCTGATGACCCACCCACTGCTATGCCAAGTTCAGTACGAAGGGACAACAATGAACTGGCCTACAGAGAGGAGGTGAAACACCTGGTGGACTGGAGTGACACAAACAATCTAATCCTGGATGTCAACAAAGCAAAAGAGATTGTTGTTGATTTCAAGAAAAACCAGCCAAGTCACACACCTCCCTCCTCATCAACGATGCCGCAGTGGAGCTGGTCAGCAGCACCAAACTCCTGGAGGTGCAGACCAGTCACACACACTCTGACCCGGTCCCCTCACACCTCTGCTCTCGTGAAGAGAGCACAGGAGGGACTGCATTTCCTTCCATCCATGACGCTGCTCGCAGACACTACCTGACCAGGGCTCAGACAATCACTAAAGACCCCTCCCACTACCACAATGGACTGTTCTCCCTGTTGCCCTCTGGTAAGAGGTTCAGCAGCATCAAAAGCAGAGCAGCCAGATTTTAGAGCAGCTTCATCCCCCACACCATAAGACTGTTAAACTCCCAATAACCCCCCTCCCTCATTACACTAGTCACTTTACAATGATACTGTCAACTCTATTGCACTATTTAGATTGTCTATTTATGTCACAATTTTATTGTTTCTTTTTATATTTTATTCTATTTGATATTTCATATACTTTTATATTTATACTGTTACTGTGTCTCTTGTTTTATTCTAAACCTCTGCAACGAAATTTCGCTCAAATGTATATTGGAAATGTGCAATTGACAATAAAGCCTCTCCATGCCTATGTCTGCCTGCATGTCATATACCCGTTCCCTTCATGTTAGCAGATGGGACATGGACCAAACTAAATAAAAACTACATGTCCTATCACTTTTTTTCCAAATGCGGCTGCTGTCATTTGAGCTAGTTCTTATCACAGTGTTGGTGGTTGTCATTCAGTATTTGTATAACGTGGTTACATTTCATGATTTACAGCTGAATCCTGTCCGACGATCTTGGCAGTGCCAGTGTTTAAGAGAATTTAGCAGCATTTCAGTTTGTGCACTGATCTGTCAATAACAACAACCAACAGGCAAGCAGTAAACTGTGCTGTGACTGACAACAGCCCACACAGCTGAATGTGACAAGGACGCCAGGCAACGCCAACACCTTCCACGACTGACTGCCTGTGGTCAGGCTGGTCGCTCTGTCAGTTCAAATACCACCGTCTGGGAAGTGGTACCATTTTCTGTGGCTCATACGGCCAAAAATGGCACGAATGACATGACATGAAGGTCGAAAATTAAATTCTTTTCAAGGTCCTGATAAAACAGTTTTTGATATTGGAGTGATTATCACGATATTTGGTTAGAATGTTGTGTTTGGTCAAACTTACTGAACAGACTGTCCGTTTAAATGTTTGCAGAACTTTGAGGAACTAGCTGTAAACATATGTAGCTGTTGCCTCTGAAACTGGTTCAAGGTGCACAAAGTATTATTTTTGTTAATGTCCTTTACATGGTTGCTCACACTACACCACACACTCCAGACAGACTGAAAGGGGACACTATTGGGGGTGGGTGTGGGTGTCGCCACCATAACCTTAACTATAACTGCTGAGGATGTATTACTTACTTTGACGTGTAAATGATCTCTTTAAACAATTGCTAGACGGTGATTTTCCTGCTGGTCATGTTGAGATGTTGTAGTTTAGAATCAGAATCACTTTTCTTGGCCAGGTATGTGTACACACACGAGGACTCAAGTTGCACAGAGTATCTCGACAGGTACAAAAAAGGTGACATAACTACAGAAAGTTTAAGTTTGGCATGCTCATGCCCAAGCCTGTGATGAACTTTGCAGTAGCTTTATAAGAAATGCAATATGAATCATTGGTGCCTAGTTTCAGTCAAAAGTAGAAGATTAAGGCAAGAGGTTTTTATTTAATTAACACTGACATGAAAGTGCCATTTCATGTAAATAAAGCTGCTTTGTGACTATAAATCCGAGTTTATTATACCTATATATAAAAATGTTGCCATTAAAATACGCACATTATTAAAGCATTAATCAAATCAAGAACCACCAGCAGTCAGTGTACTATTTTTCTAGCCCAGTGGCATAACATTAAAGACTACACAGAGCAATTTAAAAATCAAGAAGAATGGTACACAAAACTCCCTTTGAGAAACATGAAATATTAAAAAATCCTTATCTGTGTGTGAAAACACACAATTCTAGAAAGACAAGACAAAGTGTGTGTGCATGTATTGACAGCCTTCTTGTCAATTCAGCATCAATATAATCCACACTTAGAAACAGATTATTCTGCACGAATGTAATGAACACAGTTTTGTTGCCTCTACTGGTGAGCTGTGGTTAGTGGACGAAGTTTCAAACATTAAGATTTCTCACTAAAATAAGTGCTGGTGGTCGATCGGATATAGGCCTACTTGAATTAAATGTTGCCTTTAAATGATAATTGACCTCCATATCAGATATTAGTAATACTTTAGGCCACCTGTAGTATAAATGCAAGAACAAACCAATGCCAGTAAAATCAAATTAATAATCTTCATCTTCAGGTTTTTGTCTTATTTTTCTCCTTTAAACTCTAAAGCTGCAAATTAAATGTTGGTTCTTTATGTAAGGTTAAGGGTTAGCGCCACACAGTAAAAGGTTCACAAAAAATAAAATAAAAGGAGCCTGAAAGAGAAATGTGAATTAAATGTCTTTTTGACATCTCAGACATCTGAAGAGGGAAAATGATCCTTGATACGACCTTTTTGTGCCTCTTTCAGCCTCTGACCCCCCTCAGTGTGCTTGACACAGTTCACTGCTTTTTTACAGACTTCAAGGTCTCCGATCACGCTGCTGCTTGTCAAACTCTTCAATATGATGCCAGCTCACCAGCTCCTTCCCATCCTGATCCTGTTTTCACTTTCATATTTCACTTTCCACTTTTTTCCAACTCAATCTTACTGTGAAGCGATTAACAAATAACTGCCCTTTGCCTTTGTGTAATTTCATCATCTTCAGTCCAGTTTTTATTATTAAATCCATCACACATTTCTGAATATACAAAAGGTGTATATAGTAAACTAACTCTTTTTTATATATTTCTGTTCTATCTTTATATCTTATACTGTTTTTTTTATTTACAGTTCTCTTTTGTTGTGCTATATCATATCTTGAGCTAAAAGTTAAATCAATAAAGTGTATCTTACAAATACAAATAACTCACAAACAGCACATTAGTTAATTGGCATGCAATATAATGAGATTCATTTTTTTTTCTTTTTATGTCTGTATCTGTTTTTTGTTTTTTTATTTTTTTTGTTTTTATGTTTCTGACCCTTAAAAGTAAAACTATTTAATGCCCAAAGGGCAAAACAGAATTAATTTGTGGTGTACATTGTACCTCAGCAATGAACATAATTGCAGCATTATACATGATGTGTGTAGGAGGATGATAAACTGAATGAATAATAATGAATAAATTGTTGCAGTGTAGTTTTTTTTTACATGTACATTACAGTGAAAATACAGTTATTACAAATGCACAACACTGTTATTTTTAGTCATAAAGTAACATGGGCAGTCTTGACACAAGTCAGCCAAATAAACTATATACCCAGCTGCTATATGCAGTATATGTATTCTGCTATCAGTAATACAGCTGACTATTTAAGTTGATGTCCCTTCTCTACATGTTAAATGTGCCCAAGTAAGTAAATAAGTCCAAGACCAGCAGTCTTGGAGGTGGTTTCAGGTTTTATTATTCCTGTTCACTGCCCGAAGATTGTGAATTGATTCATATCAACAAAGTGATACACAATAGATAGGATGTTAGCAAAGCTGACATTCATCATGAACAACTCTTTTCACCCTGACTGTGGAGGCCTTAAAAAGCCATTTCAGCTACTCCCACCATGTAAGAAGGAGCTCTACCACAGGTCCTTCATTCCAACAGCTGTCAGACTCTTTAACACCAGCATGACTTCATGACTTCCTTCAGCATGACTTCTTTTCATTTTATTTCTCAGTAATTTCTTGTCAACCTTGTGTATATGAACTGCTGTGATAGTAAATCTCCCCAGTGTGGGATCATTAAAGTCTATTTTTATCCATTTTTATCTATTTTCATCTATGTGTGGGAAGATATTATATATATTTTTTATTTTCAGCAACTTTGTCTAAGATGGCTGTAATGAAATCGATGAATAACCATTTTAGCCTTATGTAATTAGATTTACAGTATGTGGTGTGTGAAATTACAGTAAATGTTCTGGAAGGGAGTGGGGGGCATGCCCCACTTTAAAAATTACTGTCCCAGACTGTGAAGAAGCTGACTGGCTTTTTCGCTTCTTCGCCGGGTGCCAGCTCCTCCATGTTTGGCTTCTGTCCTGCAGAAACACTCAATAAGAATCATAAAAATATGGAAATGAAATATTTCCCGGTATAAATAACTAGATTCATAATTACAGTTTGTTGTCACCTTAACCAGTTTTCACTGTCAAAAACAACTTCCAAGAGTGCTGTTTAAATGAGTCATTCCCTCTCTTGCTGCAGCTTATAAAATAAATGAAATGGCTTTCATGTATTTCCGAGAGACTATATTTGGCCTTGTGTAGATTTACACTGGCACTGAAAACAAATGCTGGCAGCGACTGCTGTCAATATTCTGCAGAAGGTAAAACACTGGCAGAAAAGAAATAAATCTTTGGACGTCCTCAAAAAAAAGAAAAGTCTTAGTCACAAACTGACGGCTGTCTTAAAAAAAATCCCAAACTTCACCCTTTGAAGGCTGCTTCAAAACCCATCGCATTTCTGAAAGCATTCAAAGCTTGTTTACCCAAATACCTACAGCCCATATTCATATATCAGCATTTCACCAAAGAGTGGTGACAGGAAGAGGAAAATACCTCTGTCAAGGAGATAAAAGGTCAAAGAAAGAGAAAGCGGAGAGATAAAGACATAAAACTAGACAGTACAGTAGGTCTGTCTGTGTTTTCTGCAGTGGCTTTTCTCTGAGCTCACAATTGCACACGCAGAATCGCTGTTTCCTGCTGCTGTTATAAAAAGAAGGAGCGGGAGGATATCCAACCCAATGCTATTTCTGGTGACTGTTGGAGGAAGACATTGACTGACAGTGGACGATATATTCATTGTCAAACCGAGAGAGCTGATTATTTTCAATGCATGATTATCACATTTCTGTGTCAATCTCACACTGGATTGCTGTCCAAAAGTGAAGGAGCACCCACCATGTAACCTCATCCCTGACCCACTGGGGCACTAGAGGGGTATAGTTGACATAAAGCAGCAGATTTGGATCAGGAAGGAGAGCAGACTGGGTTGTTTGTGATGGAAGCAGCCTGTGAAACAGGAGACTGTTCTGTTTTTTTTTACTTCTGGATCTCAGTCCACCACAGTATCCTCATTAACAGACTGAGACAGCGGGAGAGTATCTCTGGGTCAGCCTCTCAGAGGAGTTTCTCAGTTGCTGTTGGTAACTATGCTTCTTCATCTGAAACTCTGTTTTGTGGTGTGTGCCCCTAGGCTCTGTCCTCGGCCCTAATCTGTTTTCTTGTACAATATTTGTCCCCTTGGATGGATAATAAGACACTTTAAATGGACCTTCTGTCAATGTCACACAGATAATATTCAACAAAATCATTTCATTTAATCAAAATATATAAATAATATCAGTTTGAATAACTCAGAAAACAGAAGATTATATTTCTTATTTCTTTTCCACTCAGTCCCCCATGAGATAGTGGAAGGTCTAGGCTTCTCCTCTGTTAAATCCTCCCTTTGAAATTTCGGTCTCACTCCAGACCGGCCTCTGACAACAATCATCAAGCTGTTTTTTTCCAGCTGAGAAACATTGCAAAACACTGATGTGGCAATCCAATAATCAACCAAAAACTTTCGGAATGAACCTGTGTTCTGTTTTTTGGTGTTTTGAAGATTACGAAATCATTACAGAGATGATGACACAGTCATCCATGCTTTGATCTCATTACGTCTCAACTATTTGAACTCTCTTTTTGAGTCTTTTGAGTAAAGCATTCACGAATCATTTATTGTGGCCCACAATTCCTGCTGCTAAACTTTTGACCTGGTCACCCAAAGCCAGGCTCAGACTACAGGCATTTTAGGAAATCAGTTTGAGTCATGCACAGAAGGAGAAACTTCACAGGTATTCTCTCTAATCTCAAACATTCCCAAACTAAATAAATGAGGTTACATGAGTCTGGATTGTTGAGGGGACACAATGAACATGGTTTGTCTGTTCTTCTGAGAAAACAGAAAATTAGTTTAACTTTTAACATCTGTCAACAGTAAGTCTAGCATCCTAGCCTCATGGACTTAGAATGTTTACTTGCCAGTTGCTCCGCTCATAGAGTACTCACATAATCATCCAGATTTTAAATCTAGATGTCAAACATGTTTGACATTATCTTGGGGGTACAGGTCGGGAGCTTTAATACTAGATCTGTAAAGCACTCACATGATCCGCTAATCTGGACTAAACATCTGTCCCAACCAAGACCATTAAAAAGTAATCTGAGCCCGGCTTTAAAGGTCTCACTTCTTTTTTTCATTGTTGCTAGGAAACCACTAAATCACCTGTCATTTTTGCTGTGAGGTAAACTCACAGATCTGTGCCTTTATGTTTATATAGTGCATATAAATGAACAGGCAGAAAGCACTTGCTCTGGCACTGCTACTTGACTTCAATAAAGGTCTTTATGAAATCAACATCATCGCAGAGAAGGTGCAGATTTTACAATAAATGGGTGTGAAAACTATGATGATTCACTTTGAGTGAAGTGCATTAAGTATAATAGGAGTGTACTTTAACTATACTTTCTGTACTAACTATATATTCTGTGCACCTGTGAAAACTACTGGATAGTCAGAAAGGATTTAGAAGTGGGAGCACCCAATGCTGACTGAAAAATAAGTGGGCATATGCACATTCATACATTCAGGTGTATACACCTGAAGTTCTTCATTGTCCTGATGGAGCCATATTCTTCACATATAATCTCACTTGCATTAGAGTCATTGCAATGTGTATAACATGTAGTACACTGTTCATACATCAGTGACGCACACAATGCATTTGGTGAGAAGAACTAAAGGCAACCCAAAACAGCTTAATAGTAAATCTCGCAGGGTACCTTTAAATTGTTTTTGAAAAAGTGCAGTGTCTTCATTTTCACAAGTTATGATGTTACAGTCTGACAGGATTTAAAGTCTTACTCATTTAGATGGAAATCTAACCTGTCTACATCCACACGAACTCAATCCACTTTGTGGATTGTTTGATAGTAAAATCGCAGTCATCTCCTGCAGATACAAAAAGTGAGAGCTCCGCTTCTCAGTGCCAAAAAACTCCAAACAAACAAAACTTGACATTGTCAGACTCAGTCTTTGAAACGCTACTGGAAACTTCATTTTGCTAAAAATCATGTTCCCGGTGTGTTTACAAAAACAACTCCTGAATCTTTCTCAAGAAAAAAAAGAGAGAGAGAGAACAAGGACAAAGAATAAACAAAATGACGAGGCAGTCAGACAAGAGGGTCACAGATCCTATTTGAGAGGCTGAACCGAGAAGTCGACGGAGAATAGAAAACAGGAGGCAGACACAGAAATGAAGGTGCAACAAATAATACAGATAGACATGTGGGGGGATGATGTGAAAACAAATGAGATACTCTAAATTGAAATGACGTATATCACATCATGTTGTGGGAGCAGACTGTCAGACTGGGGCCACAATTCTCTGTCCTGGTGAACCTCCTCCCCTCCACCCACACCTTGTCTGCAGGTGTCTCAAACAGCAGTTTTCAGCTTTATTTGTCATAAATTACATAACTGTGCAAAGAAATGTTTTGGACAAGAGAAAACAGGTCACTTCAGCAGTAACCCTCTAACCCCAGTCATTTTAAAATCATTGCCAGTGTATCAAAACACATCAAATAAAGTCCTGAGCTCTAAATTAGAGATAGTTCAACTCACCTGAAGTGGAAATATACATTGTTATGTTGATATTTGATTTTCTCACAGGTTTCAACCAAGGGGCAACTTCCGGGGCAGTGAAGTAAAAACTTTGCAGAAGTGCCAAAAACTGCAGTTCCTCAAATGTCCACTTGAGGCTGGCTACAGAATGTGCCACCCCCATATGTGTCTATATTATAGACCATATGGTCTCTATAGCTAATTTCCAGGTTCATAACAACTGTACTGAGGGTGATTTTTTAAAACTCAACTGTTCAAATGACAAAGTGTCCCAGGGTTTACAAGCTGACCCAGCATGCATAGTGGGTAGAGATGAAAACACAGTGAGTTGAAAATGTTTTGAGCACATTACATTCACATAATCAGCATTGGTAAACAGCAGGATTTATCCGGCTCTCACTGCCAGAGACAGAGGATGTTCTCCAGAGGGCAGTTCTCCAAAGAGTCAGCAGTGAGCACTGACCAGGTCACAGCGACTTTTACACAAATTCTTCTTTCATGTAAGCTGCCAAAGACACCATCCACTACCATATTACTGTTTATAACAATGTGGGTTGCTCCAAATTTCATCACAACCATTGTGGATAAACAGCATGACTTAACAGACTCATTTCACCGACAGATGCTGTTTTCTGGGGACAGTTTGCAGAGAGTCAGCAGGGAGAACTGACTGTGTCATGGTGACTTTACACATAAATTGGTCGATTTTTTTAGTATTTTTTTTGTAGCTGTTTGTTCTATAAAGAAAATATCTATTTACAACAATTTTAGTGCCATTTGTTTATTGTTGATGTCTTCTTAAGGATCACATCTGTTTTGGAAGTCTTGAAAGATTTTGAAAGCTACAGATGTCACGAATTTGGTATCAAATTAAAGAGGAAGCTGTATTTAAAAAAAAATAAAAACAACTTGTGATTGCTTTTTGGTTTTTTAGACAGGGCCATTGCTCATTCTAGCTCAGTGAACTGTAGCAACATTCTACAATTGTACTGGCGTCTAAAGGGTTAAAATTATTATACGCAATTGCAGCACCATATTAATATTAATATGAATATGTATATTGTGTAAAAGTGATACGTGCATACAGAAGTACTGCAAAGTGACAACATGATCCCTCACTTTCACTGGCTGCCCACGAACAAACACTGCACATTTTCAAACTACAGCTTCCAGACACTGAGGGAGGTGAACCTGGCCTCGGCAGTAGAAATCAGTTCCACATTCAAATGCTGCTGCACAGAAAGTACAGAAAATCAAGGGGACTCATTGTCAGTGACGGGAACCATGACAGACAAAGAGAAGAATACAGCAGCACAAACAGAAACTAATTAATCTGAAATTAAACTGAAGCACACTGACAGACCAAGCTGAATACATGCCACTGACAGTGGTTGAATTGATTCTTTGCTTTTGGTGGAGCCTCATATTTTATACAATGTGAGTGACACACACTGAAATATATTTGGTGTGATGTTTTATTTTGACTGACTGCAGGCAACAATTCAGTCCCAGTGCTGAAATCCACCCACACTCCAGCTCATACAGACCTCACACTTCCTGTCACATGTTAGCTGCCCACCTGTGTCAGTGTTTCACACCTTCCCCCCCAAATACCTCACAGTGTTTTGTGTTCATGCATTACTCCTAATTCAACTCCTGACTGTTCATCTTCTGAACACAATCAACGACCTGCCACATGGTTCTTAAATGCAAATACCTGCTGCCTTTAAACTACATCTCTACAGGAAGCGAAACCAACAGGGACCTAGAAGGGGGCCCTCGGAGATCTCTCTTTGTTTGGCTTTGATATGATTTCCTACAAGATGATTCTCTCCTAATAGACAGTTTCTTCTGATATATTTTGGTTGTCTAAGTTTGAATATCGTTAAATTTCATTGTCATTGTCTCTAAAATGCTCCCTTGTGTCTGTCCAGGGCTAGTACATATGTGTATAATAACCCCCTCGTGTGTGGTTTGACAGATGGGACTGCTTAAATTATGCTGAAGCTTCAGTCTCTTTATTGATTAATTTACCTCCTTTGAGTTTGGGCCCTTTATTTCTAGTTTCTTTTCTTATCAGACTGTTCAGCATTATTAAAACAACATTTCCTTTTACACCTTAGTCTTTTTTCTTGCTTTTCCTGCTCGGTCCTTGACATGGTGGGAGTTGTACCAACTGTGTAAAAGTAAGACTGCAAGCCGTTTATCAATTATTTTCACCACTCCTGCAGGTGAATTGAGTTGGAGGTAGACTAAGCTAAGCATGCTGGCTCATATGTTTTTCTCACTGCTCAAGTCTGGGTTCCCCCAGAGGTGTTCCTGGGCCAAACGGGATCTCCTTCCAGCATGTTTTGTGTCTTCCCTTGGGTCTCCTCCCTCAGCTTGTATCTGTAAGCTCGTTCTTTCAGAAAAATTGCCAGGGCCGAATTGTGTACCCAGTCCGACCCTGCCCAAAGCTCGTGACCATGGGTGAGGGTTGGGGTGTAAATTGACTCAAAAATCAAGAGCTGAGCCTGAAGGCAAAACAGTCTCCACCAAGCCAGGCCGGTATAGCACACAGTCTGGTAAAGTAGATTACTGCAGACACTGCACCAATCAGCCTGTCAATCTCACACTTCATCTCAACATACCACAATTTACCTGAACTGCTTGACCTAGGGCAGTGACTCACTCAGGGTCAGAGTTCGGCTTATTGCCAAGTAGGTTTTCACTTCTGAGGAATTTTGCCGCAGTGTTTTGGTGCATGGCCCAGAGGGAGGAGTCCACCATTTATACAGCTGAGTACCATGGCCTTAGACCTGCAGGTGCTGATCCTCATCCTGGGTGCAGTCATGGTCTGATGAAGGCAACAGAATGACATCATCTGCAATCCAAAGTCCATCATACTCTTTACACCTTCTATGTCCCTAGAGATCTGCTCCAAAACTGAATCGGTAATGTGGCACAATAGTGGCAGAGCTCAATGCCCACCATGTATTTGATTCTGTGTGTTCTCATAAATCTATGAAAAATATGTTTCCAGTGTCTGTGTTTTCTATTTAACATATTCAGGAAATGTCTGTCTGCCTCCATCGTCTCTCGATCTTAATTACAGGATGCTGGTTGTAGTACAAACATGAGTTGAATGGAGTGGAGGAGGTTTTCTTCCATCTGACACTGAAATGACGTCTGACAGCAGCAGAAAGATGAACAGTTTTAAAGTTTGACAGCAGCAAGATTGGCTCACAGAGGTCATGGTAAATTCTGGTTAAAAGAGGGAATGCCTTAGTCAACTAATTGAGTCGGAAAATGGAAAAAAGATAGGATAGTCTTCCTGATTGAAGCTTCATTGGTTGGACTATAGTTTACAGATTCATTTTTAATATCCATTTTTGCAGCCTGTGTAAGCATGAATGAATTAGTACGTGTGTGTGTGCATGTAGCGCTGCATGTACCATCTTTGATCAGCCATTATTAGCCTGAAGCAAGAAGTGAAATACTTCAGTAATAGCCCCTATTGTACTGTGACTTCATAATGTCCAATACTTAAAATGGACAAAGAACACAATCACAGCAGGTATGGACTTCTAATGTATTCTCCCAGGGATAGCTTCAATTTGATATTCTAAAAGTGTTGCCTGCAATCAATTTCAAGGTGAGAGCTCAGCGTGAGACAAAGGTTCATTCCTTTAATATGGTTTAACTCTGACATAACCAAGATGAGGATAGTGTGTTGTACTGTTTCCACAGTCATTAGCTGGAGAATTTAGAGCTTTCCAAGAAGCAGAAATTTTACTTTGCACATCTTACTTATGAACAAATTACTTAAATTGTGTAGATTCCATTATACACACGGTGTGTCATTCCTGCTTAATATTCACGGTTTGATAAGTTTCTGTGCTTGTGTGCAACTTTCTCCCACAGATTAGAGCTAAAAAAAAATCATTTCTCATTTCACACAAAGTCTGTCCCACATTAATTGCCAATGAAACAGCTCCAGGGTTTGTTTACTGGTGCTGTTACCAAGAGATTTTTGGTTCTCTACTTTCTGTCTTTGGGAGAGTCTTGTGTGTGCTCGCGGATATTGATTAAACTGTCTGAGATCAGGAGAACTGTATGGATGTACTGTTTGGAGAGAAAATTCTGAATTTATAATCCCACATATCCAAGTCAGGTGAGAAAAGAGGAAGATGAATCAAAAACAAACAAGGCTTCTGTATACCACAACCCCGCTGTCTGATTCAATGTGTTCATGGGCACAACTATGAGCCAAGCTGGTTTTAGCTTAGTGTGTGTACTAACATTTGCTTGTTAATGCTGAACTAAATTTACACCAAGTACAGCCCTAAGAGGCTGATGGGAATGTCATTAATCAAAGTTGCCAAATCCGATCATAGACTGTATAAGATATGGATGTTGTATGTGTGACGTCACCCACAGGTTTCTGAAGAGTAGTTGTGGAGATCAGTGTGTGGTGGCTCTGGTTGCTGCCATCTTGGCAGTCCTGCCTCCACTGGTTCCACACTAATCTGAAGATGAGCGTGGGTTGAGCTGAGGCGGGCTGAATGAAACCTGGTTACTGAAACCAGCCATCTGTGATGGCACCCACCTGCCAGTCCAAACAGACACACTCTTAATTCTGCATAACTTAAAGCTCTAATATAATTTGAACAGGTAAATTCTATTTAAAAAACCCCTCAGTACAGTCATGAATGGGGAAATTTACTATATGAAGGATATATCGCAGATTTGGAGCACGAGGATTACGTCATAGCACAATGTATACATCTATGTGAAAGTGTTTTCTACTATTTTTTAAACAAGGAACAAGGCTACATTATCTGTAAATAAAATTAAAATGATTATTTTGTGCCATTTTAATCTAAAGTCCAATTCAGAGACCCCTGCATTTAGATAATTAGACTTGTCCATCAACAGCTCCATCAACTATAACTGTTCTCCTCTGCCCACTCACAGCTTTTACATTACAAGCCTGAATAAACAGTGTGATGTAACAGAGATCAATAAGGCATCTTTGCAAAGCACAATTTAAGTAAAAAGAACATCTGTTTCTGAGTTTAGAGAAATGCCATAAGAGGACTTTTACGACTGTGAATCAGAGACACTGCTGGACAGGGTCACGTGTACACAATAAAACAGAGTGAGATTCTCTAACATACAGATGTCGCTTCCTCAGGGTGTGGCTTCCTGAGAGGACTGAAGTGAAGGTTTGTCAGATGATCGGTCTTCTCTGGGTGTTTGGTCCACTGACTGCATTTTGCTGTAGGGAACACTGGAAGCTGTTTGGATGAAGAATGTGGTGACTCTCTAAGCTCAATGATCCTGAGCAGCAGTAGCAGCAAGTAGAAGGAGGATGAGGTGATGTTGACTCAGAGTGTAAAGATACAAATTGTAAAATGTCTTATTTCTTATTTATCTTGGAGATTGACTTGATTGACTACGGATGTTTCTCAACAGTGTCTGTTTTTATGTTTTAGTGACATACTATGGACAGATGGGCAGCACTGTAGTGGTTGGGTCTGTACATCAGTTTGTACCTGGGCTCTTGCCCAATGTCAGCTGGTATATGCTCCAGTCCTCAAACCCGATAACATTTATACCACATGAAGTAAACAGTATCGTGTCAAACTTGGCAGAGAACATCCCACCCTGACAAAAATGGTTAAAAGCATTTCCACTGTAGATGCAGCTTCAGATCAGATTTATAGTTGAGCACTAGATTTCTCTCATTGAAAACACCACTGCAACACTAGATGGATACATTGTACATGAAACACACCACAGTGTGTTGCAATGACATGCTTACATTAACTTTGTGTTATAGGCTGACAACAGAGGTTTTACTTTTCACATCGCTGAATAGGAGACAACTGCTGAGTAATCATCATGTTTTCTTTCTTTGATATACTGTGATGGAGAGAAGTCATGGAGGTGGGCAGGAGAACAAGTGAGCCTTTCATTCTCTAAAGAATCTCCAACAGTACCCATAAACGCCTCCATAGTTACACCATAACCACTATACAATTGCATATACAGCTTTAGTCTCCAAATGCTGTTCTGGCTGAGGTAAAGTCAACACAGGACTCCCGTTGAGTCCATTAGAGGGGTGTATGGACACTTGAGAAGACAGTAGTGAGAAAAAAAAGGTTTCTTCTGGCACATCCTCCCTCTCTGAGGTGAAACATATAGAAGTGTAGAAGCTATTGATGTCTACATAAAGAAGAAGGTGCAAAGGCACACAAGAGTAAAATGAATATTTTATTCATTACCGCAGGGATGAGATGGACTCTTTTATCTTCAGTGACTGCCATGGTAGCCTCTTAGGAACTTGGCAACTGATTTTCTGGTAGCACCATCTGAGTGAAAACAACAGTAATATGAATCCAGATGAGTTTAGGCACTTAGAGTTGTGTTGCTTGCCAATCTGCATTGCATTACACTAATGTATTTGCACAAAGGACTTGTCCTAGGTTCTTACATGCAGTGGTAAATACAGGATCAATCGTTCATCCAGTCATCAATCTTTCATTAAACAATAATGGGAATGTTGGCTGATTTTTTTTTTCTTGAAGGTTGTTTAAGGCAATCATATGTACATATATGTACTATGTTCTGTTATACAGTACTTTTCAGGGCTACAAGGGTTATAGAATTTCCATTGACTTACACACTGTACACACTGTACTACATAGAAGTGTGCTAAAAAGTATCAAAACTGAGTCGCAGCAACAGTCTTTGACTTTCTTCTTCTTTTCATTCTCACATGTAGAAACATACACAGTAATATAACTCTGCCAACATAGTATCCTCCCTTGGGGGCTTTCACCATTACATAATTATCCTCATGTTCATAAAACCCAAAGGACACAAGAATGTATGAATGTTTCTAATTTCTGTTGTTTCTTGGGTAAACAGTCTTTACTGTCATTAGCGATGTTTATGCAAATTAAGTTGTCCTTTGATGCACAGAATTGGTGGCATACCAAAAAACACCATTAATCTTACACAATAAAAGAAAATAATGTTATGCCATGGATAAACACACTTTAGGCTGACAACACTATTCAAATGGTCACATATCCCTGACCATTTGGGTACTCGTGGTCAGGGACATGTGGAGTTAACAACTAACTTGTACTTCAGTGTTTCTCCCTGTATAGTGGTTAGTGGAGGTGAAAAGCATCACCACTAGAGTCTTTGCTTCAGTTTCAGGGTTAAGCCAAAAAATCTTCTGCAGTTAAAAAGAATATATATCATAGTGGTCACAATCAATATCTTCATCTCCAGCTTCTCCCAATATGCCTCCTTGCTTTCCTTCAGCTTTCTTTTCAGCTCCCTCTGGACACTCCTCAGTAGCTCCCCCATCCCTGAAGGCTCTTTTCTTCCTGCTCAGCAGCTCCTTCAAGTTGCTGGTGATCCAAGGTTTGTTGTTCGGAAAGCATTGCACCCTCCTGGTGTGTACAAGGCTGCCGACACAGAAGTTGATGTACTCTGTGATGCAGTCAGTCATAGCATTGATGTCCTCACCATGGGGGCTCACACAGTACACAGCTTCCTGTGACCACCTCCTACAGTAACTGTCCTGGTGATCACAGGCTGCTTCTGAGCAACGGGTGTGTATCTGGAGGTGAGAAGTACCAGACCAGTACCAGATCAGATCTGCCAGGGAGTGGAATTTCTTTGGAGCTGTATGCCTCCTTAACATTAGCATACATTAAGTCCAAGGTTTTATTGTCTCTCGTGGGGCAGGACACAAACTGTTGAAAGGTTGGGACTGTAGCAGAGAGAGCGGTGTGGTTGAAATCACCGGAAGTGTCCATGAATGCATTAGGATGGTCCGTTTGTAGTCTGGATGTGACTGGAGGTGATGACGTCACACACGGCATCAGCATCAGCTGATCCCTCCTCCTCCTGCAATCCCTCCTCCCCTCTTTTTACCAGATTACCAGTTTACTCAGTCCACGGTCTCTGTCAGCCTGTACTGTCTGAAAGCCGGGTACGGTGGTGTTGGAGTCTGGATATGTTTGTGCAGCCCTGTCTCAGTGAAACACATCACACTGCACTCATGGAATGCCAGCTGAGTCCTCATCAGCGCTCCCAACTTGTCCATTTTATTAGCCAGGGACCTCACATTCCCCATCACAACTGTAGGAAGAAACACCTTAAATTCCCTCCTCCTAGCTCCCCTTAAGACACTGGCCCTGCATCCCTGGCGTCTCCTCTTTGCTGCACAAAAAGTGTCCATACTGTACACAAAACTCACAGGAGCTGCTGTAACAAGCTGCCACTAGTGCATGCAATGGTAACGGTTTAAAGGTAATTAAATTCAAAGTTACTAAAAGGCACTTTACATGGTAATGGAAACAGCAGATGTTACATTGATTACGGACTCACGCAAACACAAACCAAGAGACTGACCACAGTTTAGTTAGTGCAACACACTGTACTGTATACACAAGGGAAATGTGCAGGTGAGTAGATGATCCAGAGCAGGGGGAGTCCGGTGAGGTGCAGCGCTGTTGGTGGCAAGAATCCAAGAGAGTTAGGATGTGGAGGGCTGAGTAGAATTTGATTCTTTGTTGAATGGAGAGCTAATGGAGGTTCTGAAAGGCTGGGGTGATATAATCTTTGGTGAGTGGACAAGCAGCTGAGGTTTGGATATAATGTGGTGTATTGAGGAATGGTGATGTAGTAGTTGTGAGGTGATAGGCGCGTAGGAGCTCTTCAGCAGCTGAGAAGGACAGCAAGGCGTAATGTTTGTAAATGAAAGCCTGCTGGTGTCTTTTGTACATCAGTTTGTTCGGTTTGTCCTCTTGTTCTGTAAATAAAGTTCATAATGTGCTTTAAGATTATCACCCTGCACAACAAAATTTACCATATAGATAAGAATTACAAAATATTGATGTGTGTTTGGGCTTTATGGCTTAAAAGGTCTTTAAAATTATTAAAGCAAATGACCCTAATTTTGGTAAGAGGAAGGAAAGGATTTACACCCACTTCCAGCTATCAGAAGAAATGAATGTTCACATTAAATAACAGAATATAAATAAAATAACTCAAATTAAATTCAACTCAAAAAGGGAAAATTGATATCCAATTAATTAAATTAGTCTTGACCTAAAAGTTGCCACAGAGTTGTGTATATTTCATGCACACAAAGCATATAATAAAGTTCTTTATAAATGAAAGGTTTATTGAAGGTTTATTGAATGAACTGGACACACAAACTACACACAACAAACTACACAGTAATATGTAATTAGTAGATTCACTTTTGTAGATTCAAGTTGCTAAATTATGATACTACTAATTCACTAATGCATCAAGCCCCAGTAAAGCTTCACCTGATTTTGTGTGTGTTCCGACCCACCGAGCATTTTTAGTGTGCTGATGTTTTTTCCTCCCAATGGAGCTTCCTGAAACTTTTTGACCATTTTGATACAACATGGTCACTCTGACATGAGTCGGCTGTTTCTGTTCCTCTTGCGCTGAGTTTGCAGCAAGATGATGAAGTTTTCTTGCTTGGTGCTTGGCTTGGTGGTGATGGCAACATGGCATTTATGTTTTGACACATCTCTGATTTCGTTGTGTGGGGAGGGCTCAGAGTTTGTTCAGAACACTGATGTCGGTTCTTACTTTCAAAGTTGGCAGGATGTTCTGTGGTTCTGGTGTTGCGGCTTCATGAGCTCCATCCCCTGACTGACAAGCTAAAGTTGAGCACAAGAACAGGATAAATGCCAAGCACAAGAGACCTTCATCTTTTTTCTGGTTTTATAGTCTTCATAGTCTTTTATGAGAAGGACAGTGTTGGGTGTTTTTTTTTTTTTTTTAATTTAAACATGTTTCCAACATGTCTAATGTTTCTATGTTTAAAGGTCTCTTCTCAGTTGATTAAAAAATAGCAAACACCTTCATGAGAGAAAATGCTCTATATGAAGTCTATCTATTCCATTAATTTAAATACTAATCATGTTACACTGACAGTGTGTATATTGTAAGTACAGCATTAAATGAGTAAAATAAAATCAACGTCCATCTCTGTCACAGGAATGTCCCTGTTCTCCTGAAAGGCTGCAAAAGGAAGGCGGTGTTGCAGACCCTCTCCCAGGCAGTAAGTAACTCCATTGTTCATTGTTCCATTCTGCAAACCAAAGTCATTCATTTCATTTGATGGAGGCCAGAGACTGATTGATGAGACTGACTGGTGTTCTTTGAAAAAGCAGGTATCAAGCTCAGGGGAGCAAGTTATCCTGCAAAATCAAGTTATCATTTATTAAACTGATTAAGGTTATCAGAATTAACTCACAACGCCACCATCATCATGCTTCATATGCATGGTCAAAATCAATCTAGAGACCCATATTCACCTGTTTGTTTTCCTCAGAGTAATATGTATATATGATCTTGTTCTTGGTATAAAATATTTTATTGCATAACACCAGGGGACATACAGTAGTACCCTATATAGCTAGAAAGAAACAACTCTTGAAGCCTTGTGTATTTTTTAGCATCACACGGTCATAGCAGCCTCCATTAGTCAACCTTGAAAATCTGTTTTTGTGTGTATTTCAATCTCTGCAATGTGACTGGTCTCAAACATACCATTTTCAAGGTTGTGTATTTCTTTGGATGGAGTGGATGCACTGCTTTGATGTGAAATAGCTTGTTTTGTGGTTTGTTGGCTGGAATATTTCGCAGCCACATATCTTTTTGTACTTTTAATGCATTAGCTGTGCACTGCCCATATCGCAGCATCAGTGTCACGACTGTCCACTGAATATTCGAATAACTGATATTCGCTAGTGATGTACCTATACATATCAGCCAATGAGTTAACAGAGCACTTAACAATTAAGTTCTGAGTGACGTTCTGGCTCGGTTTTCATGTTTCTAAAAAATTCAAGATGGCTACCGTATGGTGAGTGAGAATAAGTTTGAATTAGATTAGATTAAATTATACTTTATTCATCCCACAGCGGGGAAATTCACTTCACAGCAGGGGAATTTAAGTAACGGAGTAAAACTTTTCATTTACTGTGGGTAAGTCAAGATAATATAGAATATATTCGTAGCACAGTGAAGAAAGATTTGTTCTCTGTTCTTTTGTTTTTATATTACGGCCGTGCACTCGGTTTATCTGTATGAAGAAGCAGTTTGGCGCATTACTGTTGTGCTAATGTTAGCTAAAGAGTAACATAACATCAACGTTATGTCTAAGATTGTAAACGATAACTTTCTGAACTCTGCTGCTGTCCTTTCTTACAAGTTTAAAGTTTACAACCTTTCAGTTATAAGTTGTCAGGCGCGGCAAAGTTAACAGAAAGGCTAACAATTAAAGTTAGTATGTATTAGTGGCTAACACATTGAAGTTTGATTTGCACCGTTAGGAGCTGCTTCAGTCCAGCATGTCAATCTGCATCTTCAGGTTTTATAAAAAGTAAAAACGTTCATGTGAGAAAACAACAGAGTTTTCTATGTGTCTATGTGACAGACAAAACTATACCATTTTCTAAAGTAAAAATAGTCACTTTTTCTTCTCGAAGCATCAAACTGAACATTAATTGACAATACAAACTTACATACATTGAAGGAACTGATCACTCGAATGCAATGCAAAATTAGTTTTTTATTTCCTGTAGTGCTTTATTCTGATATCATCCTGCTATATCCTCATGGTAATGCACATAGCACAAGCAATATACAGGATTAGTCACGAGCTAACGTGATGATGAGATAGTAAATGGAAGTAAAATTAAATGGTTCAAAAACACCACAATCCAAACACAAAATATTAAAGAGAGTATGCACCAACACCACTCCTTTTTCATCAAATTTGCTATGATTCTTGAAACACTTTCATTTAGAATCTGACAATAATCAACAATTGATATTAGGAATAAACCTTCCACCCTTGTAAACTGTCTGTTGCTAAAGAGAGTTGCCTTACACTGCTGTATTTTAACATCAGTCATCTGTGGTATTGGTAGAGTTTAATATTTTCAGAGGTGTAGATATCAGATAAGGATATTGATGTAGAAACCATCTTTACCAAAATCCAAAGGTCACACGCTACATGACTAGCTATGCAGCTACTTTGGTTGCACAAATGTACTTTACTGCTGAAAGATTTGTCAGTACCAAAAGACACAAGATAAGATAATGACAAGATAATAAGGACTAAATTAATAAAAATGCTCTATGCCCCCATGCAATGACTTCATACTTTAAAGATAAATAACTGATCACAAGTAGCTGATAATTTCACTGTATTTCCAAATGTAAGTTATGTAATGAGAAAATGCAGGTGGAAAAATATGTGATTTCTGTGTGACAGTGAAGCTCACTTTTCTAGGCATGACTCGTACAAAAGACATCCCACTGCCCTGCAGCTTTAGCTATACTTTGATGATCTCAAACCACAAATGCTCTGGGGTCACATACATTCATAAAATGGGGGCTGTGTATTTCTCCTTAAGAAACCTGCCACCCGTACAGTAGTACAACACAGCCTGACAAATATCCATCTCTGCCTTCTGTTCAATTCCATTGACAGGGAAACAGGTTTTTGGGAAGATGCTTGAACCACTCTTGGATGACATTAGATTTCTGGAGTGTCACGGTATAAGAGACTGAAATGAAAGAAGAAATCACACTTACTGAATGGAACAGTGTGCCTGTTTACAGGTGACAACCTAGCATGTCATTCATTGTGTGGTTATTTAGAAAGCTTTTTTTCTTTCAGCAAGTTCTGCCATCTTTGCCAGCTTGATAAGAATACTTTACAAATGATGTTTGATGGAAACAAGCTTGTAAAAGTGGAGCAGAGGCAATATCAGCAGCATGTTGCTTTAAATGATGGAACTATGACAGGAAATTCATGTTTGAATACTTTAGAATACTGAAACTCACAATGTGAGTGTTGACAAAATGCTTGATAGTACCGCAACACACATTCAGAGTTAAAACTACCAATTCAACATTATATTTATGAAGAAAACCGCTGTGCCTAGTACAATAAATGAAAGAATGGTCAGCTTGGATTATAAGTATTCCAAATGAGTAAAACAAACCCAGTATCATCATTAATTTGAGGAAATCCCAAAGAGCTATTGGACAGAATTGTGGTGTCTCATACAAACCTTACCATACCTTCTTGGAAACCTCAGTCCAAGAAGGATCCAAAGAACCCACGCTGGCAATTATTTCTATTGCTATGTGAAACATGCAGCAGCTGTTGTAACCACAGGACTTGCTGTGTATTTGAAACAGCTCATTAGAGACCATCATAAACTGTTTAAAGAACTCTATCCAGGGAGAAATCTCATCCCAAAACACCATTTTGGAGTACAGTATCCTGATGGTCACAGTTTGACTGCTGTCCAAGCTGCGGTGTGAAGTTTGCATCCAAAAACACATTGTGTGCAGTTTTAAGAATCTACAAAAAACAGATTCAGCAAATGGATTGTTGGAGTTTTGGTCAACCACTAGGTAACGGGATGTAATGTGATGTGTGATGATAACGCAATGTGTCAAATGCATTTCCAGTTATTCTCAGGCCCTCAGACAAAGTTGTTGATTAGTTGATTAATGACCTCAGGTCAACCCTTGAAAGGGATTTTGCTCATATGGGTTAGTGTTTAACTTTGTGTCCAAAACAAGGACTGTTCTTACGATAGACTCTAAAGATGAACCAGTCTTTGGAGAAATAGTTAATCTGGATGGATTGAGGCTCTGCTCTATCTGTTGTACAGGTTATGAATGTCAAATGCTGTGATGACTACTTTGATGTTCAAGTAGTGGAAAGAGCTGATATGTTCAAACATCTACAGATACCTGGGGGTTTGTCTGATTCCAGATCAGTTGAAAACGTTTCAGGTAAAAGCAGGTGTAAAGTAAACCTATAGTTACAAGGTTAAATAACGTAAAACTTAAAATGTAATACTACCTAAATGTCTTAAAGATAATTAAACATCATCACATCATTACATCTCTGTATTACACATCTGTAAAATCTATCGCATACAATCATTGTGTTAATATCCTTTACACACACATTACGTTGCAGTTAATATATCATGTTGTCCCAATATGAACTCTTGATGTAGAGTTTGTGTTGGCTTTGACAAATCCTTGATAGAAGTTTGCTGTCCACCACTGGAAAACTTAATATACCAAATAAAGGCAAATGAGTGCATGTCTACTACACTGTCATGAAATTACACATAAAACCTACCTAGTAGACTGCAGAATCCTGAGAAATAACATGTAAGACCATGACGGTGATTTTTTTTGCCTTCTATACATATGGGATTGACTTATTCTGCTTTAGATGATCAAGTTGCAAAGCACTCATAATACAGGTATAAAAGCGGCCAATGTTGGAATGAAGTCCCATCCACCTCCAGCAATGGTCAGTGGTGAGAGTGGCACTGTGACCATGGTAAAGACCCACTCAAATGCAATAGTTTTTTCAACTTACACAGTAATTGCACAGCCAGAAGTATCTTGCTCATCTTGACTTTTTTGCCCACTTCCATGCAGTTATCTGAGCACCAGCCCCAGCAGCTGCCCTTCTTCTCTGTTGTCTGCAATTTGCAAGCTGTCTCAGGTGGCTTCTTTTGCCATTTTCAAAAGTACAGAAAAGTACATATAACAGCACAACTTGACAGATAACTCTACCCTGGTTTCACTCACAAAGCAAACACTGTGGGAGAAGGTGAAGTGATGGCAATGTGAAGTGTTGGTGGGAAAGTCAGAATATAGATATGGACTCTGGAGACTCTTTCTGTACATGCTGGGTGTAAATACATCTAGATATTTTACACAGATCCAAGCCAGAATAAGTATGAGGCCTCTAGTTTCTATTGTACTCACAACAGCAGCATTATGTTGAGATTGCAGTTAAAACAGCCACTGCTATCATTAAAATGACAAGGACCTCTTGGGGTTGATGTTTGTCTCAGAGGAAAAGGCAAAAATAAAGAGCTTGTAAGGGTGAATTGATCATTACCTTTATCATGTGCTCAGCATTGATTCCATGTTGTGTTCTGCTTTAAAAGTTTTACCTCTGAAAATGTAGTTAATGTAATCAGACTGAACTAAGATTTAATGACTGTCTACAAAGAGGATTTCAACACACAAAATGAGCTATATTAATTTGCATACAGTTTCATGTGTTTTATTCAACTTTCGTACCCTCTTGGTGTTCCAAAAATGAATGAATGTCATTAGAAATGAATGGGGGAGACTACAGAAAATTACAAAAACTGAGCTAAGGTAGATCCACATTTGTTAGATGGGTACACACACACACACACACACACACACACACACACACACACACACACATATTGTTTTTTGTAGCTTTGCTATATAATGCTTTTTTTGAAGCCTTGCTTACAGTTTGTTTAGTGGCAGCACTATGGCAGATCAATATACTGCAAGTGAAGCTCTTGATTATATATTTGATCACCACAATGGTGAGGAGGAGAGAGGCCAGGAGCTCAGTTAGTAGGGATTTGGTTTAGGGACCAGAGGGTGACCAGTTCAAGTCCTAAATGGACCAAAGTATGGAAGGTGGGCTGGTAGCTGGAGAGATCGCTGTGTGTGGCTGCCCATCACTCCACCATCTCTTCACATTTGCATGTGTTTACAAATTTGACAATTGGAAGGTAACCCAGACAGACATCAACATGGATCTTTAGATTTTGACTGGTTTGATCTAGACATCAGTCTACCGACAGCATATGGTATGCATGGTATGGTATGGTCAGAAAATTTTTCAGGCCAAGGGTTAGACCAGGCCGTCATCAACAAGACAAATTGGTAGCAATCAGAGGTACAAATAACAAATACAAGTTCAAGCTTGTAATGTCCACAAGAACTTAAGTTGATACAAATATCTAACACAACAAGTAGTGATAATAGGTATTATTACAGTTTTATATGATGAGTCGTAATGGACTGGTCTTTTTAGACTGGGAACACAAAATTGTTTAACATGAAATGAACACAACATGCGGGTTAAACCATAACCACGATTGTTCACATTTGGCTATTTCAACACCAGTGGAAAGAAACCAACATAACATATCCATAAGTTAAACAATGGAACAGCAGTCCCTCCAAACTGACAGCCTGGAAAAATGGATTAAACCAATTGCGTGCAAATGCCCCATAAGACTGTATTCTCTTCTGTAAATCTCTTCTCTTCTCTTCTTCTTATGCTCTTCTTATTTTCTTCCCTTCCCTTCCATCCATTCCCATCATTTTATTTTGGATTTCTTACACTTAATAATAAGGAGTGAACCATATATTTGAGAGCCATTTCACATATCTTCATTCAGTCCATAACAACCTGTGATGTCACAGTTTAGTCTAAAGGTATTTTTAGCCAAGCCATAGATTTTTCAGAAAGTCATCCAATCTTTACCGTGATGAGAAAAATCAATAATCTCACTCAATTCTTCATTAAAGAAGGATCACCTAATGACAGAGGTCAAGCTCAAGACAGCCCAACAGATGAGCACAGTGTTATGCAAGACCATTATAATGTCATCATAGTATTTGGACTAAAATGGCTGGACATTTTAAAAAGAAATGCTTAGCAAAATGCAGGGCCAGGGCCAGGTAGAAGATAGAGAAATTGTTTATGGAAACCTATAAACGAGTGCCAGGACATTTTAGAACCAGCAGAGGTAGAATACTATGAGGCCAATACCACTTTAGTAGGGGAGAAAAACCAACCACAATGAACATAAGACAAGAGGGAGGTACAGCATAGGAGACAGATTGTTAGATATTTTCCCTAATGACACCAGCTATGCCGTTACTGCTTACTAAACCCATTTGAACCACAACACCCTACAAATAGTCCTCCAAAGCTTTTCAAATGACCCTACTGGAGGCCAACAGAAAACTGAAAAAGCCTTTGTATTTTTTTTCCTTCTATCACACTCAGTGAAATGTGAAACACAAAAACTCCAGAATATTGTGACCCAGTTGTACAGAAATATCTAATATCTAAATATCTAGGACCTGTCTGGTCCCGATTATCATCTCTCTTCTCATCTCTTTAACAATTGCATTTGCTCCTCAAAATCTATAAGGACACCAAATCCTTAAACTCACTCCGAGAGACAAATAGTTAATGACTGTGGCTCAGAATCCTATTGTATATCTGAATATACTGACCACTTGATACCAACAGGTTTGTCACTTAAGTTTGACAGTATCCCAAACCACATTTCTCTTCTCCATTAAAATTATGCTGTATATACTAACATTGACTTGGATTTGAGCCTAAACGTGGTAATGCCAGTGTTCAGTCAACATCCAATGCCCGAGCGCCTGTACGTAGCAATTCTCTAATTGCTAAGCTTAAACATAAATGATTTTGATTGCAATCGCAAACACCAGTGGCTCCTTCCTACACAGACCTGGAACCTCACTGAAACCTGCAAATCAGATCCAATCTCCTGGAATCTGGAGCAAGACCTCGCACTACACTATAGAGTGAGTGCGCGTGTATGTTTGTGTGGCTATACATGCAGCGCATGAGAGCAAAGCATCCTTATAGCTGTGTGTTGCCGCTATTTAGATGGATCACCCACACCTCAGCCCCCGGGGGCGACATCAAGTGTAACAGGACCTCCCTTGTCATCTTGTCAATAGGTGCAGCACATCAAAAGGTGCTCATGGGTTGTTTAAAAAGTTAGTTAGTTTGGAGTACTTTTTTGTTGTTTTTTTTCCCCTGACCATTTAAATCTAAAAATGTAAATTTTTTCTTTGCATTTATTAAATAACACAAAAAACATGAATGCCACCATTCTTTATGTTTTATTCTACTCATCCATTATCTATTAAGCGGGCAAGAAACAGCTCACATTGTTTCGTTCTATATGTGAATGGTTGAACTTTCAAGTCTTTTTTTACAGCAGGAAATAGTATTAAAAACTAAATTAGAAATAACTTTTGAATGTCTCTTTTAATGGCTCAAAAATTAAATGAAATGTAGAGGCAATCTTCTCGTCGAAAGAAACATAAAGCATCCATCCTATAAAGTCAAATCTTTATTGAGAAAATAATGAAAAGATAGTAAATTACAAGTCAGCCCACGCAATACCGTAAAATGAGGATGAGAGATTTTTATTTGAGATACAGATTTATTTTATTCGCAGACAAAAAAGGGAGAACAACTCATGTTCAAGTTTGATGAATCTGAAAGTTACAGCTGTATAAGTCACTGCACAAGCCATTACAAATGGTCCACAGTCCAAATGAATGAAACACTTGCGTTTATCAGCCTCCATAACCCTCTTTCATTTTGATATGCTCCCTTTTTATTGTAGTTAACTGTCCCGGTTGACTCTAGTCTCTAATACATAACCTGCCTGTGTGTATCCTATTATCCCTGTGAGGATCTTTTTTTGGTTTTCACATTTTCAGATTCATAACTTGTGTCATTTTGCAGGCCTCTGTTCAGCATTGCATGTAATATAGCGTGCTGTTTATGGCTACACAGTAAAATAGAAAATGAAAGAATCGCCTGTTGGATTACTGCTAGCCCAGAACAGAAAACAGATATTGTTCCACACGCTCTCACTCTGAGAACATGATATTGTCATTTTTATGACTTTTCTCTCTGTCTCTCTACAATAAACAAAAGAAATATGAACTCCATTCCCACTGAATCTGAGCCACAATTTCCCTCCATAGAGACTGTGGTGTGAAGGAGTGAGTGTATGAATATTTCCTGCTGGAGTGGGCTGTTAAACTGACTGTGAAATGGGTTTCTGAACGAGGCAGCGTCCAGCAGATTCTGTGAAAAAAGCAGGAGTGGGAAGCGCATCTAAAAGCCACCTATGATCTTAACACCAACCCCAGAGTCAAGGGTCCTCAGCTCCGCCGCAATCTAGTTGTCAATCCAATACCGGCTCATGCCAAGTATGTAGCACCTCGCTCTTGTTCTTCCTCTTTCTTTTTTCTCTCTCACTCTTAAGTACTGTAATGGCTTTCTATATCTAAACAAATGTGTTATCTCATTATCTCAACCTTTTTGTTCTCAACCTGCTCTACCACCTACACTGAATTGTGCTCTCTGAAGAGGTGCTTAGATTCTGCAGTAACGGCGCTGCCACTTCACAGCAGAAATCTTTAGCGGCTCGAGTGAAGCCATGCTGAAGAAAAAGCGAAGCATCGACCACTGGGCAGGTGCGAATTACCCACAGGGGCCCTGCTTTGCACAGCATGGGGTCATGTGAACCCCATGGTAAGAAACAGCAGAGGATAACAGTGAGGAAATTACTGCTGGGCATGAAAAAGTGGAGAAATGAGACAGAGGGAAGGAAGGTGAGAGAGGCAGGGATCAATAAAGTAATCTTTAGTCATAGGGAGAGCACAGGCCCAGTGCTCAGGATTACTCAGTATGGGGCCATTACATGGAGAGGCCAGCAAAGCAATTATTTTGTCTTGGGAAGAATTGACAACAACATCCCCATGGGAAGAAATGATAGCAGCTGAAAAGTTCGAATAGGGAGGCAATGTGCGCAAGTGTGTGTTAGTGAGCCTGATAGAGAGAACCAGAGAGGGAATATCAAATAATCATTAACTTGTCCTCCCATCCCTCCACCTGATGCAATAAACCCTCTCCTTCACCTTCCCATTGCTTCATTCATGCAGTCTCCTCACATGATGGACCATGGAAACTACATCGAAAGCTTTCCACCTCGTGTTCACACTCAGAATAATAGCACTTCATTTGCTACACTGAGAAATTGTTGCTGCTGTAATTCAAAGGTGGTCATAAAATGTCATGATTCCTATTACCTAACTGACACCTACTCAAAGTCCCATGCACAGACCCAGTGCTAAGGGTCCCTCAAACAAGATAGTACCCAGTGAAATATTTCTCTATACAGTACCAATATATGACATTTCCAGAGCACAATATGGCAACATGTGTGTAATATCCAGAAATAGGCCCTTTGTTGATAAGCAATGAAGTAAGAAAGGTTTTTTATGATGAATTTTTTGCCACCTGTCTGAATCCCAAATCCCAATTCAAAGGAGACCTTCTTGGCACCCAACCACAAAAACATTTCAAAGTGAAATTAGAGCTGAAATACAGGTGATTTTCCAAAATACACATACTGTGTGTGAACTGCTCGAAACTTGCTTCTGTGTGTTTGAGTTGAAAGTTCACTCAGGCTAAAGTCTCACAAACCTGACGAAACTGTAAGTCTGAATCTCTGAGGTATATTTCATGTGTTGCAGAAGCTTGCCAACTAAAAAAAACAGAGCTCTTCTCCATTGACAGTCGTCATGAAGATCATCAAAGATCTGTAAGGGCTGTCACAGAACTATAAAAGACTGATATAAAATATATAATATGACATGTTCAATATAGGTTTTGTTATTTTAAACTAATGAAAAACAGACACAATTTTCAGTAAGGAGAGTTTCTGTAGGTCAATTATGAGCCTACAAAATGCTATAACAGCTGTTAAGCATGAAGCCATGATGCCTTAGTACTGAATGTTTGTTAATTAGTTGTACTAGTCTAACTCACTTAACAGAACTCTTCATGTCGAGAAGCATCAACAACCAGCTTTTCTTTTTCTTTTTTTCACTCGTTGATTCTTACCAAATTCAAGGGCTTGCTTCAGTGCAGGAACATGTTTTTTATGTAGGCACTTATACAAGACAACATTTTTTTCCTGTTTGAAAATAGTGTTAAACCTGTTAGTATAAAAAGTGCAGCCCAACTACTACTACCCACCAACTCTATGGTCTTGTCCAAATATGGTCACTTCCAAAAAACAAGATGGCAACACCTATAATGCCAAACTCAAGCCTTCAAAATGGTAGCCACCTAACAATGTAATATCGTGGTGGGTTTACATGTTTTGTTGTAACTCTTCAGACAACCACTTGGCCAGCCGCAGATGTTCCAGGGGTTCTAGGGGGTTCAAAGGACACAACTTTACTAAAGATGAATTTGGGCCCAGAGCCACCATAGCCTCATTAGGACAGTTAACGAAGAGAAATTATATAATTATTTTATGGGTAGCATAACATATTTAATATTTATAATATTTAATATTTATATTTAATATTTGCCAGTATTTTGTCGAGATTTGAAAGGTCCCATTTCCAATGCAAGTCAACACTACTAAAGCAACCAGATCAGGAGAGGGGGAAAAACATTCATATCAGATATTAAGATATTAAGTCCTGAATTAAGAATGCTTTGATGTTGCAGTTGGTAAAGCCAGGACCAATTTGAATGAATTAATATACATGGTTAGCTTAATCTATGATAATACACACATATTTGTTATATCAGTAGTGTATAAATAATGTATCTCTTATTTTTAATCATTGTTGTTCAGTGCTCACTGGTGAAGTTTGTTCAATTGTTTAATTTTGTTCTTTTAAAACATTTCTATTGATGATGAAATATTAATTAATTTGTACATGTTTTATTTTAATAATTTGGAAAAGCAAACTCAAGATCCAAAATATGTTTTACTCGCAGAGAACAATAAGGGAGAAATCAATAAGTTCTGAGGAGTTTCAATATCTTTTTGAAACTGACAAAGTTGCCACCGAGTTTCAAATTCTGGAAACATTCAATTGACTTTACCGTGTGGTCCTGAGACCTCACACACAC
This sequence comes from Nibea coibor, assembly GCA_023373845.1. Classification (NCBI taxonomy): domain Eukaryota; kingdom Metazoa; phylum Chordata; class Actinopteri; family Sciaenidae; genus Nibea; species Nibea coibor. The sequence goes on along the minus strand of CM041725.1, from coordinate 20,233,827 downwards.
CAAGCTGACCTCAGAACAATTCCTCACTAATGTTCTTTTGTCCGTCTGTGTTGCTGTTCTTTCAAGGGTGCTCTCTCAACCTTTCCTTCTCTCGTCGTCGCTTTGCTCCTTTGTGTTTCCTTTCCCTCTGTATCTTGCTACCTTTCGTGGCTTTTGCTAGTAGACTTTTCTTTCCACTATCTGGTTTGCTCTTTCAGCCATTCCACTGTAACACACAATTTCTTCCTTTTGAAACTATTATCCACCTTTACTTTGCTGTGTTTGCCTTCTCTTTCTCCACCACACATTTTCATGTTCTCCCTGACACACTCTTTGTTATCCCTTGCTGGCTTGCAATCTTTCTTTCATTTTTTTCCTATTCTTTCTATCCCCTTGTCATTTTCTTTTGATCTCAGTTTCTTTTATTCTTTTTTTTAAAAAAAAGGATTCTGCCCTCCTCCTGACTTACGTCAGTGTGGAGCAGCCAATCCGTGTAAAAAATGGATGAGTCTAACCAGTTAAGGACATTTCTAGACATCCATTATTTCCACTCAGAGGATTAAAACAGTTTTATTATGATGATATAAATTATAAAAGTGTAAAATTCATTGAGCTTCACTCCACCTTCTTGTGTTGTGTTATCAACAATATCACTCAGCCCCTTGCCATGTAATAGAGTGATAATGATAAATTCTCATAACAATGGCTGGCTCACTGATTTCCGACACACGAGTCTCATGACACCAGATGATCACAGATTCAGCACCTACCAACTGTTTGGGGATTTCTAAATGCAGAGGAGCATGTGCCTCACCTCAAGAACACGTTACCTGACACATTTGTGTCAGTCAGTGTGTCACTGTCAAGGCTGTTTCTAGCCTATAGGCAGATCTTATAGGCTGTGGCTCTGTCTGACAGAACCTGTCAGTATGCGTGCTGTGGGGACTTAAAGCATGACCAAAACATCTGCTTTTAATCTTCTCCTTGACAATCATCACTACATCACTAACATCTCTTTTGTGCTACAAAACATTTTTTTTTTTTTCCTGGAGGTTACTTTTTTACTGAAATCCTTGTGTCACTTGTAACTAAATTCCACCACCCCCCTTTTGGCTCTCTGTATTAGTGACTCCTAAATACCTCAAATAAATGATTCTTTTTTTATTATTAAAGTAATATTATATTATAACTTTTATCTAAATGAATGACTGTATGAGTTACTGTATCTGATACAAACATGGTCATGCTGAAGAGAAAGCATCTTTTTGTAAATTACTTCCGGACTGCTCACCATTCACATCCAAATTCATACACTGATGGCAGAAGCTGCTGAGCAAGCCCAAGAACCGTTTGATTGGAATGTCAGAAGCCGGGAATCGAATCAGCCCCCTTCCAATTATTAGACAAACCGCTCTACCACCTGAGCCACAGCCGTCCTAAAGAGCTCCTGGCTTTCTCAACTGTAAAGTACCTGGGAATGAAAATGCGTTCATGGCTTCCATGGTGTTGAAAGGTGGACTCAGTGCCGAAAGATGTGTGGTAGCTGTACTTATGCTGAAATAACAACATTATCCAATTTCTTAGTGACTCCCAGCGCTGCCTTGTTTTCCACAAGGTTTACTTGAAGCTACACAAGTTTTAGAAGTTGCCTAGTCAGTTTGGGAACCATTGGAGAATGCAGTCACTCAACACCCAATTTTAGGTGCTAAAAAGAGCAGGGACTATTTCAGCACCTAGAAGTCCCAGAAGCACCTCTATGCTCAGCTATGCGTGAATTATGCATCTGTTGTATTGAAGCTTGACGTGAGCAGCACGCGTCAATTTACACGGAGGGGCACAGACGGGCCCAGCAGGGTTTTGGTGTAAAGTTAAATTTGAGTGAATCAAGTTAAGTTGCTTTGTGGGTAATGTGCTGCATTCATTATAATCCTGATTCATCCTCCTGATCTACCTGGTGGTGGTCTCACTTAGCTCACCTATACCTAAAAATTTCCCTGCAACCAACACTCATCTTGCTCAGTTTTTGTCTGGAGATTGTGTCTTCCACTTCCTCCCTCCCAGGACTGTCATACCTGGATCCTTCCACAGCATTTGAAGCTATAGCAAGCTATAGGGTTGCGAGTGATGCAAGTCTTGATGTGATCTATGGGAATAGCAACAGAGGCGAAGCACAGGTGTCATTTTGAGGTCATGTTATGAAATCACCATGGGAGACAGATCAGTGGTGCACTAGCCACAGATCTATACTCACACGTATGGGAGAGATGTAAACACATGTTGGGTAAGAAGCAGCTAGTCCTGAATAACGATAAACTTCTATCTCTGGAGGTGTGTATGATGCATGCAGCTCACACACAGTACAGTTTGTGTAATGTATGCTGCTGCAGTTAGGCAGTGTGAGTACACATTTGGGTAATTGCATTCTCCTCCTGTTGCCTGCTCCCGCAGGGAAGACTGATGCTAATGCAAAGTAGCCTTTAGAAATACGGGCGACGCTTGAGGAAGCATCAAATACATGTGCACTGCTGCTTACTTATTCAGGCTAAATTGATTAAGCTTTCTCATTTTATATACTCAAAGTATCCTTTAAATTGTATAAATTTCCCACATATTGCTTATCAGTTTGCATAAAGGATGCAGGATATGGCTGTGAAAGCTAAAGTGATCTGTGAGAGCCCAGAGCTTTTTGAGTTTGTCATATTACTCCAACCTCTCAAATGATTTGATGGCCCTGAATAATGTGCCACATCCCATAAAAGCTAATTTTAATCATACTATTCACGTCATCGGATTTGATAAAAACCCCAGTGGAAGAATTATTCTTAAACCAGCCACAAACTTATTTCACTCCCCCTTTTTTTTTTCTTTTTTTTGTCTTCACGTCATCCATGTCTGTGTCTAAGGACTCACAAAAAGTCAAACACACTGAGTCATCAGTAAAAACAGAAACACATGAGCTCATCCGCCCACTCACACGCCAGAGTACATCTTCTTTTAAACCATTCCTAAATTGTCTATTTTGACTGGGGGATTCATTCCAAATGAAACAATTTGTAATACCTTAATTACAGCCACATCCATCCCCCAGTGGGCAGACACAGTGCTGGAGCAGCACACAAATACTTTAATTACCCACTCAGCTTGACTTGGTAGGGGGTATATGGGTCACAGCTGAGCCCCGGGCACACTATTATGCATACTGTTTTTCAAAGCATGGGTCAGGACCCAAAGGTGGGCCGCAGGAAGATTAAAACGGGGCATCAAATTATTCAAAAGATATTGGTATCACTGGATATATTAAGTGGATGAAGCTGTTCCCAAGTGTGTGTATTAAGAGGAAACCTAAACCTAGGCAACAGACCAGTTAAATCCTCAACACTTGATGAATAAAAACATGAGTCGCACTCAATTTGTCTTATCTTGCAACTGAGCAGTCGACTTTTTCGTCCAGTTGAGTGTGTGTGAAGATGAAGCAAGTTCCACAAGTGAAGATATTTGACTTCATTTGCTTTATCGGCCAGCTGCTGCCAGCAGAGAGCCTGTGGCAGTCGATGAGCTACATGTGGTGGCAGAATAAATTATCTGCAGGTATGTTGCACTTGTAGGAGCTAATCCTTCACAGTGAGGAGGAATGTTTATACAGATTCACTCTGTTCAAAGTGTACAGTACAGACAGATGGCTTCAATGCAGTAATGTAACCGACATCTCATGGCCTCACCATGAAGGAGAAAGAGACAGAACTCTACCTATAAGATATATAAACGTGTGTGTGTGTGCCTGAGCACTTGAAAAACTATCTAAGTGTGGACTTTGCATTGATAAACATTCACTAACAGGGAACTGGAAAGCTAACAGGACAGGTCCTAAAATCATGTCTTTGTGTGTATATGTGTGGGTTTTATAAGGCCTATGCAGATGGGAAGTTTTGATTGACAGGGCAGTAGGAATAAACTGATGGAATCAACTGAAATAACCAACACACATGAATGCACTTCAATACATGAATGGTTGAATGTCCTCTTCTTGTCTCCACAGTTACTCAAATACTCAATTTACATTTTTGGGGCAAAAAGTGCTCCACAACACTCCAAAACAAGCTCCACTGGAATGACACATTTTCAACAAGCCAACATTTTTAAAAAGCCAACAAAAAAAGTCAGTAAAATTTAATGATTACTTCAATGTTTGTTTTTCCTTTTTGTAGTTCAACAGTTAAATAATACTGTCCTGCACAGTTTGAATATTGTTTCAAAGCATGCATACAATACTAATGCATGAATATTAAAATAAAACAGTGATATTTTTACTGTGTGCATGTAGTTGAAAACTGATGAAAACTTACAAACAAATTGTTTAACTGAAACACTGTGAACTGACCTCATTATTAGCTATAGGTCTTCTTCTGGGGTTCAAAAATGCTATCTGCCTTGTGAACTGTAAAATATTTAGACCCTTTAATATTTTACAAAATGATGCCTGAAGATGAACAAGAGCATTCGTTTGTTCAAACACCCAAACAAGTTTCAGTGTTTTTCAGGTTTCCCTGACAAGGACTTCTTGTTGCTGTGTATGCTGTGTAACTTCAGAAGCAAAACAGAAGAAGCCGAAGCAAAGGACAGAGAGAGAGAGAGAGAGAGAGAGAGAGAGAGAGAGAGAGAGAGAGAGAGATAGGATATAATTCTCCTGATACAATCAGCTAGATCTGACAGAATGATATGCAGATGTGGAAGTGGCATGGAAGCTCAGGTGAGTTGGTTTACAGACGATGCACCGTTTTGTTGGCCTTTTGTTGAACAAAGGAAACACATAGTTACCACTTAGTTACTCATTTTCACTGGCAAAAATTCTAGTCATGGCAGGCAACAGTGTATTCACTGCTTGTTATCTTCTACATTGCATTGTGAGCCAAAGGTCTGACAAAAGAATTATTCAAACCAGGACCCAGAACCCAAACCAATGGTGATGACAGTTCTGATCTGAAAAATGCTCATGTGATCAAAGGATGTTAATGTTTATCCACAGACCTAAAGCCATGACAGTGTAATACAACTGTTTATCCTCCTCTAACCCCATCTTTTCAGACTTTAAATAAAGGGTTTAGGTTATGAGCCATTATCAGTTTAGACAATATCCAACAACTGGAAAAGTGTGAAGGTTAGTCACTTATTTACTTATTTTGCTCTCCTTCTTCAAAATAAGTGTCACGCAGAAACATTTTTGTGTTAGTACAAGCACTGCAATTATTTCAGACATGACAGATTTAGTTTGGAGCGATCAGAGAAAGCATCACCTGCACAGAGGCCGAAAACTCACACTGACCAACAGAGAAAAGACATCTTGGAAATTAATGATGATAACCAGGATTTAAATTGGGCTGGGCCTTTTTTCGAGGCCAGCACTCTTCTGTCATCACGCAGAGCTGGGCGGCCATACATGCTCTCAATGCAATTTACCCCCCTCATGTCAAAGTGGATGTCAGTGTTTATGACTTTGAAGCCGAACTATCTGTCTTGTAACAAAAGGAGAAAAACACTGTGACAGTGAACTGTGATAGCAACAATTGCGTGAACTTGTCTTCTCTCCAAGTTTGGTGTCAGTAAATGAGAAGAACATTAAGCTGATGTGCTGTCTGTCTATGAAAGTGAATGTATTACAACGATTTCTTATGTCTGATAACCACCAGTGCTGTTTATAGAAAAGAAAACCATGTCAGATGATGTCATGTGTGTGCTCTGTCTACCAACCATGAATTCCATTCAATTCATCTAATTTATGTATGATGTAAAGATTACAGCATGAAAACAGAGCATGTTCGTGGCAAACATTGTTCACATTAACCACATCTATATGATACAGAAATGACAAAAAACATATCTAAGTAATAGATCTGAAAGAGAAGTAATTCAACAGCTACTGGGTGGATTTGCATTAAATCTTGTACAGACATTCGTGGTCCTCAGATGATGAATCCTGAATTTGGCATTTTAGCACCACCATGGGGTTATAGTTGTAGTTTTCAGTAAGAGATTTCAGGCCTGTGTCAGCTCCATAATCAGCAAATGCAAGAAGATGGTGGTAACTGAGTAGCTTCCCACCATGGTCGGTGAGAGTCCGGGCCCGAAACAGGGAGCTGCACTGAGATCGACCACCAGTCCTTCACACAAAGCATGCAGAATGGGTCTCCAATATATTTCTCCTGAGAAGTTTTAATGTAAAACAGGACATTTGAACAGCCATCATTATTGAATTAGTCCTCATATGGAGAGGAAAACAAGAAAAAACTCATGAAGCACACAACCAAAACCACCACTTAAAAACAGCTTTCAACGTGTTCACAGTCACACAGTGAAAAGAAAGGCAGACTCCATTATTAAGAACTCTTCACCCCAACCCTCACCACTCATACACCGCCTACTCCCATCAGGCAGCTGCTTCAGAGGACCTTTGGTCAAAAAGAGAACTTTGATGCCAACAGCAATACCGTTTAAAATAAAGCCAAAGTGACTGTCGTTACATTTAATCCAGCCTTTTACACCTGCTCTCCAGCTTGTATTTATTTATGGATTTGTTTGTGTTTTAATGACGTTTTATGTCTTAACACTTTAATGAGTGTATGTTGTTTTTCTTCTTGTTAGTGGGACATCATCCTAATTAGGTCCAGATTTCACTTTGTGCAATACTTTATGACCAAACATGATAAGTGTAAATCCAAAGACATTCCCGTCAGCCTGAGCTGCACTTTGTGTTTTAATGTTTTAATGTGTTCTAATTAGCAATTTCTAAACAAAGACAATGGCAAACATTTTACAGCAAACATATGTAACCAAGGATACGATGAATGATGGGTGTAAGTGTTGCCTGTAGTCATGACCATTATGCTTGATGCTGTATGACACTGTTTACACTCAGATACACAAATGAGTAGATTATTTTAGATGATTTTATTATTAAAAACAAATGTTTACTTAGTTTGCAAGAGTTGCAGAAACATAATCCTAAAATTTCAAATCATTTAACTGTTTAGATCCCAGAGCCACCTCTTCTAGCTTTTACCATAGTGTGCTAGAGAATCCGTCATTTTAAAATCATTCCCAGTGTATCCGCTTTGTATTATAAATGTTTAAGTTTGTCATCAATAAACAGAACTTGAAATATGTGTCACTGATTGGTATCTATTACTATTTTTTTGTCAATTGCATTGGCCCCACTTTGCGTATTGGAAAAGAACATTGTCATTCCCTTTGATGACTTTTACACAAATAAATTGGGACATTTATTTGGTCGTGTAGCTGTATTGTTGTCTATTATGAAAGGAAGTTATTTATAACAGTTTTAGTCTGATTTGTTTTTTTTCTTTCTGATGTTTTTTTTTTTTAATGTTGAATCAAACTCAGTTTAAAAAAGCTACAAATGTCAAATATTTGGTATCAAATTAAGAGGAAATAAAAAAAAACTTTCTTCTGTTTTTGAGAGAGTGCTGATTGTTTACTGTGGAGGAAAATATGCTCATTTCAGTGAACTGCAGCAACATTCAAGAAGTCTACTGAGGTCTAGAGGGTTAAAGTTTCTTTAGTCATAACAAAGACAGAAAGCAAGCAAGAAAGAAAAAAGAAGAAATTAACAGCTGGTACCCAGTTTGTTCTGAACCTGGGAAGTTTGAAAACATTATATTCTATTACTGTATATTCCTGTAATCCATATTTGATCTTCTACAAGTCATCCTTCAAAGGCTGACTCTTGCCAGGAAACAAGACAAAGAGAGCAACAGCGTAAGACCTCGCCTGCTCCATCTTCCTCTGAAGCCGCTGGATTTTTGTTTCTCATGAATTCTCTGTTTTGAACTCGTCTATTATACTCATATAAGCATATTGAACCCATCAGTCTCAATACAAATTCACACTCTGCCTAAATTGCACAGCAGAATTATAAGTAAAGACAAAAAACAAAAAAAAAAAAAGAAGAAGAAGCTGGATACAGCAGAAAAGCTTTGCAGCTCTCTGCACCACACACAGCAGTATTCACATCATATTACACAGAGAAGAAGGTTCAGGCAGACAAAAATCAAGGCCCGGCACAGGGGAACAATCCTCAGATATACTTACACTCTTTGGAAACTATTTTTCTTTAGTTTCTTGCAGGGGAGAATATTTGTTTTGTGCACTGACAGAGGTGATGACCTTCACTGCTGCACAGTGTGAGGATGCAGGAAGATCCGCACGGGTACTTCCTGTGTGAAATCTGAAATCCTAACAGCTTCTTGGCTAATGAACACTATATTCCAACAGATGACAGTACCCCCGTGTAGTCTGCTCCCCATGGTGTAAACAGCTCAGTCTGGTGGGACATTTTGGCAGCGTCTAGATGAAATAAATATAGAACAGGTCAAAGAATTTCCTGGCCTCTGCAGCTTTAGTGATAATTTTTATCTTAATGGTAAAGCATTTTTAGAATCAATCATTTAATTACATATGCAACCACATTAATTTTGAGGCATTAGTATAATTACCATAAACAAGCAAGGCCATCGCCAAGAAGGTTGGCAGCCTTTGCTTGCTTCAACATTGCATTTTAGACGTGTGTCACCAGGTCGATGACTGTTCTCCTCTCATAACAAGAAGAGGGCGCTGTTCTTCCTGTGGAAACAATGATTCAACCCTGAAAGTGCATGGTGAAAGGGATGAACAGCCATTAAGAGATTATGTCAAATACTCTGCATGTTTGAGCCCATTAGCTCTAAGTGATATACACTTCATATCACAGCATACTTATCATACTATATATGCGATTCTTGAGCAACAGTCATCTAAGAAACACTGTGATGCTACCATTGATGCTGAAGTTAGCTTAGCTGTTGATGTGTGTAACAATAAATGGTATACATAGTGACAGTGGATATGCTAGTATTACAGTATATAAAGTATATTTATATAAACAGTCACTGATAAGTAGAAATTCTGATTCATTGTTGTTGAAGAAGAATGTATTGCAGCAGACTGCACTGTGCTTTGTCTCTAAGAGCACTATGCTCTGTACCTGACCTCACAATGAGCAAGAGCAAATCTGTCATCATGTAAAGGGAGCTTTAGTTCAATAAAAATGGCGATAACTATAAGTAACTAAATAGTTACACATGCTACTGTACATCATAATGTCTCATATTTATTCTCAGTAATGATAAAACAGCAGTTTTTCTGACACTACATCAGTTTTTCATTAACTACAGTAATTTTTCACAACAGTAGACATCATTTATGATGATGTGATATTTCACATTTTTTCATATCAATCAAGCTTGCCAAGTGGCTCATGGCAGCCATAAAAGCTAATGTTAAGGTCAAGATAAAAGGGTCAAGGTCAAGGTAACCATGACGATACATCTGGATACAACAATCTTTCATCAATGACTGCTCACTTGTCCTAATTATGACTTCATGTCGAAACTAATGCTGCTCGTGGTGCAATCACCAATGATTTTTTTTCCATCATTCTGTGACCAAGCATGACCTGATTTTATGCTGCAAGTGACACGAGTCTGTGAACAGCTAAAGTGTAAGTAGTTTGTAGCAGCCTGTCGCCTGCAGCTTTTCATCTAACATCTCACTGTGCTGCTCCTTCTTGTTCCATCACTCCCTGACATATTTCACAATGATCCTCTATCAGAAAAAGGCCCCAAATGACCTCTCTCTGTAGATGGATTTTTTGATAGCGGTCAGTGCAAATCAACACTGACCCACACACTGGGGTTCCTGTGAGAAAAATCACCAGTTAAATGCTTTTAATGTGAAGCTACAGCTGGAGGAAATATTCGGGTTCCATTAGCAGTGCCTTTTTTAGCATTTTTTTCACAGGATTCAAAGTAGCAGACTAGACTTCAATCAGTTGTCAAATGTTTGGAAGATGCTCAGCTATTAGACCGTCTTATCACAAAAGACGACTAGCTCTAATAAGCAAATGTACTACTAGTTCACCAGTCAACAAAACAAGAAGAGAAAGCTCTGGTATGGTCAATCATGGTATCAATCATGGTATCTTGGTATGGTCAATTCACTGTGTCCAATGAAAGGATACATACAATTGTATGCTTCCTGTGATTAATTCAAATGGTGTTCACACCAGAAATTAACTGCTCCAGAGATCACTTGCCATCAGTCCGAGTCTACCCCTTCAAGGTGTACAAGAGATGGGTTGTTGTACCTGGCTGAGCTGAACCCTGGAATGTTTATATATGTCCAAAGTCTTAATGTTGAGTTCTAGTACCAATAATAATTTTGAGAGAACTCTTGCAAAACCCTCTTGTGTTTCTTAACAATTAACATGACAGATTTTATGAATTTTGCATGAAAATGCCTTCATTCATACCCTAACATAAGATACAAAATGTTAGTGTAAATGTAAGTGTGTTTTCCTTCCTCCGTATCAACAGGTTGAGGTCAGGGTCTGTTACACAACAGAACGAGCAGCCAGTTGCACATTTAAGAACAAGGACACTCGAGCAGGGGAAATGATAGAGCAGTGAACGACATGAGCTGTATACATTCATAATTGAATGTTGGCAACACGGGTACAATGAGACGATCCCATCACACTTCAGTCCACATTTATCTCTGAAGAGGGGCTGTGTGGTGACATTTTCAGATGTTGATGATAACATCATTTTCATACCGGTGCAACAAAAAGAGTCTATCGTGATAGAATACAAAAACCTGATTGGGAACATTGGGGTGAGTTGCAGAGTATGAAGAGATAAAGGTTTAAAGTTTTCAAGTTTTGGGTTTGCAAGGTCAAAAGTATTCTACTGCACATCTGAATACAGATGAAGTCTGATTAAATAAAATAAATATGCAGATACAGATGGAGATGGAGAATAGTACGATGCTGCTATTATTCACTTGGAGCTGAAATGGCCACACCGCAGAAGACAACTCATTTGCATAAATATTTCATTTTCCCTTCACAGATACACACCCCTACTTGGCTACATGGACACATTCCTCCTTAATATCTACCTTAAGAGGTCAAAGCTCAGACCAACCACTTCATGCCTCATCTTCAGACAATTCATCACATGCTGTGAATCTCTGTTACTCACTGTGGCAAATAGCCACATCTTAATCCATGCAGACTGAAGTGCTGTATATTTCTCTTTATCTTCTGTCGTCATCCCGCTCCCTCTCTAAATTAATCTTGCCTTGAAATGTGAAAGAAAATGCCTGCATGGCGGTGAACTGCAATTTTATTCATGATGGAAGTCTCACAAAGTCAAACATTCTAAGAAATATATACTGTATGTTGCTGGAAACTGGCTGCTTCGTTTTGTCATAAATTATATTCCTGTTTTCCTTTTTCATGTAAACAGTTTTTCCTGTTTGGACAAAGGTATTTATAACCCATAAAGACTGGACAAACCAACAAAATTAAAACCAAGTTGCTCAGATGCTTAGTTAGAAAGACGCACAAACTTTACAACTGAATAAATATGGTAGACAACAAACTGAACCACTGGGCAGTAACCACCGTCTGCTGGTGGACAACCCTGCAAATCCACTGTTACAAACTAACCAAACCAAATGGCAAAAATATTTAATGTGATTGGATAAACTGGCAAGATGGAGTCACACGTGACACGTGTCCTCACCATTACAGTCTGCTGGCGTTATCTTCATATTCATATTATATTAATTATATTAACAATAACATAATTCCCAGAACATCACACTATTCCTTTTTCATCAGACAAATTATTTCTTAAAGGTCCAGTGCATAAGATTTTGGAGTATTTATTAGCAGCAATGGAATACAATATTCATATGTTTTCATTAGTGTATAATCACCTGAAAAAAGGAGTTGCTGTGATGAGCTTCTTATCTTCACAGCCCCAGGGGAAGAACCTGTCTCCGTCACCTGTCAAACACCGTTGACTCCATATGCTCCTCTCCAGCCTGCTCCAGGTCCAGATGTGCAATGATCGGCGAAATCACTGTGAGGTAATTTCCCCCACATGCTGTTTGTCCTCCAGCCACAGGTATAGCTGACTGGACAGTTGCCAGCCTGAAACGGTCTCTCACCCGACATCTCCAATACGCCCAGCGTCGTCTTCAAGACCATCCCCTCTGAGACTGCAGATTCTTTCCGGTAACTACGTTGATCTAGCACAACTCATTCATCCACATGCAACCCTCACATCCTAGGGAACTGCAAACATCCCTGAGTACCTTCCAACTCAAACCACCACTCACCACCCACTCCAAAGAGCTCACAGCACCAGAATTCACCTTTGCCTTCTCTTTGTACTGTGACACCATCTGTTCAGCCTAACCCAACCGCAGGTTAGAGCTGGACAATTACCTGTCCCTCACCATTGACCAAGCCTTGCGGTTTGGTGGCAGCTTTGACTCTTACCAAATTCTGCTCGCCTCCCTAGCCGCTGCGCAACTTTAACAGTTCAACCAGTGCACATACTGGGGCACCTTAGACACAGAGCTATACTGTCGTATCTTTGCAGCACACTCATCCCTCAACTGCGAACAGTGCAGCACACCATTCCACCCAGCCACCATTACTACCCCGCTGCCCCACACCTCAGTCCCACACAAATGCAACCAGGCAATCCCCCTCTTCAGCAACAATGAATCAGAATTTCTTGGCATCACTCGACTCCATCTCACTACAAGCATCCCTGCCCACTGACAAAATCCATCACACCTCCCACCTGATTTCCAGCGGCAACTCCTCTCACTGTTAGGTCACCTCAACTATGCCATCCGAATAATCCCCTAAGGTTGATCCTTCCTTTCACACCTCCTCTCGATAGTCCACCCCAAATCTTCACAACAACATCACGCTCAATGAAGCCAGCAAATCGGAACTTAAACTATGGCAGCATTTCCTTTCCGCACTGAACCAGGCCAAAGGACATACAGCTCTTCACCGACGCAGCACCCTCCGCAGGCCTCTGCGGCTTCTACAGCGGAAAATGGTTTGCAGCGAAATGATCTTGCAAATTTTCATCCCTCTCTCCTTCCTCCACAACCCACAAAATATACCCCTTCACCGTAGCAGCTGTTCTTTGGAGTCACGAATGGTCCAAGAAAACATTGCAATATACTCCGACAACAGCGCCACAGTAGACATCATAGATAAAGGCCCACTGCCTCGACATCATGCAGTTCATACAAAGGCTCACACCGGTTTCCGCACAACACCAATTTGTCATCCGAGCATCTCACCTTCCAGTCCACTAAAGTGCCATCACTGACTCTCTCTCACTTCTCTCCCCAGAAATTCAAACTCTTAGCTCTAGATTCCAACCCCCTTCCAACTCCGGTCCCACCGTTTTGAGCCACGGTCTTCAACTGACTCCGCAGCTGGAACACCTGATCACCACATCACGAGACTTCATCCTCAATAGCATCACTCCACAAACCCTCTTTTCATACCTAAGCGGCTGGAATTGCTTTAAAGCTTCCCACGCTTCACATAACCTTCCATTCCCCACACTGGACTCTGAACCTTCTCCAGCTTCATCACATTCGCACATCCTGAAAATCAAATCATTCACTATATAAGTTTACATCAGCGGACTCAACTTCCTTGCGAAATTATCTTCATAATCTTCATCTCTGTGCCCTGCCTTGACCCGCTCCCACATCAGCATGCTCCTCAAAGGCCTACACATGGCCAAACCACAGCCCATGCCGAAGCAACTCCCTCTCACTTCTGATCTCCTGGCCCACTGCATTGAAACCCTCCATGAAGGCTACCTGTCCTCAAGCACAAAGAAAGTCCTTGAATCCATGTTCCTGCTGGCATTCTTCAGATTCCTACGCTGCTCAGAGTTCACTACTTCCACCCTGCTCTACGATCCAATGCTCCACACATCAGTGTCTGACATCTCCGTTCTCTCCCCTGACACTCTGATCTATTTCCTAAAACACACCAAAACCATTCAGTCAGGTCAACCCCAACCAGCCCCTGACAGCCCCGACAATGTCACAAAAATCCTAGGTTGCTGGTCTTCGACCTCGTACCTGAACTACGTCCGCAATGATCTGGGAAACAAGTGCCTCTCTCTGTTGTGGAGAAATTGCTGAAGCCAAAGGTCAGTGGTGAGGTCAGGAAGAAAGAAAGTGTTCAGGAGCCTCTGATGTCTTATGCTGTATTATTTATTAGCACTTGGCCAAGGAGAATTAGAGACATTCTCATAAAGCATCAGAAGTGCCTGAGTCGTTCTCACATTCTGCCCAACTCATGCTGGTAGATAGACTTTAAACCCCAAGATAACATCACAAACACTATACGCCCAGAATTAGGTAAAAGAGAATGCTTTTACCAAGAATGGTGTCTTCGTCAACATGATTTAGTCTTGAGACACAGATGTCTGTTTACGCAGATTGGAATGTCAGTGGCAAGCTGTCTATTATGTCTAAGCATGCAGCACCAGAGTCCTTCGACCCTGGCCACAACAGTGTTGAGATAGGATGGCACCTGCTATTGCCAGCCAAAGACAAACAGCTAATACTGCTGAGGACCTCAAGGCCCACATGTGACTTCATGTAACCTTGTATAATATCTGTGTGTTTGTGCTTTTATTATATTCCATTTAAAAGTATGTATGTATGTGTTACCCAGTACTCATAACACTCTCCACATGAAGTTCTCTCTTGGGGCTGTAATCCATAGAGTCACACAGAGATGGTTCCCCGACCCAGAGTCTCTATCCGTTCAGGTTCCCTCCAGGATCCCTCCCGTCCACCCGTCAAACCAAAGACCACTCCAAATGATGGACCTGCTTTCTCCCTCACCCCCTCATTTCATCCCTCATCCCTCCATCCCTTCTTCCCCTCATCCCTTCCTTCATTCATCCCTGTGTTCTTACCTGTGCTTCCCAACTGTAACTTGCAATAAACCTGTTTAAACTTTAATCCGTATGGGTGTGGTCCTTGTTAGTGAATGCATCATTTCAGAGGTTGTGCATGTATTACAAGGAAGTCTACAAGAGGGTGAAAGTTTAGTTTAGCTCGAGTCAGTGCATCATGGAAGGTCTTCTGTGACTAATATCATTTCATGAGTCAGAAATCATAAAAGAAAAAGGAAGTTCTAATTTCAGAACCTAAGATAAATGAATGTGAAGAGTGAGTACAGATGAGTATAGCAGTGTACGTGATGTCCATGTGGTGTGATATGAGTTATGTTGCTAGGAATAAGCACGGTGACATTAGTAGCAAATTGTGTCATGTGAATAACAGATTAGTGAGGGAGAAAAAAAAATATGACTTGCAAATTGTAAAAATATTGGATTCAGATGTTTTCAGTGCACATTATCTGTTCAGAATGTGGATACCTCATTTAGCACACATGTTCAAATAATCAGGGTCTGTGGAAATCCTCCTTTTTTTTCCCGTCCATTCTCTCTTTTTACTCTCATTTCTAACCTCCACCCCTCTATTCTCCACTCCTTCCCTCAATTTTTTCTTCTCTACCCCTGTCCCACGTTCATTCAATCTTTCCAGCCCCTTTCTTCGTCTGCAGAGTGCAACCCCAGTCTATAGCTGGAGAGAAAAAGACCAGAGTGCTCTGCTCTATTGAGTGCCAAATGCTGATTGATTGAAGAGCAAAGAGCTGGCGGCAGGTATGCAGCAGACAAATGTATAAGGCCTCGGAGATGGGAGTAAAACCTGGCGCTAACAGATAGCCAGATAGCATGGCTAAATGGACAAAAACCAGCTGCCAACACACTCACCGAACTGACATTTTCAAGATTTGCAGTTAATTCCATGTCTTTCTCTTCATGTGCGTGGTGCAAAACAGGCAGTGCTTGTTCTGTCAATTGGATTTTCACTTTAAGGTGAAAATGAAAAATGGGTTTTTTTCCCCTGATCTGTTATACGCTCAGTAGATTGGAAACACTTCCTGCTAAGTAAATGGCTGTTTTTTTCTGTTCTATATTACATTTAATCAAATAGATGCTTAATTTTCTGGTCTCCAAGGACACGTTTCAGGTTGAAGTTGTTTTTTGTTGTTGGGATTTCTGTCTAAACTTAAACGAAAGGTATTTCTTGACTGATTCTGTGTACTTTTCTGTCTTTGTGTTCTTTGTCTTTGTGAAAGAAAAAGAAGAATACGATGCATACTTGTTTGCATGATCTGAATGTTTCAATATGTAGCCAAGGTTGAACTAATTGAAACACTTTGACAGCATTCGATGCTTTAAAGCCTTTGGGAAGTGTTTGTTTACTGCTTGTTCAGTGTTGAAATATCTTAATCCTTTTTTTTGTTTTTGCATCCTAAAGTCACCAGCAGGCAAAATTCTATTGCAGTTAGGGGTTCGGTGTGAGGGCACCTTGGCAGTGCCCACCCTCAAGACTTTGGTCCATGCTGGACTTGAAACGGCTGCCCTCCAGTTCCCCAAGCCAAATCCCTACAGATTGGACTGCAGAGCTGGGTGATAATTTGGTGAGGGTAGGTGGTCACTACAACATCACCACTTTCACATTACACATCGTTATTTGAACTGTTATTCATATGAAAATGTTGAGTTTCTTCAATAATATTCAAAATGTAATATAAGAACAATTCCATTAGATAGAATTAGTGGAAAACTAACAGACCTGAAATCAGATAAACAATCTCAAGATGCCCAGAATTTCTTCCGCATGAGCAGAATAAGAGGAACTAAGTGGAATTAAACCGTACATTAGCTGCTGACATTACAGTCTATGTATCTGAGCATCATGTATTGATACAGGTTGTAAAGCTAATCAGCTAATCACCTAAAAATCAATGAGCTGTTAATCCCGACAAATGTTTTTTCCCTGATACCATTAAAGAGGCATTGTAAGAATAAGAGATGGTCTTTACTGGGCATGAACATAAGAAACATTCAAACTATTCCATGTATAGTTAGAAAAAGGGGAGCTACATTAAGGCCTAAGATGTAATCCTGAAAAAAAAAACATAAGAAATATATTCATGCAAGGCTTCTCACATTCAGACAGTGATGTTCTCATCGCACCAACCTGCAAACCATCTGAATGCTGCTACCACATGGACAAAATCACCTGAAACCTGGTCATGTTTACATGTTCGAACACACAGAACAACAACAACAATTTCCAAGAGTACTTCAACCTTGGCTACTGCTCTTGCAGACTCGAGCAGCATGTCCAGGGTCATCCTGCCAATCAATCTGTTATTGGTTTCCAATATTCCTCAGTCTGCAGGATGCACATCTTGCACCATGACACATGTCAGATACAAATGCCTTCATCTCTCCTGGATGTTCAGGCAGGTTCATTTACTGACACTCAAACACACACACACACACACACACACACACACACACACACACACATGTACACACGATGACTAAACAAGGCAGTGTCCTGGAGTGGACACAAACAGAGATATCATACTAAATAATCAATTACACAAAGTATCGTCTGTTGACCAGACGAGGACTGAGGACTTGTCTGCTATTTAGATATTTGTGATTTGATTAAACCTACTATGCTCAATCCACATGAAACCTTTTTTAAATTTTGCAAATAGTGATCCAGAGATGATGTCAGAACAATATCATATTGTAGCAGGTGTTATCAAAATTTCTAATAATACAGAGGTCTGAAAAAAGAGCCTCCTTTCATTACAAAAACTTCAATCTAGCAGAAACTCTAAGTAATCTACGAAGAATGATCAACATGCTGTGACACAACAAAAATAATTGGTTCCAACATACAATAAAATATCACAGTAACGGTACAAAAAGTATTATTCAATGTTGTGATTCAGTTGTAGATGTATGGATGTATGATGGATGTAGAATCTAATGGGCAAATGTAGAACTTTAATGGCAAACCATCTTTGAGTGATATTTTCATGTGCCAGTCTTTTTCCTACCTCCTTCTCTTAAATGGCTGGCAGCCTATTGAACAATAAACACAAATATTTGTGTTATATATTTGTGTTTCTCAAATGAAAATGTTATTTGAGGAAACACTACATGTAAAGCTGTAATATATGGGTAAAATGGCAAAGACAATGAATGTGTGTGGAGTTTGACAGAGGAAGTATATTATGTTAAATAAACAAACATGTAACACTTTACAGTAGAGGTACATGACTTATCATGAATCTGTGCATTATTCCATGCACAAAAAACATGAATTAATTGGTGTAATACTTGTAATAATACATAAACTATCAGGAATGAATACGAATTAACTGTATTTAATACATTCCTTAATGCAACAACTAAATGTTTAACTAAGAATTATTAATGATGTTCATATTGTCTTCATAGATAAGTCTTCATGGACAGGATAAAAAAAGTGACCAGTCACATTAGTGTATATACATAATGAAGTAATGAAAAAGTAATTATTATTTAATTATGATTACTTGAAATTCGACAGAATACATTTGCACAATATTGGCAGAATATTTTTCCTGTCTCTTTAACTGCAGACTTATAATGACATGGACAATATTAACAGAAATGATAATGCAAATAATAGTTCTTGCATTAACTGTTCATGCATTAATGTCATGCATGAGATTCTGTTAATTCTTCTGCATTCTTGATATGTCATGAAGAACGACATGAATGAATCCATGCTGTTTTATGTATCGTTTGATTATGTATGAATTAATCATAAGTCATGTATTTCCCCCTTCTGAACCCTTTCTCTTTGTCTTAGACACTGAACCACTGGCCATGAACCCTGGACCCCAGTACTGGGGCAGCTCAAAGTCTGTGGGATGACGTTTGAATTCAAACATTTGCATGCAACAGGAATGGACAGCTCCAAGCTTTCTGCAGGGATTCTCTGTGCTTGGACAAGATGTCACCTCTGGCAAAATACCTGAATGATGTGCTGATGTGAACACATCTATCAGAAACAAGAGGATGACTCTCATCGCATTAATCTTACAGCTCATCCTGCCCTGGTTGTCAAGGAAAGGCAACCGCAGTAACCTGTTATCTGTCAGCAGCTTCTCATGAAAGTGAGAGTGAGTTCGCAGAAATGTTGTTTAAAGAAGTTAATCAGTTTCAACATCCAACATTTGAATAGACTAAAATGTTATTTAACAAACTGAAAAGTACAGAACAAACAAAAGGGCAAGCAAGAACCATAGGACCCAGCAATGACACACGTGTTACATGCCCTTTAAATGTTCTGGAAACTTCCTTTTTCAACATTGTCGTTGACTTTAACTTGAAATCCCTAAATGACACATATCCTGGTGGGTCATGTGTCAAGTCATGTGATTTTGTATTGCATGATGACACCATTTCCAAGATGTCTGTGTGCCAGGTTAGTAAATGTCACAGAAAATCTTGTTTTTTGTTGCAAAAGGTAAGATTCAACCATTTCAAAATTCTAATGCTCATGTAGCAGGATGGACTCGCTGGTCCTAGGGATGCTCAGCTGTGTCACAGTCTCAGCCAATCGTGGGGAGAGAGAGCCGCACAAAGGTGGGCAGAGAGCACCTGTCTCCCTCTTGCTTGGCTGAGATTAGGGTTGTGGCACGTCATGGCGTCTGTCACTTCTCCTTCCGGGTGGTAGGCAGGCTGTCGACAGAGAGATTATAGTGAGTTTGGGGGTTGTGGAGGTAGCTCAGATCAGGTCGACAAAGCTTGATGAAGCACTTATGGAAGTCAACATGTCACACATTGTGAAGGAGTACAACACATCCACAGGAGGGATAGACCTCCAAGATGCATGTGTTGCAAGGTACAACCACATGAGGACATGGAGGTGGTATCTCTACCTGTTCTGGCAAACCATAATGCTGTCTACTGTCAGCCATGATGGAGTCAGATGAGCTGCTGTCAATAAATCATGTATCCAGGTATACAAATGCAGATATGACACACTTCAGGCGTCAACTGGGCCGACCACCAACGAGCCTGGAAGGATTCCTTCTTCACCCTGAAGACTTTCTTGGCCACTGGTTTCCACCATAACATGCACCAGTGACCTACTGGCCCCAACTTTGAGCAGCTCAGCTCAGTGGCTCGTCAGACAGAACAAAGACATATGCAGATGATGATGTTGTTATTGTTTGAAACACATTCAAAGTGTTCAAAAATGGAGACCAGTTGTTAGGGTTAGATCACTGTAAATGCGATGATAACATTGCTGTAGTCTGTGCTGTTATAAAGAAGTGTTGTGTTGTTAACGATGAACTGATGTTGGAATTCTTTTGATCCAGTTTGAATCACTAAACTGTTGTTTGATGACATCTTTTTATTTTGTGTCTGCTGTCTTTTACCTCTCTAATGTTCTTTTTAGAACCTTACTCACTATCTCACTAGATATAGTCTAACCCAGTGGTCCCCAACCCAACCAACCAGTACCGGTCCATCGATCAATTCGTAACGGGTCGGACAAGAAATAATTAATTATTTTTTTTATGTATTATCTGAGTCTGGACGATTGTATCTTATTTTGAAGGGATATTTAAACGTAACGATAGCGACCATTAATGAGTCAGAGCGCTCTGAGGCCACAGTGGAGTGCATGTTTTACATGCTTTGGCGTGGTGATTGGTGATTGTGTGGATCTGTAACTGTTCTTTGTCACAGTGTACAAGGGGAAATTTACTGAGGTACAAATGACCCAGATCTTAATAATGAAAGTTCTGGGATAATTAAAAAAAAAAAAAAAGTATAATAGTAGTCAAGTAATCATTATCTGACAAATGACTGCTGTGTTCCTGCAAACATTATATCTTTCGTTGTTGTTACAGAACTAAGTTCAATCAGCCAAATCAAAGCAATATTCATCCATATGTCAGTCCATATGTTTTGATTAAACAGAAAGAAAGAAAGGAGAGCGCCAGCCAAATGTCAAAATAGGAAAAATGTGATGGAAATTATGACACGATAGAGGACTCACTAACTACATTACATTTAGCCGACACTTTTATCCACAGAAACATACAGGGAGAAATTCAGGGTTCAGTATCTTCGACATGCAGACTGGAGGAGGCGGGGATCAAACCACCGATCATATGATTAGTGGAGGACCCGCTCTATCTCCTGAGCCACAGCCCGCCCAGTTATGACAACAAGCTGGCTGGAAAAAATTTGCTGACTGGGAAGTTTTCAGTGCTCAAGCAACCAACAAATCTTGCTGCTACTTTATTTCGGAGCCCACACAAATGTTTCAGAGTTCAAGTCACACACACGTCAGCAGTGGAAGTGTTCAAAGGAGACTGCGTCAGAGGTTCACATTGAAGGTTTTATCATTTTCTGAGTGATATGAAATCATGTTGTGTTGAAATGTTGTGTGTAGAGCTGACGTCAGGTTAACTGTAGTATTTTAGAATAGAATAGAATATCTTTATTGTCATTATGCAATGCATAACAAAATTTAAGTGCCATCTTCAGTGCAGGAGTACAAAAAACAGTATGTATTTTTTAGACAGATATGTGCACCCAACACAGTCCTGACCAAGATGGACTGAAGTAACAGTGCCAAATTCACCTCACCGGGAAACAGTTTGCGACTGAATATCACTCACCTAAACCAGCTCTGTCTTGCTTCTCTCTCTCTTTTAGTTCTTTGGTTTACACAACTTAGTATTACTATTACCTAAACTTTATGCTGAGTATATGAATCTTAAAATCTTATATAAATCTTGTTCTTCTTATTTTTCCTGCAGTGACACTCCCTGAACGTTTTTTAACTTGATCTTCTGGAGTCACAAACTTCCCAGAGTTTGTTGGAATTCTAATGAAGGATGAAATGTGACGATTACCTGTCATGGCAGCAGAAAGAAGATAGAACAAAGGATAACAAAAATATTGCTCGTCAAAAAGATAGAGCCAAAACAGGATAAACTGGATAAAAACATAAGTATTTCAAGACGACCCTGATCACTTCCCGCGGTACATTCAACAGTGTTTTGAGATTCAGCCAAACTTCTTCAAATCCATGATTTATCAGTTGTAGTGGGCCTTCAACCAAAGTGAAGGGAAAGTATTTCTTCATGTTATGTTTCATGTTTTACTGCTAAAATGTTTGACATTCTTTTATAGTTGTTTGTCAAACAGATGTGGCTTCTATTCTGAACATGTACTCATACTCAAATGTGCACTTTATAGACATCTGCAAGAGGCTGACGTGAATACAATGCAAGAAGACATTCTCTCTTCAAATACTGACTTTGGAAGACAATATCGTTTAAAGACAAGATTAAAATGATCTTTCACTGGAAAGTTCATCTGTACATCAAATTTATTTACAGCGTATTTCTGTCTCTGTCTCTCTCTCAGGGATGATGAGACTCGAGATATTAGCAGCTTTTTGTGGTATGGTTATGATGGATAAGACTCCATCCATGATAGAACCTTTCAGATGAGGGTTGATCTAAACTTTGCATCAGTCACACCTGAAGATTTGAGGAGGTACTGTGTGTTTCATCTCTCTGGTGTAAAGGACGATAAAGTCAGCAGACTGGACATCGTGTGCCCATCAAAATACAGCTTCCTGCCTACATAGATTCTCAGCAGAGCTGAGGAGGCGTGGCTGAAGACTTGGCTCTCCCCGACGGGACTTGTTCATGGACATCACTGGACAGCATTAAAATTTATGCATCTTAATAGGAAGCATCTTTTGTGTTTGCAGGGTGTGTTTTGCAGCTGCATGATTGTGGTTTTGAGGATCACATTTATGTGTTTTTAATGTCTTAATTGACATTTAAAATTTTAGATCCAATCTTTATTTGATATCTTTCTGTGATTTATAGGTAGTGCACTGTTTTTAATCTCATGGTTCTTTTGGGTCAAAATAAAATAAATGTATCCTCTTGATCATTAAAGACACTGCAGACTTGTGTTGTGGCCATCACTTAGAAATATTTCTGCTTCTGTTCTGAGAAATACATTGGTTTGTTGTGTCATTCTACACTACAGTTCCCCTGAGCCTCATCAACCGTTGCTATGGTGACAACGCCAGCTTTTAGTATAACATTTCATATTGCAGATTGGTGGTTACCGTCAGTAGTGAAATACTGCCCTGAAGCAGTTCTATTGAAATGCAATGAAAATATCATGTGTATAATAAAAAATTGTCAGCCATAAACGATACAGGGAACACAATTTAAGAAGCTGATGTCAAACAAAGGATCAAACATAGGTTCATGTTCAATAGAGCCGATACTGATCATTTAAAAAAAATGTAGTAATCGGCCCGATACTGATCTTTGAGACTGGATCGGAACATCCCTGATTCTGACTCTTGTTATCAGGCACTTGGACACTCACTGTGTCTGTTTTCTCTCTCTCTGTTCGTCCGGAGCCCTAAGTGAGAACTGGTCGAAGACTGGACACCAGTATGAAAACTGTCTGAGGCACTGGTGAAACATGGATGACAAAGAAACCTGAACATTCAACAGTCAATGAGATGAGGAATCTTCTCTGGAAGGGATGTGTGTAACACCACCAACACCAGACATGCTCAGATTCAGAGAGTTATCATTGGTTATGTGCACAAACTCCTAAATCAGTCTGCATCTATACAAACAAACACATGTCAAAAGTCAAAATGTTTGATTTACAACTAAAGAAGTCTAATAGGTATAAGTAAATATAAGTGCAATAAGCCTTAATTTCTATCATTTTTAAGGCAGAAGTTTCCCTGTTTTGTAATCTAGACTTCCTCCATATTTCAAGTTACAAGCACAAATGTAGATGTGTACTGTAGTTGAGTATTTAATCAATAATCAATTGATATACATGCAAATAAGAATGATGCCACATATTCATTTTGCCAGAAAATTATCACTCGACTTTGCAATTCCTTGCAGCTTTACTGGGAAACTCCTCAGGGCCGTCCATGGTGCGTTGCATGATCGTCGCGTCAAAGCCCCACTGGAAGCTTGCATGCGGTATGTTATATTGAAAATCTACCAGATTCTCTTTGCAGATGCATAATTCACACGTAGCTGAGCACTGAGACACTTCTGGGATGGGTCTGAAATGGACCACAGTGGAGCCGGTGGGGTTTGATACATTGACTAGAATGGCCACGTATTACTCGCAATGACGCGACACTCATACAACACACCGCGGACGGGCCCAGTCGATTCTGGCAGTTACTGTTTTCTTTTTTTTAAAGATTACTTTTTTGGCCTTTTATGCCTTTAATGACAGAACAGCTGAAGATAGACAGGAAGAAGGGTGCAGAGAGAGGGGGAGTGACATGCAGTAAATCGCCGTCCGATGCAGGAGTCGAACCGGGGCCAGCTGCAGCGAGGACTGTAGCCTCCGCATATAGGTGGCCGCCCTCCGCATATAGGGCGGCCGCTTAACCCACTACGCCACCGACCGCCCCGGCAGTTACTGTTTTCAATCTTGTCAACCTCAAAAAGAGCAACAGCTGACAGCTACTTGTCAAACATCAAACAGCAGTCATACAGTTACATACAGTTAGTGACGAGCTGGTAGACATAGAGCAGCAGTTAACCAATAAAAAGCATCATATCAGAGTTATAGTATCCTGAATTTCTACTGCTGAGGTTCCAAATAAATGCTAATGTTGCTCTCTGTCTGATGTCTTGTGTTAACAGGCAACAGTTTGCTTACAGTGTCTTTCTATCAACCTCATAAGGTGAGAATCCGTTAGTGTTGCGTTTTATCTGTTGCACTGCCCCCAAATGGCCAAAAAAGAGATCATTTATCAATTAATACATCTTTTATATTCTTTGCCGTTAGCCAGGTATGTTTATTGTAATCCTTGTGGTCCAGATGCTCTATAGTTTTAATAGAGCCTTGCAGTCTCTCTCCTGGGATTGATGCGCCTCATTTGTTTATTAATTTGGCACCATCTGCAGCCCTTCTTCTTTATTTGCTTGCCTCAAATGATTCATTTCTAACACTTTGTCCCTGTTTTTCTAAAATTGTGTACACTGTTTATTAAATAAATGGCGACCTGTGCTTGAACAGATTGGCTTCATGTTGTTTCCTTACCTGTAGACCTCTTGGGGACAGAAGGCTTGTTCAAGACCAACCGTTGAAACTATTTGGTTGAAGTAAAAGATTTTGTTATAGTTTCACGTTGAAAAAGAATACAACTTTACTCATGGAGGACAACTTTGCAGGACTTGAAAAAATTAGAAATTTCATTCCACTTCGTTCACCTCCCCTTCATATCCATGGTTGTTTGAAGAGAGCGGAGCTTCCCGCAGTCATGCCAGTAGATAAAGGGTTTCATCGGGGGAGTAAAAGGAAAGGAACATGTCAGGAACAGAGCCTGAATACAGCTCAGATCCCTTTTCAGTATCACCTCAACATACGAACAGAAACACCCCTGCAGAGCCTCTCTGGTATTCATCATCCAAGTCCGAAGGTGTATTTTAGTCACATTTGTCTTTCATGTGAAAATATTTTAATCCTGACAAAGTGTGAGGAAAAAATAGCGTCTGTGTCAACATGATAATGAGAAGATGGAATGAGTTCAGTACCTAATATGGAGTTGAAATTAATCTCTCTCTTATGTTGGGAGAGCAGTTCTTCTTCCTCCCCTAAATCCCTGCACACAGTACACGTTTCTATCATTAATGGAGTGGACAGTAGCTTTCTTAATGTTTTGGTCTTCAGGCAGTCCCTTCACATTCTGAGTGTCCCCAGAACGCATAAAATGTCAGGTCAGTCTGGCCTGAAAGTTTTTATCATTTCAATTCTCATTTCTGAAGAAAAACCTTTAAGTGAATACATCCCTGGCCAAAAGATGTATATTGTACTTTAAAGAAAAAACTGAACTGAATACTCTAAGGAAAACTTTATGTCATAGCCTTGGAGACTATTTCTTTCTATTACCTTTCTGTAACAATCTTTCAGAGCAGGCATTTAAATATAGGGGACCAGGTTTAAAGGGTTGGCTCACCCAAATTACAAAAATGTATTTTCGGACTTACCTCTAGCAGTATCTAGCCATGCAGAAAGTTTTGGTCTTATGAGGTTTTGACAAATGTGTCTCTGAGATTTATGTTGCCACCTCAATATGGTGGAGGTTAAAGGAATACGCAGTCTACAAAATGGCATTTAAAATATTCAACAACAACTATATAATGTATAAGTATAATCCACAGACTGCACCTTCAACATATTTCCTTGGTAGTTAGTAGTTATAATTAGTTTTGGCTAGATGAAGTCAGGAAGTTCATTGCTTAAAACTGAAGACCGTGCACCCTGTTGCCTTGTAATGAGTGACAATATGTGAGTCTACATGACTCCATCACTATCTATATATTGGAACAGGTGAAGATAGTGTTTATTATTTCGAGTGCTCTCTTTTGTTGCCCTTGTCAAATAATCTCTTTCCTATCATCTATGATCTTTCTTACATTGTTTTCTTACAGTGGAAACTCAATGGAATTCAGTCAGAAGAGGATCTTACATATAAAGAAACTCAAGTTTTTTCTGCAGCTCCAGAGAAAGTATAACCTACCTGCATCCAACTTGGAAATTCTATCAAACTTCACCTGCTCAACTTTATCACCCCAGAACTGGATAAACTGGATCTTTGCCTTAAATCTATTTCCAGCACTGGAACAAAAAAATGGCTTTCTTAAATGATAAATTACAAAGCCTGAACTCTCCCTCCACAGAAACCATCAATGCATGGATAAAAGAAGTGGGTGGGCAGATATCTGGAGATTTCAGGGATGAAAGTCTACATTATGTACATACATGTTTTCCCAATGCAAGACATTTCTTAAATCATTTTAAAGAGCTGCATAGGTTGTGTTATTCGAAAACCCCACACCATTTTTCCTGGGGTATCATCCTAATGTGATAAATGTAAGTCTGCAGAGGAAACCTTGTTAATAGTCTGGCCTGCTGCAAGTCCTGAAAAGTACAGTAGTAGGAGTGTATTTTCAGTATGTTTTCAATAGTGGTCGGTCTGCATCTTGACCCCAAGATGATCATCGTTGACACAACAAAGGCATTGAACACATTATGGAAGCCTGAAGGCCGTTTATTGTCTGTGCTCTCATAACTGCAAAGAAAGTTCTGCCTCAGCACTGAACACTCCACCAAACACTCCTTAATACAGCAAGGGTTTAACAACTTGCCAAGTACTCTTATGCAATATTGAAAACATGCAGCATTCAAACATAGTCACAATGACAATGGTAACTTTCTGATGCTAAGTAGGTTATGCTAGGTTGTGTAGGTTAGGTAATATCATCATAGTCCAGTGTTTAGCATGATAACTAAATGCAAAGCACAGTTGAGGCTGATGTACATGTCATTAGTTTTGTATGTATTTGGTCAAAAAACAATGTTGTGTGCAAGTTATTTGAAACATGAATGTGTGGACAAACTTTCCTGGCAGTCATTCTGCACCAAAGTGGTGAACCTATTGGAACCATTGCAGTAGCTTGGCTAAAAACAGCAGGTAATGTTGGCTATGCTCATGTTGTCTGCCTCAATATAATACAGATTAACAAGAGAACAAATGTTTGAACCAATGTCAAAATATATTTAGCTTTCAGTTTTACAAAATGATGGAAGTTGCTGTTTATGGCTAATTTATTCCTTTTCCTGCAGTTGCCAAGTTCTGTTTCAAAATGTGCTATTTGGCTGTGACTTCTTGGCTTATTGATATGGGTAATAATTTAAAAAAAATAGAAGAGAAGAAATACAAGTGCAAATGTTTCTTTTTTTTGTAGGACTCCTACAAGGGCAACAATCAAGATACAACATAACCACTGCCAAGTTTTTGTCTTCAAGTCATCAGCTTTTCTCTCCCCTCCTCTCTGTGGATCTGCATCTTTTCTATTTTTTCTCTCTTTCCCATTCTGCTGTTTCCTCCTAACACATGGACTTTCTCTTGCTTTGTCTCTCATGAGATTCATAATAAAATCCTTGCTTCCCACTGGAAGCACTCCAATCTATTCTCTCCTTGTACCTGACCCAAGAGGGAAAAAAACCTTTATTATTATCAGTTTTTTTTTTAACCCTTGCTACTGTTTCATTCTTCTGTAGCCACAGCAATTCAATTTTATTTCATCCTGTCTTCAGTGAAGTTGAGCTGATGAGCTTGAGGTTCCTCATATTGATCTTTAAATGGATGATGAAAAAGGCCACTGCCTGTTGGTCAATTGGCCAGCATTGGCTCTATTGGCACTGTCCTCCCTGATTACAGTCCAGACTCTGGAAATGCAATCCACTTTTGGTGCCACTTGTCAGCAGGAACAGGGCAGGCAGGGGTGAAATGGAATTGAGTTTTGTCAGTTTCAAAGCATCTACACACAATATTACAAACTGACTTGTTCATGCACAAAGACGTACTCAAGCAGTTATTTTAATTGTTAAAAGTCAAAGTTCTGAGCCACTTATTTTAAATTAGAGTGTTTCAAACCTGAACTTTGTGCTTTTGAAAACTGATTACAGCACTGCAGACTGCAGGCGTCATTGTGGCTTTATTGTTGTTT
Organism: Nibea coibor; assembly: GCA_023373845.1. Classification (NCBI taxonomy): domain Eukaryota; kingdom Metazoa; phylum Chordata; class Actinopteri; family Sciaenidae; genus Nibea; species Nibea coibor. Next base: position 20,205,398 of record CM041725.1, on the reverse strand, counting down.
TGTGACTGTGATGCATTAATATTTTTTTAGTTTCACTTTTGTACCTTAGCTATATGATCACTTCAGTGAATTTTGTTCTGTGAAATGTGTCAGTGCTGATATCTGTTACTTCTAAGATTTTGTTCAATATAAACCCAGGACTAACTCAATTTATGGCAGGGTAATTGGGTCTGCGTGTGCTTTTGCATTGTTTACATGTTGTAAAGATGTATTTGTGTATTAAGATATTTGTGAAAAAAGTTTTGTGTTCCATAATAGTATGTTTGTATTAATTCATTAGTTCAAATAATTACATTTGTGATAGGAATCTTGGAAGATGCTTAACGTAAATGTATTTGTGTGGAGGCTCTGGGATAAGTGCCCTTTTAAGGAGATAACACAGGCCAGGGAAATGTAAAGGGAGTTCGACATGTGAAGTATGCTAAAGGTGCATGAAGGTTTTATCTTTCAAATGCTCCCCAAGTTTGATTGCAGTCTCCTCTGTGCTGATAGTGTTCAGCTTCTTGTATCTTGGTGTAGATGATCCTTTCTACCTAACAGGTCAGCAAAGACCTAGGATCCTCTCTGCAAAAGAACCTTTTTGTGAAATGATAGCAAGCTGGAAAGAGACTAATTTGGTTATGAATTATAATTGGACACTGTAAAGGAAAATTAGATTTACAGCTAATTGAAATTGTGGCCTCTTGGTCCAGAAGACCCCTTGTATCACAAAATGGTATTGACTGATTGAATGAGTGTTCTCATTATCTCAGTTCTGCTGTTGCGTTTGGATCTATATGATGCAAATTAAGTAGGTGAAGCTGGCAGGCTTGTCAACAAACATAATATAAACCAGGTCAAAGGGTTGCAAGTAGGTTTCTGGCTGAGATGCTTTCACAATCCAAGCCACACATGTGGAGAAGAACCATTCCAAGAAGCATTCCAGCTGCAAGTGACTATGCTTGTGAAGGTGAAAAAACATAGCACAATGTAGCATAGCACAATATGTCTTACACTGACAAAGCTTCTAACCTTTTACTGTTCACTGTGCTTTTATATATTACCAAACTAACTGTAACTTGTAAAATGTGCCTTCCAGTGGACAAAGCATGATGAAGGGCCCTCATAAGTGCAAAGCAAGCAGCAAATGCATAACTGTGAAGTGAAACCAATGCTGAAGTGCAAAAAACTGCAGTTCCTCAAACATCCACTTGAGGCTGGCTGCAGAACAAGCTGGTCTCCATAAGCCCCCATGTTAAAATGTCCAACTTCACAGCAGAAACAGGACGTGATTGTGACATCTGTCCTGCAGTTGAACTTTTATAGAACTCATATCTGGCTTGTTTGAGCAACTAGACTTTATTCAGCCAGCCTCAGCTCCACCCACACTCCATGTCATAGTCTATTTTTGGGTTACCCAGAGCCAGCAGAGGCAGGACTACCAAGAAGACAATGGCCAGAGCCACCACTGAACTTCACAATGGTTCTTGAGAAACCTGTGGGTGACGTCACAGATATGATATCCATGTTTTATACTCCATGGTGTTAACGGTGCTAACCCTGACTAAGCACCTCAATATAAAACGTGTGTCTTTGTGAAATAAATGGTTATATAGATAATATTTTCCTGTGCATTTTATTACAAAGGTACAATTGATATACTCATATAATAAAACTATTTTAATCTCAGCAGGGTTTGTAACTGTTTCATCACAAATGCAGGAAGCCTTTCTGTGCACTGGTGCCCTTTTTATTTTAGCCCCTGCCCCTCAAACAACTTGAGTCCAACCCTGGCTGAAAAGCACCGCAGACTTACTCACTACTGTTCTCTGAGGTTAAACAAGTTGAGTGTACTTTCAGCAGTGAGCACAGTGACTGAGTGATACATATTCCTTCCTCTGGGCTCACCATAGCTGTATGCATTTGCCACTGAGACCTGTTCCGTACCATAGATCCCTATTCTAGACTCAGCCTGGCTCATCAAGACTGCTGCTGATATCAGCTATCGTACATACTCGCTGCCCTTGACACTTCCTGTACAGAATACTGAGGAGACAGCTTGGGTGCTTCGGGGGCCTCCAGATTCATTCACGCACCAGAGTCAGTGCACTCAGTGCTCATTAGCCTGTGCATACTGTTCATGGTCATGGTGCAATGTTTATTTAATGGAAAAATAATACATTAGTAGAACTGACACAGTTACAATGGTAAATTTTCATCTTAATGTAAAATACAGAACACTCTGAACAGATAATACAATAATTACTTTTATATAACATGATGTGCAACTCATAAAACCTAAAACAAGTCAAAAAGAAAAAAAAGTTTCATATTTTCATGTTATGTTTTTCTTTTTTTTTTTGTGCTCACCTCACCTTCACTACTAGACTCCTCTTAAACCTGATGATCTGGACTGAGGTTTGCCTGAGAGAGCATTTCATCAACCATTCGCAGCTTGAAATCGAAATCCTGCAGCCTCTCCTTTGCAGGTCTTCCTGAGGCCTGGTGGTCTGACCTGTACTGGATCCAGCTGTTTGTATGGCAGATAGATCAAATAAATGCAGGATGGTGTGGACAGTCCACTTCTTTGTGTGGCTATAAGCCGATTATGCGGTCACAAATCTTTGCTGCGATCAAAATCTTTTCTGCCTCACTGACTGCTCTGTTTTTTGAAGTATATCCCCGTTCTGGTTATGTTCCCATCCTGCCATAAAGGAGCCGGGTGAAATTGTTTATTTTAAAAGGCTTAATCTTGATGTAATACACACTGCTGCCCATAAAGTTGGACACATTTTGTTTTCAGGCACATTCCTCTTTTTATTCCTATTTATACACATCAGGTTTATTGTGCTTTAGTTTTCACTGTGATATGTTTGGAAGACATTGATCAATAAAGTTTTGAGAATATAAACGTTATCTATCGAGAACAAATCACATTGTCACAGTCAATTTATTGTACATTTGGTCTTACGTAATATGTATATTAAAGTAAGTTTCCTGTAAAAATGGGGACTTGTCTGTCAGGGAATACAGTTCCTACAGAGGTTGTTTCCTTGCGAGTTTGGCTCCTGGCCTCCTGGCAGCTCTGGGCTGAGTCAGTTTGGTTAGCTACATGGCTGACACTACTTAAGGAATATTTCTATTAGGAAAGTCTGTTAATCATCTCAATAGTGTAAGGTTATTCCTTGTTTTCTCAAGGGCTGTGCTTCAACCCCGTCTCGTCCAGTCACTGAACCCAGTTCTCTTGCCTGCTACCAGAACATTCAGTAGCAGTAGTTAATTAGCGGTAAGCTCAGTGTCATATCAGAGGGAAAAACAGCAAAATTCTGTCTGAAATATGATCAAGTTTGACCAAATTAACTGAATAAAGTTGAACTTCATTTTACTTTACTTTTGCACAGTGATCAGTGAGGCCAGGCCACAGATGCATGTAGCAGTCTTCAGAAGCACTCACAGACTGTATCAAACAGGAAACGCTCAGCTCCTGTGGACACTATGAGTCATCTACGCTTTGTCCTTTACTGGAAATCTCAAACTTACGGAGCCCCTGAAGTGACATGAGAAGAAAAAAAATGACAAGAAATGACATGAGGGGAAAAAAACATTGACCACACATGCAAGCAAGCAGCATTGTCATTCCTTTTCACTTCACACAATTATTTTGTGTTTAAACAGATTTTTATTTCTTTGCATGAGCAGGGTGCTTCTTGCAAATGAGGAGCATCTCTCTCTGTCTCTCTCTCACCGCTGTCCATGGTGCTGAAAGAAGCCAAAGAAACCCTGACCCACGCATCACTACCTGCCAAGTCTATTGATTTCCCCCCTCCACTCAAAAATGTGTTTTTTTTGTTCCTACACTCGAATGTTTGAGTTTCAAACTTTTGGGATGCCATATATTTGCAAATTTCTTGATTCTGGATTTTTTTTAATGAGGGAAAACAATTTTAACAAGATAATTTAACTTTGGGTATGAAAACAAAATCAGTCACAATAGCCTATTATTCAAAGAAAAGTATTTTACATGGGCTACACCTTGAAACATGTCTCGGAATCTCTAATGATTGAATTATGTTATTTATTTACATCACAAAATGATAACTTAACTTAATCGTTATTATTTAGATACATGTCATACACTGAAATCAGATGCTGTTGTTTCAGCTGTTACTTATTATTTCATGGATTATTGGACTTTGAGGTGTTCCTGTTCAGAGATGCAAAACATGCAAGACAAGACAGACACACAAACAAGGGGGGATGAACAACAGTAAGCACTTTGCTAGGACGAGGTAAAAATCCTACTAAATTCTACAGCAGGTCAGACATACAGAGACCATAGCTCAGGTCTAAGAGTGAGAGAGAGTCAAATGGTGAGGCAGACCAAGAGAGAAACACAACTTAAAAGATATTTTAGCAGAGCTCTAGATAGAATAGACTAGAATAGAATAAACTTAGAGATAGACATATTTCCTCACAGCCTTTTTCCTGTGGGATGAATGTCTGCTTGCAGTACCAAACATGATTGCTCCTCAACCAATATTCAGAAGTCCAAATTGAACAATTATATATTGGTGGCTTGAGTTCACTCTCATTTTGCAGGAATGGTAATATTTTCCATGGTGCAGAACAATAAAAGAAAAGTCATTATACAGTTGGAACTTTGCTGACTTGAAGAAATAATCTGCTGCCCTGTTGGGGAACACTAATAGCACATAAACTACAGAAACAACATGCTGCTCTGTCCATTAGAAAATAATGTGTCGGGCTCTTATTATTAAAGTATTTGACCTGGCAGTACACATTGTGCTTTGCTAGATTCCTCCAGGGAGCACAGGTGATTCTGTTGGAGCGTTCAGTAATTGCACTGGCAGGTTCAAGGTACAATCAGTACGATCGCTCAAGCTGATTTTATCCACGTGGTTGTTAGCAATTCCAATGAGATGGCTCATACCCAAACACAATCCCCCTCTCCCTGTTGGAGATGATATTTAACATGTCAGCTTGAGTGCACTGAAATAGCAGACTGGCTCTGGATCCTCATGTCACCCTGCTGGCTTAAGAGCAAATGACTCCTGAGCTTTCATTTTCAGGTCTCCTCTTCTGTTTCACAATCTACTTCCCTCTGTGCAAATCAATGGAACACAATAGGCATAATAAAGGTGTGTGTACTGCCCACTGTCCTTAAAAACAAGGCACATTATTGCCCCTGCTCTAGTTGCACCCTTTGCTGGCAGACTACTGTGTGTACTGTGTCACCCCCATGCTCACAGTTAGCGTGGTTTCAGACCGTTGAATCACTGCCCACATCTCCAATTTGTTCAGTGATTCAAAAGGTCTACTGGTGTGCTTAATGATAGTTGTTTGCCTAAGTTAAGGACACTTCTTTCTAAAAAAGTCAATCAGAAATTCTATGAAAGCAACAGGAATTGATAAGATGGACACAGCTGTACATGTTGATGATACTGGACTTACAGAAACAAATGTTTAATCAGACAAAATCCCCAAGCAGCTGCTGCCGCGATGAGAATAAAAGCTTCTTGTTATTAATAAATTCAGCTTCATCTTCAAATATCATCATGACCCAGTGGTCAAAAACTCCACATGGTGCCTTTAACGCCAATTGCTGGTGACTCCTTGACTTCCTTCCACATTATATAGAGCAGTTAGGCCGTATTAAAGTGCAATGTTACTTCACAGCTGTATATGGTCATAAGTGCAACATGCTAAATGTAACCACACCCAGATATGAGGGGGGTGCAGTCACAGGCTAAATGTTCTAGTTTTGAATTATTCTTTAACTGGAGGCTGATGTGATAAACATAACCAGAAACTAGAAGACTATTTAATGTCTAGACATTTATTAAGTTGAGGATGGGAGCAACTTAAATAACATTAATGCTGCCTAATGAAGTAGAGATCACTGTCTGCTGGTAACCATGTTTGCCCAAAGATCTTTTTTTTTTCCCCTGGGAGGATGAAAAAACTTTTCCTCAGAAACTATCTTACAAAATAAAGCTAAAATCATTTAGAACAGAAATGAAACACTGTTTACATGGTCATCAGTCAACTGTTTTAAATGAATTTAAATAAACTGTGAGTGGGTTATAGATATATAAATATTTTTTTATGGTTCTAATTATGGGTGGGTGGCTCTGAGCTTCGGCTCTCCTGCATATGTCCAATTGACTTAATAAACTAACAGTATTAAGGCTGTCCTACATGTTTCCACAGAGCACACTGGCCTAATCAAAACTATTTTATTATTTTACATTAAAATCAGCAGAATCCAGCTTGTTGTCAATCCTTTCCTCAAAACTAAGAGCAAAAACATCTAAATGCAGACTGTAGATGGAAAAGAAAATGCACATTGTGTATAGAGACAAAAGATTCAAATCAAAAGTGGAGATACATAGATTCAGACAGCTGTTTGACAACAACAACAGCCATTCATTTGAAGTGGCTAATCAGGCAACACTGAGGTGACAGCCAGTTTTTATAAAGGTTATTGATATTTATCATTATCGAGTGGATGATTTAAGCTCCTGTACAGTTTGTTTTATGGTTCAATGTGTTATGTTGACTTGTGATGAAAGACGAGACTGATATCATTCAAATAATTGATTAAAGCATACCTCTGATTACAGTCTGTAATTTTTTATCATTGTCATACTACTAACAAGCATTGTTTGTGCATCAAAGCCTGATTTATTTCATTCATCTGTGCCACGGAGATCCATTATTGTCAACAACATTAAAAACTCAATCAATTAGCCACACTGGGTCCATAATTATCATGAATACACTGCCTAAAATACTCACCAAACATGTATTAATCCACATCTGAAAATAGTCTCCAGTGTCATAGACAGGGTAGGAGAGTCAAAAAGTACAAACACTGCTGGATGCAATATTGGTAATAACTAACATACAGACTATTACCAGTAAGATTTCATCAGTAATGTCTATCCAGTATTTTATTTTTTGAATTTAAGTTTCAGAGTGAGACTTTGAAGATGCCATAGTGCAGTGGAGTGATTTATAATAGTGAATTCAACTTTAAAAGATTATTTTGTCCGTGCTTCAGATGAGTCTTTCACTGAACTCAAGGACAGGGTTTTATTGACGTCTGCAAGTGCAACAGCATATATATGTAGATACTGTATGTTTATGTGGCACTCTGCGTTTTAGCATTGACATTATTTAAAGTATTCCCTGTTAGTCTCTTTATGTCCCCCTGTCAGAGCTTTCTCAGCCCTAACAGTTTCTTTTGGGCTTGACGTCAACACGTCAACTTTGAACCTGCTGTATGTGATCATGTACATGTTTCAAAAAGAGAGAAACAGGTTTTCCCTTCCTCTGTCAGTCCTCTGATCCTGTGTGTCACAGCCAGGTAATGTCAGCTGTACACTTTTTTTTTAACTGCACACTGACACACACACACACACACACACAAAGGCCTCTTCAGCAACTGATCAACACACTTTTTCAAAGCACCGTGTACTTGTGTCGCCTTTGGGTCCCCCTTGACCTAACACGCCAATTGTTGCGGTGTCACGGCCCACTGCTCTGCTCTTCAAACATCTATATTCCAGTACTGACACCTGTGGCATGCTGTCTTTTCTTCTCCAAGGTTAACCCAGATGAATGGCTGCACTTTCAAACTTGACAAGAAAAATAGAAAAAAACAACAACAACAAAGGAATAAGTCATGAAATATGGCATCAAAACAAGCTTTTTTTTACCATGATGAGGTCAGAATGGTAGCCAGCGGGTTCTGAACTTAAGCGGTGTCTCTCTGCCCCCATCTGATGTAAAGTTTTACTTTGACCACAGACATGTGTGTGTGGGCACAGGTGTCCTGTTTGTACCTGTAGACACACTCAACAGTCATGTCACTTTGTACTTAAACATCTTGGAGTACATTCGTGCAGCAAAGTGAAATATTAAATCAGCAAAAACCTTTCCAGCTCCTGTAAGCTGCTTTTTAATATTTATCGTAAAGTATCCATGTGCACAAGGGTGTGAACAGAAGTACTGTCAATAAAATTAAAAACACTGGTTGGCGTTTTTTTCTTTGGAGACTTCCTCTAGTTGGGCGGTAAAGAAGTAATTTAGTAGTTAGGCAATAAATGCACAACATGACCAGCCCAAAACAATTCAAGAAGGTTCCAGCTTAACCTCTGACTTCCACTGTACACGCCAGGGACCGCTGTGACACATTCTGACCACCAGACCGGATTGCGTCCAGGTCGAGCACAGGATGTCATACATGGTGTTTGGTTATAGTAGTAGCAGGTTCTAGTATCTCAATTTTCAAAATCCATTGTGAGACTGTAGCTATTGCAACCTTACGTATGACATGACATTAATGTCAACACCATTACAATAGTTAAGCTTGTGAAACAGAAATACCATATGCTTAAGATAAGGTACGGTAGGGTTAGGCTAAGGTGGGGTAATAGAAACGATACTTCCATCAAATACATATCTCCTAATGCAAATAAGTTGTGTATGAACAATGCCAGAAGTTTTATAGAGAAGGAGCTGGATAAATAATGAATAATGCATAAAACACTACAAAAAAAAAAAAAAAAAAAAAAAAAAAAACACATATTCATAGCAAAAACCCAAATGTATTTCACAGCCTCACAGACAAAATCCCACAACCATGTCCACTGGACTGCAAGTCCCTGCAGGGACCTCGTACAGACAAGAGAAAAGTGTGAAACCTGACAGGCCGAGCCCGTCTGGGAGAGACCTTACAACCATCATGCATGATATTGACCTCTTGCTCCACTCATGAGAAGGCCCCAGTCATTTTACACATTTGTCTACAGTCTATATTGATGTATGTGCTCCTTGTAAAACCCTGAGGTATTTTATATATTTATGTTTTATGCATAGAGTATGTGTGTCTTTTTTTTTTTTTTGGCTGTTTGTGCATGTGCAGATGTATGTTCTTGAAACACCCTAACCACCGCACATCTCCTGAATAACTTGACTTCCCATGAATATTTTTAAATGTGTCAACATGGGACCCAATGCATTTCCCTTTCCTGCGCACACACGCACACACACGCACAGTGCCATCTCTGAAGTGTTGTCTGAGTGTACCAGACTGTTCCCCGTGGATAAACACGGGACGTACTGGTCTCTCGGTGCAGAAAGTGTGTTCCTCTTCCGCTCTTGTCAAGGCATCCCGCTCACGTTCTGGGTCGGTATTTTTAACCCAGATTGTGATTTTTTCTTTGTTCTTTGAAGTCAGAGACCTTCTTTCTTTTCATTTTGACAACTTTTAAGAATTGCAAATGTTACACACAAGGTCACTCTGTGTGGTTTTAAAGCAGCAAGGATCTAGTGGAGTGGAACCAAAACTCCAGTCTCAGTCAATCACAGTCAGTAAACTTTCTTTAATTAAATACAAATTATTGAGGTGAAAGCGTTCTGAGAAACACAAGGAACCAACCAAAAGTTCAACACATTCCACATGAACTGCATCCCTGAACTCATCCAGACATTACCCAGAGGAGCTGTATGTGAGAGCGCAAATGTCTGAATCGATTGGACTGGACATTAAACAGACTGCCAACTCTCTAGTACAAAGTGAGAGGGACTGGGACTGTGAATAGAGCAGATCATTATTCAGAAAATTCACAGTACATATTGACATTGCCGATATGTCCAAATACACAATATTTAGTAAATCAACACAAGAATAGATGAGTCTTTCTCCTCCTGCACCCTTTTCCGAGGGGCCACCCCTCCACTCAACCAAATGGAGTATTTCCAACATGTAAGAACACGTCTGACATGAGCAATTTCCTATTGTATGCAGCAATGCAATCGTCAGTTCAGAAAGTTACAGGAACCATTTCAACTGTTTCTCTATCTAGCTATCCCAGTTCCTAAAAACACTGAGTGCTCCCTTATTAAACCTCTCTGCTTTAATGATCTGATTCTTTAATAAAAATGTATTGGGCTTTAATTTCCTGAGGGACATCTAAATTACTCCTGAACCCACAGTCAGAATCACCAATTTTGACTGAAATATACTGTATCTTCACTAGGTCTGGGAAATTCATTGAAATAGACCTGAAACAGTTGTGACTCTCTAGCTGACCTAACTTCAGTTAATATGTCTGGTAAATTCTTCCCTTTATACAGGCTGCCACGTAATGCACCTGAAAGTACAACAACAAAACCCTATAGGCATAATGAAACAACCAATCAGGGTTCACCGTGTGGGTTCATTTCATAAGTCTTCATCATTGTTCCACCTAGCTGTTTTTAGCAATGTGATTATCCGTGTCCAGTCCAACAGAACAACTCAAATGCTGCAGCATGGGGGGCGGGTGAGGATGAGATAGAGCTGGTATACAAATATGATGCCTGTTGTGTGGGCATGCTTGATAAAGAACACAAGAAACCCAAATAGAAATACTGCCGCAAAAATAGCAGAGGAAGTTTATTAAATTTTTTTGCAGTGATACATTTATTAGAGAGCTCTTACTGAAGTTTACAAGATGTATATTTAGGGCAGTTCATACCTAAAGGTGTGATTCATTGACTGAACCAATGTGAGAATGATAAAATTCCATTTTCCACAAAGACAAAGGTCAAATGATCCAGAAATTCTAAAACAGTGGTCATGTGGTGGAAAAGGTTATCACGTGATCACTGAGGAGAGATGGTTAAAATCTGAAATTCTGGAAACATAACTGCAGAATGCAGTCTTGATTGGCAGGAAATATGTACCGGTTAGTTGCGGTAAATGTGGTTTAAGAATAAAGACGTCCACTATTTTTTTCCCCATCATTCTGTGACCAAGCATGATCTGATTTTATGCTGCAAGTGACACGAGTCTGTGAACAGCTAAAGTGTAAGTAGTTTGTAGCAGCCTGTCGCCTGCAGCTTTTCATCTAACATCTCACTGTGCTGCTCCTTCTTGTTCCATCACTCCCTGACATATTTCACAATGATCCTCTATCAGAAAAAGGCCCAAAATGACCTCCCTCTGTAGATGGATTTTTTGATAGCGGTCAGTGCTAATCCCACTGACCAGCACATTGGGCTTCCTGTGAGAATAATAACAAAAGTGAACTTATGTTTCACCAGTCAATTGTTTGATGCTCTGCCATCAGACACTCATATCATGATCATAGAAGATGGCTGGCTCTGATAAACATATGTGCTACTAGTGCGCCAGTCACCAAAACAGGAAGGGAAAACACCTTTTTAACCAATGAAAGGACACATACACTTGTATGCTTCCTGTGATTGGTTCAAATGGTGTTCATACTAGAAAGAGCTCCAGAACTCAGTTGATCACTCCAAGACTGCCCCTTTGACGTGAACCAGAGAGAGGCTGTCGGTTGCTGGTATGAACCTGTCCTTAGCAGAGCAAATCTTCTTTGCTGCAGTGACCTAGAGTTATACTCCAGGACTCATCACTGTTCAACATGATTACCTGTCTAACAAAGCACATTTTATGACTATGCCCAACATAAGACCTTAAAACTTTCAACCCAAAGAAACTTTTTCTGCCTGGTCAGGCTGATACTGTATGTCCAGTGAAGTGGCTAACAGGACAAATTTGGGAAAAAAATGTACGAATGGAGACTCCCATGAGAATACTTTCTCCAATGACCCCTCATGTTTGTCACTGCACACCAGGAACTGTTCCTTCTCCTAAATGCTCCATTTCTCTCTGGTCATTTTAAGTTCTTTATTTCCCATTCTACATCCAATTTAGAGTACTACTAGGCTTATCTGTGAATCTGTGACATTAGACTTAGTCTTGTATTTGCGGACGACTTTTTTAAGGTGTAATTTATCTAAGGACACTACTTGAAACGGAAATGAGAGATCATGTGTTTGACTATGAGTACTGAGCCAGTATGTAATGAAGCACAAGCACCGTGAGTTATATATATATTAAAGAGCAGTACATATTTTACTGACATTCTGTGACTATTGTGATAATTGTGTGAGTGTGTGTGTGTGTGTGTGACTGCAGCCTGCTTTTTGTCAGACAGTACTGTGCCACCTGCGGTTGTGTCAGCGGAGGCACAGCGCTGTGATGATGTGCCTGTGCCCTACGTTCTACCTGTGTGCTGAAATTGCTGAGTAACTTAAGTCAGGTGTCGAGATCGATATGTTAAACAAGTTCCCTAGGATCAAGACAGTATTTCTGAGCTTCAGTACCCCACCACCCTTCAGCCTCGGGAGTCTCGTTCTTATTCATAAGAGAAAAACTTTTTCTGCTACGTTGTAATCACTACTTTAAAGAGTAAGTGTAAGTAGATGATGGTAAAGTGAATTTAGGCTTGTGACACTTGAATAGTATTTTCATAGTTCGGCTATTAGGCTATTTGCCATTTGCCTGTGTGCCAGTGAGCGATTTTATTGTTTGTGTTATTCAGCCTGTTATCATTTTTATTTGACATAGAGGCAGCTGTTAAAATTTCTGTTAGATCATTGGCTGTTTGTTAATTTCTAAATGGATCTGAATCTGCTACCTGTTACCTCAGATTGTGATTACTTAAGCGCACTTTCAAAACTGCATTCAGGTAAAGAAAAATATTCAATTTAATCTTGTTTGGTGCTCATATACAGGCTGCCTAATTTTGATCATACGTTCTGACTGATCAAAAAAATAATAATAATAATAATTCATCTTTCCTGTCATTGTTATCCTGCAGAGTTCATTTGGTTGGATGATTGACGTTATTCATTGCTGGTGCATTTAAAGCAGGCTATGTGTCTGTGTCAGTTAAGTTGCAGCATGTGTGAGGTGCTGCAAACGGCTTTTAATTTTTGGTAACGCGAGTACTCTAATGTGTTACTTTTATTCATAGGTGATGCTGTAATATAACAGATTACTTTTAATTGATGGTGACGTTGCAATCTAATTAATTACTTTCCAAAGTAACTATACCCAACACTAGTCCACAATACAGTATATGTTTTAAGTCTGTATGTTAATGTGTCAATGTCGGTGAAATAAAACACCTAGTTGGTTTTGCACACAACCTCTGCCTCAAGCTTCCTGTTTTGTGAATCCAGCCGCTACGCGGCCATCCCAACGTGGTAAGATATCCTAAGACCACAACATTTATTTGCTTCTACAGTATAAATTTGGACAGAACAGTGTGTTATCAACCTTATCTCTTTTGAAGCCTACAGGTCGTACACTGGGACATTGCTTTATGAAATATCGGTGCTCTCTGTGCCAGGTCATACCCTCAAGGTCAAGCAAGTGAAGAGTCCAGACGGAAAAATAAATCAAAGAGCATCAGAAGTTACAAAGAAAGATGAGCCGAAAGATTGTGTCTCGTTTCTCACAGCCGACGGTAGCTGAAAGGTCACTGTGACATACGGAGTGACAGACAAAGCAACTACTCCACAAGAAGCAGTAGATACAGCCCTTACCTGGCTTCTTAGTGTAGTGCGTCTGTATTAGTGGTTGATGTACTGTGCTCCTGAAAGCAGGCATTTCACGAGATCACACCCTTTCAGAAAGCAGGATGCACTACTATCAAGTCTTGATGGCATGCTGGGTGGAAGAATTTGCAGCAGCTGCACTTTATAACCTAAAATGAGGAGACAAGGGAGGAGACAATAATAGTAGAGGGGAGATGAGTCTACCAGGAACCACGTCTCAGATGAGTCACTTCCACCTGCTGCTGATGTTCTTCACTGGCTTTTGTTACTTTTAATATCTGGAGGATGCTGTGCTATTTAGGTGTCAGTTAAAAGGGAAAAGTGTCTTCTTTTTCCTGCAGTCTGGGTCTCATTGTCATAGTTTCAGCCAATATATTCTCCACAGCTCTGTTCTGCTTCTGTGCTCAGACACCCATAAACCACAGTCAATTATTCTGGTGTAAATTTCCTCTGAGACGTGCAGAATGGGGAAAGTAAATTGATATTTGCTGACAATTGGTATTTTCTCATTTGAGGAGTCTTTGAGAAACAGTTGAGTGAGCTGAGTGTGAGCTGTACAGGCTGAGACAGACAAAGGTCGCGTGAAGCAAAACAAGACCAGATTCTGGGGCATTGCAGGTTAACTAGCTCCCCAACGAAATGCCGCTGATTCCCATCCGCCTATCAAAGACCCAGGTCTCCAAACTGAGCTCATCCAGAGGAGCAAATAGCCGAAGCAATCTAGGAGCTCTGAAAGCCAAGTAAACAGTGACTGTGATACACATTGGTGGCAAGGAGAGTATATAAGCGTATTAGGAGGAAGATGGAAACAGAAAAAAAAGAAATGGATGACGATCAACAAAGGTTAAAGTGAGGAAGGCTGAGGGCAGAAGAAAAAATCTTCCCCTAAAAAGCACATTGTTTAAATCTGAAGCTGTTGCCCTTGATTTGTTCACTCAGATAGTCAGACAGTAAAGCCGATGTGAATCTGTCCCATGAGTTTACCGTCTTAATCCCAAGATTCTGTTACTGCAGTGACTATTGACTGATGGAGTCAAAACCAAGCACAGCCCAACTTGCAAGTACATGATCCACCGGCTCCACACTCTCATCCAAATATGGTTGCTTCTGGCACCAATAAAACCAAGATGGAGGCATCAGTAATGTAGGCCAATAATCGAGGCTTCAAAACGTTTATCCACACACCACTGAGTGATGTCACAGTGGATGTACACTTGATTTTGACACATAACTGAACATATCAGCCAGGTCTATTATCAGTTTGAGACGTTTGCCACCACCCCATTACAATGGAGGTGGAAGGGATTTATTTGGCTGTGCACTGTACTATATATTATATAGAGATACAGAAGTCCAAATTCTGACTCTGTCACAGATTTTGACTCAAGAAGTAAAAGTATAACTTTTCTTTCTTTTCTTAGCAGAAAAAGCTTCTATGCTGTCCACCCAAATACCTGTTTAGGTTTATTTATACAACTTTTCATGAGGTCATGATGGCTTTGAAGTAGAGATGTTTAAGTTATGGTGATGGTTAACAATACAGAATCACATTTATACATATTTTCATATATAGTTCATCATGTTGGACACATGCAATGGTGTGGTTAAAGAAAAGAAAAAGCTTAGAGAGGAGAGTGGAGTTTGACTTCAAAACACTGAAGGGCCATGGGTGTTGAGGAGGGTTGCTGTGGATGAAGGCTGGTGGCGAGTTGGGAGAGGGTAATCAAAATGAGCAGTGGAAGCTTGTTGGACGTGTCAAGGTCACTCTTAGCTGTATGTATGTGGTGTGTGGACTGCAAGGAATGTGTGTCTGAGAGTGAGATACGGAAATGAAAAATGAAAAAAAAATGAATGAAAAAGCTTTCTTGTGTGCGAGAGCTCAGAAAAATAACAGTGTACAGAAAATGGACAGTAAATTGGGGCCAGTTTGCTAATAGTGCATTTACTGTCAGTACATTGTAAAGATAAAATAAAGACATGCATATACAAACTAACACTGTACATCTGTATGTATCCAGATATACATCAGGACTCTACATAGTCACCTTTTACACTTTTGTGACATTGTCGATGTAAATGGTAAAGGACACTGTGTGTGTAGTAATTTGTTTCATTTCATCTATGATAAAGAGACTTCCATGTCCACGCTGTATGAGGCTGGCTGTTGCCTTGACAATGTGCATCCATGAATTTGAAAAGGCACTTAAAGGGAGGGGTGTTGTTTGGCTTCAAACACTAACAATCCAGGACATATTCCACCTTAAAGTTCAGGTTACAAGGACTTTTATTGGGAAGATTCAGTGAGGATTGTTCCAGTACAAAAAAACTATCTGAGCTGTGCAGACTTGTTGAGCTGCCATGGCTTCTTAATGTGGCAGGGCTCAGTGCTTCTTCTAACTTGTCAGACGGGATAGTTTCCAAGCAAAGACAACCGACGATGTCACTCCTCGTTCTTTTTTTTGTCACAAATAATCGTTTTTAGAGACAAGATGACACCATTAATAAGCTCTGGAGTCAGGCAGAGGGCTCCTTCTTCACTAGAAAAATGACTCTATGACATGGGTGAAGATTGTCAGTCAACATCCGAACAGACAGTAGTTAACAGGGCAGACCCTTGTCACAACACCCATGACAGTGATGGCAAAGCAACAACGCCTGACTCCAGAGTGTCTCCTCGGGTGGTAGATGACAATTTGAATGACCTTCATAATAATCCAGAATAGGCAGAGGGATGTATGCTGTATGCTGACAGTCTTCCTTAGCTTGTTGAGGCTGAACCATCCAGAACTGGGTAAGGATACTACGACTATCCTCAAAACACTGAGTATAAAATCCATACAAATTGGAGTACAGAGGTACGTATCTTGACAGCAGTTTGTTAACTGTTTATTTAAACTGCAGATTAATATTGATGGGCCACCATTATTTAAAGCACATTTGTTAAGAGCTTTCAATTATAGGCTTTTTTGTTATAGGAAAAAAAAACAACAAATGTAGCTAATGAATTTTTGTGAGAGCACCGACGTGAGTTACAGCAGCTAAAGAAAGGAAAGGGCGCGGATCAAACATTTAATATCTTGGATATGATAAATGCTGCCAGTGAGATGATTACAACCAGAAAACGTATCCTATAAATAATTACATGTGACCTACTTACTTTTTACAAGAAGAACCACATGGATTAATTGATTTAAACGTGAATATGGTAACTCTGTGCCCCATATAGTTCATAAAACATGCATGTTTATGTGTAATGATGGTTATGAAGAATGTTTTTAGAGGTCTTGTTCCCTCTGGATATTTATGGTCTCTTGACCACCAGGGTGATTTCAGGTGTCTAAAGCATCATAGATCTCTCTCAAGCCTGTGTTCCTATATTATGAAGTAGTTGTCAGACCCTTAAGTTTATATCCATAGTAGTATTGTATATACTGTATGTGGTGGTGAGGTTAGGAAGTGAAGGTGGGGTATTAAGTATTATTATGGCAATTAGTGGAACTTTTGATTGATCAAACCGGAATAGTTTTGTAGTGATGACTGTATCTATGTTTAATCTAAATGGTATGTATAGAAAATGTAGTGCCTTTGGGGTTATGGCATATCCAAACATGGTTATCTGTCTTTTGTTAGTTCACTATCGCTAACTATCCTTGGTAGACAACTGCAATTACCTACCTGCTGTTGCTACAGTGCTCACTACTACTCCTGAAATATAACAAAGGATACAATACAGTACAGGCATGATTTTCCGAGCACATATTTTGAGTCCCCTTCAACTGAAGCTTCCCTCCCTACCCATTTCTTGGTAATGTCTGGTCTTCATGATAGAAAGAAGGTTGTTTCATCACAGTTGGTTCTTGGCAAAATGAACAAGGCTGCCACCTGAACACTGATGATTTGAATCATCAGACAAGCATTCCCCCTGAGTCATGCAGTTTTACGAACCCAATCTTGAGTCAAAATTACATACCTGCCAACAGAGGAGGTGAAGCAGCTGCTCCAAAGCTCTCGAGACCTGCGCCGCTCCTGTGGGTGCTGTGATCCTCTGCTGTGATTTCACAGACCTGATCCAGTGAAAGGAACAGAAAACCTTTCATCTGTCTGCTGAGTCTTTTCTATAATGCTGTCAGTGTCTGTCAGTGACAAAACCGACCGTTTTTAATGGACGTATTTTGACAATGCGAAATTGTCGGCAAGGGTCATGTTATAGCCCATTTTATGGCTGCAGTCACTCAAGACCAGGCGTGTCCAAACTGTTCCACAAAGGGCCGATGTGGCTGCAGGTTTTCTTTCCAACCAAGCAGCAGCACACCAGACTTGACTCATTTAATCAACTGATCTCAGTCTTCAGAGAGTTGATTGGTCAAACTGTGTGCTCTTGGTTGGTTGGAAGAACAGTTTGGACACCCATGCTCAAGACTGACCAAACCAAAATTCCCAACTGTCCAGGTTGAAAAATGCTGACTTATGCAGTGCAATACACAACCTGATTAATCTCTGAGTCTTATTCTGTTCCCCTTCTGCTGTCTGAGATCATTGATACCACTTTTTTTATACAGCCACACCCATAATTCGATCATCTTATGTCTTTTTTATGTTATCTACCCAGGTGATTAAGTGACAGAGACATTCATCAAATCTCTATTTTGTGATCACAGTCATTTGATAACATAAACATTACTGGAGTCTAAGACAGCAGCTGTGCTTTGTGAATTCCAAGAACTTCACAAACAGCTTATCAGTGACCATCAGTGCCATGAATCAACACGGCGAGGGTATCAGACCATCATGAGCAGACGTCAGAGGACAGCTCTTCTCTGTGAAAATACAGGAAGTGCATTCCACAAACTGTGGCTCAAATTGAGCGGGTCATCCAGCTATTGGAGGTCACTGGTTGGGTTCCTGGCTCCTCCAGTCCGGTCAAGGTGTCCTTGAGCAAGATACTGAACCCTATATTGTTCCTGATGGCGTTTATATGGGTGAGCACAGAGTCAGTGTGAGTGCTTTGGATAGGAAGTGATGCTCTTGATGAGCAGGCACTTTGCAACCTTTGCCAGTGTTTGAATGCGTGTGAATGTGTCAAGTGTTGTGAAAGTGCTTTGAGTGGTCAGTGGACAAGAAGAAAGGCTCTGCACTTACTAAACCATTCCCCAAACCTCTACACAGACAACTGCTCTAATTTAAACAAGAACAAGAAAAACAAAGAAGCAAACAAGAAACAAGAAAAAACACCACATACAGTATGGCATCAAGGAGAAAATGTTTGAACAATAATTATGATTCACTTGTCTCTTTAACAGTATTTTGGCTTTCAACATACAAACTAGTTCATTAGGAGTGTTCGCCAGCCTTTTTTGTTTGACCATTTCCACATAAAATCTGTACTTTAGTTGTGAATGAAGTGAATTAGAGAAGAAAGTGTCACTGAAACTGTAAGGTTTATTGCAGAGACATGAAGAATGTAATAATAAGTGGCTCAACTTGCTCACACAAGTTTACATTAACCTTGTGGAAGCGTCCTGTTAAACTGCAAAGCGTTTGGTTAGGAAGGTATGGCAATAGCTGAGGGATTAAAATACAGATAAAAATATGAAGCTGAATTAAAGCTGACCTTTTCAAAGAAGAGGTCCAATATGAAATGAATCATCAAAGCTAATGAGGAGATAATGTGACATTTCATTAGGATTGTCAAACAAACGAGGGCCTCGTGAAGGCTTTCAGTGTTTGAAACCTTGTCAGTCTTCTCCCTTTAATGACATTCGTTTCACTCTTTGCAGGAATCAATGACATGCCAGCAAGTCTTCTAAAATATTCCTGTTCCACATATAGTAAAATGTCCCAGCTTCTTAAATGGGACAACTTTCTCTGTTTGGTGTCATCAGTTCAATATATCTGGTTTGAACGCATGAACTTAATAAGGTACCAGGTTGATGGTCATTTGTCAATAGAACAGTAATCTGCAGCTCAGACATTTATTTATTTTTATCTATTTATTTAATTGTATCTATCTGTGTTCAGTGTTGTGCACATCATTACATTCTGTTTCTATTTACATTTCACACAGCATGCAAACATTTGGGGAAATGGAGTTGTAATAGACAGAGAATTAGGTTGGGAATACGTACCCCTATACTCTTATTCTCACTCTGTTTTCCCCTCCATCTATTTGAATTATATTCATTCAATATGCAGCAGGAAAAGTTCAAGCAAATAGCTTTGAAATTGAGATATCTAACCCTGCTGCCTATGTTGTGCTGTGAAACTCTTCAATCACCTGCACTGTAGATTGAAGCAATACACCATAAAGTGAAACATAGAAGTTTAAAGCAATGTAGAGCAGCTGTTGCCTCACATTTTGTTTTTTGGCTGTGTTTAATATTCTGGACTGATTTTTCATTTCCTCAGAGACAAACACTCTAGATTGTGTGTCTGTGTAAAAAAGGAAGTTAGGGATAAAGTGGCGTAGACTGTTTTTCCCAGTTCTTTGGTGTAAATTAGTCTGCGCTTTGGATGTATTCTTTAGTTTTTTGCACATGTCATTCCTGACAATGTTCCTCTATTGCGGTATTAAAATGATGTGCACATCCTTCTAATATTTACTGTGGGACATCATTTCGAGGACTGGTACTGGTTTTCAACTTCAGACCAAAAACATTTACTATTTTTTTTATTGTAGTAAGTGGTGTCATTTCAACATGAAGGGTTAATGGGGATGCAGTTCTTTAGCCAGCATTCATAAGATGTACTTCAAAGAATTCCAAATATGTCCATTGAATGCGTGACATATATAAATTATAAGCTGCTGTAAGATAAAACAGAGCTGGTAGCATAAATCTATTTTATCTGCCTATCTATTTTATCTAGTGAAAGGTGTGGTTTGAGTCACAATCTATAAACAGGAAAATGTGCCAAACATTGGGTGAGCATACCACGAATGCCAGTGGGTATCAGACTTTGTCATCTGACACCTCTGACACAGTGTACCTTTAAAGCTGATTTCACACCAAATGAATTCACTGTTGCGAACAAATTTCCAATATCAGTAGAAAATCTTTTTTTGCTGGAGTCATCTCAATCATCATTATGTCAGTCATCTGGTGAAAGGTGGTAATAAAACTATGAGCTTTATTAGGGTGCATTCAAATGGTTCAGGGTTGTGCAGTGGAATGGAGATTGCTGGGGTATCTATTTGTGCTGGATGTGACCTCTGAGAAAGAATCAGGAAATAACTTTTGATTTTGTTGATTATGACGTTGCTCACTCACTCTCATTCATTATCTATGTCTCTCAACCCAATGCTCACTTTTTCCGCCTCTCAGACACAGATTTAGAAGGAGGATATGTTAAATAAATAAAGCCAGAAGACAACAATGCCATGGTGATTAGCTCATGAATCCACCTAAAATTTCAGTCTGACCATGGAGGGGTTGGTACAATATGAGTGACTGATTGTCTGATCCAAAACACTCTACACCCCCTCAAATGAATGGAAAAGCCAGTTTTTGCCGCAGCACTGGACCTTGTCTAAATGTACCCTTCACCGTCTAAGCCTCTCTCTCTGCTACAAAAAAAGTCATATTTACACACACCAAACACAACTCTAACATTTCAACATCTAAATTTTGGGTATATCATTTTTGAGCAGATGCAAAAAAGAGGCTGGTGCTCAAGAGGTTAACTTGGCCTTTTTCTTGCCTGATTGTTCTAATAAAAACGATAATGTTAGTCTTGGCACCTACAAATTGTGATGTTCTATCACCAGAACATTGTTAACAATCTATAGGTGCACTATCTATTCCCCAGTTAACCATCTGTTGCCTGCTAACTCTGGGGAGGTCCAAGAATGTGTCTCAGTCAAAGAGCAGCTTGACGCAACTTGTACTTGCAGGTTAAACAAATGGATGATCCATAACTGCTTCCACTAGCCTCATTTATAGCCACTGATTAACAACCCAATCTGATATGAGATTATCCATTGTGTCCCCTGATCTAAAGAAAAAACAGTGTAGCTTCAATATGAATTTGTCTGTGAGTAAGAGTAATTGAAAAGGGGATTCCGTTCAATCACTACTGTTTGGTTAAAGTGAGTCCATGACACAGAAGGCTCAGCAGTTTGTCTCAACAAGCTCAGAATTTCTGTGTGGGATACAACCAAACTAAGGCAAGCTTACAAGCAAAGCAGCAAATAATAAGTAGCCTCTAAGTGCTTTTAGAGTGCCACTCCAGACTAAATGATATCTGGCAAACATGCACAGATATTTATAAAAAGCTGCCAGAGCTAGTTCTTTTATCCGACCTTCTGCAATCTGAGGTCATTCTGCAGCACTTTAATGTTCTTTTTCTAAATATCTAGCTTTCCTCCAATGCTTTCTGCATTACCACCACTTCGATTAAAAAAATTTAGAAGAGAACGGTTGAACCTTTTGTATTCTAAATACTCAACACTGTAAAAGCGTATTTCAGTTTATTACAGCAACATGTCCTCTGTGGAAACAAGAATTATTTAATATGTAATATGTAAACAAGCTTAGTCACATAGTCATAACATAGTTATCCTTTTGCAATCACTGTAAATTCTCAAAAGCCGCCAGGGGCAGAGAGCCTTGCCTTATTGGAAACATGTTTTTATGAGAAATGGGCCTTTATGGTTAAGTTTTCATTTATGCAATCATATTTTAACAAGACAGGCCCTTCTGTCTTCTCATCTTTTTACATTTGATTTGCTATCGATATAACACTGCTGCAAACTCTTCTTTGCTGTCTTGATTAAATTAAGGTAATGCACATCTACAATGTACTACAGCACAAAAGTCAATCACTGCAGCATAATCATATTATACTTCACACCCGTTATTTTAATCTGTCCAATACTCTGATTTTCTGCAAGACCCATTACATTCTCTTCAGCCTGAGCTGTGTCCTGTTTAGAACAATGAGCATATGTTAGCATGCTAATGTTAGCATCTCTCTATGAGTTTCCTGATGAAACCGCTGCCAACTGTGGCTGCTGTTAACTGTTAGCTGTCAGCTCAGTTTGTTAGCCAGGTATACAAGAAGCTCTGAGTTCCAAGCATCATGGGTTGTACCTGTGGTGTTTGTTTCACAGGTATTTTGGACCACCTGCTTAATGCACTGACAAAAAATATTGAGCTTGAGCCACTTAAAAAGGGTAAGGCAACTTTTTCCATCACATTATTATGTAGATAAAGCAAGACTTGTCTTTGTATAGGCTATTTGATTTCTTGTGTGTAAGAAATGAGTTTTGCAAGTAAAGTCAATATTAATTTATCATGTCAACTTAGTTTTGCAAATGAGTGAACATAATTAACATAAAGTAAAGGCAATTTAATTAAGCTAAGTTGGCTTTAGTTGCAAAATTAAAATGGACTTTACTTACTAAACTCATTTCTTACATTCATACAAGATATTGTATTTTGAACAAATGCATATTTATTTCAAACATTTTATATTACATTTTCATGTAAAGATACAAACTATTATTAATTTCACAGATTTCATGTATGTTCAGAATAACTTTTTTTCAGTGTGTTTGGCTGCTAGCAAAGTTGTCAACTTGCTAGTTTTTATATAAGTAATATAATCATAGCCAATACATGTGTACCACTTTGGTGCTAAGCTGTTATCAATAAAATTAAAAAAAAAAAAAAAACAGCACCCATGTTTCAAGTTAAATTATTCCAGTGCTTGAAACAGCATGGCAGCAGCAACACATAACCTCAACCTTTCTGTGTGAGGTCTTACATCTTATTCACATCAGGGATGTAAGTGCTGCGGAACAGCTGCGCCATGGTTTTGCTCCGTCCTCTGCCCGGCGTCAACTTACACCGGGCGCGTGGCGGCAGTGTAACGGCAGCGTAGCGAACTAGCCGTATTCATGCGAGATCATGAGATCACGTGAGAACCCTGAACATACGCGAGTCCCCGCGATAAACTGTGTATAAAAGAAACAACAACAACAAACAGCTAACTTTGCTTCTCTGACGTGGAAGAGATTATAAAAAGGATCTGTTGTGTCATAAATTATTGTTTGCTGTTCCACTTCAACAATTAGTCTCTCGACATTCATGTTGAGACTCAACATGATCGATTGACTGCTGACCTGGTGCCACCAGTCATGACTTAATGTTGATGTGAAGTTGTAATAGGCTACATGAACTGCATATTGCATTTTATTTTGAAAGGGGGTAGAAGTGTATTACGTTGATTTTGTGTCGGATTTCCTGTCTGGTGCAATCTGCTCTGTTGAGATTCACGCGGTTTAGCAACAGCTCACATCAAAGATAGAAATGCTACAGAATGATAGCGCTGCAGCGCAGAGAGACGCTGCTGAGATGCTCTGTGGAGCGCTGGTGGAAGTGGTTTCATTGATTAGAGTGGCAACCATCAGCTCTGGTGACTGCGGCGCAGCCGTTCCATGACGCTTACGTCCCTGGTGTGAATGGGACTTTAAGGCCGGTTTCTTTTTTTGTGCACGGTTATGCATATGAACAGTATTTCTGTTGGCCTTAAAAGGTGATTCCCAGAGCAGCAGAGTGGAGACATGACTCTGTTGTTGGACTGATGGTATTAAAGCGGTGGAAAAGTACATTATTCTGCATGCAGCATGTGAGCTGTTTGTAATTTCACCCCCGCTGAATGTCGGCCATTAAAATTGATCTGTAAACAGTCCTTTTGTGCATATTGCCAGTAAAAATTACCCAGATGTCACAAAATAAGTTGTCTGTTATTGTACTACTGTGCTGCTAAATAAGCAGTTAGTTAGACTTATTGAACTGGTCTTAAAAAAAAGTGGCTGAATTATCACTCCGATAAAACTCTGCCTGCCTCACATACACTCACATTGTGATTGTTATTGATGCGGTCTTCCTTTATAACAGATTGTCACATAATTCCACCCCCTGATTCCTAACGATCCCTCTCCACTTTGCACCAATCAGAGCAGAAAATTGTAGTAAAATGAAATTTGAATAAATAACTACCAGCATCTGTCACAACAGCATGCAGGAATGTGTGTTCTAATAGACTGAAAGAGGAGTGCATCAGGAAAAGAAAACCATGTTTGCCCTTGTCTTGTGTATGATGGGAGAACTGAGCTGTCAGTAAGGGGGTTTAGGAAAGAAGAGGATAAAGGCAACTCTAAGCTTATTAAAACACGAAGGTGTTGAATGGCCAGATTACGAGAACTCCTCCCTAATTTCACAAGGAGAGCAGAAACAGCGCCATCAGTGCAGACCAGATACACCGCAAACTGGTTTTAAGCCTCTATCGTCATACAGCAGGCCACCTTTTCATTTGCATTATCCCCCCCCCCCATCCTCCCATCCTCACTCCTTGTCTCTTTGCTGTCTCAACATCTAAATCAGACGTTTCAGCAGCGAGCAGCTGCTCAGCACTTCAGTTTAGCTCCATCTATAACTGGAGGCGGAGATGAGGGCAACCACTATGACACGGACGAATAATTGCTGCAAACTTTTCTTTTAACTTCTTTGATAAAGTCGCAGTGAGAGACGGAAGAGCTGCAGCTTCAGGGCAGAGCTTACACTACTATCCATCATCCCATGTGGTCATTAAATAAAAGCCTTTTGCACTGTCAGGTGAACACCCTCAAAACTTTTAAACATAAACATAATGTGCATTGATTTCATTATGCACGGCCATGAGGTTTTAGGAAAAAACTGACTATACATTAGAATTCTAAAATGTCATGTCACGTGAGCCTCTCTGTGGGTTGTTTCTCTGGTTCAACAGTTCTATTTTGTCCATTTATAAGTCAGGACTAATATAGGGTTCTTCTCAAACACACTTACAAATGTGGAGTGAATCAGGGACCAAACCAACCAAGTGATCATCAGTACTCAGTACTGAGTGAGCTACAGCCTCAACAGCAGACTTGCATAGTACACAACCTTCATTCCAACCTTAACCAACTGCATCTTTGTGAATACAGTCAAGCAGAGCTATTAATTCAATTAGAACTTTTTTATTGTAGCCTGCAGATTGGGGCAAATTGGCTAACTCTCCAGTCTAAATGGAAGAAGATAAACAGATTGATCCAGACTACCTCAGAAGCTGGTTTAGGATTCATCATAAACCTAACCCATTAATCGAAGCAAACCTCTCTGCTCTCAGCCAGAGCAAACAGCCGCCACTACTAAACCTTGACATTGCGATAAAACAGAGACGGCTATGTCTCCATTGCATAGAGTCAGTAGACGCTACGTTAATGTAACGTGTCGTAAGCCACAATCTTACCCACATGCCTCCTGAAGAGATGGCAGATTGCCACCAATCACCTTCTCAGCAGAGCAAATGACACGCTGCAGTCTGCCCTTGTCCTTGATGGTGGCAGCAGCGTACCAGATGGTGATGAAGGAGAAGAGGGTGGACTCAATGACAGGGGCGTAAAAGTGCACCATCACTGTCTTTGGAGTTTCTGCAGCTGCCTCAGGAACTACATCCTCTGCTGGGCTTTCTGGACTTGAGGTCTTGGGGGATGATAGTTTCCAGGAAATGGAGAGACTCCACAGTCTCAAATGGGGAGTCACAGAGAGTGATGGGGGGGCTGAGTTCTCCAAGTACACAACCATCTCCACTGTCTTTAGAATATTGAGCTTCAGATGGTCAATGTCCCACCTGTTGGCAGAATCCTCATTGGGGGTGGATGGATGGACTGATGACTGGACATGCAGTCATCAGTGCAGAATATCTCTTATCTGAACTTGTGTTCTTCCCAGTTCATTGTTGGTACCAGCACATACCTGATAGCTTCTGCTTTGTTCTCATTTATTTCTTATCTCATGCTTTATGTAAACTGTTTGTTCATGATTATGTAATCGTGTGCTGCATTAAAACATCACAACATTGTTGAACTGAGCTCTCCTTTGTATCGCTTTGTTCTCCAAGCTTGTTGCAGCTGAAATCTGAAATAACAAATCCCAGAATCACAACCTAACATGAGTGCTTCCACTGTGAATGGATGGTGTACAGTTTTTATGACTCAATTCAGATGCAACATGAGGAGAGAATTATGGACTGAAAAATTGTTAACAGTTAAATCTGTAACATGAATTATATATGGAGAAGTTAAAAGCAGTTAGAGTGAAATATCTCGACAACTATTTGATGGTTTGCCATGAATTTGGTGCACGGTGTCATGTCCCCCTGAGGATGAATCATAGATGGTCCAAACTTTGGTTCATTTTAGCATTTTAGAAATGTTACACCTACCGAGGAGCTGTGTGTTAGCATTTGGCCCAAATGACCCACTACTGTAGCTGTATTTGACAGTCACTAAGACAATACAATGCAATAAATTAAGACGTAAAAAAAAAAAAAGGGTAACGTTTAGTCATAGTCGAACAGACTTTTGTGACAGATTTATTGTCTTTTTTAATCTGTTGCTCGATGAATTCTGGTTCATCAGCTCTTTACACCAGTGTTCTCACTTATTAGTTGTGATGCACTGCAGTCCTCATCACCACTAGCTCTTATTTTTAGCCTGTAGAGTGTGTAGACAGACATGTGCTACCTTCCTGACATATGGTGTCACCAGCTGCTCTTTTGAACCCACATATCTGTGGTGTCATTTCCTCTGCTCCAGCTGGAGAAATGCCACATATGACATGTGGGACAGCACACAGTATTCTGTATGACAGTTACAGCTCTTTATTCAATGGAAGTGCGCTACATAATCTCAAAACTGTGCCTGTATACATATGGCACTAGAACAGGTGTATGTAATCTCATGTTGCATATGTGTGGGTGTCCACTTGGCTGCTTGTTTGTCTGTATTTAACCATCTGTTACCTATGCACATGCACCTGTGTTGGGTGTTGTGCATCCAGATGTTTCTTTTTACGCGAGGAAGAAACATGAAGAAAGCAGTCAGCTTTCATCAGCGTTTGGTGTTTCGCCAGCAGATGTGACTTCAGAGTCTTGCATGAAACTACGGGATATGTGAGGGAGGATAACTCTCAATAATTTACTTTTACTTTTACTGCACTACTCCTGGGAAGTGCTGGGAAGGCTCTAAATTTCTAGAACACATTTCTTAAGATCAAATGTGTGTTCAGTGTTTTAAGACCCTGTAGTCATTATCATGTTGTTTTAATGTTCCATGCTGCATCCATACCTGCACTGCCCCCAATATGTTGAAGCATTATGGATTAGTAAGTGTAATGTCATTACAGGATTTTACATGACATAACATGTGACTAAATAATGTGTTACTGGCAGCGCTGGTGCTGGCAAAGCAACCAGAGTTCTTCCAACCCTCTCTCCTACAAAATATGTTCAAGTATTTATTTTTGCCAAATGTGTTTTGGAGGGAATTGGATTACTTTCTGTACAGGAAGCATCCATAAGGTTTACCGTAGCCTTCATGCTAATCTGCACAGAACAAATTCTAGTGAGAGGATCAGCTGCCATTTGTAATTACATAATTGCGGATGTTAGTGGGTGTGTGCGCGAAGGATGGCATAAAGACCAGGCAGAGACCCTTACAGCCAACGTAAGATATGACTCCATCACAGCTGCCAGAGACGAGCTGCTGCCATTTTGGCTGCTGTGTGCGAGTTCACTGAATCCATGTCCAACTCTTTTAAGGCACCCAGATTCACAGTATAGTTGTTACCATTCATACATTTGTTGTGTGAAAGGGAAAAAAGTACAAAATTTGACTGTAGCTCATGAATACTGCATTGACCAGCATTCTTGTCTGTGGCCAAAAGACGAAGTTAGGTGATGTTATTATAGACAGACAAAGCAGGGGGTTGGCGTGGATCACTTATTTTCTTTTCTTGTTGGTTATTTTACCTTAACCATGTCTTTATTGTAACCATGACAACAAAGCCCCTTGACCTAAACTACCACTATGTTTCCTTAAACCTAACTAAACCTTAAAGGACTAGTGTGAAGAACTTAGTAGCATCTTGCAGTGTAGCTGATGATCACAACCCCCTCACCTCAACTCCTTGTTTCTAGGGTGAAGGAGAAACTGCAGTGGCTGTGAAATGCACTATTTAGAGCGAGTATTTAGTTTGTCTGTTCTAGGCTACTGTAGAAACATGGTGCTTAAAGATGGCAGACTCCATGGAAGGGGACCCTTCCAGAGAGGGGTCTATAGATATAAAAGATTCATTCTAAGGTAATTTATTTTCAGGTGATAATACGCTAACTGAAACATAGTTATGGATATCATATTCTGTAAATACAATCCCCAAAATCTAACACACTGCACTTTTACTCATAGTGTTGTCACATTAAGAAACAGATTGATTTTGATTGATTGATTTTGAAACTACTTCTTTCAAAAGGCTAATGGAAAAGTCCTCTCCTTCACTTGAAGTCAGTTTTGACTTTTTCAGCATCAAACCACAGAAGGTTCACAGTCTGATGGCAGACATTTTTTTGTACTTGGTCATACCACTCGTATGGTTGCTGTCAAGAGCAATAGTCAGTTCTGACCATCTTTTTTGAACTGCACTGTGAGCTTCCGCTTTTCTGAGGAATCCAGCATGGGGTTGAAAACTTTTCAAAAAGGCCTTGGACCATGCTGACTCACACAGTTCTTCCAGGTTTTTCAGTGGAAATGTACACATTGAACCTCCTTGTTCCATCTCGTATAAAAAGAAGCTCTACTGGGATACAGATCTGGGAACTTACTGAAAGTCACTCTTATGTATTAAGATGTTTTGTGGTGGTACTGTCAGTTTGAGCAGGTCCTCCTCACAGTCTCAGCTTGCTTCTGAATTCAAGTTTGTATCTTAGCCTTCAGGACATTTGCTGAGTGGATGCTTTTGGTTCATTCAAGCTGGTTAATAAAACAGTAAAACAGTAGAACGACTGGGTATTTACATGACATGAAAATAGTCTTAGCTTGGAGAATAATGTATATCATCAGATATACTAACCCACATGTCAGATCTTAACAAGGCATTCAAATATTTTTGGTGCAAGCTATCGCATTGCCGCACAATCAGACTTTTGCAAGCCAAAGGGGAGAAGGTGATGAAAAGACAGGCGTGTGTGTGTGTTTGCCTCCTTTCACTCTTCCTGTCTCTTTGTCTTAAGGTTTTGGTCTTCCTCTCCTCTTTCATGGCTGCTCGTCCTGCTGTTGTGGCAGCACAGCTTGAATCTTCCGCTTCGTCTCCTTTTCTCTTTCTTCCTCAAAGCCTGGGAAAGATCGATAAGCCAGCACACACAGCTTGATGAGCCAGCCTAAGAAGTGTCTTTCGGGAAACTTTAAGGGGGTAGCTGGCTTGCTGCCGTGTACCTGCCATCCCATAATTCCTGCAGCCGGCGGGGAATTAAGAAGACATGGTAGGGATAAGGAGTGACCACATTTCAATTCATTCAGCTTAGGAGTTTCTTTGAAACTCAAATGTATTTTTAGCTTGAGGAGGTAGTCAAGCCAGTTAAGTAGTAAATGAGAATGATAAATCATTACCAGATGAATTACAGCACTTATGTCTACCAAACCCTGTGCTGTTACACTCTGCCAAGCACACTCAACCCCCACTGACTCAATAATGTAGATGCATTTTTTAGCAGCTGGCCTACAGGCGAGGCAGTCTGTTATTTTTTGCTTTCTTACATTCCTGTAATTAAATAAATGTTTGCTGCTCCCCAAAAATTTGCAGCTCTAAAGAACTCGGGTAGAATTAGACAAATATGGAATAATATGCATGAGGAAAATTGTACTGTAATCATACAGTATTTCATTTAAATACTTGATTTCCATCTACTCCATGTACATGGATACCTGTAACATACATCATTCCTGTTAGCAGAGTTTCTATGTTTACTTTATTAAGCTTCTTGTCTTTGCTTTCAGATGTATGTATGCCATATGTATATTGAGATCAAAGTAAAACTAGACTCAATGCTGCAGTGGTACAGAATTAAAGAATTCATAGCAGATGTATGGTGAGAGTAGCAAGTGATAAAGGGTAAAGTTAGCACATGGTTTTACTGGTGAGGATGAAAGAGGGAAGGTGTGAAACAGCATGGATGAGTCAAACAAACACTGAACTTTCACCCAGGAGACCACTGGGTTAACAAACCCCAATCTTTTTCAAAGTCTAACCAGATTATTAACTTGTTTTTAATCTTGACTATCTTTACAGTTTTAACAATCATGACATATCCTACTTCAGGATTATGCTGATTCTGTCCACGTTCCAGTGTCAACAGATTATCAGGTAGGTCACAAAGATCAGCAGAATCAAGTTCACACACAAGGTAGTTGCATTGGTGTTTTGGTGCACAGCAAACATTAAGTCGAAAATATATAT
The DNA here is from genome assembly GCA_023373845.1 of Nibea coibor. Classification (NCBI taxonomy): domain Eukaryota; kingdom Metazoa; phylum Chordata; class Actinopteri; family Sciaenidae; genus Nibea; species Nibea coibor. The sequence continues at coordinate 20,174,661 of CM041725.1, read as the reverse complement.
AAATAAATATAAGTCAAGAGATGTGAATAGAAAACTGACACTAAATCTAAAAACACAGATAATAAATATTATGTTATTTCAGTGAAATGAGCTGCACATTTTTGTGCAGGAATGTGCAACATATTCACAAGGATGTGCGTAAAGTATGCTGAATATTTTCAGTGGTATCAAATGGGAGTAATACAGAAAGATGTTACGGTGCCCCTCAGCAAAACAAGTTTGTTTTGCCCCTCAGTGGGGGTGAGTGGGGTGGGATTACATGAAACGAGTTTTCAGTGCAAATCCTCTGTCTGAATATTGATTCTTCTCTTCTGTGAATGGATTTCAGAAGAAAGTCGTGATGGAAAAGATTGAAAGTCAATTCTGGGAACACGTCACACTTGTTTTCTCAAAGATCCCCTCCATGTCATGTTTTAGGAAACACTATGCTTAGAATAATAATGCGTGTGGTATGTTTCTTCCTGCCAGGAAGACAATATGAATCCATGTAATCTCAAATCTCATCTCAAGACTCTCGAGTCTCCTACTTCACTGAAAAGCCGGCTCTCAGTGCACTAATATATTACAGAACATGTGTTTGAAGGCTCTCTTCTCACAGACAAACGTAAAAAACAGAGTTGAACTCTGTACACTCATTTCAAACATCTGAAATATTTAACTGTAAAGGCTTTATGAAACTCTGGACACCCCTGTCCTCACACAGTGAGGTCTGGTTTCAGCTTTTGAAGTCTCCTCCACATGCAGGATATAAAACATGCAGCCTCACCTCTTCAGCGGAAAACAAGCATTCAGCCTCTGGAGAAATCTCCTCCTAATTGTGATAGCTGAACCTGAAGTGAAGATCCAGCCAAGTCAATAAAGCTGCATGCTGTGTAATTAAGTTTTCAGTCTTTGAGAAGTTCAGCAGCGGATGTCAAAATATCTGCAGAGTTGCTTGACTCTGATTTGAAAAACAAACAATATTTTGCTTCTTGCACTTCAACTGTTTCCTCTACCTTTTCTTTAAATCCCAAGACACACATTTATCTTCCAAGCAACAGCCTGTCTGTCCAGCCAGTGTAATCCCTTTTGGACACACACACACACAGGACAGGTGTGTGTGTGCATACAGCAGGCAGCTCGAGCTGCTGGAACAGCGTAAAGTGCTGCTCAGCAGGCAGTCCCTATCAGACTTCTTATCCATCACTCTCTCTTGCTTGTTTCGCCCAAATGCTCTGTGGTTACTGTAGTTCCTGTTCTGTTAGAAATCTGTTAGATGATACAGGTCGTTAGTAGGAAGACCAACGCAGCCGTCTGTAACGTCCATCTGTTCCAGCAGCCAAATGAACAAAGTGTTGTTGCAGAGATGCTCTGAATACACCTTAAACTGTATTCTGCACATTATGGTGAGTCTTTTGAGTCCCTGGTGTTTCTAGCTCTTACTGCAGGATGGATCAGTGGGTCTGAATCTGAATCTGGGTCTGTGCTACTGAATCTGAGTCTGCAGGAAGTTACGCTGACCCTGTGTCAGCTCATCTGAGTCCCGACTCCTAAAGCCATTGCTAGCAGTAGCAACTACTGCTTATTGTCCACGATAGTAGCTGGATGGGACATGTTGTAATGAGATTGTACAGGTTGTAGGAAGGTAAGGATCCGGGTTAATGGAGTCTACAGACACTTTAATCCCAGGTCAGTAAGAGGATCCGGGTGAATGATCCTGCTGAATCGCAATTCATATGCCACTACTGATGAGGATTAACGGTTATCGATAATGGATGGATGGATCTCCTTCTTGGTGAAAGGAACTAGAGCAGTTTCATTGGATGGCAAATTGGCTTCAGAAAAAGTTTGCCAGAACTAGCATTAGCTTCTAATCCTGGCATTACTTTCCTTGTGTTATTGACTCCTGTTTGTTCACCCTCAGCAAGGTTGGTGGTCCCAACATTCCGTTATACTGTTGTGTGTTTACATTTACATTTAGTCATTTAGCAGATGCTTTTATCTAAAGCGACTTACAGAGAAGGGAACTATCAAGGTACAGTGCGTTAAGAAAGCATTAGTGCAACAATAAGTGCTCTGACAATTCTTAAAGGGGGTAGCTTTTTCTTGTCCAGTTGTAGGTAGTGCTAGGAGAGAAGGTAATCTCTGAAGAGCTGGAGGTCTTCAGGAGATTTTTAAAGTAGAGAGGGACACCCCTGATCTGGTAGTGCAGTGAGCGAACAGGTAGCAGAGCCAGGTGTCGCTTATTGGAGGAGTGCAGCGGTCATGAGGTAACATATGCCTGTACAAATGTTTTCAGGTAGGTAGGTGCCGTACCGGAGACAACTTTGTAGTTGAGGATTAGCGCTTTGAATTTAATGTGGGCTGCAGCAGGTAGCCAGTGGAGCGTGATGAGCAGCGGTGACATGAAGAAAAGCTATTAGATTGTAACATTCCCAGCTGTAAACATGTCAGCCTTTAATGGGAATGCTATGGATGATATGAAGCAGGATTGCTGCTGTTGCTATGAGCAGAGAGGCGAACACATGTGCACACACTGGAGTAACAAGAACGCAGAAAGAAAGAAGGCGCCTGTGTAGCCGTATCTCTTAATATGACTTTATTCTACAAAGATGTGGAACGTAAAATAATGCAATGCACAAAAAGGAAATGATTTTGTATCTCACAGCTGAATTGAGTCAGTTTATTTGAATGACTGCCCACATAACTGCTTTTTTCAGCGATTGAAATAGTGCAATGAAGTGAAGATAATTGGCATTTCAGTCTGAATATGAGCATAGAGCTTTACAGACAAACAACATCAACAGTTCCCAGTCCAATATAATAAAAAATAAAAATAAAAACCACATAACAAGAAAAATAAAACAAACAACAACAACAAAAGAAAATTATGTTGACTGCAAAAGGTGCTATAGTTGAGGTTGGAAAAGATTGTTCAAAGTTGTGGCCTCAACAACCCATCAACAGTTCTGATAAAAGTCTTTTTTTTTAAAAATTAGCTGTGTAGAGATTAAAAAAAAAAATTAAAAAGTGTAGAGACCGGCTCTCTACACTTTTTAATTGCCCCCTCTTATGCTGCATCTGTTAAGATTCAGGCAGACAGAGATGGCAAATGGGATGTCAGGACGAGACATTAAAATTAAGTGAGGCTAGTAAAAAAAAACATCAGTGGTAACGGTAGACAGCATTGCCATTCGAAGTTAAAATATTTGAGAGCGATCTGGGCGATGTGAAGGTAAATGAATTACTTAAATAAAATCATATGATCATATTGGGTGTAGGATTTCTGGTTTGAATCCTGGCTGGTGCCATTGTGGAGTTTGCATGTTCTCCCTGTACCTGAAAGGGTTCCTCTCTGCAGCTTCCCAGTCCAAACTTTAATTATCAGTCACAGTAATTAATTGGTGGCTAATAGCCCATAGGTGTGAATGTGAATGGTGGTCTCCCTGGTAACTACCAGGGTTTACCCTGCCTCTCGTTCAATGCCAAGTCTGAATGATAAGAATATACAGTTATGGAAATTGGCTGGATGGAAAATGATTAAATTGTATCTTATGTATTTCTATGTAATACTGCGCTACTATAGCAACACATCTTAATGTGTGTATCATTTTGCCATCCTTTGTGTTGGACTGTACTGCGTTTCTTCTATTGTTCGCCTGCCATCTCACTGAATCCACGAAAAAGAAGCATTAACCTTCAACTGGTGCTTCCTGCCTCGTGCATTTCAGTGGATTTAGTTTGACTTGAAGGCAGTACTGCATCCCTCAGGCTTGTTTTGTAGGTAAAGACAGAGATGGACTGTGGGTCAGAGAGATGGCTGAAAGTATATTGTGGATTTAATTAAATGAATTAAGAAAAGACAGACGAAACAGGAGCAATGAGGAGGACATATAGAGGTCCAGTGTTATAGTTACATTTACATAGTGATGACTGATTACAGCTCTGATGACAGGCAGTCTAAAGGATATTGAGTGAGGATGTCCCGAGTCAATTCACAGGATCATTATGCAGGCTTTTTGATTGATCTGCAGCCGTGATATGATGAATCATACGACTATGGTGCATTTCTAATCTCAGTAACCCTTTGAGCTCCAGTCCAGCTTTCAAAGATTACCATTTATACTCAGTGGGTCCATTTCTGTATGCAGAATATGAGGCATGCTGTGATCTCTTTGTCTATATTTTAGCTACACTTCTCAGGTGCACCACAAATCCTGAGTACTTGTGCTCAAAGTGTTTTTGAACCTCTGTATTTTATTCACCGGGTGCCAACCAGTTAGAAGCACACCTCTCTCTGAAGCAGTGGTTCTGAGCGTGGGGTCAGGATCCCCATAGGGTGTTGCAAGATAACTTCAACCGTTGTGGAAAATGAAAAAAACTAAAAACATAATGTGGCAAGCAGTGCGGAATAAGAGACAAGAAGCAGCTCTCAGCAATGTCAACCCTTTAGTGATGTTAAAAAACACAAGGACAAGAATTTAAAAACATTAACTATATGCCATATGTGACATATATATGTTATCAGGCCCACTTAGTTCAGTAATATATGTTTTTTCTATGTACTATCGTTCTTTTAGGCCTCAGCCAGACATGTTGACTGTTGAGTGTGAAGGTGTCGTTAATTCAATAAATCTCAAAACTAATTAAAGGCAAAATCAATTTAGCTGTTCTCTGGGCAAACTAATGGCCCTCTGTGAGTTTGGTAGTATTCATGTCTTACATCACAATAATCCCTGAATGGTCTCAGAAGACAAACCTGGTTATTCTGGGAGGTCGCAACGCTAAAAATGTTGAGAACCACAGGTCTATATATATTGTGCATCACTTTATATGCAGTGGTCGGAAAAAAAATGTTTTAGTGAGCAACTATGCAAGTGTGTAGTGTTACTAAGAATTATTAGCTGTAAAATGTCAGAAAGGTCAGAAACAAACATTAAAACATTCAATATCTGAAGTGGAACCACTTCAACATCCTAGATGTTGCTCTGCAGATCTGTAATGTGAAGGTTTTCCTGTTCCACAAACTTATTCAAATACCATTTAGAGCAGCATTTTATTTTAAATATGTAGATTTTTTATGGTTACATTTAATAATCTTTACATTTGCAATCTTTACACCTGCAACAAATGAATATTGGGATAAATATGTTACTAAACAGTTTGCTTAACAGAAATTGGATTTCAGCTTTATTGTTATTTGTGTTTCTTCTATTGCTGTATTTGTTATGTGGTGCTCACAAACTCCCTGGAGACACGAATCAGCCTGTTCTATTCTGAGTCATTCTACTTGCACTAGATTTGTTTTCCAGGGTTCCTAAATAGTTTGACATGGTTTGTTTGTAGTGACTATATACAGCATCTAGATAGTCTGTTATATATCTGTTGAAGTTGACTTCTAAACAAGGTCATCATCTTCCATTGTTGTAGCCCGTTAGAGAGTTCTCTGACACGGGACTCCCACCGGGGACGTAAGCGCCGCGGAACGGCTGCGCCACGGTTTTGCTCCGTCCTCTGCCCAGCGTCAACTCACACCGGGCACGTACTGGCAGCATAGCAAACGCAAGAATCCTGAACATACGCGAGTCCCCGCGATAAACTGTGTATAAAAGAAACAACAACAACAAACAGCTAACTTTGCTTCTCTGACGTGGGAGAGATTATAAAAAGGACCTGTTGTGTCATAAATTATTGTGTGTTGTTCCACCTCAACAATTAGTCTCTCGTTGTTCATGTTGAGACTCTGATTGATTGACAGCTGACCTGGTGCCACCGGTCATAACGTAATGTGGACGTGAAGCTGTGACAGGCTACACGAACTGCATATTGTGTTTTATTTTGAAAGGGGGCGGAAGTGTATTGCGCTGATTCTGTGTCGGATTTCCTGTCTGGTGCAATCTGCTCTGTTGAAATTGACGTGGTTTAGCAACAGCTCGCCTCAAGAATAGAAATGCTATGGAATGATAGCGCTGCAGAGCGGAGAGACGCTGCTGGGACACTGCTGAGACGCTCCGCGGTGCGCCCGGTGTGAGCAGTTTCATTGATTGGCAACGATCAGCAACGGTGACCGCGACGCAGCCGTTCCGCAGCGCTAACGTCCCCGATGTGAGTCTTGCTTGCTTGAGCATCATTGAAAAAAATAAAGCTGGCTGCAGATTTGAGGATGAGGATTGCAGAGGTCTCTGAATGGTTTATTTAAATTGATGTTTTTAAAACATCTCTGAATATAGGATGTGTTGGGAGTGAGTTGCTGCCCCAAGCAAAGGAGTTCAAGTATCTTGAAGTGTTTTCTTCGCAAGTGGAAGCGCAAGATAGACTGGCGAATTGGTGAGGTGACGCCAGTGTTGCAGATGTTGTACTGGGCCATTTACCGGAGTTCCTGGCGTTGAGGGAGCTGAGCTGGAAGGCAAAGCTCTCGATTTTCCAGTCTATGTACGCTCCAGCCCTTACCTATGATGATGAGCTTTCGTCAGTGAGCAGCCAAAATGAGTTTCCTCAGGGTGGCTTGGCTCAGCCATAGAGATACCCCTGGACCCCACGGGGCACGGCCCTGTTGTGTTGCAACTGCAATGCTCTCTGTGCAGAACATCTCACCAGAAGTGCTTCCAAAGCAGAATGTTTTGCCCACCAGACATTGCTAACTTGCTCAGATTTGGTCATCACTTCTGTTGTTTATGTGCGTTAACCACAAATAAGTAACCTTTGCAGTTAAATTAGTTCCCCTTTCTGCTGCTTAAGATAATAGATAGGCTTTAGTGATCCCACACCGGGGAAATTCACTTGTAACGGCAGCTCAGATACATAAGGGGGATAAGAAATTGCTCAGAAATAAGTTTGAGTTGTTCATGTTGGATGTCAACTTTGCTGACGTGCTCCTCTCCTTCACTCCTCTGGAGTCTAGGTGGCAGTCAAGAACAGAGCTGGCCTTCTCAACCAGTTTGTTGAGTCTTTTCCTGTCCCTCTCTTTGCTTTTACGACTGGACATTTGAGTGTTTTACTTTGAAAATTGACAAGGTTCTGTATGCCATTTCTAGCTAGCTCAATCTCCATTGTCTCATGTCATTCTCGCACTATGTATATGTCCTACACCGCCTTTGATGGAATAACAGTCCTTGTCTAGGACAGTCTGCTCTATCGCAGCTATGACCGGTGGAATCCAGCATAGCAGGGTGAGGAGCTCGGACATAAAAAAGGTCACTGCTCCTTGGCTTCTGGATGGAAAATGGATGGATGGTACACATAAAAATGATCCAACATCAAAGTTCTTGTCAATGAGGCAGGATTTTATGGATGCCTTTGATTTTTGTTGTCTGCTTGCTTCTTTTTAAATGGACCATTCGTTTTTATTCAAACATTCAGCAATTTATTTCCTTTAAATTTTATGGCAGCTCCATAACTTACATGTTTCTATGAAACTGTGAGCCAAAGTCTCTAATTCTGTACTGCTGCATGTGTGTGTCTGTTCAAGTAACGTCCAAAATGATAAACACAGATTTGTGCCAATGTGTTTTTCCATTGCCACACAACACATTAACTAGACACTTGCTACTGGACTGCACTACTTAGCTTAATTTACCAGAACTCTCAGAAGAGATGAGTGCCAGCTGTTAAGTTGCCACTTGATTTATCTTTATATCAATTTAGCCATAAGCAGGAGAGAAAAGAGGTTATTTGTATGTAATTCATTAACAGAAGGGTGGCAGCTGAGGGAACATTTCTTGGATTCGCATGTAAATGATTAAAAAGGGGGACAAAGAAAAGACAAGAGAGTCCAGCAAAATGTTTATCTTTGGATACATAAATTTAACTGCAAGATGAGAGCTGAGAAAATCTCAAGACCCATCAATTATTCTGTTGTGAAATCAGCTGTTTTCACAAATTATTATGAAGACAATGATATGAGCATGATAGTTGATAGCCATGTACATGTGTAATAATGATTCAAGTATAAGCTGTATAGCAACACAACACAATAAAATATCTTTTAAGCTGTAAAACTAATGGGAGGCATAATAGGAGATCGAGAGCGGTGCAGAACTTGTGTGGCAACAAACTGTAGGGGCAGGTGATAGGATGTGTGAAGCACCGGGAGAGCAAAGTTAGATAGAATTCACAAAATGAGTTCATAGAATTCCACAAGGTTAGTCTTTGTGTTCTTAGTATGAAGCAGCTGGACAGACAGACAAAGGTCTGGAACACTGAACTGGTCTTTTTATACAGCATGGGTCGACTAGACGATGAGCAAGGTGATAGTCAAATAAGAGAACGGAGGCTATGCCCAGTAACACACACAACAGAGAGACAACAGAGGGGACAACAGGAAGGACTAGGCAGGGACGAAGAGCTTGAACTGGTGCTTTCTGAGCCCCTCATGTTTCACACACTACCTCTGTACAAAATGTCTGTATATACCATTGAGGATCAGGAGGAAAAGCAGGTTGTCCACTACTCAAATAATCAGCGGTTCGTTCCTGCAGTCTCCTCCAATCTGCATGTCAAAGTGTCCTTGGGCAAGATACTGAACCCTAAATAGCTCCTAAAGGCTGTGCCATCAGTGTGTGAATGCATATGAATAATTAGTTCCCAAAAACCGATGGCACTGAAATTTCTACCTTGGGTATTTATCCTGGATCAATTCAGTATGTGATAATGTACATCACAGAGCAGAAGTGTTGCTTTAGCATTCTCATGAGGGAATTAGTTGTGAGGAGTTACATTTTAATGTGACGATTCTCACTTAACAGCACCCATCTGTCAATCAAGGTGGCCACGTTGCATTAGCTATAGAGACCAAACTGTTGTTTTTTTGTACGAGGCTGTAAACATGTTTATTTCTGCTTTGGACAGTTTAACATGGGGACTTATGGAGACTGACTTGTTTTCTAGCCAGACTCAAGTGGCCATTTAAGGAACTGCAGTTTTTGGCGTTTCAGCACTGTCTTCAGTTTACAGCCACAGAGGTTGCCACTTGGCTACAGCCGAGATTCTACAAGTTAAAATTAGTTTTACACACTTTGTTTTTCATTTGTTTATCTTTTCATATATATGTTTCATATCTAAAAGGTGTGGTGATTTTTTTCAGCTACAGTCCACGTTGAATAAAACTACACTCAATATGGACTCAAGGCTTAAAAGAGTAAATTTCCAGCCATTGAAAGATTGTTCTCTTTGCAAGTTTCCCCTTTATAAATATAGATCTTTGACTAAAAACATGTTTGTCCTTTCAGCCAAATATTTCAGGAAATATTTGAGTTAGTTATTTATGTATTGTAGGCTCTTGTGAAACTGACACCTGCGCTAGAAAGGTGCTGTTAAAATAAACTTCCTTTAGAGTCAGGGCAAAAAAATATAATGAGGCTGCATCATCATGGAATGAAGAACAACAACAAGTGAAAGGTTGTGTTTCTTTCTTTCTTTATTCTCTTTTTCTCTCTGGTCTCAGGGTCAACCTCTAATTAGTGCATGAGGAATGCATGCAGGTCCTTCATCTGAGAGATGTTGGGACTGAATCTGCTCTGTTTTCTTTAAGAGGACAGAGCTGATATTCTGTTCTCATTTCTCTCTCTTTATCACCGTAGACTTATAAAAGCAAATAAAACCGGACATTTAAATGGTTTTAAATGGTTTTTTAATGATTGATCACAATCATTAAATAGACCAATGGTATTGCTCTAAATGCCAATATAAAAAGAGAGACCATAGGGAGATGAACAATTAACCAATGAACTAATGTATTACTGGACAAATAAATGCCTTTTTTTTTACTGTACATAAAAAAGTAAAGGTAAACTTTCTGTTTGAGTGATAGCCCATATATTCATAAACGTGTTCCTTCTTCAGGGCCACAGAAGGTAAACAAATTTTTATTATCTCTGGCTAGTTCATTTCAGCTTTTTCTAGTGCGTACTATTTCACTGATTTTGGTGAAGCTGGATCATATTTCATGGAGAAAATGTTTTCTGGAGCTCCGTTTCAACTCTCTGTGATTTACAGAGTTTTCTGATGGACAGTAAAGTAAACTGCTGCCTATTGTAGCTGCTGTTAGCTCAGTTTGTTAGCTGGGCTGCTGCTGTGAGCTCAAAGTGCCTGGGCAGTGTCAGTTTGTATCACAGGTACTTTGGACCACTGGGAAGGGGAGGTTTTCAGGCCCTGGGAATGCTGACTGAGAATGGAGCCAGTGTCATGCCAGAACTGTAGCATCCATGGATGTAATGATAGAGGTGTAGAGACCAAAGGGGACGTGATTGACTTTTAGTCATTGGTGAGAGCTTGGTGAAATAAAAGGCTGAAAGACAGACACAGAGCTGTTCTTCTTGAGGTTAGTGTTAGCTGACTACTATGTCTTGTGTTTGGCTGTTAGCAAAGTTGTTGACGCTAGTTTTTGGTAATGTAAGACCAAAGAACAAATACACATGTACAGATGTCCATATGTACCGCAGTGACTTTAAACTCTGAAACTGGGGGTGCTAAATCATAAAAAATAAAAAAAAAATCTATGTTGCTTGAAATGTGTTTTAACCAGTTTCATGGTTGCACAGCAGATTCTGTACTGAAAAAACTGTAGTTGCATTAGATTTTTAATTTTATAGACACAACCTGATGTCAAAAACAGTGTTAGAACACAAGTGATAAAAATGAGTGATGGGAGCACCTGAGCAGCAGGGGTATGGCAGTTAGAGTGTGAAGTCAGAGCCATGATTGAGCTGTGAACAGTGGACGGGTGGGGAGCACTCATTCAGCTCTGTAATCCAGGTCCCTTCTCTCATTACTGGATCAACAATGAAACCGCATTCTGAAATGATCCTCCCAGGTGACCTTGAGCTGCCCATCGCTTCCACCTCAATTTGTATTCATCGGCAATTGCGGCTAAGCCCAAACAGCAGTTACTTCACACTACATCAAAATGGCATGTAGGGCCACAACACCTCATCCCACCTCTGTGGAGTACGGACGGGGAGGAGGTGAGACAGAGCAGGAGTGAGAGGATTAAAGAGACGGGAGGAGAGAGAGGGAGGTGGAAGGTGAACAGGGAGAGTATGAATATTGAATGCTTAATGTAATTTCCTTCATCTGTGCACATGTCGACGCTGTGAAAGGGATATCAGGGGCAGAAAGGATTCACAAGGGCCCCCCTGCAAGTATTGCCATAGACCCCCTTAGATACTCCAACATGGCCCCTGCACGCCACCCTGTCCACTTTATTAAATGAACTGCTGCTGTACAGTGTTGTGAATTATATGTTTAATAATGACTCCTGATTTTACCGTGCACTGTTGACCTTTCTTTTCCATTTAAAATTGAAAGCAATGCATAGACCTTTTCTTCTTTAACACAGATTCCCTCATAGATTTCTTGTCAGGTCTCCTGTGGAATCATGTAAAAAAGTTTTTTATTGTAGGTGTTTGTAATATTGCAGCATTTCAAACACAAAACAGAAGTGTAACATTTACCTCATCATCTGATACTGAAGCCTTGCACCTCATCTAACCTTAACAATTGGTACACACATTCATGTGTTCAGGACCAGAAATCTCAACATCCCCATGAGCTTTAGCACAGTGGGGCATCAGTACTGCTGAATGGAACTCATTAGGTCAACACCAAGCACATCTCTTTGGTTGTCAACACTGTTTTATCATTTTATCGTTTATCATTCATACACTGCATTAACTTTGCCTTTGTCACAAAACAAAGACATTTGAGTGACAAATTGAGTGCACTTCTTTTTTCTTTTTTTTTAACTTTAGCTCGATTAAATGTCTAATAAATTATAGTATTCATCTTTCAAACAGGAACTGGTGACTGGTGTCCAGGGTGTATTCTCACCCAAAGTCAGCTGGGATAGGCTCCAGTCCCCCACACTGAGTTTAATTGTCTTGTAAATGAAAGTCCACCTGCCCATTTCAGTTTTTTGTGAATATGAGAAGCTTGTAAGACGTCCAAACACTCCCGATATCCTATCACCTTATAAGAAAGGTGAGTCATTTCCATCAAGTGTTCAATATGAAAATGTCCACGTTAAAATTGATGGCTTCAATTATTGCATCTTCATACTTTAGACTTTGTTTACATTTAACGCCATTTAACAATCTCATTCAACTAATTATTGTGTCAACTGCGAAAACGCATCTATTCAAGGATGATTTGTATGAATGATGCACAACAATGGTGCGAGGCAGCTCTCGTTAATTATTTTGAATGAGCAAACCAGCAGGTGCACAGTATACTGTGCACAGTATAATGCTGCCTCATACGATGTCCTTGCAACACATCTTGTCATTGTGAATCTTATTAGCTTCAGTTTTGTTGACATTGCTTCAGAGGTGTGTTGATTCAACCCTATAGCAATTCCCCAGTCTGCAGTGGTGTTATATTGGTATACTGGATGGAGAGATGTTTTGTAATATTCTATAAATTGGGGCAAAGCATGAGAAACACACACAAACGGGTGGAGCTGATACCCTTAGCTACAGACTGCTGTCTCACCTGCTTTTTTTCCACCACAGTTTTAGTAACAGTGGAATGACTAAATGTTTAGCTGAGTTATGACCCCACAGCATTCTTGGGATACTTTTTTTGTCTAAACTTATTCCTCCACCAGATAAAAATCAATTGTAACCCTTCGAGCATTGACTGCACCAACATACAGTGAGGTAGCAGCAACTCTTTGTTCAGATCGAATAACTCCAGTAACTCCAAACTACAGTACATCCTTACATAATGCTTCAGGATGGGGAAGAGGTCTGAACACACTGCTAAAAGCTAAAAGACTTCATTTAAAAAAATACTATATATTGACAGTTATGGTTTAGCTTTATAAGACATGGCAAAGTGACTGCTGAAGAGATTCTAAGCAGCATCACTCCCCCCAAAAATATATTGTGCATAAATATCTGCCAAATAAGGCACTTTAATAATGGCATTTTGTGTGGGACACAGATGTATTTTTGATGTTCTTAGCAAGCACTGAGAAGTGTGTTCACACACACACACACACACACACACACACACACACACACACACACACACACTTGTCTGAAAAGCCCTCTAAAGCCTCAGATGTTCTACGCCACAGGGACTGCGTGGGTATTTGTGGACCGCGAGGTGATAATTATAATTTGCACTCTGCAGGTTGCTGCAGAGATGCAAAGACCAGTAGGAGGCGTGATAGCAAACAAAATACAAGTTGAGATAACAGCAGGGTTCATATGGAGGCCTGGAGGAGAAAGAAGTGCATGAGGAAGTTGTAAGAAAGACAGCAAAACACAGAGTGAAACACCAATTTGAATGTGAGAGAATATACGTGTCGAGTGTTAGTGTTTAGCGACAAACCACATGACTTTTTGGGCAAACTTCTTGTGGATGTGTAAGAAGCACCATCTCCAAGGCTGATCTTGTGTGTAATATGGAGATCTTAAGCACATGCCTAAAGTGCAACAAGAGCATAGCAGACATATAAAAAAACACATGAGCCTTCTGGGAAATTTTCCAACCACAACTGACAAAATTATTCAATAGGAGGTAACAAACACTGTGGCATTCTGGGATGCAGCAGGCCTAACCCCAAATCGAGACTTCACTACTGCTGCAGTTTCTCTCCCTTCTCTTCAACACTGAAACAATGAAGTCGAGAATAGGTGTCATCAAAAACGGGTGAGTGGGTGGATGGGTTAAATATTGTTGTGTAAATATGCACACAGCTCATTCAACCCGCCGCCTGATCTTTTTTTTTTTACACACAGTTGGCTGAAGACCAGATTATGTCACATATGTGTGCAGAGCAACACACGCGGCTATGCAACATGTTACTTTAAATACTTAAAGACATCATCCATATGCAAACTGCAATGCAACGTCATCTGTTCTCCCCTGGAGAGAGTGGGAACACTGAACAGTCCAGTAGTTTGGCTTTTAACAAAGCTTAAAAACAGAGAGGAGACCTGAAGCACATGTGAACATGACCTGTGTGGTAATGCTTCAGTTACTTTGGCTACATTGCTTCCGATGTTTGGGGGGTGGAGTTGTTTTCTGCTTTGCAAAGAGTTGGACTGCATCAGAGCTTCACTAGCTGGTGTCTAACGTCAGTGTTCTCTCCTTCACTCCTGCAGTCACAGACTCAAACAAACACACAAAGCCACACAAACTGTCACTTTGCTTTCACAATTCATCTGTTACTGACCATGCCACTCCACACCGCCCTGACTGCATCTCGAGACGTTTCCCTTGCATTACATCATGTGTGTATGTAGCATTTATCGCACTGTGCTTTTTCCAGGTCAAGTATTGAGTACTGAGAAATCTTATTGGCTTCTTGCGCCTGTGCTAGTTGTCAATACTAAAAAAAAAGTGAAGAAACAGTCGAAGCAAAAGAGGTGGTGTGTCTGACACCATGTTGGCCTTTTCATGTATGAGCATCACACGTCACAAGCTGCCACATTTTCAAGCTTTTTGCTTGCTGTTTCAAATGATCAGCAGCTCTTCACATCAATCAACCTCATAAAAATATACTTAGATATATATAGTGTCATCAGATGGATAGACCTGAAAAAGTTTGCAGTGAACATCCACTGTGCCCCTTTATCAAACCTTTTTTGTACATTACAAACACGTGACATCGTCTGTCCACTTGGGAAGGTTCATTACATTAGGTTTGCTTGCTCTAAAAGTTTACAGGAAAGTAAAAAGTAGAAAGAAAATTTTAAAAAAGACCACTGAACATAATCATACATTTAAGTAATTGGTGGTGTCATAAAAATAAATAATAACTACCATTATTTTACTTATCCTCATTACCGAAAAAAACAAAATCAAACTAAAAATGAGTGGAATGGAAAATATTAGGTGGTAAACAGAAATAAGCCAATTAGTTCACACCTTTTGTCAGCAGTGGAATTATTCTTCTCTGCTGAGCTTTGGCTTCTCTCCATTCTGACTCGGCCAGTCGGGCATCGGTTCAGCCTGGAAAATATGTGTAAATGAAAGAACTATTTGTTGGGGCTATTGGTCCATAATCAAAATTAAAGAAGTTTAAAACAAAAAAAGCCTCTGATAGACCTCAGAGATTATTTGTGTGCAGGCAAAAGACGTCCTTTGTCAATGTAGAAAACTGGATGGATTCCCCCCCCCCCTCTCTCTTCCACATGGCATTTTTTTTTTTAACCAAAGCACTCCAGAAGTACCTCCAGGGTGCTTGTATGCCAATTTGAGAATCTCTGCTCTATAATGTTTCCCAACAAAAATGAAATCTCGAAAACCACAAAATAATAATAAATACTTTACCATGTTACATGGTTCGAATCATTTGAATCATTTGTACTCTTTTCAAATTATATGGAAAATCATGCTAATGTAGCCAATCAGGTCCATCTTCATGGATGAAATGATACACTGACTGCAGGGGGTAACAGCATGTAACAGTAGGTGGTGATACCTAGGTAAGGTATGCAACATGTTAC
This sequence comes from Nibea coibor, assembly GCA_023373845.1. NCBI lineage: Eukaryota > Metazoa > Chordata > Actinopteri > Sciaenidae > Nibea > Nibea coibor. The sequence continues at coordinate 20,159,227 of CM041725.1, read as the reverse complement.
TTTAAATACTTAAAGACATCATCCATATGCAAACTGCAATGCAACGTCATCTGTTCTCCCCTGGAGAGAGTGGGAACACTGAACAGTCCAGTAGTTTGGCTTTTAACAAAGCTTAAAAACAGAGAGGAGACCTGAAGCACATGTGAACATGACCTGTGTGGTAATGCTTCAGTTACTTTGGCTACATTGCTTCCGATGTTTGGGGGGTGGAGTTGTTTTCTGCTTTGCAAAGAGTTGGACTGCATCAGAGCTTCACTAGCTGGTGTCTAACGTCAGTGTTCTCTCCTTCACTCCTGCAGTCACAGACTCAAACAAACACACAAAGCCACACAAACTGTCACTTTGCTTTCACAATTCATCTGTTACTGACCATGCCACTCCACACCGCCCTGACTGCATCTCGAGACGTTTCCCTTGCATTACATCATGTGTGTATGTAGCATTTATCGCACTGTGCTTTTTCCAGGTCAAGTATTGAGTACTGAGAAATCTTATTGGCTTCTTGCGCCTGTGCTAGTTGTCAATACTAAAAAAAAAGTGAAGAAACAGTCGAAGCAAAAGAGGTGGTGTGTCTGACACCATGTTGGCCTTTTCATGTATGAGCATCACACGTCACAAGCTGCCACATTTTCAAGCTTTTTGCTTGCTGTTTCAAATGATCAGCAGCTCTTCACATCAATCAACCTCATAAAAATATACTTAGATATATATAGTGTCATCAGATGGATAGACCTGAAAAAGTTTGCAGTGAACATCCACTGTGCCCCTTTATCAAACCTTTTTTGTACATTACAAACACGTGACATCGTCTGTCCACTTGGGAAGGTTCATTACATTAGGTTTGCTTGCTCTAAAAGTTTACAGGAAAGTAAAAAGTAGAAAGAAAATTTTAAAAAAGACCACTGAACATAATCATACATTTAAGTAATTGGTGGTGTCATAAAAATAAATAATAACTACCATTATTTTACTTATCCTCATTACCGAAAAAAACAAAATCAAACTAAAAATGAGTGGAATGGAAAATATTAGGTGGTAAACAGAAATAAGCCAATTAGTTCACACCTTTTGTCAGCAGTGGAATTATTCTTCTCTGCTGAGCTTTGGCTTCTCTCCATTCTGACTCGGCCAGTCGGGCATCGGTTCAGCCTGGAAAATATGTGTAAATGAAAGAACTATTTGTTGGGGCTATTGGTCCATAATCAAAATTAAAGAAGTTTAAAACAAAAAAAGCCTCTGATAGACCTCAGAGATTATTTGTGTGCAGGCAAAAGACGTCCTTTGTCAATGTAGAAAACTGGATGGATTCCCCCCCCCCCTCTCTCTTCCACATGGCATTTTTTTTTTTAACCAAAGCACTCCAGAAGTACCTCCAGGGTGCTTGTATGCCAATTTGAGAATCTCTGCTCTATAATGTTTCCCAACAAAAATGAAATCTCGAAAACCACAAAATAATAATAAATACTTTACCATGTTACATGGTTCGAATCATTTGAATCATTTGTACTCTTTTCAAATTATATGGAAAATCATGCTAATGTAGCCAATCAGGTCCATCTTCATGGATGAAATGATACACTGACTGCAGGGGGTAACAGCATGTAACAGTAGGTGGTGATAATGTGCATCAACAGGTAGTTGAAGGCTGCTGTAGGCTTAAGACATTCCATTAGTGATGGCTCAGGTGAGTCCTGAATCATCCCTGAGTTTTCACAGGTTCTCGTGGATCGTGGCTTTGGTCCTGTCTGACACCTACTACAAACACTGATTGATATTATTATAATCATTCTTATTACAATTTGTCATATTTCTATTAGAATTATAGTTGTCATACTTAGCATGAGGTTTTTCTTTTTCCTTGCTACTGTCACCAAGTACTTGCTCATGGTGGGATTTGTTGGCTATTTTATGTATAATATTATATACCCAACATTTATAAATAATTATAGAGAGCACATTCTAGACTAGCTCTATATAAGTGTCATGAGATAACTTCTGTTACAGTTTGATGAAATAAAATGTAAAAAAAAAAAAATGCTACAACAAATAAAAGGAAAAACTTCTTTATCACTTGGAGACAGCACAACATGCTACTAACACAATATTGATATATTATCACCTATATTGCTCATAGTGAACATGTAAGCACAAAGTGTGCCGGTCTAGATCTCTTTTAGCTCCATGTTTGGTCTCCACCATCTGTTGTTGAAAATGCTGCCATTTTGTGTTTAGCAGGTTGTGTACAGTAGATTTGTCAGAGCTTTCAGTGCCTTCCCAGAATCACTGGGGATTTTAAGCAGTATTGGCCATGAGCTCACAAGGCTAATGTGACGTGATGCATTGGTTATGATTTGTGTCTCCTCCCAGAGGACATTATGTATCTAGTTATAACACATGGCAAGTATCATCGCAGACAATTTCAGTGTCAGAGAGCGAAAAAGAGGGAAAATTACATTTTAAAATACTCTGGCTGGCTATACTCAAAAAAACTCAAAAAAGTAACTTCCTGTTTCTGAATGGCATCACATCATTTTGCCTGTTGTTAACACAAGAATACAGGCACTAAACAGCCCTTCCGACTTCTTTTAACAAGATGGACTTGGGTTTTGTTAAATTCCATTTCTTCAGCACATTCATGCATACAAAACCCTCGCTGAAAGTGAGCAAAAAAGTCATTTTACTCAGTTTCATACCATTAAACTGTCAGCACACTGGACCTCCATATCACATGGCCTTGGAGATTAATTAATTAATGCAGTGATACAGCAGCCAGAGCACAGAGAAAGAAATAGTGTTCATTTTGCATTCCTTGTGAACAGGACATTTATTATTATTCTTCCTCGCCTTTGAAAGCTCTTCAAGGTAAATTATAACTTTTTTTAAACAGATAATGAATCAGACTTTTATTCTAATTCAAACTCTTGACATTTTATTATTTCTAAGTGAAGGGTGAATTTCATATCTTCTCTGAAACAACAAAATGAGCAATGTGGGAGATCAAACATGCCAATTTCAATTTGTGCTTTCAGGTGATGTCACTTTGAGGTGAATTTTAAATATTCTTACATCCACTCCTCCTCCTCAGTCCAACTTCTCTAATATAAGGAAGCACAGTAGCGTACTGTAGCACAGTTTGTGTGTCATATAATGTTACGTAAACAGAGGGTGGACTGCACTAACAACATGCTAACAACAGTGTCCGGCTGATCTGCACCTACAAATTGACTTATTTGTCTCTGTTATATTTCTGTCTGACATGTCAGGAAGCTCAGGATAGATACACATTTCCAGAACATGCTTCCATTTTCTTTGTTACCAAGGTGATAAGTCCTGTCCAATACATGACTGATTGCCTGAAAAGGAGCGACAGCAGTGCCTGTAAGGTTCATAGATTTTCAACTAGAAACGCCTGGAGCAGCCACCAAACAAGTACGAACAAAGAAAGACGTTGGGTCTTGTACGCTCTCTTCTCATTGGAAACAAATGAAGGAGGGAAAAAAAAAAAAACTCTGTATTGACACAAGCCCCGAGGCTTCACTTTAGATGTTGAACAAATGGGTTACAACAAAGGAAGAGATATGGTTAGAAGTTATAAAGCATACAGTGAGTGAACCTTATGCTATAAAATGAAGAAGAAGCTATAATTCTTTATTAAATAATGAAGAGACCAGGAAAAATATGACTTCTAAAGTTTTAGGATGTTTAGTTTGTGTGGTTTTGATTTTAGTGTCACCATCTTCCTCAATTCAGGCAAAAGATCTGGGTAAGGAGCTAGTTAAAGTAGTCAGGTGATGGCTATAGAAGGAAAAGGATGAGGAATGAAAATATTTATTGAAAGGATCAGTTTTTGTATGAAACTCATGTTTTCATCAACGGTATAATACTGTTTATTTGTTGTTGTTGTTTTTTAAGAAAGCCTGACTCGTCTTTCTTTACTTTTTATGTCGCACAATCCACATTTTTGCACTGACTTATCACAGTGAGGATGTGTCACTGTGTCAAACTAGAGGTGAAAGAATAAAGAACAGGTTGAGCTTCACTGCAATAGTTGCAGTCTTCACAGATTACCTTTTTACTTAACAAGCTGTCAAGTAAAATCAAATTCAATCAAGGTAACCAGGGACATGAGGAATAGGATCTAAATGCAGACTACAAAGTCAGGCCTGGCACAGAACGTTGGGTGAATATCACAAACATGAATGTATAAAAGCTTATGGATTGTCAGGCTGACAGTTCAAAACTGGGAAATGCAATCCAAAGAAAGAAGCAGGCTAAATCCATGAAAGTCCATGAAACGGGCAAGGTCCAAGAAAAATTTGAAAGTTGAAGGCAAACAAAATCAGAGGAACAGCTTTAAGACTTGGACATAGAATGAAGGCAAACTAGCATTATGTTATTATATATTATAATAAAGTAATGAACACAGGTACTGCATACAGGTGAAAGCAGTGATTGACAAAATGAAACAAGAATCCAAAAACCCTGACACAAGCAGACAAGCTATAAGCATCCTGACGATGTGACCCTCATCTTGCAGACTGTAGAAGAGAGTCTATAATCCGACAGTTGTTCCTTCTTTTCTTATTGCTGCCCTGCAAAAATGTCACTCATCTACTGACGAAAAGCACCAGGATTGTCAGTTGTCCTGGTCTGTAGATCAACAGCAGTCAGTGCTAACCTCTGTGGCAAATGCATAGCTTGTCCTTGGCTCCATCATAACAAAAGCCTGTCATTTCCTGTGAATCCTTTGTGTGTGTGGAGGCGTGTGAATCCATGCAGGAAAGGCAGACTCTGCCAGTAACAATGAAAACTAGGAAAGGAGATTGAATAACTATTGAAACTAAACAATCAACAATACAAAACTTAGGACTTTAATTTCTGTGTCTTGATACACGGAATGATTTTGAAATGAAGGATGCTTCTAGGCATTATAGTGAAGTATAGAACGAGTGCTCTGGGGTACTATGGGGTCAAAATAAGGATAAACTAAGTATGTAACATTAGTTTAAAAGACTTGTGTTTGTTTGACACGTCCATCCAATCTAACTTCTTCTAATTGGAGATCTATTCGCTCTTTATACAACCATCACCTGTCTTTAGCGGTTCATCGAAACATTACACGAGATGGGCGTGTCCAGAAACAACGCCACAGAGGTACAACATCCTAGTCTGGAGCTCTCTGCCAAATTTACAACTTGGGAGTGAGAAGAGGATGAATAAGTACAGAAATAAGGAAAAACAGACCAAAAATGCTTATGATCAATGATTGATTATCAATTATTGTTTCACCCTTTCACCTGAGAGTATAAAATGAAAAAGAAAAACACTAGTAGTAGTGTGTATTTGTAGCTTCTAGCTGTAAAACAAACATGTGCTGGTGGACAGAAAAATGCTCACGTTACAGTACGAAATGGAATGAGGTATAATTAGCAGTATAAATGTGGATGTTGACTAACTACTATAATTAACTGTGTTCTTTTTAAACAAGTGTGGTACACACACACACACACACATCTGGGAGCTGTAAAATGCCTCAGGGTATCAGGGGAGTTTGTGGAAGACCTCTTCAAACCACTCCATCTTCAGAGTTCACAAATACAGATTTTTAGAGAAATGTTTGTTTCATAGATGTGAAGCTGCAAAGTCACAACATTTTGGTGGTTTTGGGGGATGAAATGTGTTGCTCTGGAGCAAATCTAACATGTAGGCTGGTAAAGTTGAGTCTGGGATCGCTGCTTGGCCATGGGAGGTGGAACCGCACACCTTGAAACCTCCTACAAAGACAGAAAGAGAGGAGTTCATATTGTCTGCATCTACTGTCCATATGGCACAGTAGCTGATCTGGCTTTGAAAGTCTGTAGACAGATGCCATGATCCATGATCTAGTACTTAATACTTAAGGCTTAAAGTTATGCTAAATTAACAGTGTAGAGGCTTTGATTAAGTAGATGTTACAAGTGGCTTGTTTGATCAACCGTGTGTCATTCGGCGCACCTCGGCTCGACACAGTCCATGTCTTTGAGCATTTTTACATTAGCTGGGAGGTGGCAGAAGCAGGGCTGCCAAGATGACAGCAGCTAGAGCCATCACACTGAGCTTCATAACAGGTCTTCAGAAACCTGTGGCTGACATCACAGAGACTATGCATATGTTTCATACAGTGGACGCCTGAATCGAATCACCAACCACAGGATATTTGCTGTTGGTTCCCGTACTAGAATACATTTTCTGTAAATAAAAAAAAATGACTGATGTTGCTCAGTGATGAACTTATTATTTTTGCTAACTTCACTGTAACTGTTTCACCATATTTCAAGTTGTCCTCTTGTGTTCACCCGCGCAGCATCCACCAACAAAAACCTGATGACCAGCATTGCTTGCTATTGAAGGATTGTTCACAAGATGTGTGAGTTTTAATCACAGCCAAATGTGTGGGCCATGACAGAAACTTATGGAACCAGTGCAAAGTGATATTAACAGGTTTAGGTCTATGATGATTGTATCATTTGCTATTTCCAAGTATTATTCCCCCACAGTGAAGGTGAGTACTTTGATTGTGTTACATGAAAAGTGAGTTCTGAATGCGACAAGAATGTTGAGCAGGTTTAAATGTTTTCTTGTCTCATATGCTCAGATGCTGCTGCTCTCCATCTGTCTCTCTCCTTCCCTGAATAGTTCACCTGATCCCTTCGGCAAGATTTCATTACATATTAAAGTTCTAGACATATTTCTAGTAACCTTTTGTGTCTTTTTAAAATCAGTCACCATGGTCACCAAAATCTGACGCATTGTATCAGTCAATACAGGTTTAATATTTGCTGTTGCTGCTCTGCGTTGTGACAACACAGTCTAACAAATATCCAACAGAGATAATGAAATTTTTGATTTCCCCCTAATGATAACAGGATTTAGGAAATTAAGAAATAATTTACAGATGATGCTGAGCTAAAGATAGTGTGCCAGAGGTCTTCAGGGAAGAATCAAACAGTACAAATGAGTGTGAAATCTTCAGTAAAAGACTGGGGAGACTGGGTGGGATGTTCAGTGTCACCTTCCTCCTTCATGCTTCACGATACTGGTCATTATCCAGGTTCACAAATGGTGGTTCTAAGCCCAAAGACAGACAGAGACCTCAGGACAACAGCTGGTGATATGGAGGTTGGCTGCTATGCACTGATTATGCACATGAGTACAATCAAATGAGGGAAAAACTGGGCTCAGTTTGGACCTAAGGTCTAATTTCATTTGTTTTAATTTACTATTTGATTTGCTTTAATTAACTTAAAGGAATGTGAAAAAGTGGACTAATGGAGAGACATTTCACCCTTAGACTGGTTAAACAGGACAGTCCGACAGGAAGCCCAGAAACGTCTGAAAGCTCTGAATATGTGTAAGTGCCTGCCTTGAAATCTATCACTCATATTTCCCTGAGCTGACAAAGAAAATACAGCAGACAGGCTGCAAAAGGCTGACAAAACAAGTTAAAGTTAAAGTTGAACATATACATTTCCCTGTGCTGTCCGGGGGGAAATATGGCCCCAAACTCCCTTTAAGAAATATGATGCTTTAAAAATTGTCTTTGAAAAGATTTTTTGTCGGCTGAGTAACTGAAGAACTCGCTTATGTATATATAACTCGCTGGTATTTTAGTGGGAGACGACTGCAGGAATGAGGAAAACTTGTAACTGGTTGGTTGATTGGGTACATGCCAAATGAAACGCCTGTTGTATGCATGACCATATTTTAGGAGCTAAGCAGTTCCACAGATTTGCTTGGCCTGTGGCCTCACACACAGCAAAATCATAGCTGTGCTAATACAGCACTCCCTTTTTGTGTGATATTACATTATTATTTCTGCCCAATCAAAACCCACCCAACCCAACCCAACCCAACCCAACCCAACCCAACCCAACCCACAAGAAAGACCCAAAGCTCACACCCTGATATCGGGTTACTAACTATCTTTAAGGGTGTAAGAGGTTGGAAGATGCTGGTCGGAAAGGAAGGAGCAACATGTACTTTTAGGTTCTCCACATTGTTATCAAAGTTGATTTTTACTGCCTCTCCAAATAAAATCATAGCTTAAAAATAGTGGAACATAATTTCTGCAAAACTTCCGTTCACATCTCATTCACATTCAGTTCTTTACCTCATGCTGTTTTGTGTGTGTGTGTGTGTGTGTGTGTGTGTGTGTGTGTGTGTGTGTTCTCCCACACTGCACTGATATTTCAAAAACTTAAAATGCCTTAAAAGTGACCTCAGGCATGAATAATCAGGATAAACTGTAACATCATATCCCGACTCACTTTTCAGATTGGATTTTTACTGCTTCTATCAAGTGGCCTGTTTTCCTTGTGTGCGCAGAACACAGAATTATCAATGTCCCCTTTGGTGATAAAATATATTTGAAAGTGTGATCCTGGATGTCAAAGGAGTGCTCATGATATTGAAGACATTCCATCATTTCATGTGCAGTAATTCTACATTTACAACCACCATCTATCACTCAGTCCGCTGTGTTCAATCCCTTTACCTATACAGTGGATATTACACCTCCCTTACTACAGTTATTATAGCCAGTGAAACTGAAGAACCATGGAGTTAGCGGTTCAACACTATCAGAGTCATGTAAAGCCTTTTATGATTATGAGGTTGCAGTTGATATTTTTTTATGGGTGAATAGTGTATATTGTATATATCTTCTGTAAGAAAAAGTTACATTTGTATGCTGACGCCACACTCAAAAAACACAATATACAGAAATATGCAAATAAGTGTCACTGGTTTACTTTTTTTTGTTCATTTATTTTTTTTTTTTATTAGAACCTGCACTCCTCAGACAGAATTCAAGGAGTACTCAATGTAAATCCCAGTTATTAGTCATATTTCCAGCATCTATGTGTGGTTACCTCTGAGCTGTCCAACAGTAATCATGAAATCCAGAGACAGCCATTTTGAATTGTTATGGCACGAAACGGAGAAAAGCACAGCAGGAAACACATATCAGTGATCGATAGTGTTTTCAAAGATGGCTCCCCTCTGGAGAGTCAATACGAACAATACCAAGGCCTTCGCAGACCTAAGTGGAATGAAGTTGTGAGTAATGTGCAGACAGTGTTTGCTATATGGCAGTCTTGTGATGATGTCACAGACCTCGGACAAAATCTATTTTTCTGACTTGTAATCAAGTCAGTGTAGCATTGAATGGTGTCTGTGTCATTCCCGCTCTGCACCCGATAGGCCTGTTGTCATACTAACTTAATGTTGTGCTCCAGGTTGGGAGAAGTATGTACCACTCTATGGCACTAGGTTAAACCCCACCAACTATTTCAATGATATTGGTGAAAATGAATCATATGTCAGAGTTTCCTGATGTTAGGACTGCAAGCTTAAAGCACCAGGGGAGTATTATGGCTTAATCCCACTGAGCAGAACCGCACCACGGCCACCAGAGCTGATCAAGATCATTCTAGACAACGACTGTGATTCCACCTTAAGTGCATCAAGTCGTATCTGTTTTATGTAACACACAATGTAACAATGTATTACTCATGTTCAACTTGAATATGCTACAAACATTTCCAAACTCTTGAAGCTTATTAACATTCCAGCATTTTTCCAGTTGTAACCCACTTATAGTAGATACACTGAATGGCTAGGTTCAAAAAGAGCTCAATTACCATAGACTTGAACAGCTGGACAATGAACACCACCAAACACAAAATGGATTGCAAAAGTGAACTCTTTTAGTGAGTACTGCACAACGAAAGTATATTAAACATTAGTATAAACAACAATATGAAAAATAAAGAAAATAAAATGGCGCCTTTAAAATGGTGAGTCTTGTCTGTTCTATTTGTGTTCAATCCAGACGTTCCTCTAATAGGGCGACCAGAGTCATGTGCTAACTCTTTTGGTTGTGTAGCAATCCTGCCAACCAGGTTGGCCCTACCACCGGTTGTAGTTAGCAACGACAAGTCAATCCAGGTTCTTTAGGATCTTGGGGAGGCTTACCATCTATGAATCACAGACTGGTCCTGAATCACTCCATTCAGGGTTCTGGATCCTCTCCAACAGACTGGATGTTCCTATGGGGACTAGGAATCTCCAAAAGACCTGACCTGTTTAATTTAATGAACAGGAGCTTTAAGTAAACAATCTAATAGTTGTACAACAATAACACTAAAGTATAATGACAATGTCACCTTTGACATTCTGGGCTTGCATTACACTGAAGGTCAATAACTTCACATCTAGAAATCATGAATCATTGGATAATAATTCAAAACAGCATGTCCGAAATGGTGATTTAAATCATGAGCAGAATATATTCATCCATTCATAATACAAAAACATTCCCTTTAATCACACATAGACAAAATGGCTGATCATGATGTACTTTGTGCTGCCTGCAGTCACATGTACCAGTGTGAACACTATGCTAATCAGCTAATAAATGCTCATTTAGTGTATTACGTGCACAGGCTAAGGTGCCAAAAGCAACAAGCTTAATGCAACAGTTCACCACAGTGTATCTCCATATAGCTAACCCACTCAGAATATGAGTAGCAGCAGCTAACAGATATCAAAAACACCGGAAATGTCATTCTCACCGCTGCACTTTATTCCCGCGCTGAGCGCCGTCGGGGACTCTCAGCTCTCAGCAGATGAAGGACGGTGTCCGTGTAACCGCTTCAACACAGTGCTAACTTGTAAACAAAGGAACTAGTTGAAGCTACATTAACTTAATTGACTTGTGGTAGTTTCACTACAATTGATATCTTACCGCTTTCGTTCAGCGGATAGCTGCCTTCTGCTGTCGCGGCCGGAGTCAAAAGGATGTGCAAAGACGCCGCGTACAAACTTGCCTGCTACACAATAACCGGAACGCGCACGCTAATTGGTTGCTAAATGGCTACCTGCCTTTCGTTTGGTTAGATGCGGTGAACCTGAGTGCTGCTTTCAAGTGCAGTTGGAACGTGCTGCTTTCAAGTGCAACTCAGAAAATATTAAATATGAAACAACTAATAAAACAACTATTTCAGGTTAAGCTGAGGGTTTAGTTACCCGAGTTTTACACCTGGGTTACACAGTCATCTGTCTATGGACTCAATGTCTTAAACTCCCTAAAATACAGCTCAAAATTAGTTATTTTTGTTAACTTAACATAAATAGAGCAGCCATTTAGACAAAGCAGAGAGCTCCAACTGTGAGTATCCGTTCCCATATTTAACTTATTGTCTGACAGACTTTTATCTACTCCACTGTTTCAATCGAAAACACGCTATCTCAAACCCCGACCACCACTTTGAAAGCTTTGCAAGTATTTGTTAACTTTGAAACTAAGACTGTTGAAAAGTTAGCTAACAGGACACACTGTGCCATCCACTGGAAGCAAAACAAGCCCAACTGGCCATCAGCCAATACAGTGACATTTATTCTAAAAAAAAAAAAAAAGTCCATTGCCTCAAACTACACTTCCTTTCTCCTGAAGTTTCTTTGGGACCTGTCACAATATGACTAAGGTGATTCACGAGGCACCAGCAGAGGTATGACACAGTTTTGACATTGAAACTGATGCTGAGATGTTAGTCATGTGCTGACGACAAGCCCAGCAACGTAGGAAGCAATGATAATCCAAAAATTCAGAGGACATGGAACACCTCGGTGAGGAGCCCGCAGTGTCGTCAAAGCATGTGTCCCCAGCGAGGAGCGGTGCCATAGAGGAAGAGAGAATTGTTATTTTCTATTAATTGAATTATTTACTTGTTCATTTGACTGACAAACACTGTTGACTGTGTCTAAAGTATCAGTGTGGTATATAAATAAACCAATAACACAGAGATGGAACACAGAAATGTCCCAGCACGCTAGAAACATAAAACAGGTTGAGTTATGTGCAAAATAAATGGAGTAAAAGCATTGTGTTTGCGCTTGTAGGGGAGGGTGAATGTGGTTTCATTGTACTGTGGTTGCTCCTGGGAAATGTAATCCAAAGTTTATGAAGTTAAAGAGCAAGTTTAGGTTGATGTAGAGTGAGAAAGTCTGTGGAAAAGCACAAACAGGCTGAATTAATGTTGAATGACTTCTGAATGCACTAAATGTTTCATGACCCACCAAAATAAGACATTAATTTTACAATAGACGACAGTGCACTTCACCTCACCAAAGCTGAAAACACATTGGTAGTCAGACTGTGTTTTTTTGTGTCCGTCGTAGCCATTGGCAGCATTACAGTCAGGGTTATGCTGAAGCACTCTCACAGTTCTGCACAGAACTAGCAAAGTCCCCCTCAGGGCTTTTTTTTTTTTTACAAAAACATAAACTTTTTCCAATTCTGGTCATGAGTAGGCCAGGGCTTTACCGAGTCATGCCGGAGTGTGATGCATGTGTGTAGGTTAGTCTCACCACTGACATATAGGTGCCTGCTCAAACCGAGCAGAGATGGAGCAATTTCTAGAGTTCTGCAACCTGACAGAGTAGAGTCTGACAGAAGTATCAGATTGGGTTGCGGACTCATATCAGGTAACTTATTCTTAGAAATATGTCAGTCTTTGAGCCAACCATCAGCATCCAGATGGGTCATGGCAGTGAAACAAATGCACTGCCCATAGCCTGATAAGTTAACGGTCATTAATGATTGAAATACAAGAAAATGAGTGTTGTTTCACTTCCCCAGGCCTGTCTGACAAAAATAGACCAAATACATGAAGATAGTTTGCCATGTAGGAGTGAGCTACAGTACTTTGCCCAAAGCTTCCATGCACGTGGGATTGTCTTTTCACAGCTACACACAAAGCATGAAGCCGTAGGCCTACAGAACTGCAAATGCAAACTTTATTATCATGATTTGTACAAAACTATAATCATTGCATAATAAAATACCCCACCCAGTGGTCAGTGGCACCGTCAAACCTCCAGACAAAAAAATATATTTAAGCTTGTGTAGTAGGTTGGAAACGCTCTTATGTAGTTTTTATGTAAACAGGCACCCCCCCTATTTTTTGATGATGTTGAACTTCTCTGACAGGTATTGTGACATTTGGGTTCTTTCATTTGGTTTTGCATGGGTGATGTACTTTTGCGCCAGTGGGTGGTGCTCAAGCACTGCCGTGGATTTTCAGGAGGAGACCTTGGCTATCTAGCTTGGCTCATGCGCGCTGACAATAAAACAGTTCAAGCATGAGCAAGACGGTAATTGTGGCCATCTCTCTCTTGTCAATCCACAGGTACAGTCAAACTGATTTTCTGTATTAAATATATTCGGTATTCAATGTAAACACGTTCGAGGGTGTTTTGCAGTGTTGTTGGATGTGTTTTTTTGAGACCTAAAGTGTGTGAAGTGAGCTTGTTTTGTGTGGGTGATTGCGGTTGTCCCAATGTGAGTCGGGCACGGAGTTTTATGAACTTCCGGTTTCATTGTAATGTTATTAATATGAGTTATGTACAGAGTATGGTGAGTTGTTGAGAATTGTGACAATAAAACAGTTCAAGCATGAGCAAGACGGTAATTGTGGCCATCTCTCTCTTGTCAATCCACAGCATCGCTTATGTAGATCGCTTACACCGTGCTAACTAGCCTGTGTGAGCATTGCTGCCGGCCCAGATTCCCCTAGATTTGGCGCCGGTAACAATTTGGGGGCTCGTCCGGGATTAGCTAGCGGACTGCCGGGTGAAGTGAGTGCCAAAACAACGTGAGCCAGTGCCTAAAGCTTCAGGGAAGGCTGCTATCCAGGGCGTCATCCAGAGAGCCGAAGCCACCAGCAACTGCATAATGGCCACTGTCACCCCGCGGCGGATGCTGATCCACAAGATCCAGAAGAGTCTTTCATATTTGAGTACGAACCAGTTAATGGCCGTTGTGAGTTGGGTCGAGGATGGCGGCACAACTCGCAACATTGATGAACTGAGTGAACCAGAACTGTATGACCTGATTGTTGACTATCTGAGATGTGAAAAACTGAGTGCCATGGAGGATGAAGGCATGAGCCAACTCCTCCTCCTCGACGACATGCTGAGTGACCTGCTGGCTACGGATGTTGGAGGAAGTGGAGCTAGCCAGACCGCGCCTAAGACAGGACCGAGGACGGGAGATTCAACTGCCTGTCAGGCGCAACGCCCCGCTCAACCTCCCCCTGACCACCACAGTTCAGACACGCAGCCAACCACACCCATTACAGACACTTCCACACAACCACTGCAGATGAACAGAGACACTCATTCACTACCACCCCTATCACCGGACAAAGATGCACACGCTAACCCACCTTCAACAAACATAGACATTCACACACTCCCAGCACCTCTTGGAAGAGACAGTGGTCTACCTGCCAGAAACTTTGACACTTTTACATCGACCAGGCCACTCACAGCAGGTGTTGGTGGTGTTCCCCATGGAAGAGTGAGTCTGTCTTCCAGCTTTGGAGACCAGGTACTGAGAGTAAATGATGTTGCAGCCTTGTTTCCACGCAGAGAGTTTAAGCTACATGGTGGACAAATCTCTGACGTTGGTTCTGACATGTCATACAGTAACCTGTGTAAACAAATAGATGAAGGGTTGCAGGAAGGGTTTACTGGGTCAGAGGTAATGCGTACTGTACTCAAGATCATAAAACCTGGCACATTCAGGGAGATGTTAACAAACAAAAGTGATTTAACTGTTGATGAGCTTAAGCGGTTTCTCCGCGCACACATCAGAGACAAAAACAGTACTGAGCTTTTTCAAGAGCTAAGTAATGCCAAACAGCAAGATAAAGAGAGCCCACAGCAGTTTTTGTACAGGATAATGGGTTTAAAGCAGCGTGTTTTGTTTGAGTCTCAGCAGCCTGGTGCAGAGTTTAGCTATGACAAAAAGCTTGTTCAGGGCACCTTTCTCCATACACTTTACCAAGGGTTAAACGAGAAAAGCAACCATGTTCGACATGATCTTAAACCTCTTCTCACAGACTTGCAAGTTAGTGATGACTTTCTCTTAGATCAAATCACTAAGTCCACTAGTGAGGAGGCAGAAAGACTGAAACGCCTTGGCACAGTAGCTAAACACCGACCAGTGACTGTAAGCCCTGCTCAGCTTGACGGTAGTGACCCAGCTAAGCACACTACGGTTGACACTGAATTACAGGCCAATCGTGCTGCTATTAGAGAACTGACTGCACAGGTGTCTTCTCTGACCAAACATCTAGTCCAGATGGTAAAACCCACTGACAAAGTGACACCTGGGGACCCCTGCTCAACTGCAACCCACCCTCAGCCACCAACATCTGAAGCCCGAGGCAGATGCCGTAACTGTGTACAGGAGAGCAAGGTGAGCTGCCCTCACTGTTTTGTATGTGGCCAAGCTGGACATCGCGCCATCGGCTGTCTTCAGAGAAGGGCGTCGGGAAACGGGTCGAGGCCACTGGAGAGGGGCAGCCAGTGACCGTGACAGCCAAGGAGCCCCCAGCAACAGCCAGCCACTCTAAAACAACCAACCCTGTAAAAGCAAGCACACAGTGCCAACCACTAACAAGAAAGCGACTAGCACAGCTCGTAGGAAAACGATGTATGGTCTCATGTGCTATTAATGGAGTCCCTCTTCAAATGTTGCTTGACTCAGGGGCCCAAGTGACTATGGTGGGGAGAGCATGGATGGAAGAAGCACTTCCTAGTGTCCAAATCCAGCCGCTTGACACCCTCCTTATCGATGAGCCTCTAGCGATCACTGCAGCTAATGGCACAGATGTTCCTTTTGATGGATGGGCAGATGTTGAACTCCAGGTCTGTAGCAAGAACTATGGACATGTCACCATACAAGTACCAATGTTAATCAGCCAGAACTGTCTTAACTGTCCTCTTTTGGGCAGTAATGTCATTGTTGAGATAATCAAAGAACAGACAGATGATGCTGATATTTCTGCTTTGCTTAAAGAAGCTTTAAGTATCAGTGACAGTGCAGTGGCAGCCCTAGTTTCTGCTCTCCAGGTCCTGACCCCAGATGAGACAGTCCCAGAGTGCAGTGTGAGGACAGGGAAGAGAGGTGTGATTATTCCTGCCGGGCAGATTTGTGAGGTGAGGTGCAGAGTCAGGGAATGGCCAGGGGGTGGGGCTATGCTGTTTCAACCCAACCTAGTGAGTAACTGTCCTGAGGGTTTGGAATTGTTTCCCGCCTTAGTTGATGTTCCCAGGGGGTCCACCAAAATTGTTAAGATCCCTGTTCAAAACACCACTAAACATGACATCTATCTCACCAAGAGAACAGTTTTAGGAACACTGGAGGAAGTTACTGAAATCAAACCAGTTAACTGTTTCCCTGGTGGCTCAGAGCCAATTAACACATCTTCAGCTCAAGTCAGCACAGACAAGCCGAGAAAAATGAGTGAGGAACACAAGACAAAAGACATGACAAAACAGAAATGGCATCCACCTGTTGATGTGTCACACCTGGAGGAACATGAACAAAAGGTTGTGAGAGAAATGTTGTATGAGGAGTCAGATGTCTTCGCCCAAGATGATTCTGACATTGGTTGCATCCCCAGTTTGCAACTAAAAATCCATCTAAGGGATGACATACCTGTCCAAACGTCCTACAACTCAGTTCCTAAGCCCCTGTACAAAGAGGTAAAGGAATATGTCCAAAACCTGCTTGACCATGGCTGGATCAGAAAGTCCAACTCCTCCTACTCATCTCCAGTGGTCTGTGTTAGAAAAAAGGACAAGAGCTTGCGTCTGTGTGTTGACTTTCGGGGGTTGAACAAAAAAAACATCCCCGACCGTCACCCTCTCCCACGCATCCAGGATCTCTTGGACAGTCTGGGGGGATACTCATGGTTCTCAATACTCGACCAAGGCAGTGCATACCACCAGGGTTTTGTGGATGAGAGTTCCAGACATCTGACTGCCTTCAGCACGCTGTGGGGACTTTATGAGTGGATCCATCTCCCATTTGGCCTTACCAACGCCCCAGGTGCTTTTCAGCGGTGCATGGAGGGAGTCCTTGACGGTCTAAGGGATGAGTGCTGTTCTCCATACTTGGATGATGTACTCTGCTTTTCTAAGACTTTTCCTGACCACGTTGAAGACATGAGACGGGTGCTTTGCCGCCTGCGAGAGCATGGTATTAAACTGCGTCCAAAGAAATGTGAATTGTTCAAGAGTCAAGTCAGATATTTAGGGCGGTTAGTGACTAGTGAAGGTGTCCAGATAGACCCTAAAGACCTTGAGGCAGTTCAGCATTTGAAGGATAGAGAGCCAAAGAATGTGGGAGAAGTCAGAGCGCTCCTAGGGTTTCTAGGCTATTACAGGACCTTCATACAGGACTTTTCTAGGGTAGCTAGGCCACTGTTTAAGCTAATCGAGAGTCCTAGTGAGTCTAGCCAGAAAGCCACCCTAGTGAGATCAAACAAGTCTAAGTCAAAGAGCACGAAGAGTGGACAGCTTGCATCCAGAACACCTGTCCAGTGGACATCAGAGCACAGTGCTGTAGTGTCGCACCTTGTTGACATGCTAAGCAGTCCACCCATCCTGGCCTATCCAGACTATAACTTGCCCTTTGTCCTTCACACCGACGCCTCAAATGAAGGTCTGGGGGCAGTACTCTATCAATAACACTCACACCTGCTGAGAAAAACTACCATCTCCATTCTGGCAAGCTGGAGTTCCTTGCATTGAAGTGGGCAATCTGCGATAAATTTAGAGATTACGTCTATTACGCCCCCACCTTCACCGTATACACCGATAACAACCCCCTTACCTATATTTTGACCACGGCCAGATTGAATGCAGTTGGGCACCGTTGGGTGGGTGAATTAGCTGATTTCCATTTCACCATCAAATATCGGCCAGGCAAGTCGAATGCTGATGCTGACACCCTGTCACGACACCCCGTGCGTCTGGACGACCATCAAAAAGAGTACACAGAGACAATGCCTCCTGATGTGGTCTCTGCCATCTGGCAAGGGGGACAAAGCCGTGAGGGACAGTGACGTGCCATGGGTGGCCGCGTTACACTTGCAGTCAAAGGTAGATGACACAGCTCCTGAAGGCATTCTAGTTATCACTCCAGAATGTGTTAGGGCTGCTCAGAAAGAAGATGCGTCCATCTGTGAAGTGATCAACCTAAAGAAAACAGGGTGGAATCCTCAGGATAAAGGGAAGAGACAAATGGGACGAGAAACACGCAGACTAATACATGAATGGAACAGACTCAAGCTTGACAAAGGAATATTGTACAGGCAAACAGGACAGCGAAAACAGTTGGTTCTTCCCAGTAAGCTGAAGGCGACTGTGTTAAGACACCTACATGATGATATGGGGCACGTGGGCGCTGACAAAGTCATCCATTTGGCACGAGAAAGGTTTTACTGGCCTTTTATGCAACGCGACATTGAAGACTATGTTATTCGCCAGTGCCAGTGTGTTAAGCAGAAGCGGCCTCACATTCCTGAAAGAGCTCCCATGGGTTCAATCACAACTAGTGCTCCTTTTGAGCTCCTGTCTGTTGACTATCTCCATCTTGAGCAGAGTAAGGGTGGTTATGAATACATCTTAGTTCTGGTTGATCACTTTACTCGGTTTGCTCAGGCGTACGCAACCAAGAACAAGTCAGGCCGTACTGCAGCTGAGAAGATCTTTTATGACTTCATTCCACGCTTCGGGTACCCTGAAAAGCTCCATCATGATCAGGGCCGGGAGTTTGAGAACAGCCTTTTCCAGAGACTCCAGCAGCTGGCAGGGATTGCCCACTCTCGAACCACTCCCTACCACCCACAGGGGAATCCTGTGGAACGCCTGAACAGGACACTTCTACAGATGCTCTGCACTCTGCAGGAGGAGAAAAAAACAGAGTGGAAGGAACACCTACCCCACATTGTCCACGCGTACAACTGCACGAGACATGAGGGAACAGGTTACTCACCATTTTTTCTCCTATACGGGAGAGCCCCACGGTTGCCTGTAGATCTGCTCTTTGATTTGAAACCTGAAGAAGCGCCACAGTCCAGACAAGAGTATGCACAGAAATGGGCTTCTCGCATGCAGGAGGCTTACAAGATTGCTTCAGAGAACAGCGAAAAACGCTCAGCTAAGGGGAAGAAATATTATGATCAGCACGCCAAAGGAATTGTGCTGCAGCCTGGAGATAGGGTGCTTGTCAGAAACCTGTCAGAGAGAGGTGGGCCAGGCAAACTTCGGGCTTACTGGGAGAGGAGAATCCATCGTGTTGTTGAAAAGATGGGAGAGGGACCTGTGTACAGAGTTCAGCCAGAGACAGGAGATCGAACCCTTCGTGTCCTGCATCGCAATCTCCTACTACCTGTTAATGATTTGCCATTGGAACCAGACGAGCAGAGTCAGTGTGCACAGAGGAAAAGACGAAAACAGAGAGACAACCACAGGAACAACAGTGAGACACTGGAGCAGGAGTCTGAACAATCTGATGAAGAGGAGTATACATATTGTCTCCGGAACATCCCAGTGTATGACAGGAGGAGAGTCAGACCCTCAATCCCTCAGTCTAACCTGCAGAAGGAACTCAGTGCTGCAGCTCCAGAGTTCCAGCCAATGACAAATGTAACAGAGACAGTTCAAAGTCAGCAACCTCATGAACCTGACCCAGTTGCAGCCCCAGATTCAGTGCAAAGACTGGTACCAGCTGCTGTAACACCAGCTGAAGAAATATCAGGAGAATTGGCAGCAGATGACACTGGGGAGGAGACAGGTCCACAAGAGCGGGTAGACAGTAGTGAGCCTATAACAGAACCTTCAAAGGAAGAAGTGCAGTCAGTGAGGAAGTCAACCCGAGCACTGAAACCGCGAGAAATGCTCACATATGACCACCTTGGACAACCTTCATATCAGTCTTGGAGGCCCGGAGCAAATTTGATGTTTGCCTATACCCCTTACCCCATGTCTCATGCTCCCCTACCCTTCAGTCCATGCCCCATGCCCTCATTTTTCCCTCCTGTCCCTGAACCTTGTTACTATCCTACACAAGTAATGTGGACATGCTAGTGATGACGTACACAGTGACTTGACTTGACAGGAAAGACTACGTCTATACACACAAATTGACTTGACATTGACATTGTTTTTATACTCGACGGCTATACAATACTTGTGTTAGTTTGGTTCTAGATGTCCGGAGACATCTCTTGAAGCAGGGGAGAGTGTAGTAGGTTGGAAACGCTCTTATGTAGTTTTTATGTAAACAGGCACCCCCCCTATTTTTTGATGATGTTGAACTTCTCTGACAGGTATTGTGACATTTGGGTTCTTTCATTTGGTTTTGCATGGGTGATGTACTTTTGCGCCAGTGGGTGGTGCTCAAGCACTGCCGTGGATTTTCAGGAGGAGACCTTGGCTATCTAGCTTGGCTCATGCGCGCTGACAATAAAACAGTTCAAGCATGAGCAAGACGGTAATTGTGGCCATCTCTCTCTTGTCAATCCACAGGTACAGTCAAACTGATTTTCTGTATTAAATATATTCGGTATTCAATGTAAACACGTTCGAGGGTGTTTTGCAGTGTTGTTGGATGTGTTTTTTTGAGACCTAAAGTGTGTGAAGTGAGCTTGTTTTGTGTGGGTGATTGCGGTTGTCCCGATGTGAGTCGGGCACAGAGTTTTATGAACTTCCGGTTTCATTGTAATGTTATTAATATGAGTTATGTACAGAGTATGGTGAGTTGTTGAGAATTGTGACAATAAAACAGTTCAAGCATGAGCAAGACGGTAATTGTGGCCATCTCTCTCTTGTCAATCCACAGCGTTGCTTATGTAGATCGCTTACACCGTGCTAACTAGCCTGTGTGAGCATTGCTGCCAGCCCAGATTCCCCTAGATTTGGCGCCGGTAACACTTGCTGTCATTCATAAAAGGTTGAGGCTTCTGAACTCTGAGTTCAGAATGATTCTTTAAATCCAGTCCAGTGCTTGAATGGTGAGAAATTACAATGTT
Organism: Nibea coibor; assembly: GCA_023373845.1. NCBI lineage: Eukaryota > Metazoa > Chordata > Actinopteri > Sciaenidae > Nibea > Nibea coibor. Next base: position 20,138,297 of record CM041725.1, on the reverse strand, counting down.
AAATCATTTAACATATCCAAAATCAAGAACTAAAGACAGGACAAGCTGTACTAATAACTGCTGCAACTTTTACAGTACCAACACCACTTGGTAGTACCACTACTACAGGAGACTGCAGCCCTGGCAGCCTCCATCTTCCCATGCTAATGCAAGTGTCTGTTAGACATTGTGACACTGGCAAAAATGGAAATGGATCATGGAGACTGAGCCAGAACACAACATAGCTACCGGCACTGGAGGTAAATTTCCCATTGGATTTAACGCCAAGTACTCACACTGTTTTCACTAGAGAAAAGATCTGGTTACCAAACACTACTGTTACCATCGCACTTCTTTTACACTGCTATTGGACAGCCACATCAACTTTATGTGGTCTACCTCAAACCAACATTGACAATGTCCCACAGCATGCACACACAGGACAGAAACTATTTTGAGGCTCCGACTTATTGGAGTGATTAAGGAGGCCTCACAGTGTGGCGTGTTTGTGTGGCTAAAAGATAAGCAGTGGCATGGCGGAGCTCCCTTAGAGGCCTGTATAATTCAATCTGCTGGAGCCTCAAAGACAGTGTGTGTCTGAAATACTGACTGCTGCTGAAATCAGACAGGGTAATTGCTTATAGGCAGCATTTGAACTCCAGACACTGGAGACAAGGCCTTGTTCTTGTTCCTGTTGCCCTCACTGAAGGCCCACTTTCAGCCTTTTGACTCAGCAGAGTGAATGACTTTGGCTCTCGGTACATGTGCAGTGGAGTTGTGAGCTGCAGGTTAAGAAGCTGCAGGTTAGAAGTCTTTCCAGTGTCACTGGTGTGTGTCCTTTTCACAATGTAAATAAAAAATCGCCTGGAGTTAACACCACGCAAAGATAATATCAGCTTTTAAAGTAAATCTGGTGGGCATGTTAGCAATCATCTGCTACATTCAGCAGACCTAGAACAGCGTCAGTTTTAATTAGATTTTTCTCTGACCACCTCATGAATGTAAATCCAATATTCATTTCCCTGTGTATTTCAGTCTTCACAAACTGATCACATCTTTAGCTGCTGAATGTTCACGAGCTACAACTGTGTCTGTCTGTGATTTAGCATCAAGCAGGTTATGTTCAGTGGCTTTATCAGAGCTTATTGGCTGAAAACAGCTGCCTTCTCCTGCTGGAAGTGACAATATATTAACTCAAAACTGGTCCTAAATTCCAAAACGAAGGGGCAAATTTGTGGTAATGGGTCAGACTGAAGTAAGACTAAAGGTGTAATACAGAGTTGACTGACAAGTTGCAATACTTCATGCTTTAAATAACAGTCAAACCAGCGCAGGTCATTTTCGACCCCAGTGAACAAAAGGTGAATGGCAATCCAGAGGACATTACAAGGGCCATGAGCAGTGAGAATGAATCAAAGTAACGAGGCAGAAAACCAAAACAAGCCATAAAGGGCTGAAAGGAACTGCAGAGTCAGGTGAAGATTGATTCTGTCATCATAAAAAACATCATTTATATTATATGTAGTCATTTGATCTGTACTGTAATATCCACATAATAATATATAATTTCCATCCATATATCGATCAGAGCAGCTTTAGTGATTCATCTTTTAAGAAATGGTATCTTGGATCACTGATCGCAAAATATTATTTGTCACATTAATTGGCTGAAAAGGGAAGCTTGATGTTGTGCTTATGTGAGTTGATTTTTCCTCCCACCCATAATATGTTCATCAGAAATACTTTGTGTTCAAACTAACCATGGGAAATACAGTTTGGTTGTATCTTTGTATCTTAACAATGGGATACATATCACATGACATGCCTCACTTATTGTTGTCCAATATTGATCAAGTGGCAACTTCTGTGGCACCGAAGTCCCAAGAAAACTGCAGTACTTAGAACGGCCACCTGAGGCTGCTGAGAGATGTCCGAGGCAGGTCTACCAAGATGGCAGCAGCCAGAGCCACCATACTGTGAGCTTCACAACAGCTCTTTAGAAACCTGTGGGTGATGTCAATCCAGAATGACTCCAGGATGAGTGCCTCGTGACTACTAAGGTGTGTGCATGTATGATGCATCTGGCATGTGACGCTGGCTATCTTTAAATTACATGACGTGACTGTGTCTTGGACTTTACAGCTTTGTCACAATTTTTAAACACAGTTTGTCTGGATTATTCAAGTATTGCAACTTCAGCTGGTTGAGTCTTCCATTGACTGTCATCTTTTATTATCTTTTACATTGTGTGTCATTGAGAATGTTTTCGCTGCAATCTTGTGTCCCATCATGGGACTACATCTTATTACAGCTGTTGAATCTGCATCCAAATCAGAGATACAAGCAAGACACACACACAAAGATCCTCTGCTGCAAACAGTTTTCACTTTACTTTATTTGTTCTTTATTTTTGTCTGTGTTTATTCACCTCAAACGGCGACTGCACCTGTACCACCCACAGATACCTGTGAACACTCATTAAATTGCACTTCTAGAGCAATTTACAGTGGCGCTCGCTGATGAAAATCTCACTTTTTACGCAGTATGGAGGACAGATGTGTTGTCTCTGGAGGAGGGCTAGATTTAAATTCATATTGCCTGCAAATTCAAGTTCTTTTTTTATAGCACATACTGCAGTGCTAAACGTAAACTAAACATCAATGTACAGTAGTATATGTATATATACTGTACATATATATACATATGTGTGTGTGTGTGTGTGTGTGTGTGTGTGTATATATATATATATATATATATATATATACATATATATATATACAACAACTTGTGAACCATGTGTTTAACTAACAGACCACACCAGTATGGAGTATGGATATAATATGGGTATAAATTTAGAATAGTTTATTTGATGTATCGAGGAGTTCGGAGATGGACTGATGTCCATCCTGGTACCAGCAGGGAGTTGAGTATGGGTATCTGTTCGTTGCCCTATGGGATCAGAGCCCCAGTGGTAGAACACAAGAGAGAGAAGGGGCATAAAGAAAAGAACAAGGGGCTGGAGGAGGGTGGAAGTGAACTTCGGGTGCAAAAATGGGATAAGTTTGAGGTGTGGTCTTTGTTCCAGAACCCCCCCCCCCCCTTTTGTTTTTTTGGAAGACTGCAAGATTAGTCCAGTTCTCCAGGAGAAGCAGAGAGAGAAGCAGAGTTTGGTAAAATTAATTTATTTACCTGTCCTGAAGCAAAAAAGAAAAGGAGACAGCCTCAGTCAGCTGAATTACTTTGTACTTAATCACCAAAACACACTTGATGCAGCTTCCTGAGTCCTTGTACTGTACATCTAATTCCACGAGTGAGGGGATACGGAATGTACGGATGAACGGTTAGAGAAAATATGACCTAACCCTGTTCCTGAGTATTTGTTCAGTAGAGTGCCTCAGAGCTTCACAGTTGATACAAAATTCTAGTCTCTACACAAGATCAGTGTTGAGCAAGAGGGTAATTATGTTTCATAATAATAGAACAGGAATTTGTGAAGGATAGGCGCAGGTCAGATCCTAGCCATGAATTCACATGCACATGCACAAGCTCTTTTTTTTATTAAAATCACCCTCTTATACACAATAGTATGAAATATAAATAGCCTACATCTTTTTAAATAAACAAAAAACACACTCACTCATGTGGAATCAACTCAAAAAACTCATTCAGTTCGGTTAGCTACACAACCTCATGACCTAACAACAGTTAGCCAGTTACTACTTTGCAGTGGCAGTCAACATGGCATTAACTATGTTAGCAAGTGCTTAGGGTAAAGCTATCTGTCCATCAAGAAACTGTAAATCACAGAGAATTAAAGATGAGCAGTCAGAGGACATCAGAGAGAAAAGTGGCATATATTCTCTATAAAGTCTGATCCAGACCAAAATCACAGAATAATGTTATAAAGTTGTGCTTTTGTACAGAAATCGGGGGGGCCTGACCATAGATGTAGCAGGTCTCAGAATCACTCATAGACTGTATCAAACAGGGATCGCTCCACTCCAGCGGTGTCAGAAGAGAGAAAGCGTTTCATTGGATATAGTTTGTACATGCCCACAAATACAGTACAGTATTATCATTTACCAGGAAATGGCAAACTAAAATATCATGAAGAATACCTAAAAATACCTCAACATGACATTTTGTCATTGTGGGGACAGATACTGGAGTATAGGTGATGAGGTGTGATGAAAGACTTCATGGGGATTTTAAACTTCCATCCACAATCATCATCATCAGGTCAAGATGTGCACCATGTTTGTGCTAAATGGAGCATACTAACAATAAAATAGGATGGTGAACATGGTAAACATTATCATGTTGACATTGTCATTCTTAAAGCCTCACACAGCTGGTTGTAGAGTCTTGTTTAACTCATGCAGAGGTAATATAAGAACAATTTTCAGAAGCATGGAGACATAAAATCCAGGTGAAAATCAAGTTAAACCATGTGCTCCTTTTAAAGAGGAACTACAGCCAAGCTAAAAACCCCGCCTGTGATGCCATCTAGTGATTTCAACATGCTTGGTGTTCTTCAGCTAAAAAAAGAAAGTGATGAGCCTCAGGTAGGATAGGTGTTGAAGGGACTTCTGCTGCCTGTTTATGCGTGAAGACCTGGATCCCAACAGGTGTGTGAATCTCTGAAGACAAAACATTCACAAACAAATTCTCACTATTTTCTTTCCTTCCACTCATCTCTCACTTGCTCTTTTAACAATCAGTTAATTGGTGAGCAATTAACTATGTCCGTGACATGATGGAGGCAGAGACTTTGTGCTGTTTTATCTCTGCCAAAGAAATTGTGACTAATTCACCCAAACAAGCTCCTCTCATCGGTCTGTCTCTGTCCTTTGTTACTGCTGCGCGCTCTCACTCTTTGCACCATCAAGCATCCTCTGAAGCACCGCAGGTCTAGCTAGCAGCTTTGACGGATAGCTGCTTCTCATGTTGGCATAAAAACAACAATGCAAAGGGCTTCAGCACCATCCACAACAAGCGTGTGTTTGTGTTTCTGTGTGTGTGTGTGTGTGTGTGTGTGTGTGTGTGTGTGTGTTTCCCAGATTAAGTGTGCGTTTACAGAGCCTCGTCCATCTGTGTAAGAGTGTGCATCGACGCTGAGCTGAGGGAACAACATTTGAATTTTTACAAAGGAGCAAATCCCCAGCACTCATTCATATTCCCAGAGAGCTCTTGTACTCTCCTTCCCATCTGGCCTTTCTGATCCAGTCGTTCAACTGGATCCTCCTCTTCCATCCACATTACACTGAATCACAGATTGAGAGGGAGGAATGGAGATGGAGCAGGAGGAAACGTGGGAAATTGATCAATGGAGAGACACTAACTGTTTCTAAAGAGAATGCAAATGAGAAGGCTGGTTTTGAATCTGTTTTATCAGGTAACAGCCACACTCTGATATCACATAAAAGAGATATGAAGTGAACACACCGTACTTCCTGTGACCTTGTCAATCCATGTAGTTGAGAAGTTATTTTTGAGAAATTAACAAAAGAATGAGTCATCCAGTGAAGTGGAAGGGCCTTTGTGCCTTTAATATCAAATGGCAAAGAAAGGAATACTTCCTGGAATAGTTCAGGGGCCCTCAGTCCAAAATCCAGATGGAACTGTTGTCAGAGCAGCACTGCATTAAGCCCAATCCTGCTGAAGTGCAGGCTTTTTTCAATTCGTTCACAATTCATTCATTTTATTTTTATTCTTCTGTTTGATGATTTTTTTTTATTCTTCTGATGAAAACCGGGTATGTAATGGAAAAACTTATAACTTATTTTATTCATTTATGATCATTTCTTTTTCTGAGTATGTTTTATTAATACTATTTCAGTAAAAAAAATAGTGTTTCTTTTTGCTTATGACTAATGCAGTGACCCCCCCCACTTCTTACCAGCAGGTAAGAAGATCATGTTATCCCCCTGTACTCAAAATTATGTTTATGTTATAAATAAAGTGTTTAAATGAGATTCAGAAATCTAAACAAAAACACCGAAGCTGAATGTTGTTGGCAAATTTACAATATGCACTTGACCAGAAACACACACACCTCTTCTATACAACACAACACTTTGATTCACACAACACCTCCCCCTACCAGATGCTCCTGTCTCCACACTCAACCCACACAATCAGTGATCACTGATTCACCTGCTTAGCATTCCATCACTTTTCTCCCATCACTGATCCACGGTAAAACGGTCACCGTCTCGCCCCTCAGCTGCGAAACCATGGCAGCTCATGATTTCCTTGCCTCTACCTGCCCCTAATTTGAATCCAGATCCATGAACAACAAAACATTTTTATCCAATGATTCGATGACTTTTAACAGATTACTCATTTTATTACAACAGAGACCACCTCCCAAAATAATGTTATTTTATCAAAGTGTTAGTGTTAGCGTTTTTTTTTTGTTTTTAAGCAAAGTATGACAAAGTCCTTATTTTAGGTGATTACATACATTTATGCTGTCCTTTTCAGACATTAATTACCTACTTTATAAACACCTTGGACTCTTTAACATCACTCAGGCTGTACAAGAGCAAGTCAAGTACCACATCCTCAGTCTGGTTTTTCATCACAGTCTCAGCCTTGACATCATAACCAAGTAATCAAGTATAATTCTATCTCTCATATCTTTATCCTACTGTCTGCCACCATGTTTTTAACTTCTTCTGACAGTTTTCCAAACTTTTTTTATGGCTGTGGTCACCTGTGGTGTACCACAAGGTTCAATTTTGGGTCCGATTTTATTGTCTATCTATATGCTCCCTCTAGGTTAGATTATCCACCATTACAATGTAACTTTCCACTGCTACATAGACAACACACAGATATACATCCCGCTGAGACCTGATGACCCTAAAAGCTTATAGGCTGTTTGACTGTCTGGAAAACATAAAATTTTGGATGCTTCAAAACTTCCTCAAACTCAAGGATTTTAAAATAGAGATTTAACTTTTAACTCCCCCACATTCCTCCTTCTATACAGAAAATACCCTTGGTCCACTGTTCACTTGCACAAAGTCCTTTGCCAGAAGGTGGTTTGTTCATTCAGACCTCAGCCTCCAACCACATTAATAAAGTTGTCCAGTTATGAACTATCACCAAAATCAAACCCTTACTCCCGTACTCCGACTTTGGAAAAATTTTCACACTTTTATGTTTTCAGAACTGAATTTTTTGCGATTGATTTTAAAATTTTACTGATTGCTTTTAAAGCTCAATTGAGTCTGGACCCTAATTACAGTATATTGTCAGTATGTTAACCCCATACGAGCCAGATTGCAACTTTAGACCCTCAGATGGGACATTTAAGGTCAAACTAGAGGTGACTGTACCTCCTCCGGCAGGGCACCAACTTTGGAATGACCCGACTGAGGAGATATGATTGAAGTAAACTCCTTTAAATTACTTCACTCATTAGAACTTGTTTTTACAGTATTGCCTTTTTGTGATGTCATCATTTTTTATCATCTCTTAATTCTTTTACCCTTAAAGCAAGACCTGACTATTTGTTTTCCCGCATCTCATATATATTTATTTATATTTATATAAGCATTACTGTTCTGCTGTTCTGTTACTTCTAAGCTTTTAGATTTGATTTTTTTCCTGTTGTCTTTATTGAACTTGTGTGGCCTTCTTTTGGGCTCTCAGCTCTATAAAGCACTTTGAAATCCTTGTATTATTAAAAAAACTGATGATCATTATCTCTCTTTCTTTCTGTCAATGATGGTGAAATGCCCCAACACAGATCAGATTAAATGTGTTGTAGCTGTCACATTCTAGAAATATTAGGCATTGTGAATGTGAGATGGTGCTACAGCATGCATGTGTGTTAAAACAGTTTTCAGGAGCAGAGTAGGTCCTTGGCTTCATCTCACACTGAATACTAAAACAAAAAGACAAAAGAGAAATCAACTCAAAAATTCTGTTAAAATGAAGAATTAAGAGACCAACACAGCCAGAACTTAATGACATTTAATTGGACAAAATGGAAATCTGTCATTGGCACACTAAAGCATAAAATTGAATTATGAACTGTAGAAGTCAGTTTACTTCTCAGAGACTACTTTCCAGGTTTAAATCCATCTGGCTTCAGATCTTATTTAACATCACTTCATGCAAATCTGAAGATCTGAGACTGAACTAGTTTAGTTTTGTATTAGGACCCCTGCAGAGTTGATATTGGATGACATAAACCATTGGTTCCCAACCTTTTTCCTCTAGAGGCCCCTTTTTTATCCTTGAGTTAACAGACTAAATGCTTTCATGATATTTTAAGAACTTTTAATACAATTCTCTGTCTGTTTGATGTTAGGCTCTGTGAATAAAGCTTCTCAAATTACAGCTGAACAGTTCACTAAAATATGTTTCTGAAAACATTTGAGGAGAGAAATACTCAGCAAAGCAGCAACAGGATGTTGATTTAAATTCCAGTGTGTTGAACTGGGTGGACTCACAGAATGACCTGTCAGTCACAAGGTAGCAGTATGCTAAAGCAGACCTTGCTTTATCATCTATTTTAATCTAAATGGCACCATAATTTATAAAATAAACATCATGAAGTGAGGAAGAATAGTGAGGAAGTCTCAACTGAGAACTAGACTAATTTTTACATACAAGACTCAATACAATCAGACCTTATTGTTGCAGCCAGTTGAGCTGCCCCTCATATTATATTTGACAGACAGAAGCTCTGTCCAGTAATTACATACTGTCAGTGGTCCTGAGCAGCCAGGATCACCCCGAATCCTGGATCCTAAAATCCCATAACTCATTATTTTTCATTAGGAACTTGAAGTCTGAAGCCCACATTTAGACTTCATGGCCTTACTTACATTTCTATTCTCCAATCCTGAGCTTAGATAACCCTGATGACATCATCAAAGTTCTTTTGTCAGACTTGTCAGAATTGCTTTATAAAACTGCTTTCATGGTCTCAGTAGCAGTCGTGACAAGAAATCTCATTATTTGCTACATAAATGCATTCATGCCACTATTTAATCTCTAATTTCATTTTTTGCCAGCTCAAAATACTATACTTCATACTCAGCTGTTAGGTATTTAACAACCCATATCATTAGGACAGGGACTTGAATGTGCATCCAGCAGCTATAAAACATAATAAAAAAGGAAGCAATGAAATGAAAAGGAAAAAACAAAGATGAACATAACCAGGGGACTTGACAGATACAATAACACTCCTGCTTGTCGACTTCCTCTGAGTTTTGACTTGTTTTTGGAGAAAAGAGGCATTTTTCTCCTTAACAGTGTCCTTTGAAGGAGGGATCTTAACAAACTTGCCAAACTGTGTCTGTCTTTACATCTGTCTGCCAAGATGGGAGATAACTCCCACTGTTCGTGTGTACACTGGCTCTTAGTGATCCCCTGCAGTGTCAGTGCTGAGAGAGACAGACAGACAGAGACAGAGCAAGTGAGAGAGATCAAGGACGGGATGGAAAAATGATTTAAAAAATGACAAAAGAGATGTAAAATTAGAGGTTTCCAGATATATGAGAAGTCTTTTATAAGTAAGTTATGAGGACACAAGCACATATACAGCGTCACCTTAAGGCTGAGGCTCTTGTGGTTTGGTCTCCGACGGTTCCTCAACATCAGAATGGGTCGATGCAGCTGTGCAGATAATCTGGTTGCCTTTGGTTGTGTCTCCTCATTAAGACTCGGCTGAGCATTAATTCTCTTGACAGAATATTTGGTCCCTGCTGTGTCTTTGGTTGCTTAAAGCTGTATTAATTGATTCTTTTTCCACCAGGGGGTAAGAGGAAGTCCACAATACACTGAGACATATATCCCTTATAGAAATGTTTTCCTATTGTCTGTTCATGCAAAATTGCGTTCAGGATCACCTGACGAGTCCATTGTTGTCCTTTTAGCTTTGGTTTTGGTCTCCACCAAGTGTAAAACTACTGAGTCCTCACCCACTGGTTTGTGGATCATCACGAAGCCTTGAGATTGCCTTTTTTTTTGTTGTTGCCATTTTTTAGAGCCAGAAGTCAGCATATTTGGATGAGAGAACAGAGGTGGTGGGTGACGTAGTACAGGTTTGCCTACGGCTGCTTCCGACTGATTCAGGCAAGAATAAAACGTCATCCTGCCTGGTCTGAAACGCTCTGGTTAAAATATGTTTCTGAAAACATTTGAGGAGAGAGACAGTGATACAGATGTTTACTGCAATAATAGTGTGCTGCTTCCTGCTGGCCGTTAGAAAGAATGCAGGTTTAAGACACTCGTCTTGACTTTCCAAATGTTAATGAACTGAATGGAGCAACTTGTGACAGTAATAGTAGTAAGTTATTTAATGAGGGTTGAGACAAAATCTGCTTCTTTCATCATGTAATCTTATGACATACATCATTTTTGAGCTAGTGTGCATCATGTGATGGATGACATTGCCAAATGGGATTGTGCCTCAAACTCAACCAAGCTGATTGATTTCAAACAGTTTAAACAGTACAGTGTTTATTTGTTGCACGTTTAGTCATGAATATTATTATTGTAGAGAAATACATAAGATCAGGCTTTCGTACCTTCTAGTGTTCCCTCGGGGCGTATTTTGGCACTCAAAAACATTGTCCAATCATTGATCTGGGTATCGATTCAACAGGAACTACACTGTGTGTACACTACTCATGTCTCATTAAGGAGCAGTTTGTTCCCAAACCATCCAGAAGTCTGCTGCTCTAATTTGAACAGATAAAACTAGAAGCTGAGGGGAAACTTAAGAAATTTGCTCAACATGTCGACCATTGACCAGCCATACAGTCAGAGAGGATGAAGCTGCCCTCTCTGAAAGTCACATTTCTGGTCAAAACATAAGTGCTGCCCAAGACCAAATGCCAAATCTATGATACCCAAATCCCAAGAGCCTGCTAAAGTGTGTCCACAGGGGGACAGAAAGGTATGGGCCTTGTATTATTACCCATATATCTTCTTTCTGATTAATTGATTAGCAGGTGTGAGGCCTGCAGACTCCATCGCCCCTCCACAGACACAGACTTCACCTTCAAATCTGGCAGCAATGTGTCCCTGTAAGTGCGTCACATCTGCATCTGAATATTTAACTGCACCGTGTCTTCACTTGCTTTATGTTTTGTCACTGCACATTTGGATCTGCTTGTCTGCAAATACAATGGAATCACAAGTGATAGACATTAAGAAAGCAAAGTACAGCACACACAGTGTATGTACAGCGTTTGACAAGGACAAGCTCAGTTAAATTGGATGTGTTTTTTTCTGTAATTAAATGTAATTAACTGAAAATATATCTGAAATATTTAATTAGCAACAGAAGAAAAAAACTTAATTGGTGTCAAGCTGGAAGAAAACATTTATTTAATCATGTATTATTCATATGTCTGTAACAGCTCACAAATCTCAGTTTGCCAAATCACATTAGTGTGTTTGGAGGATCCAGCAGGTGGCCTCAGCTCCCAGGAGCCGCAAATTATACAGAAAAGAAGTATCCAAAAAAGACAAAAGGCAAATGTTGGTGATTATATTCTCTTTGTATATGGATTTAATTGCCTCTCTGGGGTAATGTGTATATAGCTAATGGAAGGTGTATTAAGAGAAAGGAAATAAAGAAAGGAGGCAGAGAAAGACTGATCTGAAAGTGTGATCAGATATAATTGTTGTTAATGCTGGAATATGATCTCCTCCCAAGGATGCCTTGCCTTCTATTATTTATAACATCAATATTTAGACATCAGACACTGTGCCTGTTGATCATTAAACTTCACCTGATTAATATTAATCACTTTTGTGAGTGTGTGCGTGTGTTTGTGTGTCTTACGATGAGTATAAATATCTTGTGATCCTGGTTCTTTGAGAAGAACGGTTTCATCACAGCCGATATATACTGTATGTTCATCTTGCCCAAGACCGTGCCATCTAAGATCACAGAGAGATTTGTGGTTCTTTATGAGTTTATAATGTTTTTAATGCAAGATTTATGCATTTCCCTCATTGTATTACTCAATTTAAAAATCATACTGTACATAGGGAATTGTGCACTCTTGTGCCACCTGGTGATTGCATTCTCTCATATAATATGAATATTTTAACATTGCATTACAAATCATGTAGATGTCATACGTATTAAGAAGCTGCAACAAAACATTTCCCACCATATGTTCCATTTCACAAATAAACATTGGCCTGCTTCCACCATAAACAAACCGTGTCTCTATAATAAGGCCCATTGGATGTGATATGTGTAGGTCATCCAATCATAACGCAGCATGGCACATACCATGGCTGCCAAAAGACACATCAAAGCTAGCAGTTTAAGCAGAACTGAAATTAAAGTGAACTTTTGCTGAGAGATAAACAGAAATCCTCCCTATTTGTTTTGACTGGATCAAACATTCAAAATATTCACGTCTGCAGTTGTTGGTTGTTTAATGCCCCAAACAACCCAGTCCCATCGGTACACACTACATAACTTGTGTCATGACCCCAATCACAGGCATGGCATGTTCGATGAGTTTAACAGCCAGCTCCAATAACAGTATAAACATGAAAATATACAACACAAAAATAAACATAGGCAAAGAAAAGGAGGTAAGATGCACAGTCCTGAGGAGTATGTACATTTGCTTACAAGGTGATAGGATACGGTGCTATATGCAGTGTCACATATACATGTATATGGCATATTATGGGATGGAATATTACACAATGTAAAGTATTTGCCCATTGTAGAGTATTTCACAGTGTAAAGTATTGCGCAGTAGGTAAGGTTTTTGGCAGTGTCTAGTAGTGACTGAAGAGAGTCCACGTGTCCATGTATGAGTCAGTGCGTGTGAGAGTTCAGGGTGGTCATTGCTTTTAGGAAAAAGCTGTTTTTGAATCTGCTTGTTTTAGTCCTGATGCACCTGTAGCACCTCCCTGAGGGCAACAGGTCAAACAGGTCAAAACCAAGGTGGGAGCTGTCTTTGGTGATGGTTTTGGCTCTGCTGGGGCAGCGGCAGGTATAAATATCCATCAGGGAGGGGAGAGGGCAGTCAATGATCTTTTGAGCTGTCTTTACAACTCTCTGGAGCCTCTACCTGTCTGCAACAGTGCAGTTGCTGTACCATACTGTGATACGGTATGTCAGCAGGCTCTCGATGGATGAGCGGGAGAAGGTCAGAAGTAGGTTGGAGTTTAGGTTGTACTTCCTGAGCAGTCTCAGGAAGTGTAGCTACTGCTGAGCCTTCTTCATCACTGCTGTGATGTCCTCTGTCTAGGAGATGTTGCCGGAGATCAAATCAAATCAAATCAAATTTTATTTATCCCCTGGCAGTCTAGTCCTATAGCAGCATAACTAAGGGATGACCTGAGCCAGCCCTAACTATAAGCGCTATCAAAAAGGAAAGTCTTAAGTCTACTCTTGAAGGTGGTGACCGTGTCTGCCTCCCGAACCCAGAAAGGTAGTTTGTTCCACAGAAGAGGAGCTTGATAGCTGAAAGCTCTGGCTCCCAATCTACTTTGGAGATGAAGACACTGAGAAACCTGAATGTGTGGACCCTCCACCCACTCGCCATTGATGTAAAGGGGGGCTGGGTCGGTGCTGTGCTTCCTGAAGTACAGAATGAAAAGAACGATTATCTCTTTGTTTTCTTGGTGTTCAGAGCAAGGTTATTTTCTGAGCACCAGGCTGCCAACTTCAGGACCTCCTCTCTGTAGGGTGCCTCATCATCACAGATGTATATAATGTGTTACCATTCATACTGCTTATAATGCAATAAAAAGACCTAAATATGAATAAATAAAAAAACATAAATAACAGAAAAGTTAATACATTGTGGGGATAAAAAAAAGGCTATTTCTGTTTTTGCATTTATTAATGTATGCATTCATACACAGATTAATTTACATATATCCATATTATTATGTTTCTTATGCTTCTTCCTGTAAACTTACATGATCTGCACTAAGCACTCTGTATCAGCGACCCCCAGCTTCATCCTCATGACTTACAGTCAGACACAGAGTCTTGGCAGAGTTTCTTAATGGCTGTAGTGTGAGATCATCTTCGGTCCATTAACTTACCATGAAACCAAATGACCTTATTGCTAAAATGCTTTCTGCAGTTTCAGAGACTGAACAAGTGGAAAAAATGACTTCTCAACCTATGAATCATTAGTCAAATGGATCTGTAGCACACGGTCGCACTGCACAGCATGTCCATAATGGAACCAGGCAGTTAATGTTTTAAACATTAATAAAGGACAAAACATGATGTGCCAAATTATGTTGGCTGTCCTCGGGAATTAGTCAGTGTTCTACATGTTGCATACATGAAGAAAAGCATAACTGAAGTTCCACTTACACGCTTTTTGTGAAGCTTTCAGCCACATCTCATAGACTCTGTCATGCCTGGGTTGCCTTGTACAAATTTGTAGTTGAAGTCGTTTTAAAAAAAGTAGGAATGTGGATCAGATGAAGGAGGAATCCACTGCACTCACTAAGGCCTTTACTCCATCAGGCATGGCTCACATCTTCTGAGATGCTTCCAAAATGGAAAACAGTTCTGGTTGTGTCACAATCATTATCTAGAATGGCAACAATGGCAGCCAAGGTGCAGCCAGAACACATCATGCCCAATGGAATCAAGCCTTACATAGAAAGTCACTACTGGCCACTATAATGCTACAAACAATTTATATTCCAATAGTCTCTATAAAACATATGCTTATCAGGCAAACATATTATATTAAGGCAAGCACTGCACTGCATGTACCACTGGTGTTGCTGGAATATGTCCACTCTGTAATCAGTTAATGTATTACTTGTACCTCCCTCTAAATGAATGGTTCATTCAGTGTTTGTTTAAGAGTTAATTAGACTGGTTTATATGCACGGTTACCTTTCAGCTGCCTACAGGTACTGCAGTGCTGCCTAAGCAGCTGAATTGTTGAAGTAATGGCAGTATTAACACCATTTGCTATTCTTTGTATAATGTGTGATTTTTTCCTAAAAATGCAAGACTACCTGGCCCCAGATCTGCAAATTATCTGCAAATGTGGTATGCCAAATAATGAAATCATGGTCTTAAATTTTAGCCCTGTTTTAAAGGGCATCCACTTCAGGTGATAAAGACAATAAGTACTGGTGTCCCAAATTGACACACGTTTCATTAAATCACACAAACCAGCTGAGAGACAATAGATCTGAAGCTGACTAAAGATGTCATTGAGTTTCATTATGGATCCTGAATTGTTGGAATACCCTGTTAAAGGGATGATCCAATGACCTGACACACCCTGACACACACACACACACAGGTCCAAAATACAGTGAAAACATTCTCGTGTTCAGTATTGGTTGTACCACATTTGCCAAGCAAACCAAGAACAAATTGGCTTATTTCCATACACTGTGTGTCACTTTGTGTGTCCCTTTGAGGACTCTCAGGATGTGAGGGGTATGTCACCACGTATGACAGCACCAAGCAAGCATGATATTCTCCTGGGCTTCGACCTCCACCACAGATAGAGCAGCTGCAGTGTTAATAATTTAAAAAAGTTATTATGATGTGAGTTATTGCAATATACAGTTGCTTCCCCATCTTCAGGCCATATACTGAATGAGCTAAAGACAAATGCTGCTTCTGGCAGATTCACTTGTAATTTCAAACATATTTAAACACACAGCCCTCGATGTAGAACTCTTCTATAAAACATCTACACTTATAAAACAAGAATTCTTCCATAGATACATTTTTTATTTTACTTTTTTTCAACCAGGTCATTAGAGATTTAGCTCTCATTCACGATGATGTGGCTAAGTGGCAGCAAGAGGTGACAAGTCAATACAAGACATTGAGACAAATACAGCAAGTGCAGGAAACCAATATTAGACTAATTAAAACACCACAATGTTACACTATAATTAAACCACCACAATATATACACAACAATTAACTGCTAAACAACTGCTGGGGCTGTGTCTACTCGTGTTGAATGTAACTACTGTGAAACTCAGAAAATAACTTTTTATTTCACTGATTAAACGGCTTTAACGAAGCCATCGCTTGCTCACTGTTGTTCGCTATGTCTCTTGACCAAAGCTCTCTCTCAAACCATCGGACACAAACCAACAAGACAGAAAAGCTGGTTTCATGAAAAGAACAAAGTCAGAACACAGCAGGTAGAGTTTAGTCAGTTTAGTTTAGCTGTTTGAATCTGAAAATGTCCTCAGAGCATCCCCGTGGGCATTTTACAGTCAGTTTCCACAGACATTCCTTATAAGAGGCAAAGATAACAATACGGGTTGTTGTCCCCTGGCCTTGTGTTAGTGAGAGCAGTTATTAAGGAAAGCACAAATGATTTTTTTTTTAACTAAATGCAATCCGTCATTTCTGACCTCTGGCACTGAGGCAGCTGGAGCGTAAATTATTGTGAAAAAATTACGTGGAAACATTCCCCTATTAGCCTCATATTCTCAATAACCATGACCACCATATTAAATATTTCATATCTCCACCAAACTAAGCATAATGAGTGTTCATGTACATATTTTTGCATTTTCCAAATAAGGGCCAAACAGTCTGAGACTTTTGTTCTGGAACTCAAACAGACTAATAATTTTGTCCTGGGAGGATGGAGGATGAACTCTGTGAATCTCACTGCTGGACTTTTATTCCTTACAAGAAGTCTAATTTCCTCAGTTACCATGTTTAACTGTCAGCTTACATGGGAAGGTGTGCACAATGATCAAACATCCTGCTCTGTGGATGTCTCAGAACAGAGGTTCTTCAAAACAAACCCAAGAAAAAAAAAAAAAAATAATATATATATATATATATATATATATATATATATAGACTTGTGTTAGTAAGACCTGTATGTCAACATTTACACACACTGTATACTTTTGGACAGAGGAGACTGGACTGTAATATCGATGTATAATGGGCATATGAAGTGATAATTGATAACCAAAAGACAACCTGACAGATGTGTCACAGCATTATAAATACAGCAGTGGCTGGGAATTAAATGGATTTATTTGCTAATCAGGTCTGAACATGATGTGATTTGATGAAGCATAAAATGTAGCTGGAGGAGAATTCAGGTTATTCAGTAAATGTATTTATTTAATTAGCATTACCCGTACCAT
The DNA here is from genome assembly GCA_023373845.1 of Nibea coibor. Taxonomy (NCBI): domain Eukaryota; kingdom Metazoa; phylum Chordata; class Actinopteri; family Sciaenidae; genus Nibea; species Nibea coibor. The sequence goes on along the minus strand of CM041725.1, from coordinate 20,121,182 downwards.
TGTTTGAAATTAAACACAGATGTGTTAGTGATAGCTCTGCTAGTGTGCTAAAAGAACATTCAGGAAATGGAAGTCCTTTCTTTGTCGTTAATCTGCATGCTCCCACTTTTAATGAGGGAAGTGATACAAGCTTTATGCAAAGAATGCATGTTTGCCGATTGCCATACCGAGAATTGAAATAGCCAGCAGAAACTAATATGATAATTAACATGTGCCAATTAGTATGTTTTAGCAGCGCTAAAAACAATGTCCTGCTTTTGTGAATGCTGGTTCTCTGTTGCTAGGACACTTCATCTGCATCTGTGTGACACGCCTGTCACTAACACAGAGAAACAGCCACTGAGCTGTACACGTGTTTTGTGGCCAATGTGTCATGAAAGGCATGCAAAACATTGGTGTGGACAATGAGAGACTCTGTCATACACAAGGAAGAAGAAACAGGATGAGATCGACAAATGAACTACATCACCTTTTTGAAACAAAGTTTCCTGCTAGAACAGGTTTCACTGATGTACTGACAGTTTCTTCATCATCAGAAACCAAAATATTCATGTTTTTTTTTTAGAAGAATACTTTAACCTCTCATAATACACAATTATTTTTCCTGTGTGCTTTTTTCTTCACTTTCTTTCTTATTATGTCTGACTTGTCCTACATATTCAGATGATATGAACTCAACTGTTGTTACAGATGGGATTAAATATCCTCCAGGGCCTTTCGTGTCATCAGAGGGTATTACATGATAGAGGCCAAGAAATGTGAGCCCTATCAACAGAAGTCTTACTTTAATAAGTGTGACTTGGAAGTCTGGCCCAGAGAGGTTTGATGAAACAATGTGTGACTTGTGCTGTGAGGAATAATGAAATTTGGACTTGCTGTCAAATGATTTAAAGCCACATGCAACAGGTCTGGTCAGTGGTGGCAGAAAGGGCTACAAAGAATAGAGTATGTAGAGTGAAAACAGAACAAGAGCTAATAATGCAGTTTGAACATTAGAAGAACTGTAGATGACGACCAAAACAGGACTGTTCCTCTATCAATAAAAGGCAGGGCAGTGTAGTCTGGCAGGGTGTCGACAACCACATCAATCTGCATCAGTTCTGAAGTCAAGCCTGGAATCATCTCATCATTCTAAATTTGCTGTAATAGACTGAAAATTAGAGTAAAAACACTCTCAACTCCAGATTATTCTGTTTTTCTCAGAGGCAGTCAAAAAAGGAAGAGTCTGCAGCCATGTCTGCTGCTATGAGGGACTGTACTAGGCTTTCAACTAAATGCTAACAGCATCCATGTGCTATCATACTGCAGGTGTAATGTTAAAGATGTTCATTATTTTAGTTTAGCATGTTAGCATGGTCACACTAAATACATTCATTTTTTGAATGAAACAACATATAAGAAAAATGATATGGTTGACCTGATGGTGGTAAGTGGTGACAATCCATCTGATTCAGACCAGACCAAAGTGGTGGGCAGACGGACAGGCAGACACGACAGCTGTATTCCGTGCTCAGGCGATCATCACCTCACTCTGCAGTTCTTTTCAACTCTATGTAGTGCTTTGTCATCTTTCAGTGCATTGTTTTGTTTTATAGCCAGAAGCTTTACTTACTGTTTTGGAACATGATGGCACTGGTTGTACAGCGGGCAGCTGTTGACTGGAGGAAAACCAAAGTGCCAATGTTTTATTTTTGAATACTAAATGAAGCAGTAAAACAATTGCATGTAAAAATTACTTTTAAAAAATGAAAAAAAGAGAAAACTAAACTAAAACTCATTTTCTTTTGATCTTAATCAAGTTATCAGATATGACAGCTTGGTCAGTGGCTATACACTTTATACTTTATATAATGATGTAGGTAACTCTCTAGTGTCATTTCTGCATGTGCCTGTTTAAATTCATAAAATGTCAAAGAATTGTCTACAACAGGTGTGTCCAAACTGTTCCACAAAGGGCCAGTGGGGCTCAATCAATCAATCAAGCAGCTGCAGTCTCAGTCTCAGAGAGTTGATTGGTCAAATTGTGTGCTCTTGGTTGGTTGGAACAAAAACCTGCAGCCACACCGGCCCTTTGTGGAACAGTTTCGGACACCCCTGGTCTACAAGCTTTGCTGTTTTGATCTCTGTTTTGAATTGCAAATACAGAGGAGGAGCAACCTGCATCCTCTGTGATCTGGCATCTTTTGGGCGTGACCTGCAGAGCATTTCCATGTTTTGTCGAATTGGTTGGATAGTTCAGTCATGTAGATTGTGATAGAAAAGCCTTCTTTTATTCCATGTATACCTAAAAACATAATTTTCTGACAAACATGGGACCAACGGAATGGACAACAAACATGGATACTACAATTCTTTCTATTGTGTTTGGGACTGCTCTGGGTTGCTTGAAGTTTGACATCTTCTATGAAGATATCTTGAATGTGGAGAAATCAAGGATTAATTTAGTCAATACTGATGAAAGCAGACAAGAAGATGACTCTACAACAGCTTCTTCAGAATCAAAGTCATGACCACAACTTAATGGGCAGTGACTACTGGACAAAAAGGTAAAAGATGATCATCATCAAAGATACTATAAGTACAGCAGTGAGGAGAACTGAGGAAAGAGGTATGATAGCTCAGCCTAGAACACTTAGAAAGAAGAGAGCATTACAAGGGATATGACTCAACAAACCAGGTAAGATGAAATGCTTTAGTGATGTAGATTAGATTTGTTATATTTTCTCCTAAGTTTTTGTTCTCTTAAGTTTTCAGCAGATGGTTGCCCACCAATAAGTTAGGTTCTGCTCATTGTTTCTGCCTATTAAAAGGAAGTTTTTCCTTTCCAAGCTTGAGAGAGATGGGAAATGACATGCGAGAAAGGGCTACTGGTCATTTGAACCCGGACCAGCTGAGCCATCGCATATGGGGTGGTCACTCTACCAACTGAGCTAAACGCCTAAACGTGTTTTACATTAAACTTTTTTGTGGGCAAGTTTTTCCTCACTCGAACCGAGGGTCTAAGGACAGAGGGTGTCACTCTCTGTACAGATTGTAAAGCCCTCTGAGGCAACATGTGTTTTGTGACTTTGGGCTATACAAATAAAATTTGATTTGATTTGATATGATTAAATTTAGGGTCAACTGTTTAAAACATGAAAATGTAAATGTTAGCAATGCGAACGTAAATAGGAAGCTCGGTGTAAGTCTCTATATGATAAGAACAGTGTCGCCAGAGCAGGAGATGTCGCTCTACATCCAGACTCGCGAAAGTCGCACATGCCCCGGAAGAAGAATTCATTTTGTAACACGAGGCAGCGACGGTGAATCACGCTAAAGTCTTAAACAGCTTAGGATTTGCTTAGAACTGGTGAAATGGTGAGACTGAGTGTTATCTAATTATTTAAAATGCCAATATTTGTCTATAGCTGACCTTGCGTCACGAGGGCATGACGTGTGGCATGAATGTTTTTATTTTGACTAGTTTACTGTTTTGGAGATTTTCTGTACGATATGTTTTCCTGTCATGGCGGAGGAAAGCTACAGTAACAAAGGTTTTAACACTCATTCATTTCATTCATTCAGTTTATTTTTCTTATTTTTCTACAATGTAGATACCACCGAAGCCCACAAAGCTATGAAATAATACATATAGTAAACAAAGCATTGTTGGAGATTATTCAAAGCAGCCACGTTATGCCAGCATCCTTGAAGGATTTGCTTCTTCTTCGACCATGAAGGCCTGATGCACACAATTTCCTCCAGTCATTGTTGTGATGAGTCTGCTGCTTGAAGTCTGGAACATTTATGTAGGCTCTAATCTGAGGTGCTATTAATTTGTGATTTCTGGGGCTGCTAACTGTAATGGAGAAGTCCTCATTTGAACCAGTTTCATCATATTGTTTGATGTGTTTTTGTGACTTAAAGGTTTTCACCTATCAAAGTCTTCCAGATTGACTGACCACCATGTATTAAAGTAATGATAGATGTTTCTCTTTAGTTGAGTGGTTCTTGCCAAAATATGGATAACTATAGCAATCAAATAGGGCTATTTATTGGATATCAAGACTACCTCGATGTTCTGAAATAAGTCTCATGATGGCAAGACATTTCACTAATTAACTATAAAATCTAAGAAAAGTGTTCACTTATTGTTTACCACATAATTCCATATGTGTTAGCTCACAGTGTTTAAGTCTTCTGTGTTAATATACAATGTGAATGAAAAACACTGAATGAGGAGGTGACTGGTATATACAACGACTTTTAACTTTTTAACGCCCCCTGAGGCAAATCTGTGATCTGTGACCTCTTAAAGCAGGGGTCTTCAAGCAGGGGTCCACGACCCTTAGGGGGTCCGCAGAGGTACTTGCAGGGGGTCCGCCAATTTTTGTCATAATAATCGACAATCTTTATTATATGCCACAGGTTACATGTGGGGGTCTCTGTTCTGTTTGTCTCTCATCCAAGGTGTCCCTGGGCTGAAAAATGTTGAAGACCCCTGTCTTAAAGTTCTGGTGTTCTTAAAGCTAGCAGTTATTCACTCTGTAAGATGCTTAATCTTATTCAGATATTTCAATTTCTGTCTAAATGGGCCCAACATTGAGTGTGGCAGACTTTAGGACGATAAATGTTCATGTCAAACAACAAACTTGTCTTTGTAATATTAAATATTTGAGGTGGCATTTAGCTCAGTCGGTAGAGCAGCTGCCCCATATGCAAAAGCCCACGTTCAAATCCTGACCTATGTGGCCCTCTCCTGCATGTCATTCCCCATCTCTCTCCCCACATTTCCTGTCACTTTTCAGCTGTCTCTATCAAGAATAAATCCAAAAAAACCCCAACAAAATAATAAACTTTAATATTGAATATTTTCCTGCTGTTTCACACTCAGGTTCGAGTCATACGTTCAGAGGAGTCCATTCCGGTGAGTATAATTATTTCTCCATTTTGGCCTTCATGTTGTACTGCAGCATGTTTGTTGTATACTCGCACACACACACACACACACACACACACACACACACACACATTCTCACACACATTTTGGCCTATCTGTCGTACAGTATAGTCACACTGCACTGTTTCAGTTTCACATAGACACACACACACTGTATAAACACACACACAAACGACAGAATAACAGAAATATGTATTCCTGATCTGTGTTTATCATCATTCCCTTCCCAGGTCCAGTGTGAGACAGAGTGTACGGGATTGAATGGAGTTGTGGTGTATGATGACCGAACTTATGCCATATTTTCTGTAAGTACATACACACTGAAATGAAGGTTTATGTACCTGATATGTGTTTTACAATGAGAGAAAATGAATTGTTTCTTAAGCTTCTTGGTCACTGGTTGCACAGGTTTAAAGAATCTTAAAGTAAAATTGTTGGTTATTTATAAGAAAGAGATTAAAAGGAAAATGTTGTTGTTGTTGTTTCTATCTTCTTCCGTAAACTGTTAACCATCTAATGACCAGTGTGGTGCTCCTGAACCCTAGGTTGGGAACCACCAGTCCAGAAATGAGCCTTTAGATGCAGACAACACACCTGTTGTATATGAAGAACTGGAGTGGCAGAGGAGCACAGGTAAAAAAAAAAAAAAAAAAAAAAAACATCAACAAACCATCTATATCATATAATCTATAAAATCTCTTCGTGTGAATATAATTTACTAAAATCGCAATTCAACTGTTTTCAAAAGAGATACATCATCAGGAGCAGAACCTGGAGTTTCAGCCCCGTGGACACTGGTCTGGTGGGAGACATAACACACAACTGAGTCCTTGCCCCGTCTCTCTGACCACTCTTTGGTAAATGCAGTATGACACATCTTAAATTTACAGTGTAGACACTCACAGGTCTCACCAAACACAACAAACTAACAGAGATTGAATATTGGCCAGATGTGTTAGAACAGACTATTTCTTAGCCTCTCAGTACAGGCAGGCTGCAGGCTTATGGGTTTATAGTTATGGTTCTGGGAATGGAGGTGAAGCAGAGAGGAGGCAATGACTGGTGGGAGCCAAAGAACGATGGGAGATTGTGGAGTGTGGCTGGGCAGGAAAGAGACTGGCCAGGCTGTCAGGGCAGACAGGCAGATGTGAAGTTTGATAACTAGATTATCATCAACCCAGCGGCTTGTCTGTTGTCTATCAGGACATGTGAGCACAGGCAGGAGTTCCAGTCTACTCTTTTATTGTAGCATAGTTGGTTCACTTATCTTACACACGCAGGGCAAACATTTGGAGGGGTGAGGTCACACAGCATCTTTGTTCTCTGAGGGGTTTTCCCAGGTGAGCCGTCTGCCTGTAAAGACTCTGAGACTCCGCCTCTTCAGGAAGCAGAGAGGCAGGTAGAGGAAGTGCAGAGTGCAGAGTAGGTGGAGCTTTTTCACAGTGAGTGAAGAGTCAAGGCTGAAATACTGTAAGGCGGATGAACTGGTAGGTTGCAGGTGTGCAGGTAATCAGAAGAGGGAGCACCATACCTACACCGCACACACAACACACACCATACAGTAGCATATGAGCAAATGACTTCATCACAGTCTTCCTGTCTCCTGAAGGCCTGTCTCTCCTCTTGTCCACAGGTGGAATAAGAATGTCCGACGGGCGGTGATACTCGCTGGTGTGATGCCCCTCCTGGTGTTTTTGGTTTATTTCATATTTTCTCTGAAATAAAAACATTTCAAACTTTCTTCAGTCTTGTCATGTTGTCTGCTTTGTCACACAGCTCAGGATTGAAGGTGAAATAAGATCATACAAATGTCATGGAGGAGGATATTTTTTGCTTGGGAGATTTACAACATTAAGGAGTGCGGCTACATCAGATCATTTTAATGTGCACCATGGGTCATAAAAGTCTGTTTTGCCAGAGTCCCGTCTCTGTATCTGGGCTCCATTTTCCTCATCACAATCAAACATCAAACAGACATAATACACATGGATCTTATTAGTGTCTGTTGATTAAATCTCACCTCTAACAAAGAGCGCTCCATTTTTTATTCTGCATCTTCAAAGACTGAGGAGCTGGATTGTTTTTTTTATTTTTGCTATAAATGTGGGATTAATTTAATGAATAATATGTTTATTGGTGGCCCACATTGTAGAAATGAATGACAAGGATCCTTTAGTTATGTGGTTCTTGAAGTTAAGGAAGGTTCTAATAAAATATTAATAGAGCCCTGATTTTTTTTTTTTTTAAAGCGTTCAGCTCGCATGTCTCTATCCCCATCCCAGTAATTTTCATACAATCCCTAAGCTACAATATTTATTCCCCAGCAGTGATTTATTCATGAAGCCTTCCTGTTTTAACATTAATTCTTGTTCAGAATAAAAGTTTCAGCAGGGTTAGAAAATGGTTTCAAATAAAGATTAGCTGGTCTAACATCAGGTAGTTTAAGATGGGACTTCACGCTGGAGAATAAACATCTTTTTTCTTTTTTTCAACATATAATTTGTGGAATCCTGGAGTAATAATTATAACATATTATATTTGCTGGCAGGTGAGTCTGGACTGAGTGCACAAGACTGAAAAGAAAAGAAAGAATCCACTCAACAAAAATATAAACTGGACTGGTCAAAATAAATGGACACTCTAAAATGTGCAGTTTGGTCTTGAAAAGTAGACATTTATTAGGCACTGAAATATGGATATTTCACACAGATCTGCAGACACCACTTTCTATTTTTGCAGTGCGGGTCATGACTTTGACCTCCTCGGGGACAGAAATCAGTAGCTCTGTCAAAAAGACATGGATAAAAATGAAAAAGAAAAAAAAAGATAGACAACCATAAAAATGCAGATGATGACAAAACCATGGAAACTGAATCTAATCCCACCCAGCAACATAACATACCAGCACAGCAGGAAGGGGTCACCTCTCATAGCACTACAGAGACAAAGGAGACAAAGATACCTGGTCTGCTGTCAGACCTTTCAGTAGATATGTATTAATAGTCAGTTATTTTAATGAAAATACACTGTTATGGACACATATAGTCCATTTATCTCATGATATTCTAAAAATGACACCATCTAAAATTCAAGTTATAATGAAATTATCAAACAAGTTGCTAATTCAGTAAAGTTGGCATAAATCCTTGTTGATTCAACAAGATTCATTCAACACTGCCATTAGCTACACCTGTTAAACTGCTCCAGGTCTCGGTCTTTTCTTTATTTCAAGACCGCTCAAGGCCAAGATATTACAAGTGTTTCCCGTTAATCACCTAATAGTGTCTAATTTTTCCCATCATAGCTTCATAATAAACCAATAAGGTGAGCATTTATTACATTGGCGTGTGAGTAAACACTAAAATTAAAAAGTAGAGAGAGAATTAAGTAGACTCAAAAAGGAATCACTAAATGTGCCTGCTTCAAATAAAAAACAATATCTTGATTAATTTTTTAATGTGAAACTGCTGCCCCCCAGCACACCCATGTCGAAAGTGATGGTCCTTTGTAAAGGTTTCTGTGACAGGTGGAATATACTTTGAAATTCATGCTCATGTAACCCGGGTAGAGTTTAACTACTGTCCCTATAAATCAGATCGATAGGTTTTGTCATGTTCTACACCAGTGCTGGAAAAGTGCTGAGAGCGGCGATCCCTCGTCTAATAGACAATCTTTGTTTTTTTTTTTTCGCTTCGACAACGGCGTCAGTCCCAGTGAAATTAGGAGTTGAACTATCAGCTAAAGAAAAGTTGAACTTGATAACTAAGAGTGGAACACTGGACTCGTGAATAGTAACTGTCCTGCATATTTGTGTAGACTGTTTTTTTGTAGAGCTTCATCTGGATCCAGAGTTGTCGCCGTCCGCCATCTCATCTGCTGTCTCATCCACATCTTTCCTCTCTGGAAACATCTTCATCTTCCTTCCAACCACTCCATAACCACCACCTCGGACGATCTTATCGGACATTTGTTGTAAAAGAGAGCCTCTGAGTGCACTCATTTATTTTCCTTTCTTTTTTATTTATTTTTTTTATTATTTTTTTTTATTATTATTTTATTTTCTGATTTTAGAGTGTCTTATTGGGAATAATACAGTCCTACTTTTTTTCCTCAAGACCTGTTCGTTGTTGTGTGATCTTTGGGGTGGATCCTTGTTTACTTAAACAATCAACTGAATAGATTACAACCAATCTCCTCATCGAATCTAGATTAGAAATCGAGCCCCTGGTTTCTATTTAAAATCTATAAAGTAAGGTGCAGGGGGTTACACTCACCTCAAATGCATACCTGCCCACCAAACCAAAGTCCACCTATCACAGTTGACTTAGTTAGTTAGTTGATTCAGAAACAAACCCAACTCTAACTGAATGCTAATGTTGCAGCTTTTGAGCCTCACCAATGGAAGTAAGGTCTGGCCTGGAGCAGCTTCATGAAACAAACATGTGACCTGTGCTGTGTGTGAGGAATAATGAAGCTGGGCTTCAGAGCCACAGAACAAGAACTGATAATGGAACGTTCACATGTGTAGCCTGTGTCACTCAGATCAAAACATTGCTGAATTAGCAACATGATGGTGATTTGTAAAAAATGTCTGAGTTCATACGTTGTCAGGTCTGTCTGCAAGAAGACACAAGACACAAGAACTTTTAAAATGCTTGTTTGGATTGATCAGGGCTATGCTAACTTAGCTTAGGGAGTAAGAGTAAACTTTACTGTGAATTAACAAAATACTTCAACATAATGTGTCACATTTCTTTTGCCATTTAAGCACATGAGTAGAACTGGAACAGGCCGCACCTCTCTGCAGAAGAAAAGTTTGAATAAATGTGGCATGATGCCGCAGCAACAACATACCATGCTCGGGATGGGTGTAAGCATGGAAGACAAATGACATTGCTGGCATTTTAGACATTCTAGACAGATGAAAGACAAAAGATAGAAAAAGTGATATGATGGAAGACAGCAGTTAAAAACTGAAAAATAATCAGATGTTCTCAGCACTACAGCAACTAAAATTTGTCACCATGATCTGAAAACTCAGTGAGTCATACCTGTCATCTGTCATTATGGATCATTATGATGTGTTATATAAAGAGAGGAAGGCGAACTTGATGGACAACTCATCGACTGAAAGCAAACAAGTTTGTTCTTGCCATGTGTTGCAACATGTGTTGCAACAAAAACCTGTTTTAGTATAGTAGTATATTTGTAATATCAACGTGTTACCTTTCCATCAAATGATCATTTCCCATGGCCCTATGTTGTCCTTAATGTAGAACTCATTCCTTTGCTTAAGCCCAACCGTGCTGTGTACAGCTGTATTATGCCACAGATGTGACACCTGACCATTGTCTACCAAAGTTAACACATTGGCTATGGATAAGTATTTCATACAACCCCACTTCAAAGAACCTGAATTATACCTTTAAGGCCGGTCATATAAATTGTTAAGATCAGGCTTACAGGAGGTATCAGCGATGACTTTGATGCTTGGGTCAAAGTGCACCCACGTCCTCAACATCTTCTACCAAAGCACTCTCAGTGAAAAAGTTAAATAAGACTGTAGATTATCAAAACTTTGTTTTGGAACCTGGAAATGTAGCAAGTACAGAAAGCAGGCTGAGAAAGACAGAAGGAAATTCATATATACGAGGGCATATTTGTATGAGTGGATGAACTAGTCAAACCCACATGATGATCATGGAGGAAACTGAAAAAAGAAACCTGTACAACATGATTATCTGCTCTGATTGTGTGTACCCAACTGTCAATGGGTGAGGCTGCCAGTCACACGCACAATGACAAGATGAGTTTGACAAAAGGTAGGTCATTTCAATTTTCAAGTTTTTAAGGTATGTTATATATGAGTGTTTTCAATGTAATTGTCAATCTATTTTTCTTAGCTAATGTATTTTTCAAATATGTCACCTGCATTGAAATAGTGAATATATTGAGGGCAGTTTTACATGTAATATAGAAATACAGTAGGTGTAACTATTGGCATCTATCAAAGTAAAGGCATCATGGAGTGTTCAGTTCAAGTTGGTGCCTTGGATTGAATGAGCTTTAAAGGATTACTCACATTCATGAGCAATATAAAAAGGAATAGTCTCTTTGATTTCATAAGTCAACCAGTCCATCACGTTTGATCAAGCACAGACAGTCAACTGGGTGCAAGGATTTTAGGAGCAGGTTAACCACTTTTACTACTCCCAGTCACTCACTTCTATTTAACATTTTTATCATTTTCTTAAAGACATGGGACCAAATGGAATGGACTACACATGTGAATACTGCAGTTGTTCTCTACAATTCTACAAGTGTGGGACTGTTCTGGGTTCTCTCCAAAGGAATGACAGTGATACTCCAGCCCAGTACAAGCAGGCAGAGCAGCTCAGACAGAACTGTACAAAACTTTGGAGTTTGATTACTTTTGCATTGATGGAGGAATCACACTCAGTTAGGACATGAGTTTTAGTTTTTGTTGAAGTAAATAACCAGAAGATTCAATAACACAGAGCACATTGGACATCTTTTTTACACAACCATGGATTACCAATCACATCGAAACGAGATCAGGATACGTTGTACAAGAGATAGGACTCAACATTCCAGGTAAACTGAAATGCTTCAGTGATTTTCTCAGAGGTTTCTGTTTTCTTTTGGTTTGTTTGTTTTAAGTTTTAGTCAGAAACACTCGCATTAAGGAACTGATTATTTGTTTTATAATGATATACAGTCAGATTAAAAGGCTTTTTAAGGGAGTTCTCAAATGATCTGAACAGGACCGAGGATACTGTTTCTACAATTAAAACCAACAAACACATAATGGTACAGAGTCATAGATAGCTGTAAAGATACATGAACATAGAGCTTAGCCAGTATTGACAATTTCTGACTAACATCTAGAACATCTATAATGTTGAAATCTATTTATAATCAATAATGTGAAATCTGAGATTCTAAATGATCTAAATGATCCTGCTTGAAAACAAACCTTCATTTATTCAGTACATTAACAAAACTGATCTTAAATGTATGTATTTTAAATCAAATTCAGGGTAAACTATTTAAAACACGGTAACAAAATGTGTATGACACAATCTGAGGCTAAACCCCCAGGAAATGGAGTCTCGCGTTGTAGCACGAGACTGCTACAACGCGAGACTCAATTTCCTGTAAAATCAGCATAGAGGCTGAGAACACAAGAGGCTAAAGTCTATTGACCATCCAATAGCTCAATTTCTTCTCAATAATTGCAAAATGGTAAGATTATTGGGGTCCTGTACGTATTTAAAAGGCCTATATTTGTTTGTATCTATCCTAAATGGCACAGTATTGACGATGTATGGGGATTTATCTTATGTCGTCAACAAACCAGAGAAGCTAAACAGTTAGCATTTTTATATTATTGACTGATGTCAGTGATTTTTTAAATTAATCTTAACATAACAACACTTAGATAAACAAACTGGCTTTACTAGTTCGGCCACAGTTCATTAGGGTGTGACATTTGTGATTCTTTCTATTCTGAACGTTAAATCGGAAAAGAAATGTCCGGTACAATCTCCGGTCATGGCGGACGAAAGCTAAAGTCATATTCAGTTTTACTCAAACATTTTTAAACAAATGGGCCCATCATTGAGTGTGGCTAAGGATACACGTTCATGTCAAACAATAAACTTGTCTTACATTAACATTGTTATTAATAATATTTACCCGCTGCTTGACATTCAGGCTCGAGGTATACCGCAAGACGAGGTTTCTACACCAGTGAGTATAATTAGTTCTCTATTTTGGCCTCCTGTCGTACAGTATAGTCATACTGCACTGTTTCAGTTTCACACACACACTGTATAAACACACACACAAACAACAGAATAACAGAAATATGTATTCCTGATCTGTTTATCATCATTCCCTTCCCAGGTCCAGTGTACAGACCGTACTGGATTGAATGGAGTTGTGGTGTATGATGACCAAACTTAAGCCATAACTTCTGTAAGTACATACACACTGAAATGAACGTTTATGTACCTGATATGTGTTTTACAATGAGAGAAAATGAATTGTTTCCCAACATTAAGAAAAGTCCACTTCTGCACTCACGCCACTGCTTTTGTTTGTTTCTTTAATGTTTTAGAAAAAGTAAAGTTATCAGTAATTCACAAGAAGAGTGCAAAAATCTTCTTTTGAAAACATTTTTTTTATCTGCTTTATCAATCATATCACCCCTCTTATGACCCCTCTGCACCCCATGTTGTGCTCCTGACCCCCCACTTTGGGAACCACCAGCCCAGGAATCAGGCTTCACATGCAGACAACACACTGGTTGTGGATGGACAATTGGAGTGGCAGCAAAGCACAGGTAAAAGACAAGCCATCTATACAGAGTCACATAATCCATAAATTCTCTTCTTCATTTGAGTTTAATTTACTAAAATCACAATCCAACTGTTTTCAGAAGAGATGCGTCATCAGGAGCAGAACCTGGAGTTTCAGCCCCGTGGACACTCGATGTTTATTGGAAGATATAATGGACAACTGAGTCCTTGCCCCGTCTACCCAACTGAACCCACAAACAGAAACAGAACAACTGTTCTCTGGTAAGTCGTACTCCACAGTACTCACAGGTGTCACCAAAATCAACAAGTTATTAGAGATGGAATTTTAGTACTGAAAACAAGTGGGTAGATTCATCCCATTCAAAAGTCAAAGTCAGTGTTTATCATTTATGCCACGGGTCAATTTTAGAGTCTGCCATCTGCCGACCAGTGGCACCAAGTGACAAAAAACATAATTCCTAATTTGTTCCACAGTTTAATGCTCACAGATATCATTTTGCTTGGTATTTTCTGAAAGAACTGTTTGTACTATGTTTACATTTGTCTTCATTATCAGTGCATTCAAATATTAGCCAGATGTTGTGGAACATTAGACTTAACACTTCATAATTAGTGGAATATACTGTATGCTCTTTTGATTGATATATAAATATATTTATTGTATTTTATGTTATATAATAGAATAGTTTTATTTGATTATATTATATTATTTTATTGTATATTCCCATCATGGAAGCATATTATTTAATAATAACTTCCTCATCTACCATGGCCTCTTTGGTCCTCTCAGCTGACTCACTGCTGGCTGCTTTTCAGGGCAGACAGAACCACCAACGACGATGACGACTTTTTCTTTTTTATCTTTTTTATTTCATTTTATATATAATGAGCATAGACAGTATAAAAGCAACATTAGCTTATTTCAATCTAAAGTTCCGGTGTCATTTAAGAGTCTGTATTTATAAATGATCTTATTCATAACAATGTTTTCATTTATGTATAACCTCTCTTCTTTATATGCAGGTGGAGTCAGAATGGACGATGGATGACAATTATGTTTCTGGCACTCATTATTATGATCTATTTTGTTTGTACATATTCTTGGGAATAAAATAATTTTGAATTTTTGTTCTTGTCATGTCTTTTTTGTTTCATTTTATATATAATGAGCATAGACAGTATAAATATAGAAGTAGTGTCCCTGACATCAGCTGCAGGTTTCTGAAGAGGCACTTCTTGGCAACAGTATAACATAGTATAATAGTAGATATATTGTTGTCATGAACGGGGAAAGAGACCAAAACTGTTTTTTGTACCAGGCTGTAAACATGTTTATTTCTGTTGTGAAGTTGGACATTTTCACACGGGGACTGACTGACAGACTGACTCGTTCTGTAGCCAGCCTCAAGTGGCTGTTTGAGACTTTTTGAGGTCAGCGTCTTTTCTGAGCAGCCTTGCTGCACTCTCTCACTCACTGTCACACTCACGGGGTGTTTGACATTTTGGCATGTGTGTGTACTTAGAGCAGCCGAGCACAGCTGACTGTGTGTGTGTGTGTGGGTGCACCAACCTGGCACAATGAGCTGTGAAAGCTGGCAGTTGTATCTGTATTTATGTATTTGAGGGTTTATAACTCCACATATCGAAACTGATTATCTCCTAAGGTCGTCTGCGTCACCTCAGACAGACCGTCCTCAGCAGAGAAATGATTGGATGTCAGTACAAACATAAAAACTAACTGTTCATGCATGGGTGTGTGGCTTTAGCACACACCAGTTTATTAGGCACCTATAGCTAAAGCTAACAGAGGCTAATACAACAGTCCAGCAATAAATCCTTCCCACGTGAAGCTTATAATGTTTTCATTATTCATTCATCAAAATGCTCATAAAATTAAATCACCAGCTCTCTGAAACTGCTTCAACTAAATTGAAAATTATACTTTATGCAGGTAACATTTATTACAGGACTGATCAGTCTGAGCTCAGTTTAGACTCACACACATGCCAGCTCACAAATCGTGTCAGTTTTCATTCAGCTGTAATTGTTTTCTCTTTATTTTCACAAGAGGACTTGACTAATGACTTATAAGACATTCAGGACACCATCAGCTGTGTAAAACAAGGGGAATAACATGTGCATATAACACTGATATATAATTACACTGAAGTTGCTACGAAGAGTTTGCACATTCAACTGACTGTCACTGAGTGACATTAACATTCATTTGTCCAATATTCATTCTCCTCTCTTCTCTGTTTATCCATCATATCCTCAAGAAACTGTCTGCACGCTAAAATGCCACATGCTAAACTACATTGCTGCTTACTGGAGCTTCTCCCCTAAAAACGGTATACTGTACAAACAGTACTGAGCTGAATTATGTAGTAAGCTGAGGTGTGAACTCTGACACAAGTTAAACATAGTCAGACTTCTTTTCTAAGCGTGTGATGCATCATTTTACTCTTTGTCGACACAAAGCAGTCCAATCACGTTGCTTTTCATGCTGAAAATGAAGCAGAGAGAGAAATGCTGGTGGAACACTTTTAATCAACTCAAAGCACACCATGTTTTTTTTTTTTTTTTTTTTTTTGCACATTGATTTCTTAAATTTTAAATTTAATGCAGCAGATTTAAACATTATACACTGACAATGTCCCATAATGAAGGGCATGTTGACATGACTTTAGTTTTTGACGAGATGAAAATGTATTTCATTGACTTAATATTCCATCCATCCATTATCTTTAACTGCTCATCTTCATCAGAGTCACAGTGGGTCTGGAGCCCCTGGAGAGGCTTTGATTTCATATGATCTATGATAAATAGACATTGCAGATTTTGTAATGCAAGTGTAAATCAGATCAAACACAAAAACCTCATCACCAAGTGGTCTGTTGTTGTTGTGACTTCATTATTCACATGAATCTCATTACATTGTCTCAGAACAGAATCCAGGGAGACATTACCTTCACCAAAATGAAATTATGGAAACAATTTCATAATACAAAAGTCATTTTGAGTAGACTGGGCGATGTTAAAATGTGTGCTGCTATATTTAATTGCATGCACGGCTTTGTTCTGTGACATCAGTTCTTGCACACAGTTCTTGTAACGTCTACCCTCAGCTGAGATTCTCCATCACTCATTGAGAGTATCATCACAAGGTGCAGATTTCAATCTTAAAATCTGAACAGAACCTCCTCTGGACCAGGTCCATTCTTCAAACTGGTTAACCATGGTGATTGAGCCAGGTTAAAAGAGAGAAACCTTCATAACATTAAAAACTCAACATGCCTCACATTAATCAAACTTTGTAGCAAACTTCTTATCTTCGAGTTGTACCATCACATTTATCAGTATATAAGCATACATCTTCATCGTCTCCCTTCATCTGACCCCCCCATTAGTCAATCAGGGAGATAATTAAGTGAGCCATCAGATAAAGAAGACTTTAACACTACATAACTCTCACCTGCTGCTAACTCCATTTAATCATTTACAGGATGAATACATTTTGCATGCAGGGAGGTGTTTTCATTTCATTCCATTTCTATTCATTAATATTCAGGGGATGTCACGATTTTTGGTGTTTAAACCAGAAGAGACCAGAGAGTACAGAAGTACAGATAAGGAGAGAGAGAGAAAGAAAGAGAGAGAGAGTATGATTATTTTCATCATCTACAATCTGATAATATTTCTGTTTTTCAATGTAGACTTTGGTTGGAGCAGCAGAAGAGCAAAGTGCAAAAGATGACTAGAGAAGTTTATGAGCGGAATCAGTGTAATAAAAATCCTCTAGTATGAATCGCTTCAGACTTTTCACTTCTACCTCAAGACCATATTTTATTTTGTCTTATTTTATGAGCTGGGTAGCTGGGTAGTGCTGCTTAATCGAGTCATATAGAACTGAGCTACAGTTCAGGGCTTAAAAACATATGACCACTATGTATAAATGTAAATACACTGATGAAATGTACCCAAAACTAGAGAGTTCATCAGCTAATTGAAACAGGAAGAACGTCTTTTTAAATGTTGTGAAGAAATGACATGAGAACACTGACACCATTATTGTCTTTATAATAGATTTGAGAGCAGCTAGCCTGACTCTGTCTAACGTAATAACTGTAAAAAATGTCAGACTACTTTGCCAGGAGCTGATTTTCTGAAGTCTTGACATCACTGTGAGATTTCTAGGTGGCCAGATGAGACCTTCAGCAGAGATTGGTTGTATATATGATTGACTGACATTAGAATGATGTTGACTTTCTCATTCAGCTTTAAAGCTTCACTAATATGTCTACTACTTTTCCAATAATCATATTTTGGTTCCTGTACATTGTTTCCAGCTGTAGCATGCAGCTGTTTTTCAGTGGAAAAGCTCTAATAAACGTCACCAGTCAATACTAGTTGCTAATTGTTTGCTAACATGTTAGCAGTAGCAACTTCACTGTATGATACTATTGTGTTTAGTGTGTATTCCCCTGCCCATAAGTGGCCAAAAAGGTGACTATTAAAATTCATATTGCAAATCTGAAACAAGGTGATTGGCTATTCTTCAAACTGGTTAAAAAAAAGTTCTCGTATATCATGCAACATTATGGCGTTATGGGCACATCAAATAAACAAACAGTTTAATTATTTCATTCTTCTTTTGAGACCAAAACAATTAAAAATTCAAATTATGCATTTGGTGTCTGCTTTAATCTCTGTTACACAAACAACTTGTTACCATGACTATCTCCTCTCCAAAAGCAACAATAGCTTCATTTTAAAGTTCCAGTGTCATTTAGGAGTCTGTATTTATAATCTCTTCTTTATGTTTCTGGCACTCATTATTATGATCCATTTTGTTTGTACATATTCTTAGAAATAAAAGAATTTTGAATTTTTGTTCTTGTCATGTCTTTTTTATTTCATTTTATATATAATGAGCATAGACAGTATGAATATAGAAGTAGTGTCCCTGACATCACCTGCAGGTTTCTGAGGGGGCGCTCTGAAGCTCTGTGTGTGGTGGTTCTTCTTCATCTTGGCAACAATATAATATAGTATAATAGTAGATATATTGTTGTCATGAACCGAAACTGTTTTTTGTACCAGGCTGTAAACATATTTATTTCTGTTGTGAAGTTGGACATTTTCACACGGAGTCTTATGCAGACTGACTCATTCTGTAGCCAGCCTCAAGTGGCTGTTTCACTTTGTGAAAATTAATGTTTGATTTAAAGTTGTTCCAATTTAACACTGAGCAGGAACTTATGAGTCAAGGAATGGTCAAATAAAACATTAACAGAACTTGATTTGCTCAGGCCATCTCTTCATCTCCATCCCAGTAATTTCTATAAAGTAAACTTCAGTAGAAGTGTTGCATAGGCTGTGTGAAGTATCTGAGACTGTACACACTTCAAAATGTATTCAGGCCACAGATGTGTTATGTTATTTAACAGATCCAAAAGGTCACACAGTCCAAGTTCACACACTAAAGCAGTCATGCTCTTTATAAATCCTGCTCCGTCAGAGCTGTATACAAAATGTACTTCACTCAAGAATGTAGCACCAGCAGAGTGCAAGTTTTTGAATCAAATCATTCTGTGTCAAAGTCAGTGGGGGAAGGCTGTAGAAACAGCTGTTTGTGACTTTCAGTGCTCTTTCTTGCTCAGATAATGTGAGTCCACTCAATTCTGGCCTCCAAAAATATAGGGACATATTCTGTCCAAACCTAGGCCCTTGAGTAGTACTGTAATAGTTGTGTGACTGTGACAGTGATTCATGCATGTGAAAGGCCTTGCCTTGCAGGCCTTGCACCCCATGTGTGATGGCCCTGTCTACAATATTTATTCACCAGCACTGATTTATTCATGAAACCCTCCAGTTTTAACATTGATTCTTGTTTACAATAAAAGTTTCAGAAGAAGAAATAAAGGACTGAGTGAGATTACCTGGTCTAACTCAGAAAACATCAAGTAGTTTAAAATGGGATTTCACGGTGGAGAAGAAACACCAGTGGCCATCTTTGTTCTGGACAACATATAATTTGTAGAATCCTGGGGTAATAATTATAAATCATTACGGCTCCCTGATGACACTAATCCTGAGTAGAGAGGACAGGATTAGTGTCATCAGTCTGTGGAGGCTGGCAGGTGAGTCTCTGGACTGAGCACAGAACACTGACAAGAGCTGAAAGAGGAAGCATGAAAAAGATCCAAACAGACTGCTGGATGCTTCGCTGAAGATAGACGATCAATGGCACTAGGCTGTGCTGTGAGAATAACAAAAAAAGAAAAAAAATGATGACAAAAAATAGCTTTCACCTCTGACCTGTAAGTCAACTATGTGTTTGTTCGATTACCATCTCAAGGGTACATGTGAATGGAACCATCCCCATCTGCGATACAGGTACTGGCTAATGGAGAACAGGACTAGCTGAGTCTAAGCAGAATTTGAATATGATCCGAGTGTGTTCACAGTGGAAAAGTGACAAGATAAAGGACACCCAAAACAGACATATGAACACGAAACACAGTGTGCTTTTAATGACTCTGTACTCCCACAATGCAATTTAAAAAGAAAATTAACTTAATTAAAATTAATAAAAACTAAGTTTCCTGTTTGGTCACTGTCTTCTCTTCTTAGCTTCTTCTGTCACTGTCCCCTTCACCTCTGAAATTTTGTCCAAAGAGGTTACTAATACTGGTTACATTGCTAGCCTGGCTCAGCATTTACATAGGATGGTGTGAAAGTGCTGACGCTCCCCCAGTGCTCTGAGCTTTCAGTCCAAGAAACACGGCTCACAAACTGAGCTAGCATTAGCTGACAGCAGCTATCTCGCCAACGACTAAAAGTCAGTCCCAGATTTACTCTTGTCTGGCAACTTGTTCATTCGTCATTCTGTCTTTTTCTTAGCTTCGCCTGCCAATTTCTCCTTCGATACCTGTCCATGCTCATGTCCATCGAAGCTCAGCACTGCTCACTAGCACAGCTCCAGTTCTGGCATAACATTCACTCCCTTCAATCAGTCAGAATTCTCCCAGCCTTAAAATCTGCTTTTCCCAGTAGTCCAAAATACCCTGGTGTTCTGAGTTCATAATTGAGGCAGCCTGGCTAAGAAACTGAGCTAACATAAGCTAACAGCAGCTATATTTGAGAGCAACTGGTGGACATCATAGGGAAAACCATAAAACATATTCTCCATAAAATATGATCCA
Organism: Nibea coibor; assembly: GCA_023373845.1. Lineage (NCBI taxonomy): Eukaryota > Metazoa > Chordata > Actinopteri > Sciaenidae > Nibea > Nibea coibor. The sequence continues at coordinate 20,100,690 of CM041725.1, read as the reverse complement.
GTTTCACCAAAATCAGTGTAATAGTTGTTGGTGTGTGACCTTGTAAAGCGTTACGTGATTCTTGCAGGTGATTGTACTCAGCTCACATGTTGAAATACCTTCAGTTTCATGAATGAATAGTATGAGCAGCACCTCAAAACACTAGGTTTATTGTGTAAGCTTGAAATGTGTGGATAATGAACATTTGAAGTGTCATACTTGTTAAGTTATAAATAAAGATTCTACAGCAGCAGCCTACATGAAATGTTGAACCCGATAATTTAAAGCCACTTCACACGACACACTGCTCACCTACGTGTCTACTTTAATAACCTGAGTTTGATTCCATAAATTCCACCAACGCTGTCTTGGCAGCATAGGAGAACATTTTCTTCTTTTGTGTGGGTGGTGGAGATGCAGCCAAGCAAGATGCAGATGTCTTTACCACTCATACAAGTTACAAATGCTATACTTTTCCGTCATCACTTTATTTTCTGATAATGGGGGAGACGTCTTAAAAAGCTGAGGATGACGTGTCCTGTGTATTTATGAAATACATGGAACATTTTCACTGAAAACACGAAATGCACATGTGCCGACTGCCTTCCTTTGTGCTCCGAGGTCATATTTTCTTTGCGATGTTCAATGAATACCACTCATTACAGACACAATAACATTATTTACGCTTTGAAATCTGGTCAACGGTTTCAAAGAGAGGCTCCACTGTATGGGCGACCATTAGGCAGTGGATACACTGAGGCCATTCAATTATTCATCAAAAGACTTTCAGGTGCAGAAGTGTGGGGCTGGAGAGTGCAGGAACAGATGTTGGATCAGCGTACAATGAATGTAAGGTCAGCAGTTAGAGTGAGGTCTGACAGATTTTCAGCTTTTCATACACACTCCAAGCGAAAGACTACTGATTTACCTTGACAAGCATGTATATGTCTCTCTTCTTTTTGTTCACATCTATTCAACATTTCCATTCTAGTCTATAATTCACTTCTTCTGCATCATAAAAGGCCACTACTGTTTCTCCCAGAGATCTAAAGCTATCAAGAATGTTTTATGGTCCAGTGGAAGGATAAATTATACATACTGTTCATATTGAATGATCAGACCTTACCTACCACTCCAAGAAATACTCAGTGTGAAGGATTACAGTAACTACATTCTAATCCCGGCAGCTATGTTTCAATTACATCCCAAACACTGGCACATGTCTCATTTTGCCCAAGAGAACCTGTTCTTTCATGCGTAGCGCCACCTCCCAGCGAGCGTTGATGCACACAAATCGAGATAAAACGGATTAGAAAGAAATATTTTTATCCCAAGGGAACCTTTTTGCCCAAGATGCTTTGTGCATATACAGTTAAATAAATATACACATAGTATAAACATACTAAACAAACATTTGCCTCTGGTATTCTTTGTGTCAATTAGTGGGTGGCATTTTAATTAAACACAATATTATTTAGGGGTTTGCACCATGTGAGCACAATATAAACTCAAATTAGAACTCAGCAATTTTAATGACAGGGTCACAAGATGAGATAGAAAAGCTGTATTAAATAAAACCTTACTATGATGGTACTGTACTGCATTGCAAGTTGCAATGAAATATTATTAATTAAATGACCGGTGTGGAGGATTTAGTGGCATCTCACACTGTAGCTGCCGATTGTAACCCTCTCCTTGCTATCTTTGTAACAACCCTGATGATTCTCACACAGATTCATTCACATCTTTGATTGCAATAATCTTTGCAAAGTGGTTTACACTAGGGGTGCTGGAAACTGAATATGATTAAATAAGAAATCTAATTAGCCACCGTCAGTAACCAATGCACATATAGCATATATAATACTCCTATATAACATATTAGCAGTTTGAAGTAAACAAGAGATGACCGTAATGAAGATTTTCACTCACATACAGTAAATAAGAGCTGATTGGTGGTGCAGACACATCGGTTTAAACACTGACTCAAAAAAACTGTTAATTCACCTGGTTTCTGCTTCCTGTTGCTGCGGTAACTAGGTGCCAAGGGGAAGAATTAATAACGTGGCAAAATGCAACAGAAGGTGCTGTGATATGAACATGTTGAACAGAAGAAGCATGCCTCATATAGAAATCATCTAGTAACCACTGGTTGTTACCGCACCAGCAGGAAGGCAATCTGTGTTTGTTCTTGAGAACACAGGTACATGTGTTCCTGCTTTGCTCATTAGGGTCTCTGCATACACACAAACAGACAAATACATCAAGAGAGGATACTAACAATGTATTTATTCATATTTTACAAAGTTAAATGTACATAAGATATGAGCATGTGTTATAAAAAACATATTTCTTTCTTAACCAGACAGAATGCAACTCCAACAACATGAGGGAACATACCTCATGACCTCTATATACTGCAGATGAATGCAGTCTGTACAATGCTTGGTGTGTTGTTTTCAGCAGCCACTCCTTCACTTTGTGGACAAACCAGCCAAATAGAATAAAAGATTTAAACTTTGCACAAAGACAACCTCGAAGCAATTCTGCCGAGGTTATTATTCTCTTTGAAAGATGGCGAGGGTGGAGGGGGTTTTCTATTAATTCTCTCAAGCTTTGATGAGTTTATTGATGCCAATACCATGATAACTTGTTTGTTTGTGAAGAAGGATTAATATGAGCTTCATATGAAAGGGTTTTCTACCTTAACTGTGTTTCACAAGAACAAAAACTAAACAGCGACTGTGCCAGCATTGTGCCAGCATTAGCACAGCCTGCTTTTAAAGGAGAGATTAGCCATCGGCTACTGGCCACAGTCTGTGGCCCTCAGCCCCCACAGTGGCTTAACTTCCAACTGTAAGAACAGTTTGTAGGAGGTCTGTCCACTGAATATTTGAGTTAATCAGGAGAAAGAGCACGCAGAGCCGTGACAAAAGAGCAACAGTAAGACCTGACAGATTTTACTGATTACTTCCTTTGAGAAAGACCGTCTGAAAGGCTGTGTGATGGCGAGGTAAAGTGGAGGAAATATTATAGTGCACTATACAGTAATTGATTTTTTATGTGGACCTGGTCCACAGCAGCTCTGCTTTTGTGCCGGTATTTCTGTCTGCTGTCTGACCACTGTCTACTGTAGATAACACACTGACTATGCTTAAGCATATGTGCCTCATACAACCCATCTTCAGGTGGCACTTAGTTTCACATATCAGCATATCTGCTGCTGCACAATAGTTGTCAAAGGTCATTTATAGGAGACAGGGTTGTATTGAGCACAGGTTTAGACTTCCTGTACCCAACCAGGTAGCTTGCCTGGCAAGAAATAGTCCCAGCATGTTATTTCCCCACGCAGTGTTGGTTAAACTAAAGAAGCATATGTTAATTGCTGAGATTTGTAAGTGTTGATAGAAGTTCATTTTGGACAGAACCAGGTTTTTTCTGGACATTTAAACTTGACTTTTAGGATACATTTTAGGTCTTTCTGGTGTCAGATCAGATCACGTATACGAGCACTTGACAATTTTTTTTCAATACAAATTCATCTCACTATGATTTTTTTTTAAACGTTTATCAGTCGAGTCTGCGGTGGCACCTTCAGATTGCTTGTATTGTCTGTCCAACCATTCCTAATATGTTCAATCCACTGTCAGAAAAAGGCTCCGGGAAGCGGTAAAATATTCACATTTGGAGCCAGGATTAAAGCTAGAGTCAGTGCTTAACAGTTTTCAGTCATGCTGATTAATTTTTGTTTGGATCAATTAATTAACAATTCCAGCTCCTGCAGTGTATGCTACAACATTTGGAATGGCTTATTTGTTGAAGAGAAGACACTTGTGAAACTTTAATCACACTACACAGTCTGTATGTGAGGAGATATTAGTCATTAGTCAACTCTAATAGATCAATGATTGCAGAGGTTTCAGAAAGATTAATGATCGCAAAATGTGTCTCTCCCGTTTAAGAGAACATTTTAAATTGTATGCACCAAAGATTTAAAAGGCACCTGAGCCGATAAAAGGGAAGCTGGACATAAAACAAGGAAATGCTGTTAATGTAAGCTTTAAAGCTGTGCACCCCGTGCTTTAGGAATTGGCTGGAAGTCTTTTTGAGAGTGATTGTGGGTGATGAAAGAACAGCACTGATGAGCACTGCTGAAACTTTTTCAAAAGGGGTTCCACAGGTCCTCTTTTTCTGTAGCACAGCCAATTTTTTTACTGACATGACCCGTTTTTGATGAAAAATTCCAAAAACGGCAAAAAAGTGGCCCTTCTACATCATGAAAAACAAAATGTCATCGACAGCAAGCACCCTGGTTTTAATTGGGCAGCCCACACTCCATCGTAGCAGGATGAATCATCCCACTTCTTCTTTACCTCAGTAGTTATTTCACCAAATGATCTTCTCCTCTTTCTCCCACATATACTGTGACAAAATCTCCATCACAACACTCCACTCGCTGTAATTGGTTCTTGAACCAGCGCCTTCCTGTACTTAAGGAGACCAAATAGTCTAATGGTGTGTGGTAAGTATCACCTGTGTAACCGTTGAGATCACCCCAAGAGGAAACAGAGGCATTCAGAAGTCCTTTTATTCCGTCAGCGAGGACGAGCAGAGTTTGTCAGGCCATCATCAGAACCACATATTGCATCAATCTGCCGTATTCATTAAGGTGAAGAGTCGCTGAGAGACGTGTTGCAGTCATTACAATTAAAATAAAGTGCATATTGCCAGAATGTGACAGAGTAAAGTTATTTTTCCGACCTCACAGCCGTGATATTAAGCAGTTTCCGTGAACCAACATAGAGAGAGAACTGTGAGCCGGAACACTGTCACGTAGAGAAATCATTATCACGTTCACTTTTAGACTGATGGCTCTACACCTGCATGAACTGTATGTCACACTGAATGTTGTGTCGATGCAATTTACATGATTAAATAAAGCACAGAGATCATTCTCAGCGTCTCGTCAATTATCACCACACACTGACAGGAAGTGGCGTGGTTTAAAAGCTGGAGATAAAGATCACTTGTGTGTCAGTCACTCACGACAGCTTATCACAATTCATTTGATGCTTTACAGTATGATGATATGTAGAACCTTTAAAGAGCAGCTTAACACCATACTTTAGCTCAAACATATTCAAGGAATGGATTTAAAGCCAGCCACATACCTCAGACACCTCCACACGGCGGTCATACAGATGCTTCTGTAGCTACGTCACTGAGTCTTGTTTTAATGTCTATGATATTTATGCCACCACTACGGTTTCACACTCACTGCATTTGTACTTATGTAAGAAGGTCACAGTTGGATTTCTGAAGTAGTTCAACTTTCCCAAAGCCTTTTTCTTTAATCCACGCTGTGTATATGTGTCATTTGGTTTCTACTCTGCTTTATAAAAGTGAACACGTGCACGGATTCACACGAGGAAATTAACACTGTGACAGCTGAGCTGTGGGATATATGCAGAGATCAGAACACATGCTTGTATTTAAAATAATTCCATCAAAGGTGAACTGAATTTTAAAAATCAACCTAAACAGTCAGTACATTTACATGGAGCAAGAAATTCGAATTTCTGATCGCATCAGACTTAGTTCGGACTTTTTGCTTGGGAACACCTTAGTCCGATCTACTTCTGACCTATTTCGGACCACATCAGACATCTCAAAATCGGGTAAGAACACCTAGATAATTCCTTCATAGTTGGATATTAAATGCCATGTATACTCAGCAATCGGATCTGAAGCGGATTTTGCATTCTGCGCATGCACAACATTTTCCTCCTGGGCATTCACCTGGAAGCCAAAAGATCCGTTTTTATATTCATTATTACGACGAAAATAATGCACAAAGAGTATGCAGCTGTGGAATTGTCCATCTCCTCTTATGTAATCTTTGTTTGAGTGCTGTCAGATAGTTTCTTGTTGCTGAGGTAGAGGTCAACCAAAAGTGGCTCTTTGTTGAGAGGGCTACAGCGCCACCTAGCGTAACGGAGTCAGCCATGCTCCGGCCGTTTAGCTGATTTATCAGATTCTCTGAACGGCATGAATACTCAGACAAGTGATCCGGTCTAATGCACGTCATTATCTAAGATCAGAAATACAAATTTCTTGCTGCATGTAAACGTACTGTACTGACAGACTACATCTGAAAACAGGAAGCCATGCTTTCAAAGTAAAGGTCAGTCTTTGGAAAAAAAAAATCATCTGTAATTGACTCTGTTGCCTTCAGACTACCTTAACAAACAAGAAGGTGACAGTGCCACCTGCTGCAACTGACCTTCCATGACTCATCCTAAACATACTGCTTCTCTATAATATCTGACATTTGAGCATCAGTACGATACATCTTAAAAACTAGATATCATATCACTGAAATATGACTGACATGCTATTAATTTAAGAGAAATATAACAAATTATATTTTACACCTTTACTTATATCACAGAGAGACTTTACACAGATGATAGTGAAGTGAAGTGAAAAAGAGCAGAGGATAGGCTGCTTTCAGGGATGGAAGAAAGACATCAAAAGAGAGCTATAACTCAACTAAACTATTAGAGAATTGTATTCAGTGTAAATCCTGTATATAAATAACTCACTTACCGTAGTGTCAGTGCTGTGCCAGCATAGGACCCATAACATGGAGGCAAGGAGGACAGGAAGAGCAACAGCCTCGCAAAAGTAAAACATTGCTGATCTGCCAAAAGCAAAAAAAGATTCCTCCCCAACTACTTTGTTTTTTGAAACACCAACTTTAGAAACAGTAAAAGAGTCTCTTTTTTAAGTGCTTTCCATCTGTTCACATTTATTAAGCAGCGGAACAGCAGATACAGGCTGCAGGCACTCGACTCAACAGTCAAAGGAGAAGAAAATGTCCAAAAAACACGAAAAGAGACAGCACAAAGAACAATTGACTGTTGTGCCACCACGGGGGGTAAACATTCATTTGAAGCATTTTCATTGTAGAGGCGGATGGTTATTCAGCCAGTCAAAATTTGTCGAGATATATTCTGTAATTACACATATGAAGGTTCCAGGCCAAGTCCAGCAGATGTACACGCACCATTTCAGGACCACGGCCACTTCATTTACACCTCAAAAGGACTGATTCTCATTTTAATCAGCGAAGTGACAGCAGCTTTCTCCATTACTGAGGAATCTAAATTTTAAAAAATAAAAAGCTGAATTAGCTTAATTATAAGTGGTGCTATCAGCTCATATATTCATTAAGGAAATAAAAGTTTAGTACATTTCATCATAGGCAGAAATAAATTCTAAATAGGAAGTATAACAAGTAGGCTTAAGTGTGTTAGCTTGTCTTGTATTTTTTTCATGGTGAAATACTAGCAGCCAAGCTAACTAGATTACAAGTATTGTGGCTATGTACAGTAACAAAACATCTGATTGTACAATTTGAACGCTTGGAAAAAAAAGCTTAATTTGATTATTTTACTGTACTTGTTGGTGTCAAAGGTCAAGAATGAACTTTAAGGTTCAGTTTTTAACTTTGAAATTGAGCAAGGCTCAATGTCTAACATGTATCTGCAACTGCAACAAATGTACTTGTACTTGTGAGATAGTTGTGAGTTTGAGTTTAAATGTCAGTTCTGTGCTGGTCTCCAAAATAACTATGTTAGGGGCAGAGATTAATAAAATAAAATAAGAAAACAAATAAACAACTAATAAGGCCCAACGATCAAACTCCTCCAGTCAGCCGGAAATGTGACTTTCAGGAGTTCCTGGATAATACCCTCCCAGTTGTATTCTGGCTTTATTTTCATGTACCCTTCTACATCTGAGTGTGGCTTGCATTCCATGCAAATTTCCCAACGTTTCCAAAAGATTTCCAAAAATTTCCTTTGGTTTGCATCCATCTTTTTGAGAGACAGAGAGCAATGGTTGGATGACATAGACAGTGTATGAGAGGGAGGGAGCCTAGACAGCGAGATAGTGATTGTTTCCTAGTCATTACGTTCATCACAAACAAACACACCCACAGCACTCCTCACACCACTGCAGATCTCTGTGGCACACAACACTTAATATAAGGGCACACATTCAGCACTTGGGAAAGGAAGACTTTAGTGCTCATTACATTGTACAACATTTACTAACATAAATAATACTCATTACCCTGAAGAAAGTGAAAATGCATTATGTGATTTGGTTGTTGGTGATGTGTTAGTGACCCCTACATATGTGTGATGTTTCTGCTTAGCTCTCACTGGCTCCCACATTACTCGATCTATATTTGGGAAGAGAAAATTTACCAAAGCTGGGTTTAAAAGAGATTTCAGTAAAGGAGTTTTGGACAAAACACTATTTAACTTTGTTAACATTAACTTTGTTGCTGAGAATTAGATGAGAACAGAAAGAGATACCTTTCATTTGTTAAATATGAAGCAACTGCTAATAATTAATTAACTAATTAACACGTGATCTTTGTTCCATTTGTACAATTGTACATGGAGTAATATGCTGGACTATATCTTGGCACGGTGACTTGGTGAGAACAAGACTCTTGACTTCACCCGGCCATGAAACAGTGCAGCACACAATATAACACAATATGATCTCCTAAGCATAAACACATGGTATTGATCAGCTAAGCAATTGAATATTCTAATTTCATTTCAAACTATTCCTTCAATTAAAAAAAAACAAAACAAAAAAAGCAGCACTAACATTTGCTCTGTCAAATATGCCAACTTGACAAGTCATAATTCAGACCTGAAAGCACTGCATGCCATTTTCAGTGACAATAGAAAAACACAAGTCATAATCAATTGCTGTTTTGTCCATTTCTGAAGTAAACAATGGAGGTAACTAACTGAATCTAAGGCCCTACAGTCTCAGCTGTATCAGATTTTGTTAGAAAAAGTGCATCATGTGCCACCAGTATTATCTGAGAGCATTAGATGTAACCACTGATGTCTCTTGTTGTCAATGTCAGGATGTCCTCCAGTCAAATTGACCCTGTTTTTCGTGTCAGTACCAGTTGTTCTCTTATCATCTTTCTTACTAGAAGTGCATAAAGACGTGCAGAAAATCCACTAACAATACTGAAGTAAACCTCTAATAATTGACAATAACATCAACTTAAGCTTGTATTGCCATACCATCAATATTCTCCTCCTTTTATTACACGATGAGACTGCTTTAAAAAAAATCCTATCTTCTTGTTGAGAAATTACCAGACTGTCTGGGTACAGTATGTCCCTTTATAGAGGGTGGACCATCCATTATTCAGAGAATGAATACAGGAAAATCAATGGTTTAGCATATTAAGTCAGGGATAAGAGGGATGTCTGCACTCATAAAAACTAAGATTAAAAGTTTAGGAAGTACTGTGTAGCCTGCACCGTCATTCTGACAGTAAAAAGAAACGGAGTGCAGTGCTGACAGGGCAGCGAGCGAAATTACAATGTTCATTAAGTTGTCTCTAAATCCTCACTCAGCTGGGAGCAACTTCTGACACGCTGGTTAATGCTGCTGTACATCACACACACACGTGAACACAGACACACACACAGAAACAGACAGCAGCATAAAGAAACCTTGTGTAACTTTTCTACCATAAAATAACAGATTTTATTCATCATTTTAATGCTACACTGATTTGTAATCAGGTTGAGCGGCGTCTCTGTCATCCGTACATCTGTTCTCACTCTATGTAACACCTTACGGCACTCACAGAAAGTCAGACTATTTCACTTTGGTTTGATTTTGGTGAAACTGGGTCATATTTTATGGAGAAAATGTTTTCTGGTTTTCTCTCTGATGTCTCTGTGATTTACACAGTTTCCTGATGGACAGTGAAGTAAACTGCTATCATGGATCATAGGCCAACACACACAACACAGTCTTAAGGCCTTGGGCTGTCATGAAGTGAGCTGTACACACACAAATGCACCTCAAGTCCTCAGGGTGTGTTACATATGTTTAACCATCTAACTATTCACTCCAGAGTGTTTTTTTTTTTGGACAATAAAATTGAAAATTGAATTTGAAAATGTGGTATAATAATAAAATAATAATAAAATCATTTGAATGTTTTAGGAATTAAAATATTAACGAGTAATGTGTGATGACACAATGACATAAGTACGCCAGCCGGGGTCAAACGCAGGTTTTTTTAAAAAGGAGAAGCGGACACTCAGTGGTTCAGCGAAAAGAAAAAAAAAGAAAGAAAAAAGAAGCCAAAGATGCTGCTTTGGTGCAGCAAATACCATCAATCTCAACATTTTTCACCAGAAACATGCAAAGAATGTTCTCATTGAAAGAGGGCCCTCTTCATTTCACAACAGATGGGCAAAATACCCTGCATCGACAAGAGACTGCGGCCTAGGTGGCCGGGTCCATTCATTAACCAATGACATGATGTGCAGTTGACTGCCTAATGGACAACTAGCACCACGAGAATGGTTTGTATTCACCATCAAACGGGCATGTATTTTGCTTTGCCGCTAAACTTTTCAGGGCATCAAAGAATGCATTTGTGGACGTTTTTTGTGACTGCAAACATCCACATCGCATTTCAGAGCATGAGTGGAGCGCCGTCCATATGTCCAACATGCTGACACTGATGCAGAGGATGAGTGGAATTGGCGCAATTGACTCAGCCCTGAGGAGGCAAACGTCAGATGTGAGGGAATATTTGAGGGATGTTCTGCGACATGTAGTGACAGTGATCAAGTGTTTAGGACAGGGGTGGCCAACCCACTGCTCGCGAGCCGCATGCGGCTCTTGGCCAATAAGAATGCGGCTCTCCAACTTAAATAATAATAATAATAATAATAAACGTTAATATGTTTTTGTGTGTCACAAACATGCCACGGAACCAATTATCTTGGGGTGGGGAGTGGAGGGAGGGGGGACAGCTGGCACCACACACTCCTTTGCGCGCACAAGTTTTCTGATGTTTTCCAACGGCAAGCTGTGATTCATTCAAAAAGTGCAAAGCTAAACGCAAATATGAAGATGAGCTGGGCGGACGCTTACTTTTTTATTGAACGAAAAGGCAAGCCTTTCTGTCTATGTGACACTTATGTGACACTTCTTTAGCACATTTGTGACATGCTAAATTGTTAATATTTCATTCTGTGTGTGTGTGTGTGTCTGTGTGTGCGTACATAATGTGGCTCTTTGCAGTACCACAGTAAAAATTTTGGCTCTAAATCCCTGGCTGGTTGGCCACCCCTGGTTTAGGAGAAAGAGAACTGGCATTCAGAGGGAATGACGAGCTCCTTGAATCACCAAATAACGGCAACTATTTGGGGATATTAGAGTTAATATCCCAATCTGACCCATTTCCTGCTGAACATATTAAAACATATGACCAGAAGGGCAGAGGGAGCGTCTCATATCTGTCATCATCAACATGTGAGAGGTTCATTAACATGACGGGAGAAAAAAACAGGCAAATAATTGCAGAAGAGCTCCATGATGCAAAATATTTCTCCGTCATTGTAGATTCCACTCCTGACCTCTCTCATGTTGATCAGTTCACATTTATCTTCAGATTTGTTAGCAAGGAAGGTAAGGAGAATCTTTCGATAATAATTATAAGGCCAATCATTCGATAATGCCAGCAACATGTTGGGCCGGTACAATGGATTACAGGCACATTTGAAGCAAAGAAACCCTTTAATCCACTATGTGCCTTGTGCTGCCCATTCTTTCAATTTAGTGGGTGTAAACAGCATAGAGGCAGGCAGTGGGACAGTATTTTGATTTACTGCAATCCTTGTACACATTCTGTGCTGCCTCCACTCACAGGTGGGAGCTTTTCGGAACTCTGATATTAATATAGACTCAACATTAAAATAACTGTCAAACACTAGGTGGAGCTGCCGAGCTGACTCAACTAAAACTCTTTGGCGAAACTACGTAAAAATACAAGAGGCATTAGAGAGCATAGCTGAAGATGAAACTGAGAAAAGAGACACCCGAGGTGAGGCCAGGAAACTGCATTCATGGCTTATTTCTGGAATACCATTCTGACTTGATTTCAGCTTACAAGTTTACAGCTCCAAAAAGTGGACATGGAGCCTTTTTATATCTTTTTCTGTATCTGCACAGAGAGATCTTTTCACAGACTTTGAAAGGGAAGCCTCAGCTGTGACCAGTGGTGTGCAGTCAGGTGAGGCAGGGTAGGCAGTGCCTCACCTAGGCTAATGAGAAAAAAGAATGTATATAATTTTGTTGATTGTTGATTTATTGTTGTAAAAATAAAAAATGAAAACATGAAATGTGTTGTTTTAACGGTATGAGGAATGCCACTACTCAGGAGAGCTTGTTTTCAAACTGGCGTATGTGAATACGTGGATACAGGAGGCTGAGGCAGACTCAACCTCTGCCTCTGCCCTACGTGAAATGTACGCGAACAGTTTAGAAGGCTCGCGCATGCGTAGTCTGTTCTCACGCTGTCTTCAATGGGCATCACTGAGGCACAACGCTTCTCTGCCTCCGCAGTCCAAGTCCGCGATGCTGTTGTCACCTGTGCAGTGACTTCGGCTAGCGAAGATCGATATTTCGTATGTAAAAAGATTTTCAAACTTGACTTTTGAGGAGAAAAAAATTTAAACTGGGAAACCAACCCCTGAATTAAAATATTTAATCCAAAGGAAGGGACAACAATTGTGAGGAATTTTCAAACAGACTGGTATAAAAAGAAAGACTGGTCGTGTGGATGTAGCCAGGCTAGCAAGTTGTTCTGCTTTCCGTGCATACTCTTTTTGGCGGGGAGTGACAATGTATGGGTCAAAGACGGGTACTGCGACCTGAACAACCTGCCAAGGGCTTTGATGAAGCATGAGAAATCTACAGCCCACATCCACGCTCAGATCGCCCTGAAGACCTTTGGTAAGAGTCGGATAGACACAGCGCTGGATGAGCAGCACAGGCTTCACATCACTGCGCATAACGAAAAAGTAAAAGCTAACCGGGAGATTTTAAAAAGTCTCATCAATGGCACATCATTTCTTGCCAAACAAGAGCTTGCCTTTCGGGGGAATGACGAGGGAAGTGACTCCATCAATCGTGGAAATTATGTTGAACTTTTACATTTGATGGCAGAAAAAGATGACAAATTAGCCGAACATTTGAAAGAATCAACTGTATTTGTGGGCACATCAAATAGGATCCAGAAGGGCCTTATTGAAGCCATCAGTGATGTTGTAAGGTGCCATATTAAAAGTGACATAAACACTGCATCTTTTGTTGCAGTCGAAGTGGATGAAACCACAGATATAACAAACAAAGCCCAAATATCTGTCGTTTTGCGATATGTCAACAGTAGCTGTGAAGTTAAAGAAGCCTTTTTGGGATTTGACGATGTGAGTAATGACAGATCAGCACAGGGAATATCCGACTACGTCTTGTATTACAGAAATATGAATGTACTGAGATATTAGTCGCTCAAACCTACGATGGCGCTGCAGTGATGGCCTCGTACAAGCTAAACTCAAAGAAAAAGTGCCGGAAGCTATCTTTATGCATTGCTACGCACATAAATTGAATTTAGTTCTGTCGCAATCAGCTAAATCCATCCCTGAGTGTAAAGTGTTTTTCAAAACTGTTGAAAGGCTCTCAGCATTTTTCACCAAGTCCACTAAACGCACACATCTTCTGGACGAGATAGTGAAATGCCGCATCCCCGAGTGTCAGCTGTTAGGTGGAATTGGTACGAACTATCATCCAACACGTACCAGATCTCCGTCAATTATTCCGGACAATAATGGAGAACTCAGATGAATGGGACGGTGAGACCATCGCTATGGCCTCTGGATTTGATGTCTGGCTATCGAAAGCATCCACCTATTTTCTGCTGATGGCTTTTGATGGAATATTTAATGTGACAGACGCGCCTTTTCGTATTCTTCAAAATAAGGGATAATGATTGTTTTGAACAGAAACACAATGAACTGAAACTGACAGACAACACTCGTCGCAACAAATCCCGAAGAGATGAGAGGAGAAGAATCTACTACTACTGTGTACTTGACAATGTAATTGTGCAAATGAAGGCCAGATATGAAAATTTAAATGAGCTTGCTTTCCTTGGCTTTGTTGACAGCAAGAAATTTGCAGAGATGTCAGCTAATTTTGACACTGATGAACTAAAGAGCCTGTCAAAATACGCAAGATACTTTGATATGGTGAGATTACAGTCTGATTTGGTGGGATTATACTGTTCACAAATGATCCAAGGAATGTCACCTGTACAGCTGCTCTCATTTTTGAGTGACAATGACCTCCAGGAGACTGTACCAGAGGCCACAAAGTTATTAGAACTGGTCCTAACGATACCTGCTACCACTGCCTCTGTGGAGAGAACATTTTCGGCTTTAAAGCGCATCAAAACTTACAGCCGTAATAGGATGGAACAGGACAGACTTTCATCATTGGCGCTGATTTCCATTGAAAAGAAGAGACTTGTGAAATTAAGGAATGCGCCAAACAAGGAGGACGTGTCTTCTACAACCAAGTTATCAGCAAGTTTGTGCAGAGGGACAGGCGCATGGATTTCATCTACAAATAAAGTAAGTGTCCCCCCACTTGTTTGCCAATGGTGTTGTAAGGTGCACCGACACCAAAACTTCCGTTCCCTCTCTTCTTCTTTTCAAACAGCAGGTCTCTCTCTCTGTCTCTGTCTGTCTCTCTGTCTCTCAGACTTCGCTTAGAGGTTTAATGGTATGTGTTTATAATGTTGGTCTTATAGATGCGCCTGAGCTGTAAATCCTGTGTTGTCGAGATTGATTTCCGAGGTGATTTCTCGTTGTGCTCCTGTCTTTGGGTGCTCCTATGCTCATCTGTAAATCCTGTAGAAATGCAGGTGAATGTATGTCTCTGAAAATGAATTGGCAGTAATTGTGTGTGCCTGAGTCGGTCTCACATTCTGCCCAACTCATGCTGGTGGACAGACTTTAAACCCCAAGATAACATCACAAACACTATACGCCCCGAATTAGGTAAAAGAGAATGCTTTTACCAAGAATGGTGTCTTCGTCAACATGATTAAGTCTGGAGACACAGATGTCTGTTTACGCAGATTGGATTGTCAGTGGCAAGCTGTCTATTATGTCTAAGCAGGCAGCACCAGAGTCCTTCGACCCTGGCCACAAGACTGTTGAGATAGGATGACACCTGCTACTGCCAGCCAAAGACAAACAGCTAATACTGCTGAGGACCTCAAGGCCCACATGTGACTTCATGTAACCTTGTATAATGTCTGTGTGTTTGTGCTTTTATTATATTCCATTTAAAAGTATGTATGTGTCACTCAGAACACTACAAGAATAGAAAATTCCATAACACAAGCACCTGTGTGATCTATTTGGTGTTCTTTTCATGCCGGAAAACACTACAACACATCTGACTGTGAGTTAATTGACAAAGCGAACATACTAGCCTCGGCCTATCCCGCTGACTTGGACAGCAATCTTGGAAATGAACTGACTCACTTCAGATCTTTAATCAGAGCAGATGGACAGAACACCCCCATTGAAATGTCTGAAAACAATACTGGATTGTGGATTACAGTAACATTTCCTAATGTGTACATTGCCGTGAGACTGTATCTGAAGAATGGTTGTTTTGCTTCCTATCCCTCCTTCCTTCTCGTTGATTCTAATGTATGATTCACATCCCCATCCCTCTCTCCATCCCCTCATTGCCCTCTACCCTCATTCATCCCCGGTCCTAACTGACCAAACTAATTCTAAATTTACGAAACATATCCAATCATCATAGTAGCCATCCTTTTGGGGCCAAATGGTCCAAGTTCCCATTCACAATCTTCAACCGACTCCCACAATCAGAGGACCTCCACATTAGAAACAATCTAACCACAGCAGAAAAGTACACGCGATGCTCCCCATCTGATGTTCTCTTTTGGGGCTGAAGACATTGAGCTATGGAGAGGGTTCCCCCACCCAGTCTCAAGTCTCAACTCCCAGGTTCCATCCAGTCTTCCCGATACCGGTCAACCTCCATCTACCAACAACCCTGTTCTCTCCTCTCCCCGACCTACGTCCCTGCATCCCCTCATCCCTTCATACTCTCGACACCTCCGGCCCTTAGCACTTCACACCTCCAGCCCCCAGTGCCTCATACCTCCATACCATCGATCCTTCATCCCTCCATACCGTCGACCCTTCATCCCTCCATACTGTCAACCCTTCATCCTTTCTTCTCTTCTCCTCTCCTGGTGCTCGCTTGAAATAAACCCTAAATAATAATAATGAATAGATCTAGTTTAACACTAGCAGATTCTACAGAAACGGTCCTACACCATCATTGCCTAAAGAGCCAATAAGCTTGCTCTCCTCTGCACAGTCGTCATATTAAACCCATATTAAATAAATGGATGTGCTTGGCCCAACCAGACTCAGGACAGGTGGAAATCTGTATGAATGGGAGGGTGGGGATGGCAAACATCTGCCAGTCAAAATAAAACATGAGCCTGTAGATTGGTCTGGTTTTCTGTTGACTGCAGAGAATCAATCCAGGTGGAAAATGTTTCTGGTCTCTTTACCACGGTATTTCCACTTCCTGCTGTTATTTCATTTTCAGCTGAGAGAGAGTCGACATCATAACTGTATAAGCAAACTGCTCTTTCCACGCCTGTGATGGTTCATAAAAAGTGGCATACCTGCAGGGCCAAGTCTTCATTTGTGCACATTGTCTCACCTGCCATGCCACATCCTGCCAATCGCTGTTACAGCAGCAGTTGTTCTCATTGTTTCCCTGCCAGTCACCTGATCCCCACACCAGTGTGTGCACCTGCTTCTTATTCCACAATCACCCACCGAGTGTACCTGCACATTCCTGCCAAATCGCTGCCAGGCCATTAAGTTTTCCACGTCGCATCGAGTGTCGCAGGCTTTTTGTCTGGATTCTGTCTGCCCCTTTTAACCCATGCCTTCCTCTCTGGACTGTTTGCCTGCTTGTTTTTTTACACCATTTCCGTTCACCACTGATTGTTTTGCCTGTTGATTTGACTGTTGCTGACTTTTACCTGCATCATAATTTCACTAAACTAAACCATCTGCTGCATCTATGTGGTTTTTGGTCCAAAATCTCCTTTCACTGAGCCATTCTTATTTCAGTCCTTTCTTTGTTTGTCCTGTTATACATGTGTTGTGTATGTTATGTATGTTGTAGCACTAATATATTAAGGCAAACAATTACATTTAGCATTTATATTTAGCCCTAGCTTTAGGCTAAAAAGTACACAAAACACATCCAGAGCCAGGGTTCCGTTTGTCCATTTAGGGCTACTGTGGAAACATGGCCGTCCAACATGGTGGACTCAGAGGACCCGCAGCATATGTAATTTATAAAAAGGTCATTCTAACACAAACATACAGATTCTTATTTTCAGACATTTATATACTGATGAAAACAGAGTTGTGTTATAATTAGTTTTTAAAGACCCCTACATTTAAACCTTAAACCCGTAAAGTGAAAGTAGTCATTATGAAAAATATCTAATTTCAGAAGAGATATATCATGTTACTGGATTGGAATTATTTATGCACAGCATATCATAATTTATTAGATGAATGATATTTTTAATAGTTTTTATTGTTTTAACAACGTGAGTAACTAGTAAAAAATAGTGTCACATAAATATAGCTGAATAAAAAGTGTAGTATTTCAGGCTAAAAATGTTGAAAAATAAAAAATGGAAATACAGGAAATAAAGGTTGAAGTACCTCAAAATTGTACCAAAGTAGTGTACTTGTGCCACACTGCAGCATTTCCAAACAGTGATTAAACCTGCATGCCACAAAAGTTTGCTAAAAATTATTATTAAACTCTTGTTGCATGGAGTAAGTGTGCAGACGTGACCTTCTCAAGTGATGCTGTTTTCTGATATCCTTAAGCCTCATTGATAATAATTACAGTAACTTAAAGGGATAGTTCGGGATTTTTGACATGAAGCTGTATGGCATCCCCGTCAGTAGTGTCGCACAGCCACACCGACTTACCCCCGACAGTGTCCTGTGGGCCGAGTTCTGTCCAGGTTTGGTCAGCAACGAAAGTAGTCCGACAGGTTTCCTGGGACACTTAAATAAAAAGTTTTTCTTCTCAAAACAGCATGTGTTCAAAAGAGTGATTTATTTGCATCGCAAAACCGATGTCCTCGAAAAAGTCCCACCTCGTAATCAATTGGCCCTACTTTCTCTCTTTGTATCCCTGCGCTGCTGCAAGTGGCCGCTACTGTTTAGTTTTGTTCGCGGACGTGCCGCGTCGGAATGGGGCACTTTTTCAAGCGCCCCATTCCGACCCAGCTCCTTCCGCCCCACCAGGCTCTCTCCAGGCAGCCCAGCCCTCGTCTGTCATCTTGCAGCAGCGCAGAGATACAAAAAGAGAGAAAGTAGGACCAATTGATTACGAGGTGGGACTTTTTCGTGGACATCGGTTTTGTGATGCAAATAAATCACTCTTTTGAACACATGCTGTTTTGAGAAGAAAAACTTTTTTTTTTAACGTGTCCCAGCAAACCTGCCGGACTACTTTCGTTGCTGACCAAAACTGGACAGAACTCGGCCCACGGGACACTGTCGGGGGTAAGTCGGTGTGGATGTGCGACACTACTGACGGGGATGCCATACAGCTTCATGTCAAAAATCCCGAACTATCCCTTTAAATGTGACACATACATGATTCAACTCCACAGTATATCACACCATCTTCTCTGTGGTACCGATACATAGATTCATACTTCAATCAATCACAGCCAGTCATTATCCACATTATCAGGTGAAAATTAGGTCAAGAGATTGATCATTGAGGTCACATCAGGAGACGTGCCTGGCTGTTCACTTACTGCACATATGGGAAAAAAAACATATGGGTGAGGAAACGCTGTTTGTGACAGTGTCAGGCCCAGAACAAAGCGGCAGACTCAGATGCGGATTAGGCAGGTTTGGGAAGATACTTTTATTGCTTCCAAGCTGCTGATACAGCCTACAAAAGGTACAACAAAAATGGCTACACTGCCTGGCACTCTAACGCTAACTCAAACTTCACTACTCTTCTCTGAAAATCAAAAACACTAATCTAGAAAGGAAAACACTTCACCAAAATGGGAAGGAATAAACTGACAAAATTTACCAAACAAAACACTCACTCAAAATGAGGAGGAGACAGTACTATCTGAATCTTTGACCTAATCTTCCTAAACTGACTCAGAAACAAAATCAATCCCGGAGGATGAAAAAAACTTTATCCAAAGGAAAGAGACTAACAAACAAAAACAATCCCATAGGATGAATACAAGCTACAAAAAATACTCTCTAAACTTAAACTAGGGTTATGAAACTTACAAAACAAAGACACGTGGAACAGGCTTGGATTCTATGGCTTGGGTGCGACGACAGAACATACGAAGACACTTTGGCACGGGACAAGGGAGACGCAGACAATATATACACCAGGTAATAGGGAACAGGTGGAAACAATAAGGGCGGGGACGACAATCAGACCGGTGACACATGAGGAAGGGCAAGTGACCTGAAACGAGATGGAGTTAACTTTCAAAATAAAACAGGAAATGACAAGACATAACAAAAACCCAGCTTGACCTCACCGCGGTGTGACAGACAGCAGATGATCCATTTTTAGAAAAACTGCTTACAGTATTCTACTCTACCTGGCAATGGTCTCTTTCCTCATCCAATGAAACACTGACAAGTTTGTCAGGTTTTAAAAGGTCTCCTGCAGCAGAAGCAACAGTTTAGTTGTTGCAGCCCAGGGGTTCTATTTTCATTTTAACCAGGCACCCTGCAGGAGGTAGACTGAGCCGGAGGCAACCCAAGCTCAGTTCTGTCTCCAACTGTCCAAATCACGTGTGGTAACCTGTTTAACGCCTCCATCAAGAGATTAGTGCAGAAGAGGATACAATAAATCAACAGTGTAGCTAGCCTGTCAACCTGTGCTGCAGAAGGGCAGAAATATCCTTGGACATTTTCAAGGGTCACAGATTTGAGGTAGATGCAGCACACAGATGGTAGGGTACAGCTCTTAGTATACTTAACTTTTCACTACAAGTATAGGTACAGGTGGACAGGAACCAGCAGTGTAGAGTAACACAAGCAGACAAATCCACAATCCAGTGATCAAACAGAAGGTCAAACATACACAGGTCAGGCAGAGAGAAACAGCTTTGGGTAGAGGTTTGCAGAAAACACGATTCACGTTCTGAGGCACAGACTAAAATAAGACAAGAAACACATGGAAATATGACCCAACAATGTGGCAGCAAGTATTTGGAGATCTGGGCTTAAATGGTGATGGAGCCAGTGGAAAACAGGTGAGTGGTAGGTGTGTGTTATAGTCCTGACTGCAGTGAAGCAAAAACAACAGACAGGAAGTAGAAATATACAAGACAGAGACATACAGAGAGGAGAGTTACAAAATAAAACAGGAACCACAAAACAACAATGTTACTACAGCATTCCAGCAAGCCAAACGACGTCCACTTAACGTTGTGTTGACGTCATTCGGTAACGTTCCGGACCAGGCTAAATCACAGCCAAATAGGCGATGTTTTAGACGTCATTGCCAGGACATCTTTACCAAGACGCCACCCTCAACAGCTTTTCAATGACCCTAACCGACCACATAACTGTCCAATTTATGTCGTCAAGAGGATGTGTTGGTGACCACGTCCTGGAAATGACGTCCAAACATCCCCCTGTTCAGCTGTGATCAGGTCCATTCCTGAACGTTGCTGAAAAGCTGTTATCGCATCATATTTAAACATTCAAAGCGAGAAAAAAGTGCCAAATCAAATTTTACATTCTGCAAAGACTAGCATTGTCCAATATATGCAATATGTGAACACCAATAGACACTGTCTTTTACAAAATACAGCGTTTCAGTAATTTCAGTACAATAGTTGAAAAATATATATTTAATAAAAACAATCTTGAACAATTTGAAAATACTAATGATACAAATAAATTACAAATTCAATTAAAACTACTTACTTTTTACAACTGAACAATATAAAACAACTATCAGGTCACAACAAGACAATGACACACTGCACAGCAGAGGTGTGTAAAAAGGGTGTATTTGACCGAAAAATAAAATATGAAAATAAAATCCTCTGCTGGATTAATATACATAGATAGATAGCCTGGCCATAGATAAAATATTTAGCTGGCTTTCCACAAATCAAAATTTCTCCCTTCACTTAAAATATATTTTACACTGAACTAAAACTAAACTATTTTAAAACTATTCTTAACTTTCACCTTAAAGGTGCAACATGTAAGACTGAATTCCAAGCTCGAATTCCAAACAGTGGAGTGAGTTGTTCACAGGGAAGCAATTCCATGAGGGCCCTTGCAATTTGGCCTTGTGCCCTTGAAACAAATATCTGTCCTAAGGCCACGGTGGCCTTGATGCCCCGCCCGCACTGCCCCCGTTCGTTATGCGGTTTTCTAGTCTGCCTCTTTCCTGTCAACACAGCTTTGACACCTGCGTCTTTTGAGAAAAAAAAGCGTCTTTTGATGACATTCGTCATCAGTGGTGGGACCGATTCGAGCCTGGAATGAACTGCTCAGACGGGCTACAATGACACTTCACATCACGCACCCCCCAAACTCTTTGTGTCCGCATCTGCGAGGCTGTGACGTGAAGAGAGGAAAAAATCACCAGAACTGAGGTCAGACAGTGTGTTAAATTAGTGAACGAATAAGAGGAATTTCAACATACAAGTTAGTTAACATTAAATTGCGTGTACACGTAATGTAACGTTATATCACGGTGACCCAGTTTTAACGTGCCGACCACAGCCTGTAACATTAACCTCAACAAACGCTTGCTAGCTTGCTGTCAAGTTCTTCCTTTGTGGAGCTGCTGGTTCCGGTCGTAACGTCATTTTTATGGATTTATGATCTTGGTGTTGCTGCTTGGTTAAGTTACAGCTGGTTTGCGATAGTGACGTTCAGTAGAAAAGGGCAGGAAGGTTGGAGAAAGGATGTAATGATGTAACATAGGTTGGAGTGATTGTAATTAAGCTTCCAGTTTATCAAAAGTATGAAGAACTAATTATTTACTTTTTTAAAGTATTGCAGAGCCAACAGCACGTGATGCTGATGGGTTTGGAGGCCGTAATGCAAAAGTGCAGAAAACGACCTAAATCTGAATGACAGCAACAGCAGCTGATGGAGCAGCTTCAACTTTGGAAAGACAAATGGTGTCAATGCGTTTCAGTGTTTTTTAAACTGACTCACTCTTAACGTGACAGATATATATATATATATATATATATATATATATATATATATATATATATATTTCATTTCTCTTGACATGAGAGTACTATTTTTAAAAATAAAAAGTAAAATTTTTTCTTTTCTTTATTGTCTATTTAGTTTATTTTATCTCCTCCATAATTTTCCTTGATTGAGAAATCGGCCTGGGCTCTTACAGGTTAATCAGTAGCCTATATGGTAGTAAATGTGTACAGTACTGTTTACAGTCAAACATTTTGATGCGCCATTGGCGCGATCAATCAAAAATCTGTGTAGTAGTTTTTTGTGGACAGTCTGAAGATGCTCCTGCACATTTGGTGTCAACTGAGCAAAAACTGTGGTTGTGGTTTAATAAAAAAAATTTAAAAATAAATAAATTTAAGTTTTACAGTTTTTGAAGTGAGTATATATATATACACACACACACATTGTAAAGCACTTTGGTCACTGCATGCCATGTAAAAATGTGCTATATAAATAAAACTTACTATTTAATTAATTTATCACCCAAAATAATGCAAAACTGCCTCTCGTCTCCCTCCTGTCGTGTTTGTCCTCCGCGACCGCTTTGTGTGTGTCTTGGGGGTGTCTGTCACCGCTGCCGTGGATGCTGCTATACATCTTGACCAATTACGTGCGGCTTTCAGACAAAAAAGTCCCCCCCCCCCCCCCAGCTAGTTTTTTTTTCCCTCCACTTTTTTAATTGAAAGCCGAACATGATTGATCAAGATGTGTGAGAACAGGCATGGCACGAGGGAGAGTAACAGGGAGAGGAGACTGTGAGGCACTGAAGGAAAAAAAAAAAACACATCTGCTCTGCCACAAGAGCCGGCTCTTAGAACCGGATCGTTCGCGACCAACACATCACTAGCACCTGGCAGGTGGTCACACTCAGGCAGGTGTCTCTCGTACGTGTGTGCCATTACCGACACACGTGAACTCAGATCTGACTACATATATTCCCTGTCATAGCAACAAGCTGCTGTTGCATATAAGAGACGTCCCGTGTCACATTACCAGTGTATTTTTCTCTGGATTCCGCTCAGGAAACGACAGCAGTCTAACGTTACATTAGATAGCACATATGACATGATTATTTTAGTACACAATGTAAAATCACATTACTGTGCACTAAGTCCCCTAACGTTACTGTAATTGCTGTATTATTTTCAGGTCTCCAGCACTTGGCTCAGACACCAGCAGCTGCTGCCGTTATTATGGGCATTTGTTTTTATTGTATAAAAAGTCATCAGTGTTGCATTAGACTTGCTGGGAGTAGCATTTCCATTATGTGATTTCTGCATTAATTTGGTTTTAGGTTTCTTTAATTAATCTCTCAACCGCTGCTGCTGTGTGGGGCAGCTGAACTAAACACACTGTCAGCACCTTCCACAAACTGCCACAAAACCCCGTATCCTCCTCCGGTGAGGAGGTTTGAGGAGACAGCTGCATGTACAGCTGTTGGCTGAAAGGCCATCTTTACTGCTGTCCCCCTCAGGTGCATTCCAGCCATTAGGCTGTTGGTGAACAATCTGACAACAATCAAACACAGATAAAGACACAATAACCGTGAAAATGATGGTGAAACTGAGTTTTCATGTAGCATTGTTTTTATTCAGTTTGCATATTGAGCATCTGAATGTCATGTATTATCAAGAGTTTAAATTAAATGTGAGCAAATGTAGTGCGCAAGCACAAAATTTCCCAAACAGCTAACAAAGACTGAATTATTTGTTATTAGTAGATTAGTTTCGGGTGCATGACTGGATGAGACAGGTTCTTCTGGTAAATGTTATTTATTTACAGTAGGAGGCATTTCTGTGGTCTTGTCAGGTGGTGATGACTCTACAGCCCATGAATTGGATGCTTAACGGATTGTACCAACATGCTTTCTACCTTCTTGGTGGTATGTAGTCTTAGGCTCTTGAACTTGCAACTTACATGCTGTTGGGCTGCTACCTTCAAAACAGTGGCAGTAATGAGACATAGCATAGCACTAATAGATGATAGAGAATAATGGAGAATAAACAGACAGACAGCTTAAATTCAGGAAGGAGATGGCTGCTTTCCTGTGAGCAGACACATATCTGTCGCTCATGCTGACTGATGCACCGACACGTCTTTAGTTTAGTTAAGAGGGCTATAATCCATCATTTAAATTGACTTAACGAGGAGTAACGAGACCGGGATGAAGCTGATCGCTAGCTTGTTAATTTCAATATGTGTGAGCAGAAAAAGGCAGACACTGTTCTGTCACTCAATGCTGAATCAGAGTGGAAGTTTATTTGTTTTTGAGTGACGCATTGTTGGTTAAATCAACTTAACAAGGAGCTCCAGGGCAGAGATCAGACCATCTACCAGCTTGTTAAAAAAAAAAAAACAACAAAAAATTTGACACATTTCAAAACGATCTGATTGAGCTGCCACACGAGGGGGATCGCAGGAACGCAGTCTGACTCAACGTGCACACGAGTTGTTGGTTTGTCACATTAGCAGCAGTTGTTCCTCGCTCGCTGTGCAGCGTCTCCATCAGTGTCTGACACGACAGCAAATGTTTGCAGATGTGACCTGTTCTGTGGCCCATCTGCTGGAGCGCTGTTCTACCTGAACACTCTGATGAGTCTTTTAACGTGTGAAATCAAAAACTTCTGTTCTGTTTTTAAGTCTGTCACATTTAGGAGGATCTACTGGCAGAGATGGAATATATCATTCACAACTCTGTTTTGAATTAGTGTGTGGAAATAAGTGGAAAGAAGAATAGTTTTTGATAACTTAGAATGAGACTTATATCTACAGATGCTCAGGTCCTCTTCATAGACTGCATGAAGCACAGTAGCAGTATCTGTGATGTCATCTGCAGGTTTCAGAAGAGCTGTGTGAAGCTCAGAGAGTGATGGCGTTGGCCTCAGCCATCTTGGCAGTCCTTCCTCTGCTGCCTCATGGCTAATCTAAAAATGGAGATGTGGATCATCGGTGAAGCTGAGGGGCGGGCTGAATGAAGCCTGGTTGCTCAGACCAGTCGCCTGTGATGGCACTCACCTGTCAAAGTGGCCACTCTCTCAATTATGGATAACTTTAAGCCTAAATATATCACCCTCAGTACAGTTGCCAGCAATGGAGAAATTATCTATAGAGACCAACACTGTTTTTGTACCAGGCTGTAAACATGTTTATTTCTGCCGTGTTGAATATTTTAACATGGGGCTTTATGGAGACTGACTCACTCTGTAGGCAGCCTCAAGTGGCCACTTTGCATTGGCTTCACTTCACAGCTGCGAAGGTTGGAGTCCACCATGTTGAATCATCATGTTTCTATAGTAAGCTACAACAGAGTTTTGCAACCATGCAGTCACATTATTTCTGCCACTTTACTGAAACACTATAAGGTTAAGGGTACATTAGGACAATAACTTGAACATTTATATATTTTCATTTGTATATTTTTCCTTCTCTTAGTCTTTTAAGTATATTTATACTGAAGCCACTTTAAATTTATTTCCCTCATGTGTTACGGCTACTCTGGCTTTCAAAAAAGGTCAAATAAAAAAAATATCAGATTAGTGTGTGAGGAGGAGGTCTACGACTCACTAAATAATAAGTACTCACGGAGAGTTTCCATTTCAACAAAAGGGTTTTAGATTCATTTACAAAACCAGAAATATTATCTGGGGTTGACTTCAAACAATAAGCAAAATAAAAAACATAAGTTAGTGGTTGATAAACTATTTGACTCCTCACTCCCTTCACTCCGTTAGCAAAAAAAAAATCAGACAAAGAAAACCAGCTGTCCTCACTCCCTAATCACAGGAGGAGGATGGCCTGACTAGGAGAAGGGACAAAAACAATTCTAATCTACAATAGTCATCATTATGCTTAGCATTTCCAAATACAAAGAATCAATAGGCTCCAACATTATGCCTTTTGTATATATCGTATGCCTGTCATCCATCATCCATCCATCCATGCATCTATGTCTCTTCCCCAGAACAACAGAGGTAAAAGAAATTTTATTTTATTTTCTATTTGAATAATAATTTCATTTAATTCTCCAGCATGGCTGAAATATCAACAACCTGGCCCGTGGCCACGAGGTGATATAACTCTGATCCCTGCTCTGTTAAAAGAGGAAATATACCAATTTTACACATCAAAGTGTGTTTACTGGTGTTGGGGAGCACTTTGGAAAAAATTTAATAAAGCCTTTTGTGACTCCAGAGGGAGCTGAGTTAAATCTGATGAATATCCACAGATCACATGAGTCACAGTCGGTCGGGTCTGTAGACTACAATTATGAAAAATGAAAGACGTTAAACTGAAATGACGTGCATGACTGGATTTGAGAGAAAGATTTTACTCAGCCAACCCGTAAGCAGCAAATTATTACCGTATTCATTTATTCCATATACTGTAGGTACATTGAGTGTAGCTGTTGCCTCTGAACTGAATATGAAATATGTAGATCATCACCCAAAACTATAGTCTCAAAGCTCTGGTGCGATTTCTTCCTTGTTAATCTTGTTTTTTTAGACTTGACGACCTTACAACTCCACTGCACTCTGAACTTTCTTTCAGCGTTGTCAACAGCCACAAGTGAACAAGAACGTTTAGACAAGATATTCGCACCGTGAGACAGACAGAAAGGATGGCAGAGGAGCAGAGAGAAGCAGCATGAGGTATTCTTAATTAGCTGCTGATTGACTGAGAGACAACTGAGCCAGTTAGAAATGGAGGGCGAGGATCAAACAAAAAGCCAGGTTTATCAGCTTTGCTCAGAAGTGTTCGTGTGAACCGAGAGACGAGAGTGAGACAAGAAAGGTGTTCGTCTTATCTCTGACAGAGGTCAGCTCTCACAAGGAAATACTGTGGAAGGGACGAGCCAGAGAGGGATTAACTCCAGTCCTAATTATGGGGATGCCTGGAAATGATGTCCCAGCCAATCAGTGTGGGAGGTCACAGTAATTCCCGTTTGTGTCACAGCAGGACATAAAATGGAAATTGGTCACACTGATTCTTGGGAGGCGACCTCCAGCGTACAGCAGCTATCTGCAGACAGGAGGAGCATGTTTTAATCATGTGTGAGGAGCTGACAATGAGTTTCAGGGAAACAACAAGAGAAGCAAATAAATGTTAAATAAAGGACTCCTTTATGTCCAGCTCATCTTTTATTTCCAACAAAGACCTCATATTGGCTGCATTATCTCTCAGTTTTGTCCAGACACTCTTTGTCTGCACTGAATGAACCCTGATGATGTGACTTTACTACATTCAGGTGAAGATTTCAGTGCGCCCAATACTTGCACTAATACTGCCATCAACCTCAGCTTTGTCTTTAGTGCTAATTGGCAAGTGATTGGCATGCCAACATGCTAGCACCGTTGTGCTGCTAAATCAGAGCCACAAGCTCCAGATTCTTTTTCCTGCTGATGCAATCACTGAAGATGAACATTTTCCTACAAAATTCATGTCCACACACTTTAAAAAAAAAAGTCTTTTTACAGTAAAAAGTGGTTTCCAGAATTTTCCTGTAATAAATACAGTAGAACTTTTTCTGCTATTACAGTAAAAGGATATTGATTTTACAGTTAAGGTTGCCGTTTTATTACATATTTTACAAAAATACAAGTGCCATATAATTGAAATAAAAATATTGTTTGAATGTAAATTAAATAAAAAGTTTGCCATGAAATATTACATTCTTTTATTGTACAATTAGTAGTCTCTAATATAAAATACTGTCTTTTATTCCATTAAAACACCCCCAAAAGCACAAATCAAATCAGTCAATCCAAAGTTTTTCTTAACATCCTTTATTTAGTCGTTAGTCATCAGTGGTTGCTTTATTACTTTACAGGAAAACAACTCCAGAACAACAGGTTAGGAATTTCAGATCTTCATAACTTTTAATATATACGCATATTCTGTACTGTTGAAATGATATCTATATCTTCCAGTGCTGACATTTTGCAGACCAGAAGGTTTTTCTAATGTATTCTGTGGGATGCAATGAGTAATGAATGATGACTAAATACTGTGTGATACAGAAATGACTGTATCTCAGCAGCTATCAAGAGTTATATCACACACTCAGGACCATTAGATTTAAAACAACTTCAACTTCCATAACATGTATGTAAATCTGATATTTAACATGTTAAATGACTTCACCAATTAAGGCATGACAAATACATGAAATTATGTGTAGCCGCATGTTGTCACAGTTTCTACAACATATTTTGGGTTTCCACCTCTAACAGAAATAAATCAGAATTATTATTATTATTATTATTATTATTAATACCATACTAAATATAGTAGTTAGTCATTAATGGAGTATTAAACAAATAGATTCACATTTTAACAAATACACTTACTAAGGGGATGCAGGATGATCGATGTTGATATAGATCATGTGTGTACATGGAGTACAGAGCTGGAGTCAGGATATAGTTAGCTATAGTTACCTTAGCCTGGCATTGACAAGCAAAGGCAGAGGGACTCTATAGGCTCTGCAGGGTTGACTGACACACAATCTCTAGTGTTGATCCTAGAACAAGCAATATAGTTTTAAACTGTGGACCGTCATGTCTACCTCTGACTCCTTTGTGCTAAGCTAGGCTAACCACCGTAAAGGTGGTAATTCTTTGAAGACTGTAACTTTGTAGTGTACCGATTCTTATTTTGGTTTGAGATCATATTTCATGTCTGCCCAGAAAATCATACTCAACTTCATCTACACATTACCTGCTGATTATGTGGAGCTACTGCCAGGCTGGAGAGCCACAAACAATCCCCCTGCGCCGCCTAATAATATTAATGGTGTTAATACTGCACTTCAAAATGAGTTTAATCTAAAAAGTGATTGGATTTCAAGTAAGTAATTAAAGCAAGTAATTTGAGGAAGTAATTGAACCTTATATTGGGGCCAATTATTCATGGTGAGCAGAAGCTTGTTAATTGAGGTGCGAAAAGGCAAGATCCATTATCACACTGTACCGTCTGCTTTAATAAGGAAGCCACAGTTGTGTAACCACGGCAACACCGGCTCCATTGGAAGTGAAGTGAGAGACTCGTTAAGGGACAGATTTGCATATTTTTGCTTCTGATGATGATTGGCTCGTGAGTTTCCGTACATAACAAATCTCTTGCAGTACAATCATGAGACTAGTTAACCCTTTAACCCCCTCTTTCAGCAGGAAAACACACTTCATCGACATGGCCATGCTTGTCCAAGTGTTGCGAGGGTCGCAAGTTTCTTCTGGTTTATTTTCACAAGGAACTATACAAACACGCCCATGTCCCAATGAAACAAAAAGCAGAGGGCTGTTTGCTTCAACATTTGTATGTTTCCTGAAAAAATAGTCAGATATTGATTGTCTAGTGCAGTGATCCTTAACCATGGGGCTGCAGGCCACGATTGGGCCACGAGCACCATCTAGATGACCGCAAAAAACCTTCAGTTTTGCACCTGTATGAACTTTTGGTTCTGCTATCCATAAATGAAGATAGCTCAAGCAATTGTTAAGTATAAGATTTTTGGGGCCTTTTCAAGCTTTATTTTTTGATAGAGACAGCTGAAAAGTGACAGGAATGTGGGGAGAATGACATTCAGCAAAGGGCCACAGGTCAGACTCAAACCCTGTGCCACTGCTGAGCCTTGCTCATTATGCACTACCAACTGAGCATTTTTTTTTTCATTTTTGTCCCTCCTTTCTTGCTGTAGTAAAAGCTCATTATTAGTTATTTTTGTGTAAATAAGCCTGACTTCAGCCTTTAAATGTGTTCTTGTTGCAGTTTGATTTGTTCCATGAATTGTTAGCCTGTTCAGCGTCTTGTTGTATGTGCAGTTTTACATACATGTAATAAATAAATGTCAAATAAATGACATTATGCAATGTGATCATCACAAAGACAAGGATTTGCTTTTTAAACTGTAAGTGGATTTCATTTAGTTATTGAATACAAATCAAACCAAGAGTGAGATCAATGCTTGAATATTTGAATGGGCCCCAGGCCACTTAGTTCTTGAACAGTTGGCCCCCGAGGTCAAAAAGTTTAAGAACCCTTGATCAAGTGTCAGAATCTACCTCCCACTGAACAGAGATGGACCCAGGACTGAACATAACATCCACAAACGGTGGTGTCCAGTTTGGGAAGGGTACAGTTTACCTATAGGCACTTATGGGGCCAGTTTAGATCTCTGAGCTAACGACAGTTAGCAGTTTGCTACGTAGCAATCTATCCATCATGAAAGTCCTTGAATCACAGCTAAATGCTATTCCCTGTTATATATATGTTCCGTCTTATACTCAAGCCGCCTGCTGGGCCTGGTCCTGTTAGTATCAGTATTAGCTACTTTAGAAGCTATTTTCCATCAGGAAACTCTAAATCTGTAAATCACAGAGATTTAAAGATGAGTAGCCAGAGGAGGTCAAATGGAAAACCAGTAAATATATTCTGTATTAAATCTGATCCACCCAAATCACAGAATAATGTTATAAAGTTGTGCTTTTGTACAGTAATCAGTGAGGCCCAGCCATAGATGCATGTAGCAGCCCTCAGAATCACTCATAGACTGTGTCAATCAGGGATCACTAATCATCGACATCATAAGTAAGTAAGCATTTCAATGGATGCAAAATCATGATACACCCCCTAAAAATTATATTATTATAAAACTCAGTCTTCCTGAGTGCCCTCTTTGGTTGCCTTCTTCTTTCTTTCTTGTTCTTTCACCTCTTCCAGCTTCTCGTCCTCCTTGTGCTCTTTGTTAGCCTCTTTTTTCTGATTGAGCTTCTCCTCTACCATCTTACTGAAGTTTCTTGTCATGCTCCAACTTCAAAGCTAAGTACTTCAGAAAATCGCAGTTTCATGGTTCTTGCGTCTCTCCTCTGCAGCACCCAGCTTCTTCTTCTTTCCAAGTATAGCTGATGCTTATCCTTAGGGCCGAGTGTTTCAGTGCAGGGTAAAGGATATGAACATGTGTTGCAGTGCTGCGTACAGGTGGCAGTCACAGATTGATATTGCAATTATAGAAAATATTAAACCTAAATAAATATTTCAGCACTGGAGGTTTCTCCTCACATCACCGTGCCACCACGTCTACAACAGGCTGTGCTGTGTCACACTCTACAATGAGAAAAACTACAGTTCCAAATAATTCAATGTGTGACACGAGCTGTCTGAGCCACCAACAGTGCACTACAGGTAAAGAGAAGGTGTTAAATGATGTTTTTAATTTTTGAGTTGAGTCAAATATAATTAATAAAGGTGCTCATAACAGCAAATTCCTAATTATCATTACTGTAATTGTCTTGTGCATGATTAAAAAATGACTAACAGCGTTGCTACATAAAAGTTTTACCAGTCAGAATCTTTGCAATTACTTTTCATCTCGTGCCACCTTTCATGTTGTGTCATGCTTAACAAGCACTCATTTGAATTAAACAAGAAGACAAAATGCATTGGTTATCATGTTAATTAGTGTAACAATCTCCTGAGTACAAACAAAAACACAAAGAAATCAGTGTGAGGTTCATCTGATGACACTCGGATTAGTGTGTATTATATTTTCGGATGAAACAGAACCAAACATTTGGGTTTCTCCCTGTCATAACTCTTCTCTCTGGGTGATAAATGAAGGTAATCTAAATTGTTCTCCCCACACTCGCTCGTTTTTACCACCAAGGTGATTTCACTCCAAATGACTTTGTTGGATAATGTGAGTTTACATTTGTCATATAACTGGAGGGTGATTAGTGAGAACAAACTGAAAAAGCACCTCTCTAAAGTCTGTTTTCTGTCGTCCCACAGCGTGATGTTAAATGGTAATCTGTTTGCTCCAGGTCTGTATCCTGACACAGCCTGCCTCTGCGATGAACCTTGATTCCAAACAGCCACTCGTCTTCTTCAGTTGTAACTTAAAAAGCTCAGTCTAACAGCGCAGCAAACTTTTTGGGCTTTGTTATGAAGTCTGTCCAAACTTCAGTCAGAGTATCAAACTATTTGCCTAAACTCTATTGGCAGAAATCAATAATGCTTGCCAGTGAGTGTTGTTTTCCATCTTTGCCAGATTAATCAGTGCTGTGGTACACTGCCATGACTAACGTTTTCCTGTTTGGAGTGGCTGAGGCAGCTCATGGAGAAAATTACTATGTCAGCTGAGCCAACCCCTCTCCTCCAGAGTGAAGTGCAGGAGCGGGTGTGAATGTTAACCCTGCCAGCCCTTCAAACCACGCACAGTCCCACAGGCCAACCCTCATCCAGAGTCTGACTGCACCCAAACACACACAGTAAAGAAAACTCATCAGTTGATGACTCAGATATTATTTTAAGTTTGAACTATGCCTGGTGCTGTGCAGCATGATGCAGCATGTGGTGACTGATGTTGTTTAATTAAAACTCATTATTTGCTTCAAATGCTCTTTCCTGACTTCAGGCCAGGTGACAAAAGCTCACAATGTCTCCTGCTTACTCAGCTCTTCTATACAACTGACACCTTCCCCACAGGGATCACTGCATTTAGTACTACAGCAAACCCATACAGCTGACTCACATGCTGGTTATAAAACATCTAATACACAGTCAACAGCTCATTATCTGCAGTTATTATGTTCACTGTGGACAGTTCTGCATAATTTGCGTTCAGTGCCAGCGCTCAGTGTGGAGGTCAGGGAGACGTTCAACTTCTTATTAGTGTTTTTAGTTGCCTTATTTTAACCATATGGTAGTTCACATACAAAGCTAGAATTCTATAAACAGGAAAATCTGACTCAAACAGTGTGTTCACTCATCAACATTCTTGTCTGAATTTTTGGGGTTGTTCTGGCTGCAATTGACACTTCCTTCAAAAAACAAACTACTTGTTTGTTGAAGGGTGCAGAAAAGTATTTAAATCAATATGCAAAACAAATATTACTACTAACATGCAACGATTTAAGTATGCAACTGTCTGCATGTTAATTATCTGCATTAATGTGAGTGGAGTAGCAGGTAGATACACGATGCTCAGTTTGAAGAGGAAACAGAGACAGAGCGTAACCAATGCATTAAGTAATGGAACTAAATGAACTCAAAAAACAAAACAAAATAAGAGCCTCTTAAAATCCCCAATTATTAAGGGCTGGCCTTTACATAATGGGAACATTATGACAACACATTAAACCTCACTGGCTAACTTTAGTGCAGACACTGCAATGCTATTTTGATATCAGCTAGCAAAAAAAGAAAAGGGCATTTTACCTCTGCAGAGACTCCACTGAACTTGGTTGTCGGCTTATGTAGGAGTCGGGAATGTGGGATAAGTTTTGCTCTTCCTTATACTTAATTTAAACTGTTGTGAAGTCTGGATGGAAGAGACATTTTGACCAGCCATTCATCAGGCTGATACAGAGATTTCATATGTTTTGTGTGAGAGTAGCACTGTCACATACTTTGTTGGTCTATCATTGTGAGCCAGAAAGCCTCTCCAAGGCAGAGATACATAACTACAGGTTTTAGGCTTGTGTAGAACATCAACGTCAGCTAAGTGGTCCTCTAAGCGTAGCGTAGCCAAATCTTTATTGATTTAGAGTACTTCCACTGAATGTCAGTTTGAATACCCTTTTGCCTAAAAAGCAAAAAGTCTGATATATATTCAAAGACCGGGACAATTCTAGTCATGCCTTATCAGTTGCTACATGGTCTAATAAAGTGTGACTCTTTAGCATGAATGTCAGTGCTAACCTGAATGAATGAAGTACATGAGTAGAAGAGTACATCAGTGGCACTTGTAACATCTGAACACAACATCAAAAGTGTTCTGCAACAACCTCCCTGAAATCATATTTTCATTGCCTGAGAAAATGGACTCATTTCCATACAGATACTCATGAATATTCACCAATGAACTGATAATGACTTGGCTCTCATTCATGAATCTCAATTAGCATAATGGTTAATCACAGCAGTTGACAGTCAAACAAAACAAACAGCAAAAAGACCAACAGCTTTAGAGCCCAAAGTTCATCCCCGTCCTCCGGTATCACAGGTGTTCATCCTTCATTGTTTTTTCATTCTTCCATTATTCCCCACTTTGCTTCGTGTCAAGCCAATGCCCAGCCAGCTGTTTCAGTGGGCAACGGAGCGTAGCATCACAGCAAGAAAGAATCAATCAAGCTATGAAAAAATGCCCATGTTAAAAGAACGCTGCAGAGGAAGACGAGGAATGAGAACAGGGAGGGGAAATAAGAGGTGCTGAGCAGGTGGACATATTGTAGACATACAGTATTAACAAAATGGATCTTTTTCCTGTGAAGCTCATGTCACCAACACAGACAGGGCATCCATCATGGTGCGGCTGGCAGCATGGACTGTCACATGAATACTTAATAACTCCAACATTTATTCATTTGTCTTGTTTTAATGGAACTTAAAGTCGATATCAGCTCCTCTTTTCACCTTTCCTGAGAGTTTTTTTTTTTTTTTCCATAGAGTCTATTCAGCCTGAAACTTAAAGAATATATTCTGCATTTCAGCAAAAATAAGTTTGCTGAATAAAACTTCTCCTTCTTGATATTGATCATTATGCAACGGTTAGCTCTGACAAAGTAACTTGATTGGACAAGCGTTCCATGAGTGTTGATATAAAGCAGTGGAACTTTAAAACTATGTGTACCATTCCACTTTACAGCTGTTCTAACATTTGTCATAATAATATAGAACGTAATGCAAAGTTTTGCACCACAAATATGAACATATTTAAGCAGTTAAAAAAGACACACACATATTGACAACCATTTCCTGCATAGTGCCGTTAGAAACTGAATACAATTAGCTGATAATAAATCTGATTATCTACAGTCAGTAATCAATACACAATCATGAATTAAACTAATAACTCACAGCAGTCAACATTGGACAACCGTATCACACAGTTACCTGGTGTTTCTGCAACAGTAAAAAAAATAAACCTATTACAGTTTGAATTTAACTAAAGTTTCATAAAGAGCTGGATTTTTCTCACTCACAGGTTTGGTTAGCCGTGCGACTTGGGTGTGAGTAGGAATGAAGCCAACCGTTAATTTGCCGTCTGTCATTTGTGTGACTGCATTTTTTGCTGTTACCAAAGTACTACCTGGTTTCCAGCTTCCTGCTTAAGCTTCCTGTTTGAAAAGAGTGCAACTACCTCCAGATAATATTAAACATGTTTAATTTTATCAGAACGTCAACGAAAACATTGATATTTATACCATTTCCATCAGACTTGAGGTCGTGATCTTCAGAACAACATCACTCCATCTCATGTAACATCGCTTTATCATCTAGTCACTCGACACAATCTTCACCATGGCTCAGAAACAATCCTTTATTACACAACAACAACAACAAGTACAGCAAGCCAACTATCGTTACAAAGTAAACCTGATGACGCATGTACATTATCCTGCAGATACACACTGTAGAATGTCATAATTAACAAATCACAACTGAGTATTAAACAAAGCTGTTTAATAAAATGAGGCTCCGGTAGAAAAAGTGTCTCCAGGCACTAGTCAGGCTTTAAGCATCAGAATCTAATTGGGTTCATGGTCTGGACTGATGGTCATGTTGTTCAATTAGATCAGACCACACCCACCTCCTGTTCACGTCCTGAGGAAGTTTAGATTGAGTGTGAAGTGCTACATGAATGTTTCATGTTCAAGAGAAATACAGAATTCTGAATTTAAGTTTCGGTGCTTGACAAGATTTATAGTGTGCCTCACAGATGTCCAGTGCTCGCGTTTTATTGTTAAATAAACCCATCACTCACACTGCACTTCACAGCTGATGATAAGCAGAGTCTGTACGAGAGTCTCTACTGGGCACTGAAGCTTGCTGTCATATCATTAACTGAAACCATTGGCTGCTGCTTCTGTTGTGACCCCCACGGTTCATCTGCTCACACCGCTGTGTGAGAATCATGGATGAATAACCGGGTTACTTATGTTCCATGAAGACATAATATAATCTGCCTGGATAAGACTTTCAACCGACCTTCAGATCTTATCTGAATTTTATCGTATCCATAGTGATTATCCCAAAAATTGAGATAAGGCCCAATCCTGGAATTTTCAATTAATATTACATGTTTGGTCCAGGGATGAAAATGCCCTCACAGTGAAGGCACAGCATTGTGAGGGACAAAATAAAACAAGCAGTCAGTAGTTTCTGTTTACGAGCATCAGTGATTTTTTTAAATTTATTCATTTATTTTTGTGAGTGAACTGCGCATGTAAGGTCCGCCTGTTTGTTGAAACATTCAGGAGATATGTAGATGCAGGACATATTGTCCTAATGCAGAGCTATGCGGCTGTAAACATGTAAATGACCTCATTAATGCGGACACGATGAGGGCCTGTACACTGCATGATGGAGGGAAACAAAATAATGATTTTTTTGTCATTAATTAGTTCAGTGTTTATTTTAGTACAGAAATGGAAGACAGTTTTAAGGTGGGAGAATGTCCTGAACAGATGATCAGAAACATTTATTATTAGTCTTACACAGAACAAGCTGACTCCATATCGTATCTTGTCTATGATAAAATCCAGGATGAGTCATGTTAGGGACAAAATAACACAACCAAGTAAACCAGTTAGGTGAATTAAAAATATTGAAATATTAGAGCGTTATTATGGTTGTTCAAAAATATATGAATAATCAGATCATCAGGGTTGCCAGCGGTTGTGTGGCCTATAGGGCAAACTGGCAATAAAGTGGTGAGAGCTATTGTTTATGATACAGCACAGCACAACTGAGAACATTAGCACAGCCAAAGCCTGAGCCTAAGGCTCAGAGCCTTCTTGCTGTTTTGCTCGATTAGCGCATAAACCTGGAGTTTATCCAGAGAAGCTTTTCAAACACAGAGAATCACAGACGTTTGTGAATAATATGTGATCTTTTCCTGAAGTCACAGATGCAAAACACTGAAGATGGATTTCACACGACAAGAGTAATATGTGTCTGTCAATCACTCTGCCCATCGTTGCTTTCAAAGTGACTTCTTGTGAGTGATGAAAGGTGGGCGATGGCTCAGCAGTGTGCAGTAAGGAGTGATAGAAAAGACCTTTAGCTGACCTTCACAGTTGATGGAGCATGCTTGGATTTCAAAATGCGCTGCCTCTGTATTTGGTCCCTACACCGAAATCAATGATGGGTCTATTGGTGTGTGTTCATGTGTGTATGTGTTACTAACCTGCCAGCAGCAACCACTGAGTGACTTGATAAATAATCCACAGGTAGCAAACAGCAACCAAATGGAACTCTGACTGGGCACCAATTCAAGAATGTGTTTTTCAGAAAATGTGCATGTTAGAGAGGTCATATGCAGTGTCATCGCTGATTTATTTATTTTTTTTATCTTCAGACAAAAGGTGACACTGGCTGGAGAAATGTGTGGCATGCACAGTTTGTGGAAAAATTCTAAACTGACTTTCTGCTCACCAACATTAGGATGGACAAAGAAATGAGACAAAAAAGGAGAAAAAGGCACTGAGCCAGAAAAAATAAAGACAAGAATGATGGAAGGAAAACAACATTTTAGTGTGACCAGTGAGATGATACAAAAAGGTGGGTGTAAAAATATATATAAAAAAAAAAACAGAAGAAGCACTAAAATGCAATATTGATTTCTTTTTCACATTAACAATCAAAAGAGTTCTGCTGCATGAGACCAGTATAGTTTTTAAATCATATTTACTAATATGGGCAAGTTAGCAGGAAGGTAATGAAAATAACAGTCATCCATACAGCAAGCGAGTTAACCATCCTCTTGCTCCCAACACTGGATGAACCTAATCCAGAAAATGTTTGTCAAATACTTCACCTCCATGAAGTTCAATGTCAAGTGCTGGTGCTCAAAGGTTCCATATCTAGTCTTGTTTACTTCTGTGACATAAGTTAACATAGCTTTCATTTCAACACAACGTTTGATGTAAAAAAAAAAAAAAAAAAAAAAGATGGCAGTCAATCACAAAAAGGAGTTAGATAATCAGGGAACACATTCTGCTGCTAGTGTGTTCACTACTCTCTTGATGCCTGCTTGCAAGGCATAAACAACCCAGTTTGTCATACAGAAGAAAAGTTGTCAATATATAACACTCTTACAGCCATATTGGCAGTCCTTAGTTCCTTGGCATTAATTTATGAACAGCTGCATTTCTACAACTTTGACAATGTCATCCAATTTCCAGCCAAATGAAGCATTTGTATTACTGAAGAGTCCTTGAGCAAGACACTGGATCCCCTCCAGCCTCATGTCTCTATTCTGTGTTTGATCTTGACCTCTGAGTGAAGATGCAAAAGAGAAGGACTTCAGAGATCATTGTACAAAGATCTAAAACTCACACAGTTCTTATTGTTTGGAAGTACGTTTGCACAATCCTTAACTTGAGATGTGTCTACAAAACTTCTATATCTCTGATTTTAGTTTTGAAAACACAAATAAAATACAAATTTAAAAAAAGTTAAAGAGCTCATAAGTCATCACTCATGTTCTGATCAGCAGTCAACAGTCACACAACAGCTCTGTCCCACTGACCACAATTGGCAATGTTCATTGGTGGGAAGCCAGAGAGTCCTTTGAGTACATGTGATTCATATTTGTCCACATTGTGGTCCATGTCCTCTTTACTACTGCCAAATGGACCAAAACAACAACAGGAGGCCATGGATGGAGCCTTGGGGAATGCCCCGTCAGATAATCAAAGGTATCACAGACCTCTACCAAAAAGTTGATAAATAAGATTCAAACCAGTTGAAAGCTTTGTAACTGATGGCAACCCACTTGTAAGGCCATCCAATAGAAGATAATGATCATCTGTGTCAAATGCCGAGCTGAGCTCAATAATTGAAATCAAACAATCTCCAGTATCAGTTAAGACATTGTTTGATCCTTTAATGAGGGCAGTGCTGTGTTAAGATGTGAATGGTAACCTGATTGAAATGTATTATGATTATTCATAAAATAAATGAACTATAAATAAACAACTTTCTCTAAAACATGCAAGGATAAAAATGTCATTTAAATGGGTCTAAACTCCTGGGCACAGTACAGCCAGAGGAGAAAGAGCTATTTACAATAGATATAATAGTGGGACCAAGACTGTTGAAAACTTCTGGCAGGCGTGATATCTAAAGGACTTGATGAAGGCTTTAATTTGACCATTGTGTCATATAAGCAGCACAGTGAAAGACGACTTCAAAACGACTGAGTGAGGCAGAAGAGGTTGCGGTGTAGAGAAGGCTCAGTGGTTACACGCCCCCTTGATTTCCTTTATTGTGCTCACAGATTATGGGGAAAGATTCTGCTTGATTTATGGATTCAGTCTTGAAAGCGCTCTGAGGTTCTGATGTTTTGTTGCAATGATGTTGCCTTGTTTTACTGCTTTGTAGTTATTAGTTCTTTCGTGTAACACCACCACACTCTCCTTTCTGTTATTTATTATTATTTAGTTATTATTAGAAATGATTTAGTACATCATGTGGACATAATTGTTTTTTGGTTATTGCTAAGTGTAGATGTGGTGCTGAACACCTTGCTGAACACCACATAAGCCATCAGTGTATTGAAGGAGCAAGAGGTGCAAGGAGAGCCTTACAAATGATAGTTCTTTGAGCAGCAAGAATAAAACCAGAGAAGAGAACAATGTCTTGGGTGTGATTGGGACCCTCAACTGACTGAGGAAGATTAAAAGATTTCACTATGTCTGTAAAATCCTTAGTAAAAGAGAAACCAGTGGGGCAGCCTACAACACTCTATCAAAGCGAGGCATAATAAAAGCTAAAAGATCAGAGAATTCCTGAATAAAACCAGAGTTAAATTTTGGAGGTTGGCAGATTAAATCATAAAACTAAGTGATTCAAATGAGAAAAAGTTTCCAAAGAGTACGAGGAACATTGAAAATGATCGGTGTGAATCACAGCCACACTACCTCCATAACCTCAAAGTGTAGATTGCTGAATAAATATAGAAAGGTAATTTCTTGTAATACAGAATATGAAGAAATATAACTGATTTAATCACATGAACTCATGGCAGAAAGACAATTTGATAGATAGCTAACATTTAACAACTCAGGTGAAAGGTTGATAGACATCTCAGTCCAATAAACGGCACACTCACTTGAACAGACTGAGCCTGACTTCATGACCACTAAGCGTTTGTAGGTCCTAGTTGTAGCTGTGGTAGTGGACCAATCAATCCTTGCGGTTATCAGCTGTTTAACGATACTAACAGTCACTAAAAGCAGCCTTACCAGACAGCAGCAGGAAGTAGTCTACTGTCTGATTCTGGAACATGAGCCATCCGTTGAGTCTCAAAGTCCCCATGGGCACACACTGGAGAGGATGAGGCAGAGAATCTGCCCAGGTGAAGTCAGGGTGAGTCAAGGGGTTTGTAAAAGTGAATGTTTTCCTGAAGGGGAAGAACTTATCAGTCCACACCCACACTGCTCAAGGCTGAACTTTGTTGGATGGTACAAGTGAGTTTGTAACACTGTTTAAGATTGTGATACTTCCATTTCCTGATAGTTAGTTTGGTAATGTATTGGCAGGAGAGGGCAAGAGCTAGAGACTTAGTGGGAGTACGAGGTTCAATGCTGAATCACTGGGATCTGGTTAGAAAAATTGTAATGTAAAAGGACAATAGCAACAGAGTACATACTGCTCAAACACAGAATTTCTAGTGGCTGATGAATGCAGCTGCTTAATAATAATAATAATAATAATAATAATAATAATGCACTAGCATCATGTTTTAGACTTAATATTTCATCCAAGACAATAAGAATACCACACTAAACATCACTACAGAACCAGTATTGTAAATACTGTATTACAACTAGGTTTGGTTATGCTTATGGTTAATAATGAACATTATTTCTGAAGCACCGTTGGTAACCATGATAAAAAGTGCTACACAAAAGGGGGTGCAAATACCTGATCACTTTTAGTCACCACTTCAGCTCTAGAAATGTCCAGAAAGCCACCATCAACTAATTTAAGCATGCACTGAAGCTCATGCAGGTTTAGTCATGTAAGGCTTTAAGTAAAAAATAAAATTAATGATCTCTTTGAGCCATTGATGATCCAATAGCAGCATTTTGCACTAACTGAAGGTGATGGAAGGAAGCCAGATAAACAGCTGTGTAAAGGATATTACTGTAATCCAAATGGGCAACTGTAAAAGTATGGACAACCATATGTAAATGAACAAGACAGATCTAATTTTTGAAAATAATGTGAGTTAGAAGAAACAACCTTTGGTTCATGGTCATCAGAACAAAAGCCAGAATCAAACAATACACCCACATTTCTTCCAGTTGGCTGAATGTTATGAGATAGGGTATCTCCTACAGAGAGGGGTGTAGCATACAGGATTGTTTCCAGATGGGTGCCTGTCATCAGAAGTGACCATGACAGAAGCAGCAGAAATGGGCAGACAGACATGCAGACATACAACCAGCTCCACTTATCTTGTCCTGTCCAGGTGGCCCATGTTTCAACAAATGTCCAGTCGAGGCAGCGTGCCAAATTCTTTAGAATAAAATGCAGGATCATTTTACCACTCTGCTTCAAAATACTGTGCAGCACAACCTTACAAATGTCTGTGGCAGATTACGTGAAGCAAACAAAGAGCCAGGGGCGTTTTAGCATACCTGTTAGGACAGGCTTTTTGTCTCATGCAGAGCTGAGAACTCATGTTAATTTTAGTTTTCACACCTTTTGCTATGTATAATCCTGAGCTTTGACTTCAGTGGGGAGAGTGCCATTTCACACACTGAATATTTATTTGTATGTTTCTGAATTTGTCACCCATTTCCTGCTTAAATTTTTAAAATACAGCAGCTCATTTAATTAAGTGGCACTCTAAAAATATCAATATATTAGGATGTCATTTCAGACTACAGAGCACCACTGAGGATTGTGTAATTATGGATGTACTGTATGTGTTAATGAAATAAAACTACCATGTTCATCTATGAAACAAAACCTTATTCACCACTGCCACACAGTGTATGATTTGGAGCACGAAGCAAACGAAGAGACAGGTGACACACTGTAAATATGTATAATGTGTATGAACAATATCACAGTTTTTTTTTTTAATTTCAATTTGAACAGTGCCTTATGTGCAAATAAAACACATTAGATAAATTAGAAAAGATAAATGATGTCATATGTCAACAGTCTTCTTGTCTATTCAAAAGTAATATAATAAAAAAAGATAGGATTATGTAATAAAGACTATCTTTGGCAACCAACCAAAACACAGCCATGCTGATATTCGGTATATCTGCATCCCCTCCTGTGTGATATTACTTTAATAATTTTGAATATTGTAACTTTAGGATCATCTTATTAGATTTCATCTCCTCAGTTTTCTTCAGTCATTACTTGCTGTCTCAGACGTTGGGCCACAGCTTGTGCCTTCCTCCATAAATCATCGACTGAATGAGAGTGCAGTGGCACATTGTGGAATTTTGAGTATACAGGTATACTAGCACATCATTGCAATACACCACTTTCTTTTTACCCTCAATGACCTCACTATGCATCTTCTTTGAAATCGCTACAGGTTTCAAATTTCATCACCCACCACCTACTCAGATTTATGCTACTGCTCATTACCTTCTAAACAAAAGTGAATTTACCCAAAGCATCCAGGCTGCTGTTTCAAGCCAAAGAGCACAGCTAGTGGTTGCAAAATTATGGGTATCTGTGTCTCCCCAAGAGAGGTGCCCTGACAGACTCCCATCTATACAAAGAAAGCTTCCATGACGGCCCAGTATATAGTAGAAGCATCCAGCGGGCTTTTCCTCTTCACACTTCTCTGATTTTTGCTCAGTTTCATAACCTCAGCTGCATACTGAATGAATTAGCCGTACAATCTATCCCCAAACCACAACGTTTTCTTTCCAATCTCCTTTTCTCTCCCAACATTTGCTGCTTTTTATGTATAAAAGATTTGTACAAAGGCATTTGAGTTTTCCTCTCAAAATTCAGACAGGTCCACAAGTTTGATTCAGTAGCTCGCCATTGCTCAAGGCAAAACAGGTTTAAACCAGTGATAGCAGAAGAGGTTTTGCATGTATTAAAATTACACAAAGAAGCTCCCATGAGACTTAGTTTTACCTTGGTTAAAACAGTGTTCAAGTTTGAGTATCTTCCATAAGGGACACTCATTAAGAGATGCTTCTGGTTTATTGCAAGTTGGTTTTATTTTCATGGTTTTATTCTTGTTAGTAGAAACAATCTAACTCAAGTGAAGTTCTAAGAGCTGGTAATGAGGCAACAGGAACAAAAACACAAACTGTCGGACATGCTTTAAACATAAGTGTTACCCAAACTGTCTGGAAAGATGCATCTCAAGACTAACTTCCTGGTTCATCTTTGTTATTAGCCATATTTTGGCAGTGTCTTAAATAACCCAGGTAAACTTGTAATCTTTTTTTTTTCATTTGATTGTCATACAGCAATGTCATTGTTCTCATCTCTCAGGCTTGCATATTTTGTTGGGTGCAGTGCTATGATAACCAACAGAAAACACTGGCCACAGAAAGAATTATCTGTGGAGGAGAAGAGAAAAGCCCCAGAGAATGATTTTCAGAGAGACTGCAAAACAAACCCTCTGTCGTAAGAGAATAAAATTCAACACAAGAGCTCATCAAAGATGAGATTGGACTTTCAAGTTGTCTGTGCTATTTTCAATTAAATATGGGGTTTCAGTGTTTTGCACATAATCACAGATTTACATCTGTGACAGCACACAGTAGGTCTACCTAACTTTAACTTTCATTCAGAGTGTACATCTCCTGAAGAGTGGTTACAATCTAATCTAAAAGACTTCACATGAACAAACAACAAAGAATAGACACACAGAAACTCTTAATCGTGTAAGGACTTTGTCAGGTGTCTTTTGGACCAAAGTGTTGCCGTCATGTGTAGGCTAGAGAGATGCTGGTTGCGGTATCTACCTATAAAACAAGAAAAGGGAACACATACATACAAGGATTTTAGCATCTGAACGTGAAAATAGGGTATGTTATGATGATATCAGTCTGCATTAAATTGCCATTACAATCAGTGAATGGTTTGAGTTTGTAATTTATGTGAAACATTAACTTGAAGCAGATGACTATTTATGGTGTTTGGGTGTGGAAAAGCCCAAATGCTAACCTTACCATGAATAGAAACTCCTACATTGGCTCCAACCTAACTAAATTTAAAAAAAAAAAAAGCAAAACTTTGAATTTAAGTCCAAGTAACTTCATTTCACTTTTTTACCCATTCCCAATGACTAACACAAAAAGATAGATCTAATATCTTAATATTTTATCATTGTGCACATCTTTACATTTTGTTTTAGGGTCGTGGTTCACCAAAGTAAAGTTTGCTGAAATAACTTTTACTAACTTCATGACCCTTCCACAAACACTCGAGTCACTCAATCAGACCAGTTAACAGCAAAACCGATAAAAAGTATTGGACTTTCTGTCCAAAACAAATCTGTGTTGGTGTTATGCACTCGCCTCCAGCCCACAGGTTGACTAATCCAAAGACCTTTGAACAAAACTTGGCCAGTCCACCAGTGGTCATAATACACCTAAGACCAAATAATAGTTACAGAAC
The DNA here is from genome assembly GCA_023373845.1 of Nibea coibor. Lineage (NCBI taxonomy): Eukaryota > Metazoa > Chordata > Actinopteri > Sciaenidae > Nibea > Nibea coibor. The sequence continues at coordinate 20,055,781 of CM041725.1, read as the reverse complement.
CTAACCCAAAAGAAAAAAAGCTGAAGTTAAAAAAGCTTTAACTTTCTCTTTTTACTTTTCTTCAGGAGGTAGACAGCCCCCTCACCCTCACTGAAAGCAGAATGAAGAGAGATGATGCAACCAAGAGAGAGATTAGAGCCATTGTCTGTTCAATATCAAACCTTTTTGTAGCTCTGCAACATGTAGCCTGTCACACCGCGGTGAGGCCATGTCTTGTTTTTTGTGTTTGTCTCGTGACTTCCTGTTTTATTATGAAAAGTTATTCTCCTCTTGTTTCAGGTCTTTGCCACAGCCACAGTTTTGCCCTGCTTCACCGTCTTGAGTTTTCTCCTTTGTAACTTTATAGCTTAGCTTTAGTATTTAATTGGATAGTTTAGAGATTGCCATTTTGTTTTCCTCCATTCGGAGTGATTTTGTGTTTATTCAGATTTAATCCTTCTAAGCATGTCCTCCATTATTTCAGAGTGTTTCTGTATTTTTCTGTATTTTCCCAACCAGGTTTTGTTTCCTCCATTTTGGAGCGCCTATTGTTTGGTAGAGTTTTTATTTGTTATTCCTCCTAGTTAGGACAGATTACCTCGATTCTTAGATTAGGACAGGTTAGTTTGTTTAGTTAATGTAGTTAGACTCAGTGTTTTTCCTCCTTTGGAGCAACTTTTGTAAGATTTCACAGCTGTGTGTCTTCCAATAGGGAAGATGCATATCAGGAGTTTTTGTAGCACTTTTATTTTTACTCTGTTCAGAGGAATACTCTTGCTGCCATTCCTGAATAAAATTCACTTTAATTACATCTGCTCTGTGTCCTGACATAATCAGCACTCATGATCAAAATACATCAGCTACATTGTAAGGAGAGTGTGTTCTACATGTATGAGCACAATGCTGCAAATAAGCAAAGAGACAGTGAGGAAGATATTAGGTCTGACAACAGTTAACTGTGATTACGACTGAAAGGAAATGATGAAATTACAATACAATAACAAAAGAAGATTAAGAAAACTTTTTTCAGACATTTAATTTTCTCTGGATGTATCGTGTTCAGTGGCAGACAGACTTCTGTAGGCCACAGGTGGCGCTATTAACAGGAGACAGGAAGCTTCTCCAAACTTATCACAAGTCATTTTAAAAGCTAGCTTGCATAGCTAGTAATGCTCAACAAGATCTGATCTGATCTGAATTCAGTATCCACCACTGGGTATCTCCACATTGGTATTCATCACAGGCTAATGACGCTTTCACTGTCCAGTGATCAGTGAAGTTAATAAGCACGTCTTGGTGAATATAGCAGCTTTCTGTTCCTGTTTCATTTGTTAAATACTAAGCTTTAAGAAACAATATGTAACTTTGCTTGTAACAGTGGTATCTAGTGGTTAAGAATGGGTACTGCAGTCACAATTCTAAATACCGGGGAGGGTGACACAAGGGCAAAACAAGCGCAACGTGGCAACCAATTAGTTTGTTAGTAAGTTGTGAAATTGTATCATGGATGGATTTGTTTTCAAACAAACCTCGGACAGAAGAGGTGTCGCATGTTGGATAAAAACTTTTCAACAATGCTTCTTTGAAAATGTTGAGTTGAGATGGTGAGTTTGAATATATTTTTATTAATCGAGTCGATTTGGAAACTGTGCCGGCTTTGTTGTGTTTTGTGTGGCTTCAGCAGTTTCATGCGCTCTCTGGGCTTTGAAGTAGCATTTTTTGATCTGCTGTTTTGATTCTTAAAGCGTTGATCTGCAGACTAATGTGTCGTTTTAGGACAACTCAGGAAAATGTGCATCTACTGCATTTTAAGTTATCTGGGCTCACACTCGCACATCATTGTGGTGGAAAAAGGTGTGATTATCTTCAGTTTCAACTCCATAAATTATGTGTATGTGTCTGTAAAATAAAAAAAAGGTCATAATAAGTTTAGCTGCTCCGTCTACCAGCTGCAACTTACAGACACACACAAACAGATTTTTCATTCATGAAATGTGTGACTGATCCTCTTACAGAAAAACAAAGAAAACATCTCTGACTGCTGAAGAATAAATGATAGATGAATAGATGATGGGTGATCTCAGGACATCTCTGGCCCCGACTGGCAGCACCCCCCACTTGCCTCCTGTCTGTCTGTCCATTCTCATAAGTTAACTTCCCCACACTCGATGCCCTGGTTCCATCTATGCTGCAGGCGGTAGAGGTACTGCTCGCCTTTCTGGAAAACATCCACCAGTGAGCAAACTCAGACTCTGAAGTGTTTCTAGCACATGGCCTCAGCAGCTCTTCTAACAGTGACTATTGAGACACCATTAATAAGGAGAGCAGTTAATTGAGGTTCCCTTTCTTGTAGGTTTCCCCAGACTCCCCCGTCTCGTCATCAACAATCAATCCAACCTTGCTTGCAACAAATAACGTGAAATACAGCCTGTAGCTAAAATTTTAAGCTGTGCGAGCGAGTTCCCTAAGCTATCAGGAAGAACTTTTCACACTTAAGGAGTACTGCAGTATAGCTGAAGGCCAAAGCCATTGCATCAGCTAAAATGTGAAAAGCTGAGTCTTGACATGAAATTTTCATAGTCCCCACAGGATGAATCCAAATAACTTTGATGAGCCCTACTTTTTCTCTGGCGGCACCAGCAGGTTCATCTTTTTAGTTCAGTTGTTGGATGGAGTGAAGTTTGGTACAAAAACCAAAAACCCAAGTTTCTTCATAACAGTGACGTCCACAAGCTAAACAGAATGGGCTAAAGACCAGCATTTTAATATTTACATTTTTAGTATGTTAACATGCAACATTATCATTCCACTCACTGCACTACAACCTCACACAATTTAGTGCAGCTGTTAATACCTGCTTTGACTGACTAATACTTATACTGTGATAGCAATACAGTGGACAATAAAGCTTACTGATTAGGTGACTCCATCTAATAGAATTTTTTAGTTCATACCTACCAGTTTCTACCCGAATGCAGAACAGTGTCTGGGCTCAACTGATAATTGGACCAGTTCACTCCAGTTTTCTCCAGGTCCTCCAGCTCTTTGGCTGTATTAAATTGTGTTTTCTCCAGTTTACACCAACCTTTGACTACGTGTCCCATAGATTCTCCTGTTTCTCCCATGTCCTGGATGTTTTTTGACACTTCTATGAGCAGCAAGTTTCTTAATAACATTAGGCACTGTTGAAACTGCGATGCTGAGGTCAGAATTCCTGCGTTCTTTTGCATTTTTTAAATCTTTTCTTCCAGTGTTCTCATGAGTGTCTGTAGACAAACACTACTGATATATTACACTATTGACATATTACACTATTGACATATTGTGTATGTGCATTACACTTTTTTTTTCATTTGATAGATGCTGTAAATAATTTGTACATTGCCTGAGCTCATGCTCTTGAGTCCAAAAGCATTGAATCTCACTGTCTGGATGGACCAGAGAAGCTGAGGGTTGAGGCATTTGATGGAAAAAAGAAATGAGCAATGACTTTTTCATGTTTATGGCCCATAGCATTATTGCAGTTGACAGTGAGAATAGGGCAATGGTAAATGTTGTGACTTTTATTTCTTAACCAATCATCCCAAATGGACAGCCATTGATGTAGAGGAGCCATAACCCTAGAATGCATACCTCTTTCAGAGAAGAGACATAAAAGAGATAAAGGATGTAAAGAAGAGTATCCCAGTGCTGATTAAATATTAACGACAGTATCAATCAATGTGCCAGAAGAGCAATTGGTATTGATCAAAGTTTTCACAGCGTTGTGTCTTTTTAACAAATGCAGATTCAGAGGCAACAATTACCATTTATCCACTTGAGTATAAGCAATTATTCCTCCACATTATAGAATTAAAAAAACATTATCATACTGTAGATCATTATGAAACATTAATGCATGTTTCAAAATTGCACAGTGTTGGAGGAGGATGCAGCATATGAATACAAATATAGTACAGTATGTCCTAAAAGCTGCAGCAATATTTTTATAGTAACAATGAATCCAAAGACCAGTGATGTGAAAAGTGTCACCCAGCGCTACACTTCCACTCAGCTCTCTAAAGTCTCTTGTGTTCAGTGGGTTTTTAGAGTTATACTGTTATGCTTATTTAACTTACCGTGGCCTGCTGCTCTGTCCTCTAGAGGTGTCACACCAACAGAAACCCCCCCGAGTATAGTTCTGGTAGAACAGGAAAAGGTAAGAAGTAAAAAAAGGTCCTGTAAATATGTTTATGGGGTATTTATTAGTGTTATATGCGTGTTTATACTGTATATGTTTCATTTGATGACTTAGTTGTTGAGAGCTGGTGATGGGTTGGTTGATTGGATTTCGGATTGTGATTATCAATCAAATAGTTTGACTAGTGACATGCTAATGTCACACTGATCCAAAGTGTCGACACCACCTGGAAGGAATGTTTGCTCCTCTGACAGCCAAGATGGCGGCAACCAGAGTCACCACACTCTGAACTTCACAACAGCTCTTCATAGAGACTACATCAATGTTTTATACAGTCTTGGGTGTATGGTATGGTATATGTCATCCTAAAACTGAGCCACCCTCCTGTTTCAGAGTTTAGCTCTGGAATTTGGTACTGACTCAGGATAGTATAGGCCTTTTAATCACACACAGGGTAATCTCAGGACTAGCCCCAGGAGCGATTCCCACTGAGCTCTTGTTAATCCAAAATTAATTGCCCTCTGAAATATGCAACCAAGGTTGCACTTTGGAGTGATGCACAGTGGAGTGTGTGCACAGCAGAATGCAGCCAATACATCATGTCACAAATAAGTGTGCTTTATTTTGCAGTGAAAGAGAGAAGACGAAGAGAAAGACGAGAAGGAAGGCTTTTTGAACAGTATCTGGAGAGCCAAAGCACTTCTTATTCAGCTCTTGAGTATGCAATGTTCCCAGTCTGATAGTTAATTTCAGCAGACATTTCCACCCACTTCAAACACGCCCTGACGACAAGGGGATTTTACTGCATCAGACTTGTTATTTTAATGACTTTGTCTGCCATGTTCTTTTAAGTTCATGAAGTTTGACCACGTTAACCAGATCATTGCTGCAGGGTAAAGACTTAACATGCAAGGCCTGTCAGTTCTCAGTGTCTAAAACAAAAACACCGCTGACATCATGTCAGAAGAATTCATATAGTGCAATAAGATAAATCTGAAGAGTGACTTTACTCCTTTTCAGGTGGAATAAAATATGGATATGAAAAGAGCTTTTCTATTTTACTAAACTAAATCCAAGCGTAGCTCACTAAAAATAGAGCATATTTTTATGAAATCAATATGTTACCAATAACATAATATTTAATATACAGAGTGCCATCATCACTACAGTATTCTCTAGTCTAGGCTAAGACATTAAACTGTAGTCACATGTAAGATGCTGTACATCATAAATGTCTGGTGGTCACCCATTACCAGCCTTTACACACAATGATTAAGAAGCAGGTTAAATAGGGGTAAGTTAAAGGCCTCGGGTGTCAGCTATTGATTACAATAAATGTAACATTAGCATGCTACTAGTTAAATAATAGATTGAAAAAAGGTTCATCAGTGGTATTTCCTATATCTTTAATCTAACTAATCATTTCTTGGAATTGTACTTAATATGCCAAAATCAAATATTGCTCTGTAAAATAGAATAAATTGTTTTATATTTCAGTCAGTCAGTCACTTCACTCAACATTCATGTAAGACACATAACATGCAACAAAATAGCATATTAGTTACTGAAGACTGAATGTGTGGCAGTGCACTCATATACTGTACAGTATTATACAACAGGTAGTTACAACCAAGTCGTGTGACTGGTTAACAGTTGTTCCAGTGCTGTTGATGTAGAGCACAACAACACAGCGTACCACAGCTATCACGACACTTTAAAGGTGTTCTAACGTTAACAATGCATGTTCGTTATCCATCTACTGCAAAGTTAAACCTATTTTATACAAGGAGTTTAAACACATGCAACAGGCAACTAAAGCTCTCTGCATTGTCCAGGGTAGTAATTGGTTGGGTCATGTGACTGTCCAGCAGGTTTATGGTGCTGTTAATCTGAGTTTAATACTGAGCATGTGAATTAGGTTTCAACTGGAGAATCAAGAGGCACTAACTGCTATCTTTATTAGACTGAGACAGAAGTACAAAACTTAATGCAGTGAAAAGTTATGTGTGATGGATGTGTTTTCATGGAGCCTAATATTCAGATTATATGTATCCATTGTTTCCCTGTTTTCTGTGAGAGAATTTGATCCATCTTATTCTGTTAAACGCCCTAGGCAACAATCAAATGCTAATTGATTCGCAGACTAGCCAGGTGACCAGTGCTAGCAGAGAGCTGACTTATAGGCTACCATAAATCCAACCCATGCTACCTATTTCCAAACTTAACAAAGTGTTAATGTGAAGAAAAATAGGTGGCCTTGGGTCACTGATGTAACAGTATCTCATATTTTAGTAAGAGGTGCTGCTTGTTTCTCCTAGTACTGTATGACAAGTCCTTATCACAGAAGAGTAAGATCATAAATATGTTTAGTGATGTGTAGTTTACTGAAGCAGTGATTAAGAGTGATTAAGTTTTTCCAGTATGTCTATGCTCCAACCCTCAAATATGAGCCAATGTGTCAATATCAGTCTTCTACATAGTGATTTTAAAACATCTAATTGCCACAGTAGACACAATGGAAACTGCCCAGGAAGGTACAAACAGATTTCTTCAATCAACCAAGTATTTTTTTTTTATACATTAAACATTAACATATCCACGACACACTTACAGACAGAGGCCATTTGAACCATGACAGTTATTTTTTTTCTTAGTTATTTAGGCAAAGGTTTCTGGACTGTCTGGAAAAACCAGCATCTATTTGTCTTTTATTTCAGTCAAATCTGTGGTTACTATGAAGGTCATCATTATCAAAAACAAATGCTACTCTACTCTAATTGCTACTCTAATTGGTAAATAATTGGTAATTAATGGGTTTTGGTTGAGATTGCATATTTTTATTCTCCGAGATCACAAATCCAAGCAGACAAGATAAGTTTCCTCTGTAGTAGGTGGGCTTATTTTTAGTGCTAGGATGAGGAACTCATGAGTAGAGCCACCACTCCTTTGTGTTAAAGGAGCCAGCTGAGGTGGTTATGACATCTGATCACAATGTCTCCTGGGAACCTTCCTTAGGAGGTTTTCCAGGCAAGTCCAACTGGCAGGAGACCCCGGGGCAGACCCAGAAGTCACTCAAGGGCCCATATAGCCCATCTGGCCTGGGAATGCCTCAGGATCCCCCAATAGTAGGCTGGAATGCGCTGCTGCAGAGAGGGACATCTGGAACGCCATGCTCAACCCGCTGCCACTGCAACCTGACCCCAGACAAACATAAGGAAATGAAGGGATGGAAGGATGGATGGATGGATGGATGGATGTGGTTTGACTTGCCACATTAGTAAAGCAGAGGTGTTACTAATAACATTAACAGTGGCTTCATTACATCCAAGCATCCATGACAGTGAGCCAACATGCACAGACTTCAGACTCCACAGACCTCCACCTTGAAACTAAAGCAGCTGAAGAGATTTGATAACTGAACATTTACACTGTTTTCATTTACACAAGCCCTTTTCCATGTCCAAACGTCCAAATATGACCTATAAAACTGTCATGGCACACTTTGGTAAGGTCACCAACCACAGCCCTGTCCACAAAGGCTATGATTGGTTCATTCCTCTCTAATTTAAAAATGGTGTCTCACAGTGACCTTGAATCCTAAATGTGAAGCTCATAATGATTTTCTGCCACGGTGCATTATAGAAAGGTGTTACTTATCACATCACATATGTGACACAGAGGAAATGCATGTCACATATGACACTCTGGTATATGGCATATGGTAGAACAGTAAGCAACGGTATGGTACAGTAAGCTTGTATCCACTGATCTGTCACATTTCAGGCAACCGTTAGTAAAGGACTGTAGGCAAAAAAGACTCAGTCCAGGTCACCATCTGCTGATATGCTGCTTGTGCAGCTAAAAACCTTTAGGAGAAATGTAGCTGAAAATGAAACATGCTCTCACAGCAACAAGCTGACCTACCACCATCTCAACCCACCTGTCTTGGTGTTACATTTCCCAAACCACAGCAAGGCGTGTGCCCCTAGTATTGATCTCAGAGATTTGTGTTCCGTTATACTGAAATTCTCTGATAAAAATTTCATTTTTATTTTTCAGTTTCTTTATTTTGCTGAAGGAAACAAAACTCCTTCATCAAACACTTTCACAATTTACTTTGACCATGTCAACATAGAAACTGGAATCTAGTAAAGTTTTGACATTCTTGTACTTGTACTTAAATATTTGTATGTCATAATTCTTCATACTTCTATACACCGCATTTCTTAGAGAACCATTATACTTTGTACTCAGTACCATTATTTAAAAGCTACAGTCACTGCTTACCTTTTAGATTCAAAATCAATATGTCAAATATAATGCGTCATCAGTTTTTAACATATTATTTCATCTCTGTTTACAGTGAGCAAATATTGTCACTCAGACAATCTTCGCATGCTGTTTATACCGTAACATCCACCTATCACATGTACATAAAACAACCTGCTACACAAACCATATATATTCTAGCATCATTTGTTGTCTACAAATCTTATGTAATTATGTTATTACATCTGCAGGTGCCACTTTACCACTTTGTTGTAATACACATGAACCTTTAGTGAATACAGGACTACATATGGATTATTAATGTGCTGCGGTACTGTGGTAATGTTACCATATATAGTGCATGGGTGTGGTTGCCTGGGTCATGTTAGTAATAGGAAATGGATTGGCACCAGGCAGGGAACTATATACTAAAATGACTTATGGCTCATTATGTAACTAAATAAGCTATTTTTTAAATAACATACAAATAAACAGTAACAGAAACTAGAAAAATTTTGAGTGTCCTGACTCTGGCCCCATCGCCCCCATGCATTAAATAGCTGTCAGCGTGTTTGTGTGGTCTTGTGTCTGTCAATGAGAGAATTTTACAAATTTTGGCTACTTATAATGGTAATGGTCTTCATCTTGATCCAAGGATTCCAACTCTTATTTTGAAAGCCTTTTCTCTTGTGTGTGTGTGTGTGTGTGTGTGTGTGTGTGTGTGTGTGGGGTCTTGAGTCTGTTAATCAGAGAGTTTTACAAAGTCTTACAAAGTCTTTTATTACACACTAACGTGCTAGCTGCTAATGTGTAGAAGGTTTGTATAAGGTCAGTGTAGTAGTAATGTCCTAAATGAGCTGAATCTAGTGATATAATTTTTATTTCTGTAGTACAAATTTTGTGGAAGTTGTTAGGTGTGTGTGTGTGTGTGTGTGTGTGTGTGTGGTGTCAGCCTGTCTCTTGCTGTCTGTGTTACTGTCTGTCAGTTAGTGGCTAATAACTGACAGACAGTAACACATACAATGAGCAGCTAGCGTGTTAGCTCATTGTAGACGTTTTGTAAAAGGTTTGTAGGTCAGTGTAGTAGTAATGTCCTAAATGAGCTGAATCTAGTGATATCATTTCTGTAGTACAAAATTTGTGGAAGTTGTTGATGTTACTCTCTGTCAGTTAATGGCTAGCGCTAACGCACTAGCTGCTCTGCTCTCTCAGACAAGTTCAAATTTACTGCCACTATCTGCTAAAATGGCCACCTAGTGTTAGCAATTATTATGTTTTTAAATTTTAGTAGCTAGAAATTATGTTATGATTTAACACAGTCCTGCTGGATTCACTGTCAAATCAGATGACTGATATATGTTGCATCATAGGCACAGCAACAGCAGATTTAAACACAAACAACACAGATTGACGGTCACCACAGGTCTTGTCTGGCTTGAGTTGCCTGTGTTAATGTCTGTCAGTTAGAGGCTAGTGTTAATGCGCTAGCTGCTCTGCTCTCTCAGACAAGTTCAAATTCACTACCACTATGTGCTAAAATGGCCACCTAGTGTTAGCAATCAGCATGTCTTTAATTTTTAGTAGCTAGAAATTATGTTATGATTTCACACAGTCCTGTTAGTGGCTAATTGCTAGCGCGTCAGCGCTAGCCACTAACGTGCTAGCTGCTCTGCTGTCTCTCTCTGTCATTTCTCTCTGTCAACTGACAATAACTGCTAAGATGGCCGCCGCAGGGCAGTTAGTGCAGCAGTTCGATTGTCAGTTGGAAGACAGAGAGAGAGAGAGAATGCTGAGACCATACCAGAACAGGAAGGATATCTGGCCAAACTGTATTTCCAATTATTGAACCGACTTAAGTTTGGGCATCTTTAGCCCTTCCTGATCGTCTAGATATGCAGTTTGTGTGTAAAATGAAGAAATATGACCTATTAAAATCGATTCAAAGATTCAAAATGAAAAACTAGGTTGCTCTTCTAAATATGACAAAACAAATAAATAAATGGAAACATAGCAATGAAGTTCCGTAAAACAAATACAAATATTTGCACACATTGCCATGGCAACATACTACCATGTTGACATGCTCTAAGCCCCGCCCCCTCCATGGTGACATCACCAGTCACATGATGTGCTTAGAAGATCAAAGGAAAAAAATATTATTTATTCACTCAGGGTCACTCTACTTAATTGGTTGAGTTGGAGTAGTGAATACCAGTTACTACGTGATTTAATTGGAAACATTTACAAATTGCAGAAATGGCAGATATATATATAAACAATAAGATTTCTTCTGGTGACAGCGAGGAAGAAAAAAATCCTGAATCACGTTGCAGGGATGCAGCTAATAACGAAAATTCTTCGGACGCCAGTAGTAATCCATCAAACATAGGTCAACTAGCACCTATGAGTCGCTTTCCTTGGTGTGCTAAAAAAGTGAAAGAAGATTTTCACATAGGGGACACTCTCTATAGTGAATCAAGCAGATACAGGCTTGTAAACTTTGTGGAGCAAGGGACTTTTGGAAAAGTGGCCAAGTGCATAAAATTAAGGACTATGGAGATTGTTTCAGTGAAGATTGTGTTGAGAAGCTACGCCTGGCTTGGTAAAAAGGAGTTGGCTGTGCTTAAACAACTCAAAAAGCTCGACACAGACAAGTATAACTTGGTAAGGCTTGTTGATAATTTTATGCATCGCGGACATGTTTGTCTTGCATTAGAAAAACTGGACATGAGTCTTCACAAGCTAATCGTGGAGAGGTATTTTAATCCACTGAGTTTATCGGAGATTAGAATAGTCTCACAACAGATCCTGGCAGCTCTAGATGCACTGAAGAACATAGGTCTGGCACATGGTTTTATTAATCCAGACAGTGTAATGTTTGTTAATCATGAGTTGGAGCCCTTCAAGCTGAAACTGACTGATTTCAGCTGTGCTCTTCCAGTTCAGAAAATTACATGTAATACAAACATTATAGATATTGGCTTCAATGCCCCAGAAGTCATTTTGGGCCTCACATTGAATGAAGCCATGGATGTGTGGTCACTTGGCTGCGTTATGGCTTATGCATACATGGGTGACTATCTGTATCCAACACATTGCCAGTATGAGATGATGAGAGTCATCGTACAAATGCAAGGTCAACCTGATGATCATGCGTTGAACATTGGGATGCATACCGATGCATATTTTAGTAAGATTGAAGACTCCTCTTGTGCTTCGTGGAGGTTGAATTCACCTGCTGAATACAACCTCAAAACAGGCTATGAGACGCAAAGAATCTATGGAATTTCTGACACATTTACAAGTCTTGACGACATCTGTGTAGCAGTGACGAATGATGCTGATTCTAAGGATACACAGGCCTTTTTAAGCCTCTTAAAATCTTTGCTTCAATTAGATCCTCAAAGGCGAATCGCCCCTAGTGAAGCTTTACGGCACTGCTTTATCACAGGTGGTGACATTAATGATGCCAATGATGAGAATTCACCCGCCCTGACAACAGCTGAATCCAAGCTTATGGTATTGTCAGGCGAAGTGATAAGTTGGAATGATTCGGCCATTGATAACTTCAAACATCCATTTCCAATGGGTGAAGAAACCCCTCTAAATGAGAAAGTAGATCTTCATATAGAAGACATTCTGTACAGTGAATCAAGCAGATTCAAGATAAAGAAGTTTATAGGGAAGGGCGGTTTTGGGAAAGTAGCCCACTGCATAAACTTGCACACTAGGGAGAATGTGGCCATAAAAATAATGCCTAAATACATGTCTAGGGCATATTTTCAGGAGTGTACTATGCTTAAAGAATTCCGAAACCTTGACGTCAACAAGAATAACTTGCTTACATTTATCGACCTTTTCTCACATGAGAGATATCATTGTTTAATCTTCGAAGTACTGGACAAAAATCTTTTTGAACTGATGTCTGAGAGGTCTTTTGTTCCACTAAGTTTATCTGAGGTTAGAGTAATCGCACAACAGATGCTAGTGGCTTTAAACACCCTCAGAAACATAGGTGTGGCACACACAGACATCAAACCTGACAATATAATGTTAGTGAATCATAAGTTGCAGGCTTTCAAGCTGAAATTAATTGATTTTGGTCTGGCCAGGCCAGTTTCTGATATGGACTGTGGCATGATTATTCAACCTACTAGCTACAGAGCCCCAGAAATCATCCTGGGACTCCCACCGGATGCAGCAGTTGATATGTGGTCACTTGGCTGCCTTTTGGCTTTTTTGTTACTGGGCGACCACCTTTATCCATCTAAGTGTGAGTATGTGGTGATGAAACTCATCATGCAGATGATAGGTCAGCCTGATCATCATTTGTTGGACCATGGGTTGCGTACCAGAGAATTTTTCACCAAATACGGTGTCTCTTCTCCATGGATAATGAAAACACCCACTGAATATACCCTCACGACAGGCTCAGAGATCAAACAGTGTGAAAGAATTTCTACCACCTTTACTAGACTTGACGACATTGTGAACACTCGTGAAGAACTGAAGGATTTTGCAGAGTTTCTTGATACACAGGCCTTTTTAAGCCTCATCAAATCTATACTGCGCGTGGATCCGGAAAAAAGAATTACACCTGGCAATGCTTTAGGGCACTCTTTTATCACAATGGATCACTTTGGTAGTCACACTCAAAACAATTATGTGAGATTAGCCCGCCTTACTATTGAAAACTGCCAGCGGGAGCAGCCAACAGTTGAATCCATGGTCCCTGTACCCAAAGATGACGAAGACACCCCTACAGATACTAATAATCCAATACAATTTGATAAAGACACGGCTGCAGGCCCAAGTTACAGACCTGCAGCCGTAACTGACAATAGACCACCAGCCCAAGCTGGCTTAGCTGAAGCTGCTGTCCCTGATTACAGAGTCGCAGCTTCAGCTGACAGAAGCATTGCTAGCAACAGTGATGAATCAGCAGCTCAAGCTGGCTTAGCTAAAGCTGTGGCTGCTGACCCTGATTACAGAGTCACAGCCGCAGCTGACAGAACTGACAATGGACCACCAGCCCAAGCTGGCTTAGCTGAAGCTGCTGCTGACAGAACCAATGCTGGCAATGACAATGAACCATCTGTCCAAGCTGGCTTAGATGAAGCTGTCCCTGCTGGCAACAATATCAATACAAGTAACTTTGTTGAGGTCAAAACCAAGAAGAAGTGGTTTAGGAGGCTCGGACTGGCCTTCTCCACCTCCAAACCTCCTGTAATGTCAGGTAAAGACAAAAAAAACACTCTGGATAATAATAATGGAATAGATGAAGCCACTGCTGCAGGCCCACGCTACATGCCTGCAGACACAACTTACCGAACTCGTGCAGGCAATGGTAATGGACCACCAGCCCAAGCTTGGCAAGATGAAGCTGCTGCTGATGGCACCAATAACAATCCAAGTGACTTTGTCGAGGTCAAAACTAAGCGGAAGTGGTTTAAGAGGATCAAAGTGGCCTTCTCCAGAATGGTCCGGAATGTATGTTGCTGCTGTTAGATGTTATCAAGTGAAGATGCGGCATTGTCATATGCACTTTCATGTACTGTGCCTCAGGGTTTTCTCCAGGTGCTCTGGTTCTCCCACAATTTATTTAATTTAAAGTGAAAAAAAAATGCTGGCTTGGCTGAAGCTGCTGTTGCTGTCCGCGATTACAGGTGCAGCTGACAGAACCAATGCTAGCAAAGAGTCAAGTGTACATGCAAGTGTACATGACTAGGTCTAAGGGTTTTCTCCAGGTGCTCTGGTTCTCCCACAATTTATTTAATTTAAATTGAAAAAAAAATGCTGGCTTTGCTGAAGCTGCTGTTGCTGTCTGCAATTACAGGTGCAGCTGACAGAGCCAATGCCAGCAAAGAGTCAAGTGTACATGCAAGTGTACATGACTAGGGTTTTCTGTGGTTCTCCCATAATTTAATTTAATTAATTTAAATTAAATTTAAAAAAAAACACCAAAAGTTTAAAAAAAAACAGAAATATAAAAATTCTAGAGTTTTGTTTAACTGGTTGTTGATATCAATGTCTGCAGCCAACATTACTGTCTTTCAGAGGCTGTAGCAGACTATTTATTGAAACTTGACCTCATAATATGAAATGATCTGGACCACATAGCCTCATGACAAACAAAAACAAACACAGTGGATATATTAGAGCATGGAATTGGTCATCATATACTTAAATTATAATGTTCTAAGACTGTAAACTCTCAAGATTTGAATTAAGTGTCTAAACAAAATACAACATGTATTACAGATTTCTAACTAAAAATCTACAGTTCAGTTCAAAGATAATGTTTGTGTGATTAAAACATTATGTTTACAAACAGCAGAACTGTCGCACATGAGACCTAAGTTCACGGGTTACGTGAAGTGTTAATAATACTGAGTTATTGAGAGTGGAGAGTGAAAAAATGCACATTTTGTCGGAAAACAAACAAACAAAAAAACACATTGTCATTGAATATATTACTAATACATTTAGTATCAACATATTTGTTGGGACTTTTTTGGTTTTATAACAGAAAATGTAATTCGGTTTCTCACTAAGCATATTTGCTGTCTCAGAGTCACGTAGTTCATGTCTTGCTGAGTACTCATGCCCACAAGGAAATACTGGCTGAAGGTGCCGTTGCTGTCTGCGATTACAACGGCAATTGAATTGACAGAACCAGCGTTAGCAAAGAGTCAAGTGTACATGCAAGTGTACATGACTGTGTCTAAGGGTTTTTTCCAGGTGCTCTGGTTCTCCCATCGTTTAATTTAATTAATTTAAATTGAATTTAAAAAAAACACACAAAAACAATGTTTCAAATAAAAAATAAAAAAAATTCAGAAACATATAAAAATTCTAGAGTTTTAACTTGTTTCACTGTGTGTCGGTATCACCGTCTGCCGCCAACAGGCTAGAGTAGACTATTTACTAAAACTTGAAAACATAAAATGACCTGGACCACATAGCCTAGTGTTAACTGAGAGTTAATTATGAGGGGTTTTTTTGGACTGTAAATTGTTTGCTGGGGAAGAGCTTCAGCAGTGGCACAGCTCACTGGGCCCATGCATGGCACATTGCTCCGCCGTGTTCCGTTTCAGATGCGTCCCAGAAAGAAGCGTCTCAACACTCGGCCACGCGTTGATTACACGCCTGTTCTATTTTTGACGCTTCACGCGAGAAGCATGCGTCAAATTACACAGAGCACCTTGAGCAGGCAGAAGCCAGACAGAAAAAGCAAAGAGAATCCAGTGGATTTTCAAAATAAAATGCCCCATTACGTGTCGTAAAAACATACAAAAGCAAAACTAAGTAACTACGTAGCATTATTTACACATGTAGAAGCATATTTAGAAGAACAAACACTGAGAAAATAGCTAAATCTGAGCAAGTAAACAAAGTCTGGTGGGCTAAACATTCGCTTCTGAAACTCTCTTGTGGGGTCTGAAGTCATGCAGCCATGTGTACAGGATGCGCCAGACATGTGTGCAGTGGGGTTTCGGAGTTTTCCTACGTTTCTAGCTATAAATGATTTCTGTAGCTTGACATTTGCGGCTGCAGTTGCAGTTTACAAATAAATTTTTCGACATTTTTTTCGCTCTCCCTGCACTCTAGCTATGACGCACTGTAGCTCTTGAAAATTCACGCAATACACACCCATACATTTTTGGCATGTTCTTTGGCGTATAGCGGCAAAACCGTTCGGTAAAACTTTTTGAAAACCATATTGCAAACGTGCCCCAGCCGAGCTGGTCGTATTGACTCCTTGTTTGTGTATGTGCGACAAAAACTCTGGGAGCCTTAGGGAACCAAAGAAAGGGCATAAGAAGAAGAAGAAGAAGCGCGGTTGATATTATTATTGAGTGTGCTCTTTCAGGCACACTCAATAATAATAAGAAGAATAGGCGCTGTGGATAGTAAAGAGTGTGCTCTTTCAGGCACACTCAATAAATACCTAAGTAGAGATGTCCACTTAGTTACTGTATTAGCTACTGCTGATCACTGAACTGATACATTAGTGCTGCCACAATATTGTAATATAGGTCTATATCCATCATTTAAATAGTCTGAACTTGCTGAATTTTCTACCCATTTTCAAGTAGCTTCCTTCCTAACTCAATATCATGATATCATGGTGTCATGTTCTTATTTTTTTTCTAATTATTTTCTAATTATTAGATACAGAGCACATATTACTGCAGTGCAACTTGAATACATTATCATATTTCTAGCATTAATTCTAGTTAATTCTCCATCTTATTTTAATGTTTATTCACAAAAGACATTAATCTGCTCAACTTTCTCACCTCCTTCTACACACACCTACACCTCTGTCTCTTACTGCACATAGACCTGCTTGTCCCACCTTGTCCTCTCTCTCTCAGTCTGTTTTCTCAGCAGCAGGTGTGTGGAGGTGGCTCATTGTTAATGACGTAGCCAATCAGAACCAGCATGGTACCGAGTAACATCACTACCAGCCAGGTGTTCACTGTTGAGGCCTGTGCTAAAAGAAATGCGTCTCTCTCTCTCTCTCTCTCTCTCTCTCTCTCTCTCTGTATCTTTGCAGCTGTACAATTGTCAGTCGACCACATGGGAGAAGAGGAGAGAGGTGGAGACACGAGTTAATGGAGGCATCACTCAGATTGTCGATCTGTTTTTCAGTGCTTTAGATTCTACAGAATGTGTAAAGACTGGAGATCGTATCTTTTTAAACACATGCTATACACACACACACAGACAAACATACCGTCCTACCACCTATCTTAAGATGCCTGCGCAAGGAGGCTCTATTGGATTGTTCAGCTTGTTCTGACACAGAGAATGAATCATAAAAAATCAAATATAACCATCACTTCCCAAAAACAAGGGCGGAAAAACAATACAACCAAAGTTATGGCCAGCAAACTTTTCTCCATCAGATCCAAACAAGTTTTCCTTTCTGCCGGTGTAGTCGATACAGTGACAGTAATAATGAATGGCACATTTGTCAACAAAGACAGAGTATATTACTGCGTGGTTATTTCGGTTACTGATGCCGTTCCGTGTGTTCACATGTGTATTGTCTCACAATGCCTGCCTCATGTACTTATTGTCGTATGAGCTGATGAAATACTGACGTGCCAGACAGAAAACAAATCATGTCAACCCAGAAACTCAATGACAGACACAAAGCTGTCACGCTCTAATGTTTAAAAAATAGATGCTGAAAATTGTTTGTCTGGCTCGGAAATTTATGAGACTCCACGTAACAATTTCCTTTGAGAAGTTGCTCTTTTTTTTTTAATCCATAGAACATAAATAAGGTCTCTGCTGCAGGAAGAACAGAGTCTGCTGGTGGTAGTGATGTTGAAGATGAAGAAAACTTGCACTTGTTATTGAATTTGGCACTTTTGCAGTGTGTTAGTGTTATTCTGTGATTAGGTATCTTAAGAAGAAACTCCATTTGTTGGACCTCACACCATTGGATTATGGGAGAAGTTTGCCTTCAAGTCTTTCTTTTGGAATCCACAACAACCCTCTCGACCCTGACCCTTTATATTGTGTCACCCAAAGTCCAAAAAGCTTTTTAACACGTGGTCATGTCATGAATAGGTCTATTTCAGGGGTGTCTGGCCTGCCAAAAGGTCCAATCCAGCCCACCGGATGACTTTGGAAAGTGTAAGAAATCAAAGAAGTCATTCATTTCAATCCATACATCCCTATCCTTATCAGGGTCAAAGGGTCACACGGAAAGGTCAAACAGGCGATTGCCCATCGTTAAATGCCGTCTTTTTTTACTGACTAAAAAATAATACCTTTAAATGTGGACTAACTCAAATCAAAAACAACAACAGAATTAAGTAAGCTAAAAGAAAATAACTCCACAGGTCATGTAAATTTTAAACACGGTGACAAAAAGATTCCAGCAGAGGGGCAAAGTGTGGAGAAGGTGAGCTGATGAAATACCAACTTTGAGGAAAGAGTGTAAGCTTATGTAGAATTTTTATCAGACTGAATTCCTGTTTCATTCCACTTTAATTCTCCCTGACAATGTGTTGTCGTGTTAGCAGATTTCAGTTTGGGAGGTTGTTTTATTTTCTTTTTTCAGGTGAGACATATTTATTTATGTTACCACCTACGCACTGCCATTTTATTATTTCTCTGTTAAAGGAATACTTCCACAGTTTTAATATAATAGTATCATAGTTGAGGCAAAAAGTTAAACCTTTCAAACCCCACCTCCAAAGTACATACGATCAGCAGCATAAACATCCATCCATTATCTGGATACACCACTCACCTCTTTGGGGAGTCAACAATTAATCCATGAAGTGCATGTATTTGGACTTAGGGAGGAAACCGGAGTACCCGGAGACCAAGGGGAGTGCAAACTCCACATAGAAAGGCCCCAACTGAGGTTCGAACCAGGAACTCGTGCTGTGAGGCGACAGTGCTAACCACTGTAACCACTTTATAGGTGATGTTCTCTTAAACACAGGTGTGTTTCCACATGAAGATGCATGCTGCAAAATGGCAGGTTTTTATGTGCCCTGATGGTTTTCATAAATAACATAACACTTCAATCCTTTCTCTAAAAACAGACCATGGTAAATACTAAATGTATGTGTATGTCGGTGTGTGGGTTGCAGTTGGGTTGTGTAACCACTCAAAAGACAACATATTTGTTCAGGCATTACAAGCCCAAACATTGTCTTGTAGATGGAACATCTGTCAACAAACAAGCAGCTCTAACATCGTTCCCCGTATCTCGCTCCACAGCAACGGCCGTCGCTAAGACTTGTGTGGGTGAAGGGTGAAATATTAGGTACAGCATATAATGACATCCAGTACAACACACACACAGACTGCACCTAAAGAGCTGAATCAACACTTGTCTGAGGCTTCACACCGATAGAATTCACAGCTCATCTCTGGCTGCACAGGTCTTGATGATATTGTGTCCACCTCCAGTTATTGACACCTCCCAGTCATTTAAACCGCTTCAGCCTGAGCCGCAGCTAAACGAGCCATTGTCATCTCCATCACCTTTTTCCTGTTTGTGGTGTAATTTCTTGTAGACATATTCATCCCCTGCTGCTGCTTGTAAGGAACTCTTTATGTAATAACCAGCGACCCCGGGACACGGGGAGGGGGTGGCTTTTGAAATGTGCTAATGAAGGGAAATGTGCTCACAGTCAGAAGCAGGATTCAGATTTCTACACTGCACGTAAACACACACATATCGTGTATATGGATGTACAAGGAGACAAATACTGCACACATTGTGCCTCCCCCTCAGAGTACTGATAAAGAGGCAAAGTGTGGCCTTATTCTCTATCACGATTCACCACCAGCATGTGTGGGTTGTCTCCTTTTCTAGTCTTCCTTTGTTTCATTCTGCCACCTGTCTCTGGTTGCCATTCCTCTAATCTCTCTCTCCGCGACTCTTTTCACCCCCTTCTTTTTTATCCATTGACTTCCTGTCCATTACTGCGATCTATTCTCTCCTGTCTCTAGCTTGCTCTCCTCTTTCAATTTTCTTTTTGTCTTTTTGCATAACTGTGCTTCCCTGTCCTTATCGTTTGTCTGCGTAATCAGACATTTCTGTTTGAGGATTTTCTCCTCAGCTGAACTGGAGAACAGCACTAACAGGAACTTTCCCCAAAGCAAAAAGGACATATATTCTTAAATAGTTTAAGCAACCTTTTGGGTCACACTTCGAGTAAAAATAACAACTCGAGACTACAACAACTGGGATTTATTTTTGTTTTCGTAACTATGTTTTCATTAGTGTGTAATCACCTGAAAATAAAAATCATTATGTTTGTGTTACCTTAGAATAAGTCTACAGATGTTGCCTCTTCTATGGATTCCGCCATGTTGAGACTGTCATGTTTCTACAGAAGCCCAGACTGGACAAATTAAACATTGGTTCTAGATAGAGAGTTTTGGATTTTTCCGAGTTTCATGGCCGTTCATGAAGATTCTACTTTATGTAACGACGGAGAGAGTGAGGCGGTATTCTGGTGGTTTCAATCTGACTTCACCACTCGATGCCACTAAATCCTACACACTTTTAAATGAGACATGTATGAACTCAAGTCAAGAACAATAAAAAAAAATAGTGTGACATTTTGAAGGTCAGGACAAAGACACAAGGTTACAGCAGAGGGCCAAACTGTGCTGACTGAGTTAATAAAACACAACTTTGAGTGAAAAATTCATGCTCATACAAGCTTTATTCATATGATTGCAAATTACTTTTTTCATTCAGCCTGACAATGTGTTTGTAGTCATGTTAGCAGAATTTCCATTTCCCTAAGCAATTAGCAGCAAATGACACAGCTAACCATCCTGCTGGTGTAATTTTCTGTTAATAAGAAGCAGCAGTAGCAGTTGCTACATACTAGGAGCAGTTGTTGCCCTGCTTTTCACAACAAATAAAGAAATATGCAAATTCGTGTGTTGTGTAAGATGTCAAAGTCCACTTACAACACTTCTACAGCTGTGTCAGACTGATTTTTCTTGACTGTTAGGTTGTTTCTCTAACTGAGAAAAGGTCACTGGGCAAAACACCAGAGGTATGAATCACTGACAATATTAGATATGTGGGCAGCGATTTAGAAGTCCAGAATGAGGATAAGACCTCCCTTCGTATACACACAGAGGAAAGAGAGAGAGACTGATAAGAAGGAAAGTAAGAGAAACTGAGGATTAAGTTTTAAGATCAAGGAATGAGCTGTCCACACTTATGTTGTTAAGCTACAGCCAACATCTAAGAGGTACTGACAATTTGTAACTTCATAAATTTCGTGAAAATCAGTAACATCATGACTCATGGGTAATGAAGTTTCAAACATTTGAAAAAGTTCTGGGCTTTTAAAACTTAGAAGTGTTGAGGTTTCTTGCTTCCTTCCTAAATCAACAGTCCAGCATCATGTATCATTTCCTTTCAAATCTCCAAACAGCACATGTGAACTACAACTCTGGATGTGAGTGCAGCTTTGAGTGATTACTAACAGGATGTGATATTGGGTCAGAGTGATAAATTATTAGACCCACCTTCTCATTAAAAACTCCACACCACATGTGGCTTCTAACGAGATCTCTGTCACTTTGTCTTGGTCTTTCCTCTACCCCCATTATAACAATCAAAAGTTCAGGTTCAAATTTAAAACTTGCTCAGGGTAAGGTAAGGTAAGGTAAGGTAAGGTAAGTGCATATCTGGCCGGACCCAATTGACACCCATGGTTTAAAGCAGAAGAAAGGTTGGCCTCTCCTGCTGACACTGGGCTTTTTCTGTTCCTTAATGAGAACATCTGAGGGAGAGACAGAAAGAGAGAGCGTCAGTGCATGCTTGTAGGCCCAACAGCTGGTACCACTAAGTACAGCAGCTCAGTTAGCCTGGCAGCCTTGATGCTGCCTCTGTAACAAGACTAGAATAACGAGCCACTCCACCCCCAACACCCAATTCTTACAAAGTGTGGAAGTTAACACTCTCATCCCAGCCACCTAGGGAAACATTGTACAGTCTACAAGTCACACTGCAGTTGACATGAATTCATCCTGGGTATATTCTCCATATTTACAGACATTTATGTTTTCTTCTCTTTGAAATGTGAATAGTTCTTTCTCTCACAGTGGGTATGTCAGGTTTTAAGTCACTTGTTATTATTCTTGATCTATATGAAGCTTGAAACCATAAGTTTTAGTTTATTCATCTAATCAAGTGACGTATGTTTTACAGATGTTTAAAGCTATTGCAAAAGTGTGTTCAACAGAAGCCAAAAACAATCTTTGGCTTATGTTGTTTATGCAAATATGACTATTGGACTGTCTGAGTTTTAGCCAAGCAGTAACCTCCATGGCTGTGAAGTACCAAAAATGGCCACTTGAGGCTGGCTACAAAATGAGTTAATCTCCATAAGCCCCCATGTTAAAATGTCCAACTTCACAAGAGAAATAAATATGTTTACAGCCCAGTACGAGTTTTGGTCTCTATAGATAATTTCCCTGTTCATGACTACTGTACTGAGAGTGAATTTTTATAGAACTTCAAATGATATTAAGGCTTAAAGTTATGCAGAATTAACAGCATGGAAGCTTTGATTGACAAGTGATTGACAACAAGTCACAGATAGCTTGTTTGAACACCCATGCTTCATTCATCCCACCTCAGTCCACCCACGATCCATGTCTTTGCCCATTTTTGGATTAGCCAAGATGCAATGGCCAGAGTCACCACACTCTGAGCGTCACGATTCTTAAGAGACCTGTGGGTGAAGTCATGGAGACTATGTCCATGTTTTACACAGTCTGTGGTTTTAGTGCCTTGAATAGCCATTGTTCTAAATGCACTGATGATAGCTGTGACCTACTCAGCACTAGATGCATCGACCATGTGTGTGTTCAACTCAGCCTCTGACTGAACTCTCCAGTGCTGTTATCTCCCTCCACTCCTCTCTCTTTTTCCTCTCATCTCTGTACTTTCATGAAGCAGGCTCATAAAGCTCCAAACAAGCAAAATAAATCATTTTCAACATGCACGGATGCATCTTTGTGTTCATTTGTTCCTTGCAAATTTGCTTCTAAAATTCTCCTTGCATTCTGTCTGGATGCATATTAAGTCTGGTTAGGTGGATACCCCTTCCACCAACTCTGTCATATGTGTGGGAAGTCAGTGAAGGATCTTGACCTTGGTCGCTGTACAAGTGACACTTACAATTCAGTTGGGGAGTCACTGTGTGTGGGTGTGAACCTCCTGTTGAAGCCTCTCCCTGACAGATCCAAATGATGATTCCATGGTTGTCTAAACTCTTACCAGGCCAACAGAGTTGGCAGCATGAGGAGAAATAGTTTTAGTATAAAAGAAAAGTTGAACGGCTTTCACAGGATACAATATTTATCCAAATCATCCTATTTTTGCAGTCTATTCCAAAGTTTAATGCAAGTCTCGACACAAGTGGGAATATGGATGTGAATTAAATAAACCTCCAACACTCTGCACTGAGGAGGTACTGCCAGTACTTACTGCCATGCAGCAAATGGCTCAGGCCCATCCTACATTCAGGACATGGTCAAACTATATATCCAGCCCATCTACTAGACTCATTTCAGTACTGCTATTGCCGAGCTGGCAAGGGAGGCCGGCAAAATACAGACAGTTTTCTGTCCTCAGTCCACAATGGTGGAACCTGCTCCCCATTGATATCAGGACAACATAAACTCAGACAGACTGAAAACTGTTGCCTTGGCCCATGAAATGAATGAAAATTCGCTCTCTCTGTAGTGTTGCTATGAAATGTAGCACTTGAAGTAGTTCACTTATTTGATGACACTGATGCACATTTCTCTTGATTCTTGCAGTTTTATGTTTGTATCCCAGAGTGCCGACACTTAGGTTTTCCAGGATTCCTCTTGTAATTTGCATAACCATCTATGATTGTCTATGAAACACAAGCACACTGACCTATCCGTAACCGCAACCTAGCAACCTCAACCTGATTCAAGGGCAGACGATCCAGCTACAGTAACTAAACAAGTGCCGTTGTAAAAATGTCACCACAGGTCCTGCCTAAGACAAATTTAAACAGTGTCGGACAGAACAGTTTCCATTTCCTATCATCTGGATCTGCAATTAGCCAGACATGCACACTTGGAACAGGAAGCAGAGGGAGAGGGTGTGTGTGAAAATGTGTGTTGAAGTGATGTAAAAAATATCTTTGATCAAGAAGCCTGTAGTTAATCTACAATCCTTTGGTTTATCAGTGAAGTGTATACAGACAATGATATAGATTCACATTACATAAGTCTATGTTGGCAGGTCTGATCTTTGATGGTCTTGTACTTCTAACTTACGACACTATCAGCAAATTAAGTTCTGTTTTCCATCTTCACTCGCTGTGCTCTCACATCGAAAATCCCTTTCTGACTTATTTGGTCTTTTATTTTAGAAATCTACATCGTTTTTGACTTTATTAATAACCCTAGTCACACAAAAAGTTCCTGAATCTTAAGAAAGTCCTTCCCCAAGAGGAGAGACATTTAAGCAGCTGGAATTATCAGAAAGGAAATAGTCACTGGTTCCTCTGCTCAAAAGTTCACAATTTCTCAAATGGTTCTTGTACCCTGGTAAAGTTCTTGAACTTTTTTCGGTATATGCAACTTTTAATGGAATAAACCAGTCAAACCCAGTACTGTTAATACAGCAGCATCAAGATCTTGTGATCTTGAAGTTAGTGAGCACAAATCTTTAACTGACTGATGCTGATACAGTGTCAAACCTGTGAAATATCAAGAGTTTGATTTCATAACAGAATTCATATGGTGTATTGTCCATGATGTATAAGATCATGGATGGATTCTGCTTGCAGACACTTTACGCACCTTTGCAGTTCAACATTTTCAGTCAGAGATTAAACATGTGGGAGATATTTCTCAGTGAAGCATCAATAATTTGTAGTCTGATGAAACATGACTGACCCAAGCATGCTTCAAATATGACAGCCAGATTCATTCATGCTGTCTGTAGACGTGTACACTGAGATCCTGTGCATTTAACGTCTCTCTTTTAATTAGTTGTGTTGTGATAACTGAGGAGGTTTTGTTACACTACAGTGAACACAGAAGATTGTTGTGGTGGCAGTGCACCAGAAGATATGCTGAGGAATGAACAGTCATGCTGTGCTTCTAAGCCTTAAAACTCCTTAATCCTCCCTCCAAAAATATCACATCTTCCTACATTAAACATCACTGGCAAAATAATTACACATGAGTCTGAGCCAGGTGATTAGCATACAGCCCTAAAGCTGATTTGCCGGCCGTTATGGTGTTATAAAATGGCGATCTGCGAGCTGCAGGTTGCAGCTTCTTGTGAGGATTTTACCGTATGGTGAGGGACTGTGTGGAGCACCCTTGAGAAAAGTATTTAACCTTTAACTGCTTCCCTTAATGTCACCCTGCCCCTGATAAGGGCCAAAATAGTGGGGAGGGTAAAATACTGTGGAACTATGCTGCCCCCATATGGTGATCATGAGAACAACAAAGCCTGAAAGGCTTTGATTGGTCTTCTAACAATGCTTTGCTTTGTTAGAGACTATCAAATTTCACATATTTAATATAGCCTTTGGTGGCTAATGTTAGCATGCTTTAGATAGATATTGCTCGTTAACAGACATTACTGATTCAGTTTGTCAGACTGTGACTTAACTGATGATGATTTGTTGGTTGGTTGAGTTGAGAAAAGGCGATGTCATAATACTATCAATGATATTTAAATTAAAATGTGATGACGCTTGCTTAATGTAGACAGATTCTTGCTTCACACTTCACACAAAATGAGAGAAAAATATTTAAACGGTCAATGGACTGTACTTATATAGCTTTAACATCATATATCTCATTCACCCAATCACACACATTCATACACTGATTGCTATGCAAGGTGTCAACTGCTCATCAGTTTTAGAAGCTAACCATTCACACTACCTCCATGCCAAAGCGGGTTGTCATTTTTACAGTGACAATCAAATACAATGAGTAAATACAACACAAACAGTTAATACAGTATAAATCCTCAGTCACAATATGAATTAATCTGATAGGTAATCCTGAGAGGAGGGTAGATTGACACACAAAAGTCCATTGTGCTCCACAGTGGTTTGGACCAATCAGCATCCTACTGACAACTACTAGCAGCTACGCCCATGAATAGACACTGTTTGATAAAGAGGTTAGCATAGATAATCTTAGCATCAATTATAACTGGAGAGTGTGTCTATATCGAAAGAGGAACAAAGAGCAACACTGAAGACTTCTCAGTGGAAAAGATATTTTCACTCTTCTTCCTACTGGCTTCCGTTAGAGTTTGACTATGTTATATGGTTCATTGATCCGATTGGTTGGTGGCAGATGGTGATAGGCAGATGGTTCTTCCAATCACTTGTACTTTTTTTTAAGCGCATGCCTTTTTCCCAAACAGCTTCCAACAACATTTCAGATGGTTCCGTGTAACAAACCATCTAGAGCAGTCAGGTTACCTGAACATGCTACATTATTATCTAATCTTGAGACTCCTTCTTGTGTTTCTTTATTTGTAGTTTAGTGAAAGTGTTTTCTGTGACCCTCTTAGGTTCAGCGATGGTTTAGTCTTGGCAATGACACAGCCACACAATAAACAATATAAAATTTGTCTCTTTTCTTTGCAGAGTTCATCTTTGAACTTTGACCAGCCAAGTCGCAGTCAGATGAACAACGAACATTTGCTTCAGCAGCCTTATGCTCAGTTTTTTTTTTCTTTTTGCGATAGTCTTCTTATTCTTTAAAGATTTTTTATCCTGAAAAGAATTTCTAACTTATTGGAAGAACAATTTAAAGTTATTTACCCTCCACTGGCTTGTGCGTAAAAATCTGAAATAAAAAACAGCAGATGACCAACTGCGGATGGCAGTGTTATGACTTATGGAGCCTGCCAGAAATCCATTAGAGGAGGAAGTACGGTCTGTTAACTTCCATTCCCTTTATCTGGAGTTGTCATAGTCTGAGTTTAGTTCTGTTTGACCTCTTTTATGAGCCCAGAACTTTTGTTGGATATTTTGTGATTTGTTTTTTGAGTCGATTAAAAACCTCAACCCCACCAGTGCCAGCCAGCTCGATCCCACACAGACCAAACTACCCTGCTCCCCAAAGAATACCCAACACCTATTATAGTTATTTTTTTTAAACTCTCTGCACTAGTATGAAAAGGAATTCAAGGTGTTGAAATGTCCCAGTTGAATATGAGTTGAAAATGCCTGATTTAATGACTTCCCCTGTGGAAAGGTTTACTGTGATACATTCATGGCTTCCTTAAGCTGAACTTATTAGTATGAGCTGTGACAATTGTGTTTATAGAAATAAATCTTTCTGTTCACGACACAATATGTCAATCAATCCAGCTTCGCTCAACCTGCTTCCGCACCGAGTTGCTCCTGGCAGAGTGGATGTGCTAATGGCAGTCAGTGAGAACAGAGCAGTTCTCACATCAAACTTATTATAGGCTGTGCGCATACGTTGGCCTTTAGTCACTACATGGTGAGATGTCTCACATTCTGCAGCTTATTTCACACCAAGGTTAACAGTCTCTGCACTGAAACACTTGGAACAGAGCCTGTAGTGATTCCTGCTACACACAAAGAGCCAATGCAGCTTTAAATTGCAGCACTGTTAGTATCTCGGTCCTGTTCAATGCAATTCAAGGCGATCTACAAAATGCCACAGATTCCAAAAAACATGGCTAAACTTCTTTTATCACCACATTTTAGACAAATTGGGTACATTTCTCAAAGACACAACATGGAAAATGTCTGAGTTGTCACAAACTGAACCAAAAAACTTTGAAGTGATTTTTTTCTTTTGCTCTGCAAGGTCATATAGTGCCGCTGTGCCAGGTTTATTTGGCAGAAATCATTTATTCATCCAGTACAATCTTGCAAAGTGGTTTTCAGTGCCCAAATCAAACCAAATGATTGGTGAGGATGCTTGGCAGGGAATGTGAAATCCTTTATTTTCTTTTAAACTGTTCGAGTAAAGAACAGTTTATAGAAGAGAATGTTTTACTTCTCCCCAAAAAACATGGATCAATTTCATCACGTTTTCAATTTCAATTATTTTTTCTCTTTCTCTTTCCTTTAAATCAACTGAGAGATGTTTTCCTTCCTCCTGCTCATCAGGTTGTCATTATAGTCTTCTTGCTTTCTCTCCCACGTTCCATTACCAACCCGTAAGAATAAGATGCACTTCTTCTTTCTACAAGACTAAAACTAAGACATACATAAAGGATATTTTATGGATATTATTATTATTAGGATATTATGTAGAATCAAATTTTCTATTTCATCCCATTTTTTTTCAATATATTTTAAATTTCTTAAAAGGGAAAGGTGAGTATTCTTATTTGGTGTTACTAAGATGTTCAAATGGATGCCACAATCATGTCTGTATGGTAAATACGATGCCTCAGCCAACAGCCAGATAGCTTAGCCTAAAGTCTGCAAACAGGGAAGCAGCTAGCCTGTCTCTGAGAAGAAATTTGCTTGCCAGCACCTCTAAATATTACTCGTTGTATTTTGTTTGTTTAATCTATAAAAAATGACAAGTTGTTTTACCGAGTGATATGTATTTTTTGGATGGGAGCAGTGACTCCCTGGACACTAATCTTGGAATCCATTGGCTACCATCTGACGACTTGTCCTCTGGGGTCAACGGCCAATTTTTCTGGGTTTCCACTGTGGTCAGCAGATATTCAGAAAATGAATAACAGATATTCAAGGCCAAGACTGTCTATGTGATCCCAATTAGCAACTTAATATACAAGAATGACAAAAAAGACATTTCTGCTAAATATACAGACATCTGCATGTTCAGCCAGAGCTATAAATGAACAGCATCCAGCCTTCCTAGGGAGAGAAAGAAACTGATCAGGGAAGATAAAAAAAAAAACAAAGTTTGCCTGTCGCGGGACATAAGGTAGGCCTGCCTATCAGCTGAGAGAACAGGCTTGTTGCATGATTATGAAGATGACAACCACAAAACTAACACACAACTGGACACACAAATTTCAATGTCAATGATCTTAAAATAGACAGTTTCTGCTTGTTTGGCTGATTCAGTGTGGCTGTAAATGTTGTGCAATCCCTAAATACCTTCAAAACAGTGTGATAGACTGATAATAGATCATTTTGTTTTTGCATCTTTCTTGACTGTCCTTTGCTGTCTGATCTTTGGTTTATGTTTGATTCCAGGGTCTTCCACAGAATATGAACCAAAACGTGTGTGAAATACAACATCCAATATGCTGAGCCTCTGGTCAAGTTAATCTAAGATAGCTCGTCCATCATAGCTACAGATCTGTCAAGTCATTTCTGGTCTTCAGAATACATTCCATGCCCTCTGAAACAACACACAGAAGCTAAGCTGATGTCCTTGATGAGCAGGATGAAGACTACATAATTTCCCTGTGCTTTTCTAAACCTAAACCTGATAATAGAAAATTAAATCTATTTTATGATGTGACAATGTTATGGTTAGGGTTGGGTTTAGGCTCAAAAACCACTTGCTTGGTGACAATAATAAACATGTTATGGACATGTGGAGGGACAAGGGAGGTTTCTTGACCCATTTATCCATCCCAACCTTCTCACTCTGGGGACATTAATGTCAGAATTACTTCAGCCACTGCAGGCTGGAGAGAATATAAACAATGCTTTTCCTAGGAGGATAGACTCAGAGGAATCCACATCTGCTCTCCATCTGAAGCGCATCACAGTTGCCTCCATCTTCTTTTCTCAGAGGACATTCTGCCTCGGTCACTGAAGTGAAGTTATTTCAGACATTTGTTGCTAATAAAGTCATCAGATGAAGACGCTTCTCACTGGCAGAGCAAACAGACTCTGCTCTGTCCTAATACGCTAGACCGGTCTGCATTGTTCATGAAGGTGTGACAGGTCACTTCAGGTGATGCAGCTCTTGAACAACGTAGCCTGGTAACAGGAGTTATTCTGCTACCAATTCTATGCTAACAAGGTATATCCTGAAGTGGACACCCAAGGGACCACCCAAAGAACAACATGGACAAGATTGGTGTTTTATTCTTTCAGGGGCATGGGTTGGGGTTATCCTGTCCATCACCATTGACAACAACAACTGTTTTACGTGTTTTCTACAAACACTGCAGCAGTTGCTTACTTTTGTAGATTCTTCATTCTTCAATAAGATAGTAGGATTCACTCTAAAGTCAAGGGACTGGTGGCTGTACAGTATTTTTGCAATTTAGCTTCTGAAAACTGGCAATATTTTCAATAATCAAATATCGTGACCTGCTAAAGACTAAACAACAGGTTCTTGTAAACATTTAACAAATCGACTACATGAAATACAGTAGAATCTGAACTCAAACAGGGCAAAGATCTACACCCCTGTATGGTGCTTTAATCGCTGGTGCTTTTGAGTCCATTGCCTATTTGGCAAGTATTGACTATTTAAGTGACAAGTTAATGCAAACAGGTAGCCACTTGCTATTGATTTCATTGCAGGGATCTTTGATTTAGGCTTAAGCGTCTAAATTGGCACGTGCTGACGTTCCTTCACAGTTCATAATGCAGCTGTATAACAGTTAACGTGTAGGAATACATCACGTAATCACTGGTATTGCTCATGATTCTAATTAACACAAAGTGCCATGCGATGACACATACTGTCATATAAACATGCATGTATTACACATGTATTCTGGCATTTACATACAGTCCTGTCTGTCAGTATTAGAGGCAGCTTAGTGCTGATTACATACTGAGGCGTCACTCTGCCTCTGATATGTATTCACACGTCAAGTCTCCTCATTTCTCAGTATATTCTCTGACAGAAATGTGGGAGGATGACTTTTGTACAAAGAAATCGATGCTGCCTGTTTTGTATCCAAAACTACTGAATCAAAAACTCAACTTGGCCAAAGATACTGATGTGCCAAAAAACAAAAAAGTGCACCTACTGGAATGAAAGTAAAATAATGAAACATAAAAACTAACAATTTGCAACCAGGATTTAATTTGAGTTGAGGTTGAAGTTGAGTTTGGTTTGGATAGAGTTTGGATAGTGTTTTATTCTTTCTTTTTCTTCTTTTATCCTTCGAGTCAATGTCTTTTATTTCGGGGGACCTCAATATAACAAGATTTTAGTCAAGATGTATAGTATAAATGGACAATGAGACAAGTCAGGACTGAACCCAGAGAAAGTGTTCATTCCTTACTCTAGTAGTGATAAAGTCAACTGTGATTTGACCTCAGTCATGAGGCTCTTACAGAAAGATGATTTTCACCTGTGCAGAACCACATGTGAAACATACCTTTGGAGCATTTCAGTGTGCCATGATTTCCGCATGGTGCTACAGCATCAACATACATGTGGCAACTGCTTTTTGTGAAATGTATGTAGGTTTTTCTGTAAGGCCTGAGTTGTTAAAGTTAAATTAGAGTTCTCTCTCACTATGAACAGTAACACAACAAAATATTGAATCTACACTGTTTTGTTTCTGTGGGTTCAGTGCAGACTTTGTCCCATGGCCAATTTTGGACTGAGAATACAGTCCTGGAATGTGATAGAAATAGGAAACAACAAGTGTATTCCATGTAATCGGATACCGTGTATGCTGTGCAGATATCGTTTAATGAAAGAAAGGATTATGGTCCATCTAGAAATACAAACTGAAGCTTTTTAATAAATCATGCTTGCTTTTAACTGTGAAAAAGAGCATTATACTATTTATGCTATTTATAATAGTCTAGCATGATGTGCCAAACAAATGATGGAATATGTCTTTCCATAAATTCTGGCCATATAGGTAAATGTATATAATGAGGATGTTTGATGTAGCCACACAATCAATATCAAGTGTTACCTGCACTTGTGTGATAATGCAGAACAGAGTTTAATATTGGAGAATCATCTTCAGCGAACTTTTTGTTTTAGCAGAGGTTACAGTTCTTTAAAGGAAGAAAAAAGAAAGCGGGAGATAGTAGAGACAAAATATAAAACAAGGTGAGATTAGTATGTAACCAAAAGCTATTAATTCAAGAAAACAAATTCTGAAAAACAGATTCTAAGATGCTTTTTATAGATTTTACAGATAATTTCACTGATGCACTTATTCTTCTGAGACTCAGCAGGAGGCCAAGAAGCAACAACAATAAAG
This sequence comes from Nibea coibor, assembly GCA_023373845.1. NCBI lineage: Eukaryota > Metazoa > Chordata > Actinopteri > Sciaenidae > Nibea > Nibea coibor. Next base: position 20,023,652 of record CM041725.1, on the reverse strand, counting down.
TCGTTTATTGCAATGTTCCATGGTAGGAAAAAGTCTAAGGCAGAGAATTTTAACAGGTTGAAAAATAAGTAACCAAATAGAATGTCTTGTTTCACAGTTATATACAAGTTATATAAAATGTTGACAAATCATTTTGTCATTTTGTGTCATCAATCACATAACCATGGGGCAGTATGTATACAGAGACCAGTGGACCAAGAAGTAATCCCTGTGGTACTTCTCATATTAAAGGCGCTAATAATCAGTGACAAGAGTGATAGCAGAGCATAGTTTCAGTCTGATTTAATAGCAGCCAATAAAGATGGTAAGGACAGTAAAAAGTAAATAAATATAGTCATCTGGTGGTTTTGAACAAAGGCTGAAGTTTTAAATATATTTCCAAAACATAAAAAGAAAATGTAAATGAATGTGTCTTCTGTTTGCTTAGTGTTATGCAAATATTAGCAGTTAGGTGCATCAAAAATAACTGGTGGTGGTGTTAATTCTCTACCTGGGTGCTACTGAAACAGTGAACAAAAGGAGGACGTGACAAGACTGAGTTACAGTGCAGTGTTCAAAACAAAACAGGCGAGTGGAGACGTGGTTTGAGATAGTGGGGAAAAAAGTCCTCAGACCATACTCAAGAACTACAACCTGATAAATAAACTGAGGATGATGTAAATTAGTTTGGATTTATATGTATTATTTTTTGAGGTGTGTCTATGAGAAACATTATAAGGTTCATGAAAGTAGAATTTATTCAGCACTGTGCTGTATTTTTTTTTTTTTTTTATTGCTCTGTCAAGGTTTGAAAGACCATGTGTTATTCATAAAGTCTGAGCGGTGCCTCGTGTCTTACTCTCCATTCTTCATGCATCATTACATGTTTCTAACAGTACTTGAAGAAAGCATGCAGGTCATTTTTAGCTTGAAGATCAAAGCCTATAATAGGATGGTGGCTGTAACTATGGAAACTAATCATGAAAATATATCCAGGACATGGATATTATAGCTGAGATATGTGACATGAGGCGTCCTCTCAGCATTAACAGGATACTTTCTCACTCTTCTGACGCTCATCTGCAATTATAAATCACACAAGCTTTCCGCTGAGCTATGTGAGGAGTGACAGCATGTGCCTTTAAGTTCTGCAGCTGAAGGATTTCTGTGAAAAGACATGGATCTGTCAAATGTAATTTCCTTATCGAGACATTAAAATGGTCTGCAGAGAGCAGGGCGATCCTGTCGTCTGTGACGCACGAGGACCGAAAGAATCCAAGCAATTATGATGTCTATGTTGTCTTTGAGATCATCACAGATGGGTTCAGTTCGTTTTTGAATGGAATGAATTCATTACTGCAGTTTAATTGCTGTTGTTAAAGATTTCATCATTTTGTGTAATAGTTTAATATACTTTGTAATTCAGCTAGACTCTGAATCTCAGTGGCTTTACCAACTACAAAGTGGAACCCTGCTGGGAGACAGCTGATTAAAGATCTCTAATACATTTACTTGGAGTGTGTGTGTGTGTGTGTGTGTGTGTGTGTGTGTGTGTGTGTTGGCGTCTCACTAATTTGGAAATCTTATCGTTTGTTTACCAGGCCCAGGGTCTGTGATTGCAGTACTAATAGGGAATGGGCTCCCATATCCTTAGTCATAATGGAAAATAAGTGGGAGAGAATGCCGAGGCAATTCTTCTTAAAAAAAGACATGATTAAACTTTGTTCTGGCAATCAGAGTGTATTGAGAAGCCTCTGTGTGCACAGTATGGGCAAAACATTTCTCTGTAGACTGAAGATTAAACTGGACCCAAAACCAAGGCGTGTTTTGTTTACTTCCCTCTGGTTTTTGAATAGCACGGCTCCAAAGTAAATCATCTCCTGACGAGGAAATAGCGCTCAAAACTTGATTCACACAGAGCTGTGTCAGAAGTGTCGTCTGCCATTCAGCAAAGAGCTCTCACTTGTGAAATTCAGTCAAAACTTTGTGGTCATCAAGTGCAGGAAAGTTGCAGCGAGTCGGATGAAGGCAAGTAAATAAACATCCTGATAGACTGAAGTCATCAGCAAAGTTTGGGAATTTTGGTTGTGGTGCTGAATGCTAATGACCAACATGCTGATGTTTAGTATGAGTATGAGTATGATGATTGCCACGTTCACTAATCTAAAGATTAGAAAAAAAAGATAGAAAAAACAAACATGACGGAACAACGTGCACCACCTGAAATCTTCAAATCACCAAACGCATAATTACTGCATCAGAGACTAGTATTATGTCTCAGTATCTTTGACCTCTATGTTTTTAATACTTTAAGGCCATTGTTTATACAAACATTCAAATCAACACATTTGGAGATACACAGTGATCACTGCAAACGAATATGAAAATGAGTAAATCTATACACACACTGTCATTTCTGTGTCTACTTGTGCTGCAGAGGGCTGTTTTTTCCATCAAGGCCAGTAAACTTAATGTAATAGATTCATCCCTGATGTGCATATTGTATATTGTTTTCATGACTCAAGATGATAATTTATTCAGATGTTATTCCTATTTGAATAGACCTGAGAGAATAAAGCGGGAAGTGTTGAATGCTGTTCATTTCATTGAAAATTAACTGAGAAATTACAGACTAATTTTGCAAATTAGTGGTGGAGGTGCCAGCACAAAACTCAGGGGAACGCCACATTCATTAGGATTCGTCCTCCGTGAATATGCAGTAGTTGAGATTTTTCAGTCTGGATCAAGTAGTGGACCGACTGACTTACTGTTCTTCTAAAGTTTGGAGCACGTGCATTGTTAGAAGTTTACCACAAAACTTACATTAGCTCGACACAAACAGAATAGCTCACATATATGTGTGTGTTTGTGTGTGTGTGTGTGTGTGTATGTGTGGAGGACTGAGAAGTACAGTATATCCACTTGGAGCCATATCAGGATGAAATTATCTCTGGCACCAGATACCAGAATATCATCCAGTTTTCCAAACATGGTGACACCCAAGAGGGTTATGAGAGCTCATTGTTTTCGTGACCATTATTAGAAGACATTGGAATATTGGTTCTTCTGAGCAGAGAAGGCTCACTGAAATGGGCGGCACCAACATAAGATGCAGCAGCTCTCTTTATTTCATTTAAACCTTTATTTATCAAAACCAGCCATAGGATACCATTACCACCCAGTTCTGCTGGCCTACCTTGTAATCATACCTGTTGAGGTCTCCTGCAGACCACTGTAGGACTTGTAGTTGAGACCTATTTTCAGTATGTGCCATTCAACCTGGATCGCTGCCATGCTGTACCCCAGATCTACAGGACTGAACAGAACAAGTGAGTTTGCAAATGCGCAACACAATATTGTGTCACGCAGTGTCAAATAAATTCTTACTTCTCTTGAGGCTCCTTGAAATGCCTGACCGGGTCCACCACAGCATCATCACCAAAGGTGAGAAATGCTGGCCTGGTCTTTAGGACATGTGTCAGGGCTTTGACACTGAGACTCCACCAGGATCTAGACGACCTCATCCTTCAGTAAACCACCAAATCTAGCTCACAGAGCCACCATCTGCCCTGAAGGAGCTGCACTTTCATCCATGACCCTTTATCCTCCTGTGCATGAAATAAAGCCTCAGTGCCATCTGAAACACATAGAATGATAATACAAAAAACAATAATGCAAAAGTCTACTCATCCATCCATCCACCCAGCCATCCATTATCTGTAACCACTTACCCTCATCAGGGTTACTGTGGGGCTGGAGCCTATCGTAACTGACTTTGGACAAGAGGTACACCCTGGACAAGTCGCCAGCTTATCACAGGGCACATGGTGTTAGGAAGTACCAGGTTTGTCTATGATCCTGTGCTTCCCTGCCCTTCATGTTCTGTGCCTGTCTGTGCAGGCTGGGCATGGCTGACCTATTTCTTCGAGCACGCTCCCATTGAGCCCCACCTGCTCTGCACTCACACCTGCATCTCATCATCTCATTAAGCTCCTGCACCGTTTAACTCTGGTTCACCCTCTCAGACACTGCCAGTTCGTTGCTGTATCTTACTTTGAAGAATCTATTTTTGAAAATTATTTGTTGTAGATGTTTTTAGATAGCAGCTCCTTTTTGACTGTTCATCTGTTTTTTTTGTCTCCAGGCCTTCCACACTCACCTGCCCTGCTAGCCACACTCAGCCTACCCTCGTCTGCTCACCTGTCCTCATCGTCCTGCCTTGAAGTTTCCCCTGCGGACTCCTCCTGTCCTGTCTGTTCATGTTTTGTCTCAACAATAAAGACCTTCAGTGTGTCTTACGAAGTGCAAGCTTAACACAGAGACATTATGTAAAAGTCTCTATTATAAATAACAGTTAAACATTGCACAAGAATAAAGGCTATGAAGAAAAACAAATTATCAGTGGCAAATGAAATTCAGTGTCCTATTCTAGTACAGCTAGATACTTTGTCTTATTATGTAGATGTGCCCGATCATCTTAGCTTATTCGGAGTTCCCGAGTGTGATAAGCAGCCCAAATTATACAAAATGTTCTTCCTCCCTTGCAATGATATCTACAATGTTTATTTTTTTTTTAGCTGTCTGGTGGCTTCTTCTCTCTCAACAGGTACAGATCTCTGTGCTGGATAAGATTAGGGTTACAATCTTAATGTATAGCCTATACACCATAATATAAGAAGCCATGACCTCATAGCCTTGTCTATATGCTTTTTTTCCCACCGCCACAATACAAGAAGCTACGAGATTGGTAGATTATGTGACTTCTAGTTTGTTAACAATTAGCAGTGTGCGTAGCAGTGTGCGGTTGCACACTGGATTGTGAATCATTTTTCTAGTTTGCATGTATCTGTTCGTAGATATATCAATTACACGTGAATTGTAGAGCCCTGACCATTGTTGTTGTATGAATTTCTGAGGATATGAACAGACAATACTTGCCTGAAATAGCATCAGAGGCTCAATGTTAACTGAAGTAAACTTTTTAATTGCCTTCCTGTCTCCTTGTGTCTGGATGCCTTAATTGGCAGGTAAAATGAACTGAATGTCACTACTACAGCGAGGTCTGTTCACAAACATGTCTGAGTTTTCTTTTGTAACAGAACACCTTCATTTGCCTTTTGCTTCTATAATATCTGATCTGGCTTTATTTTCTGCCAGTACCATTTCAAGGTAAACAGTTCTTCAAGTGTTGGCAGAGGACGTCAAGGTGAAGTCTTATATGTATTGTTGCTTTCAGTCCTTTAATAATAAGCTGAGTGTCTGAAGGATGAGTCACCACGAGCCTGTCTTATTTCGTGTCATTAGGCAAGAATGTTTAGGCAGTGAACACAAAAGTGTTAAAATCTGTTTCTCCAATTAATTCAGGGCTAAACAGAAATTTAGTTCATGAGTTTCCAGCAGCGATTGCTCTTTGGAGATTCAAACACAGCAGTTTAAATGCTTAACATAACACAGGGGCTCTAAAGCCTTCTTATTCACAGTCACTGCCTTTTCCAGCAGTTTTGTACTTTTCTAGTTCAACAAAGGAACACTTCAGAAGGAGTTCTGTTTTCCTCATCAGCAACGTTGACCCAGACCAATTTGCAGCAGATTATCTCTAAAGACCTCTCCATGATCAGCATTCCATCATGATAATCAGCACTCATCGCTCAGTGACCTTCATCATGCTCTTGAAGAACATGGAAAAGGAGAAGCTGAAGCCAAACCACAGATATTTTAAAAAAGGCTTTGCCTACTTTTACTGTTTACAGTGCCATCAAATATGCTTATGTCCTCAAAAATAACAGCACACTGTACAAACACCAAGAAATTGTACCTTGTACCTTAGTGTAAGTGTACCTTACAGGGAATCTTTTCAACTAATGTAAGATTCTTAAGAAGTGGCAAAACATACCTGCACTCAAAACTTTGTATATTAGTAATGGATCAACTATGTGTGATGTGAAAGCCGGTCTTATAGTCAGTCTTCTTACCATTTGGATCAACATCATTTCTAACAAATAAATTTTTTAGCTGAAAACCTCCCTGCACAGCAGATAACGATCACTGGTGAACTTAAAGCGTCTAGCAGCTAAGGAGCCAAATCCAACATGTCCCCTAAAGAGTTGGAAGCTACAATCGAGCTAACAGGAGAGTGAATATTGGATTTACATTCATTGGGTAACTAGAATCGTGACACTAAATGAATGCTGAGATTCTGTGCCATTAACCATATCAGAAGTTGATGCTATGCAAATGTTAACATGCACTTAGTTACAGCTCATTTACATATCCTGCAGTCACAGAGCATAATTAACAGTAATTTGAAGTCATCTTTAGAAGTCCTGTTAGTGCAGGGCGGGTACTTAAAGAAGGAAAGCTCAATACAAATGCATGTCCTTCACTGGTTCGAGTGTCTGTGGAAAATCCACAACATTTCCACATAATTCCTTGCCCAACATGAGAGCTGGCTTGACGGGCTTGGTGGATGATCCTAAGACACTCAGACAGTAAGTAAACTAGCATAGTTTCAGCAACACTGCTTTTAAGCTTTTAAGTGGATGCTTTAACTGGACCAGATTTGTTTGTCCAGCACATCCAACAGATGCTCGATCAGATCGAGATCTGAGGGAATTTGGAGGGGAAGTCAACACCATGACCCCTTGCTAAAAGTGGACACTGCCATCGGGGAAAGCTTAGGCAGGTGGTACATGTTAAAGTAACATCCAAATAAATGGCAGGGCCCAAAGTTTCCTAGCAGAGCATTGCCTGCCTGGCTTGCCTTCTTCCCATAGTGCAACCTGGAGACACAGAACGGCTCACAAGAACTGCAGTTTGCAGATGATTTGATCTGTCGTCTAGCCATCAAAGTTGTCCTTTGTCAAATTCGCTTAAATTCTCATGCTTGTCCATTTCCCCTGCTTCTAGCATCAACTTTGAGGACAAAATGTTCACTTGTTGCCTGATATATCCCACCCTCTGACAGGTGCCACAATAACAAGATAATCATTGTTATTCACCTCACCTGTCTGAATGTTATGGCTGATTGGTGTATATGTTGTTGTATATTCACTGGCTTTGATTTGAGCTGGATTCTCACATCTGTAATACGTCCATCCAATCATTTCATTTGATGTGAATTAAATGACTGCCTGCCTGTCGACCTGTCCGCATGTGCAATCATTACAAATGAAAATGCGTTTTAGAGGAGCGAGGCCTGAAGGGAGGGGGTGGGTTGATAGTTTCTCCAATATTACCTGTCCATAAGTTCTAAACTGAACTGAGGGGGCCATGAAATAGTCTAGTATTGTGAATTTACGGCTGATAAAACTGTTTAAGTTCAAATACTGGCCAAAATAGTGATTTGATTCATTTAATTATCAGAATATGCAGAGTCATTACTGATGTTGGAGTAGTTAATAGGTATGGATTTGTTGAACACATCGGTCTGCTGTGACATTTTCCAGCTCTGTCTCAGACTGAATAATCTGATATTAAAACAACAGTATTTGTTTGACAATGCACGCAAAAAGCAGCAAATATGAAAGATGTTTTAAATAATAAATTGTTGTGACCTGCCTGGAAGACTGTGATTGCTTATTCACAAATCAAGCTAGTGTGAAGTTTAGCTTACAAAAAGCAGTTTTCAGCCGTGTTCTAATTGTTTATAGTTAGAACAATTAGCAGCTCATCACAGGATACGCTGTTGGCTAGCAACTATAAAGCTGAGTTTAATTTTAGTGCTGTGCTGTAAATGAACTTACCTCCACATGCTTGAACAGATTGGATGCTGACAGTAAGCACTGGGGATTACACCTTTTTTTTTTGCCTTGCAGGTGAAATGCTCCTGTAAATGTGGCCCTGGGTTTTTTTTTCAGTCGAATTTAACAGGGGCTCTGTGGTCTCCATAGGACAGGATTTCTGTGTTCTGAATCTGGGGAACGACTAAAAGTCAGTCCCAGATTTACTTGTCTGGCAGATTCATGCTTGATCACTCTCTCATTTTCTTTTCTTAGCTTCCGCTGTCAACCCTTTGGTGGTGTGTGACTTAGTGCCGTAAACCGTTACATACTTCTTGCGGGTGATTGTACCCAGAACACAAAGTTACATCGTGCAGAAACAATCGTATGGGGTGCAGAGAATGGCGAAGACACCATCCACCTGATTACAGTGCCATGATTTAAAATCTGTTACTTAATGGTGACACCCTGAGCGATATGACACGAACGCAACAACTGCAAGAAAAAAAGTGGGGTCTTACTGAAGTCTTATTAAGACTCCCTCAGTTTACAGACTCAACATTGAATTTACTTGCCATCCATAGCAGGTTAAAAACTCAACATCAGTCTGTTTAAATGCTGATGTAGTCTCTTTGCTTGCCTCAAACCTATTAAAAGTCTATCATTTATATTAGTTGTATTAGTTGTTAGTGCAGTATGATTTCAGTGGACTCCAAGGAGACACAGACACAGATAGAAATCCTAGTTCTTTGTCTAATAAAGGACTATATACACACACAGACACACGCATGCAACTTATTATATTCTTTATTACCACAAAGTTAACTTTAATACACTGTAGTCACCATTAAAAGCTGCAATTCTGGAAAACAAGTTCAACGAAAGTCAGAAGAGACTTTTTGAGGCCAGCAATACAGAATCTTAAAGTTGTTTGTAGCAGATGAATAAAACACAACCTTAACCCTCTTCCCACTTAAGAGCACACCTTTGGTTCTAATATATTCCCTTGTGGAGGAGCTGGTCAATAACAACACAGACGAAGCGGTGGGCTGTGTTTCTGGTTCAGTGTTTAGGTTATAACTGCCAAAGAGATGCTGTAAAATCCCCAGTGGCATACTGTACACACACACACACATATGTATGCAGTCTATGTGTGTACTGCATTTAGGTTTGGTCAGCTGCAAGAGTAGAATAAAGAGAACCAGTCTGTATAAAACATGGAAAATAAGTCCACGGCTACTGTATTGATGTTTAAGTTGTTTATTGATGTTTGTAGATAGTTTAAGTTGTCATCAATAACTGGAACTAGAAATGTACATCATTTCTATGTCTAAAATGTTTTTCCCTTAAGCTGCCAAAGACTCTGCCCTACTACACAGTGTGATAACTAAGTGGGATTTAACCGACTCAGACAGGAGCTGTTTTCTGGGAATCAGTTTGCTGCAGGGAGGACTGACCAGGCTGCATTGACTTTTACGCACATAAGGTATGTTGCTGTGCTTTTTAAGTGTTTTTAACTCAAAACTTGCGCGTGTGTGTGTTTTTTAAAAATGAAAATGACTTGACGTTGTCAATTTCTTTCTGTTTTTGGAGATAGAGCTGTTTGTTGACTGAGTAGGAAAAAAAGAAATTCATCTGAGTGAACTGCAGCAAAAGTCTACAATTCTGCTGGGGGTCCCGAGGGTTACACAAGAGCACATCAAAAAGATTAAAGACAAACACAGAGAGGATTCAATCAGATCTGCTAAAAATCAAGAATTTCCTCATAAAACCGAGAGAGAAAAAAGGGAACAAGGTGTTGTTAAATCTGTCAGAATTGAGTTGACCCAGAGTCAGCTGAAACACCTCACCTGTCTGCACCTAAAACTGTACAAGGAGAAGAAGAGGAAGAGGGAGGATAGCAAAGACAAAGACAAAAGTCTGCCGAGATCTTTATGCAACTAATGCCAAGCTTGAAATGAGAAAGAAAATATGTGAGCGATTTGAGATGAAAATGGAGGCGGTCGATTCGCTGAAGCTCAAAACCAAATAAAAGATAAGGCCAAGTGCAAAGGATGGGGGAAGTTATGGAAAACCCATGATTGTGAGATGATGATTCCTTCTAAATGTTAAAATAAAAGAAACAAAAAAGAAATAAAGCATATGAATAAATTTCTCTCAATACATCCAGAGTTGAGGAATTACCCTCACAGTGGAGAGCAGCAGTCTGTTCCAGCTGAGACGCAAAGCAATATAAGTGCATTTCAAATTGCTTGGACTCTTGCCCAGAGCGAAGTCTTCATAGTTTAGTGTATATTTTAGAGTAAGGGTGTGTCTTCAGAGACAGATGGAGTGAGCAGGAGATTGTTCAGTAAAGAATAGCCTGCAGACATTGGCTCAGTGTACATTTATGAGACACTAAAAGGAGAAAGAGATGGAAGAGAGCGAGAGAAAGTGGAGCTGTGTGTGTGTGTGTGCAGTAAATTCATCTATTGTCTTCTTAGTGTGTGTTTGTTGGTGTGTCTGGTGTGTGTCCACCCTCAGGTGCCTTGAGGGAACAGCAGAGCAGAACGTATAGAAAGCCTATAGGCATTTCACACTTCACTGATCTCACTACAAAGCAAAGCCTCCACCAGGCATCAGAAAACAAAAGTCTGTTTAAAATAAAACAGCTCGAGCTGTCCTCTTCCTGCACTTATTATCTTTTATATTGCGTGCTTTAGTTAATGGCTATAAGCTGTGCAGGCAAGCCATGTACGCAGGGGTTAAAGGGATTTTAAGGGATGAAAATAGCCTGTCAACATATGTGGTGTTGGGGTAGTAAATTAAAGTTATTAGTTTCCTAATCACTTATTACTTCATCTGAAATGTGGTGGGAAACTTTATTATCTGACAAAGAAAATAAACAACTAATTACTATTACTATTACATCCATCCATTTTTTCACATCCATCTTCCAGTTCCAGCTTCCCAGTGGATTCTGTTGTGCTTCCAAGCCAGATGAGAGCTATAATCCTTCCATCATGTTCTGGATCTGCACCATGGTCTCTACCAACGGGATGTACCCAGAAAACCTCCAAATGAAGGCATCCAGGGGGATCGGGTCTCAAAACTACCTCAACAGGTTGAGCATCCACTCCATTCTCAAATCTCTCCAGTCTGAGCTCCTTACCCTATTTCTATTTCTACAGATAAGTCAGCCACCTTGCAGAGGAAACCCATCTTAGATCCTCGTACGGGTGATTTCAATCCAAAGGTTTCAACCAAAGGCGAGGGGCTAGAACGTAGATTAAGCTTCACATTCTGGGGTTAGGGTTAGGGTTAGGCTCCCTTTTCACCATGGTCCAGTCCAACACCCGCCAGTCCACCTGTTGATCTTAGACTTAGTTGGTCTTAAACTCTTTGGGTGCAAACTGTCCCAAAGCTTGCAGAAAGTTTACAGCTGTTTAACATGGAAGACAGTATGGTACTAAAAAGACAGTAACTTTTAGAAGGTCCACTTTACTTGTCTAACTCAGACCACTGAAGCCTCTTGAACTGATAATATTTAGGTTCCAGAGCAAGGTCTCTGGATTTTACATTAGAATCACTTCAAGAAGAGATGTCTTCATGGCCCGTATGGACAGGTGGAACAACTACAGGCACATATAACATTCAAATGACCATGTGAACAGTGTATTAAGATAGACTTGGAAAAACCTAGATTAATTCATTAAAGGCACAGGCTCAGACTGCTTCATTCCACAGACAAAAGAGAAACTATTTAACTATGTAGCCTTACCCATGGTAGAAGCACACAAACGGAGGAATAATGTCCAAACCTGAGCAAGTCAACAAAGTCTGGCAAGAAAAAACGTTTCTGAAATGTTCCTGTTGATGTGTAAAGCAGAGTGGCCTGGTGGAATCAAGAGCTAATACCTCCTCTCAAAAAGAAACATGTTACTCTCTCTTGAGGGTTCAGGGTTTAGGCCTCAGCACCGTCATGTTTTGAAACCATAAATCTGACCTATTGTGTGTATCAGCTTCCTTGACAGTGTACAAGCCAAATGGATGAAATAAATTTCATGACAGTGAACGTGTCTCTGTGTTATTCTTTTACAGGCAGCAGCAGCTTTTTCATCCTTAAAAGTAAAGAAGTTAATCCAGCAGCCTCCCTGTGAACGTTCCCTACGGTTCGTCCAAATGTCTAGCGCAATGGAGTGGTGCTTTAAGCCCCCGGTGGTATTGTAGTGCAAAATATAAATCTTCCATTAAAATGCAACTGGACAGATTTCTTTTGGGAGAGATTGAAATCTTAAAAATGTTTACTTACTGTTTGGAGACCAGCGGTAAGAAAAACAGACCTTGAAAGTATGTTGTTACCTGATGTGAAACTGAAGTGGCGGCTCATCAGGGGGGAACTCATTTACAGGGGAGACAGATTTTAGCAACATGTTCGCTTTGTGTGAACAGCATCTTGTGAAAACGTGGGACAGAGCGTCTCCCTGTGAATGCAATACTGAAGCAAAAACAACGGAGAAACCCTGACAGAATTTATAGAACACTTCCACCTTTTCAAATTATTTTTTGCAGCTGCACAAATCCTATGCGCTGAATCACATGCATCCTGCAGACTGGATACCGCTCTAATTAACTTGTCAGGCTGGCAGTGAAAGGAGAAGATGGCCATGCCTCACCAGGCTGGAGTCAGCCAAGGGACCACATACCCAACTCAGCATACGCATAAACACTACAAGAAGAGTTACACATCCACAGAGTGCATGGAGTATTGTATGATGCTATCATGGACCTCATTCATCCATCATATCTCAGGACTGGATACAAAATTTACATCATTTCTACATCAGTCCACTGATCTTGACCTGACCAGCATGAAGTCTGGAGCCTGTGGTACCTACAGGGACCACCGCAAAGGTTGTCCTAGTGGGGAACAAAAACAGCAGTAACTTTGGTTGATGCTTTTAAATGTAACATGTTCGCTCATAATAAGTTCAGAAACTTTCAGAAGGTTAGAACAGACGAGGAGAAAGCCTTCAGTTCGCACGTCTTCACTGAGGATATATTTTTGATTTGTACATGCCATCGGTGGTCTTTGTAGCATTTGTCCCACCCCTCCTCTACTGCGTTTTTAAAAAATACCAAATGTGCAGTAAGTCAATGAGTCAGACAGCACAGATGGCAGAATGACAGGTGGATGGCGAGGTATGGAGAGAAACAGAAGGTGACGTCTCTACAGAATGTAAAAATTAAAAACTTTAACACGATAGTTTTGCGGCAGGTTGCCTTGCCTCCAGTCTTAAGCTAGCTGGTGCGTTTTCCATCTGCGTCGGGTTTGTCATCATCATGTCATGCCATCTGTGCTTTGAGTTAATATTAAGGTTTTCCTTCTCCTTTGTCAAATCTCCTCATTTAGATGCAGAGTTGAGCCCAACAGGGCAGAGCAGCTCAGGAGAGAAGAGGGTAGCAGTGTGTAAACTTATCTGACTGCTAGAATCTAAATCAATTCCAATATTTCACCAAGGCTTACACATTTCTTATAGAAACTGGGATGCAAATCTAGCAGGGAGCGGGGTTATATAAGGCGAGAACAGGATCTGGTACGGGTATACTTTTTATAAGTATCATGAGGATATTCATACTCATAGCAACCAACTGTCAGAACACACAAGTTCATTCATGTTTCCCACAGTTAACACTCGCAATAATCCAAATACAATAATAATACAATCACAACCTCCCAAAAAACAAAACACACAGTGTGAAAGGCCAGCTTTACCTTTGGTTTGCCATCACTTTGCATGCTGTAGCCCACCTGTCTTAAAGCCTTGTCTCTGGAGTCACGGGGAGGAACAATCCGGAGCCTCCAGGCTACATTAGCATCACACCAGAAAATAAACCATCAGTGTCTTCTGTCTTTTGCACACAGAAAAGCATTATGTGATTGAGTGTTTTAGTCAAGAGCACTTCAATACTGCAAAAATGCTCACTTGTTTTGTTTGTTTGGCAGCATATGAGCATTATTTTGCCAATTCAACAAGTGAATTTCTTAATATAAGCTGGGATGAAGTCTTTTTTTACTTCTTGATTTTTTAATTAGAATTTAATTAGTTTAGTTAGTGTATAGTGTATTTAATTCAATTAAACATTAATTAAAACTCACCAGGAGATTTACTTTAAATAAGATAAGTGTTAATCTTGTTTTCTGAAAAAAAATGGCTATTTACCATAATAAAACTCACACACAGGTAAGACCAACACAGAATCAGGCCTGTTTAAACCTCTGATGTTTGAAGTGTTATTTTCAGACTTACTTCTGTTCATTGTCCGAATTAACTGCATGTAAACCTTCTGAAGCACCATTGTTATCAACAGAAGGTGACAGATTTAAAAGATTAAAATAGTTTTGTCTTCAAACTTCAGAGTTTAAAATAGTTGCCCATATGTGGAACATATGCAGTATAGTGTTGAGTGGCTAATATAAGACAGATAATATAACAAAGAGACAGAAGTAAGCACTGCATCTGTAGCAGAGAGGCGAAATGGCTCAGAAACAACAGAAACAAACGTCCTTCCTTCTTCCTGACATAAAAAGTTTTAAGAGGAAAAAGCAAAACAACTTGCCTCCATTTTTCCCAGGAGCATCACTGAATGCTCTGGCTCCAGATTGAGTGGAGAGAACATTTACTGTTGGTTAGCTGACCGACTGTGACTGAACATCCATCCCTTTTCTCTTCTGACATTTAGACAAAAATCCTTTCAGCAGTTTGGAGACAAAAAGCTCCTAATCTGTAACTAAATCAAAGTTGCCTGCCATTTCTGCCAGAGAATCAATTCAACAGAAGCTTCTATAAGCCTGAACTGAAGCAACCTAAAGAGTTTCCACAGGGCACCACTGCAGGGCCAAAGTGGTGCACAGCACCAAAACTTCAAACGGTTCGACAGAGTGATTGATTGATTGATTTCATGTTTAAGGTCAGTATTTGTCTGTAGATTTTATGGTTATGGACTGCCAAATCATGACGGTACAAGTCCCTAAAATATGCTATTAAGTATTACAGTGTTTACTAAATAATTAACAATCTCTAATATAAAGCACTACTTTATTCTGTATGAATGCTTTTAAAATGCTCCATAAATAAAGGTTTTAAATATATATACTGTTTTACTGTAGAGCGTGAAACACACTCATATACACATATTTCATGGCATATTTTACAGTCCTCTGCTGTCATTGTTTAGCAGTTTCACCATAAAATCTACAGACATTTTTTTACAACGTGCCATGGACTTAGCCTGGACAATAAACTCAACTTTGATCAATGAACCACTGCCTCCAATAGTCAAACTCACACAAATCACGCACCGCGTCTCCAAAGTCATAAGTCTCCCCAAGACTTCTGAGTAAAGCCATTGCATAACACATGCACATGTATAACACATGACCACATGTCCTCCTTCATTCTGCTCCCCTCTGGTCACAGATACAGGTCCCTGTAAACCAGCACACATGGCAGGAGCTTAGTCCCTTCTGCCCCAGCATCGCTCAACAAAGTAACCGCCATGTGCTGATACCTATATATGGAAGAAAAATGTGCTCCATCTATCTATCTTCCATGTTTTACAATAATGTATAGACACTGTAGGACCGGCAGGCTTGAAATGTGATGGAGAGGTGAATGAAGGGATTCACGCCAATCAGCCACAACATTATGACCACTGATGGATAAAGTGAATAACACAGATTGTCTTGTTATCGTGGCATCTGTCAGTGAGTGGGATTTATTAGGGAGCATTTTGTCCTGCTCACACACTTTGCTGTACAGGTGTGTCATTGTACATCCACACACTGAGCACAGTCGTAAGGTCCCCATCACATGAATCATCGCAGTTGTCATCACCCCCGCAAATCCTGTCAGACAACAGAATTTACAGCGAGTTGTTACAGCGCAGGTGCAGTGCTGGGATTTTTTTTTAGGTCTGCGGGATTCAATCACGACTGAGCTTTACAGCTGTCCTCACATCATTTGAAAGCCTTGGTTCACTCGTTCCCTGCTGAGTCGTCCACTGTGGGGTCGGGCTAACCACTGCAGTTCTCGAGAGGCTACAGCTCTGCACTGAGCTCCTCTGGTTTCATTACATTTAGGTTAACGAGCAGACCAGACCAAGCCAAAACACTTCAGGGATGAGGTTGTAGAGGACCCTCCGGAGAATGTCGACAGTAAGTTTACGTCGTAAGGTCAGTATCTAGTTTGTATTGTTCTCATTTGATTTATTCAGCAAGCAAGTTACGCTGTTTCCAGATAACATCGAGATGATTTATGACTTTTGTTGGTGATGTGACGTCCAAACGAGCTGCCCGTCACCAGAGCCTGATGTGAATCTGTTTATCAGAAGTCAATTTAAAATCTGTCAGAGTTACTGGTACAATTTTACAGCTAAAACAGAGGTCAGCAATATCAGACGACAGAAATGAATTTTAGTTTATGGTGGATTTTCTCTGAAACTCTGAAAGGACAAACAACGCAGGAGCATCCTGCACTAGTCTGACTACAAGACTTTTGTCCTTTGTGGGTATTTTGTGGTTTTCAGAACCAAATCGATGATTTCTGTGAAAACTCATTTCTCCCTCACTCAAAAGAAGAAAAAGAAGAAAATAATTTGAAAACAGTTTTTGCAAACAAAATGTTTTCCTCCATCTGCTGCAGGAAAGTACTCAGACCTCACAAAGAACCAGACACACACGCGTGTTTTATTTTTTCAGGGAAAAAGTTTAATGCTTGTCATAGTGAACATGGTGAGTCCAGAGCTGAGAGTCGGCTCTTTGATACATGAAAACAAACACCAGAGGTCATGTTGGACATGCTGCACAGAGGCTGCTCAAAACAAGAGATTTTTGAACATCGGCTACTGACTGAACTTTACTTCTGTTCATCACTATCACAATGCATCATTAGTAGCTTAGATGATTAAAAGGAAAACTCCACTCAGGTTGGGAAACCGAACACAGTATTACTGCTTTGAACAACCCAATCAATATTTATTATCTCAAGTATCTATCACCAGATTACCTGTGCCTCTGTGGGTTAAAAACTGCTAAATAAACTGTAAAAACTCATAGGATTTTCTGAAAAATGCACCATCACGGAGCAGCTTTGACTTTTGAGAACAGCTATTTAATAGTGACAGGGCTCCAACCAAAGTAATAACATGTTTGGACTGAGTGGGGTTTCCTTGTAATTGTGTGGCAGTGATACATAGCAACATATTCATGGGAGAGTTTTCAAGAAGCAGGCGTGTACAGCCGGCCACACTGCGTCGACAAACAGCGATAAGATTTCTATTCGATGAAAACTACATTTACCACAGTCGGTAAAGAAGATGTGTCGCGGAGCCTTGCTCCAATTTTAAGATTGTGTGACTGCAAGACATCCCAAATATAACCATCTGTTTACAGGACAGGACATTTTGCACACGTACATGATCAGGCTGTGATCCTGCTGCTTGAACTCTCACTAGCATAGAAGAGTAAACCCAACAAAAATGTAGAATTGCCCTATTATTAAACATTAACACCGACATTCGGGTGATGGAAATCTGGTTCAAATTATGCATAACAACCACTGTGTGTTTATGTGTGTGTGTGTAGTCACTTGCCTGTCATTACAGTGATGCATTTGTTACACACACACACACACCGTAAAGTGCAGAACCGCGATGGACTGTGTGACCACAAAGCAAGTTAAGTTGTAGTGTTGCAGCTATGAAATAAATCCGTCATCGTCAGTGTGAAAAGTGCCTGAAATGTCTGATTCCCAAGTTGACGTATGATTTGACAATTTTTCCCCCCATATCTGGAAAGTTGAACACCCATATAAAATATGATAAAAATAAAAAATAAAGAGATAATCACAGTGCAAAATATTCCGAGAAGATTCATCCAAACCAATTTCACCTTCTGCTCAAACTGCGTCCATCTCCCCTTCTGTTTCACACTGAGCAGACATCCGTTCTACACCAGGGACCACTTAGAAAACCGTCCTTTTATTATCTGGATCAGTGCTGCACTTTGACTGTCCACCAGCAGGTGGAGCCGTCACACTGAGCGGCACACATTGGACAAAAACAAGAATGTGGCAACTGTGACTACAGAACAAAAAGGATCTGTGTTTCTCATGATTGTGTGACAGAAATATCTGACAAACATCACTGACTACTAAAGAGGGAACTGTTACTTTATCAACTCATACACAATTCTTATATTAACGTGGTCCGTTCTGTTAACAAACTGGGATAAATTTAAACTTTACTGCATCTGTCTATCACGTCTATCTGTCAGACTTTGACGCTATAAGTATAAAACATGTAACAAAAGTCCGTTTAGAGAAGCTTGCAGCCTGGTTTTTAATATCACTGATTATATGAACTCTGCTCTTTTACAACCCAGTTAAAGAATTCTGTCCTCTCCAGCTTCTTAATAAATGTTTAACATGTTCACATTTATGAACTGGACTCGGGGCCTCAGTGCTGTGGTGAAAAACTTCAGTTCTGACATTAAAAAGTCCATCAAAATTTGAATGTTACACTAATAACTTTCTTGCATACATACATACAGTTGCATTAAAGAAAAAGTCAGATTCTCGCTTCATTTGGATAAAGGAGGTTAATATGAGGAGTAATGTTAGGAGATGTGTCCGCGGCAGATCACTGGCTCCAGTGTTCATCACAGAAACAAGTGTAAGGGAGTTTACAACCAACGCTACAGACACATTAGAATTCTTGTGGAAAGGGGGAAGTAATCTAGTGTTTTAAAGTAATGTTTTTGTAGATTTTAATTTCCTATCTCCAGAACAACACATACAGTGATCACTTTAAAATGACTAGATTTTAGATTTTCCTGTTGTCAACCAACTATGAATGCATCTATTATTATATATGTATCTAAGCGTTGTGTGTATTCAGAGCCTCGTGTCCAAAAACTATAAAACACTGTTGCAACATGAACACACACTCATTTATTTGGACTCCTACATAAACTGTGTTGCTGCCACACACTCAATAGAGCGCCAAATGCAGATTAATCCGCAGCTCAAAATAGTCCCAAACAAAAGCACAGTTTTCTTTTGTTTGAGGGACATTTGAGAAAAAGCTACAGGGAGCAGCAGTTTCAGGTCATCACTGAGCCTGTCACAGAAATGCAACATGTTTGTCTGAGTTTAAAAGGCTTCAGGGGATCAGTCCCACAGACAGGCTAGCAAAGCTGTGAGCTGTGAGACTAGCTCATTGCTGGTTTTAGTCATTTTTGTGAGATTTGTTGCCAAAACAATTTAAAAAAAAAAAAAAAAGTGAAACGTTCTGAGTCTTGAGGTCAAGCTGGCCATGTACTATCAAACGCAGTATGTGACACTGTTCAGGTCTCAGTATGCGTCTAGAAATGTCGGCGACTGACCAGGTGTGTGGACGCGTGAAAGGAGACAGGGTTTAAACTTTACGGCTTCTTTTTATCTTCATACAAGCTAAAGAGGGTACAACAAGTGTGACGCAGCCATGAAGAAGCTATGACAGCAGACCTTCAAGTGTTGCCACTGGGGTTGCACGCAATGAGTCAACTAAATGTTGCTACCTTCACTAGTCGACACCAGAAATATTGGTCTGTACAACAGCACTTCACTGTGGCATCTTTACACAGCCACTTTACTGTTGCTAACGTGATGTTCTCCTCTGTAACTTAACATCATCATCGAAGTCATGTCATCTGTGTTTTGTTGTTCACAAAGTTAATCCAACTCAATTTTCCTAATTTATGTTTAATGGAAATTAACCGTGAGGAACATCCCTATTCGCCATTTAGTAATTAAGTTATTGTTCTGTATAATCCGTGTGATAACGTGAAGCCTGGTGTTAGTTTGAAGTGCACTGAAACCTTCATGATTCAGCACTGGAGCCAACGATGAGCCAGCGACACAACTCGATGAAACCGTCTGTATCTGAACCGAAATCTACAAACACAAAAGTTAACACAGACACATTAGCCACTGGTAAAGTGCAGCAGCAGAGACTCACTCACTCACTCATCTATAAGTTTGTTGAGAAAATGTTGAGTAGCAGTGACTTTCCCGCACACATCCTTCCTTCTAATGCTTCCCATTATGAAGTCTGTTTTTCCTCTGTGGATATCCAGCCTGAACGTATAGATGCTTTCAGAAGAGAACAGCCTGACAGCTTCCTACTGTTTAATGCTACATGAGGCCCAGAGACAGAGCAGCCACAGTCAGATGTGTGCTTCGAAGCCGAAAGCAAAAGTAGAAAAAGAATGACAGATTTACCTCTGACAGTCAGCGTGCAATGCTGTATCTCCGGGAAACAATCGATCTCACACATTGAACAGAAGGTTCTCTGGTCCGCCGGCTGTTTCACTCAATGAGGGTGGTGGTCGGCAGTCCGGATTTGGGAGCTGGCATATTTAGGATGGGGGGGGGTGGAGGCTTTCTTCTGTGTATCAGAGCAGATGCATCTGAACTTCTTAAACCTTAGAAATGTAAGCTAAACATGTTGAGTTCCAGCCATCACGCACACACAAAAAAAAAAAAAAAAAAAAAAAAATCAAAATGTCCCAGACCGGGAGGCTCGGAGGGTGAAAACCTGGAGAAGGACTGTCCTCTCCAAACTGGAAGCTTAATGGTTCTTGGTAGACTTCTGCTCTCAGTGCACGTCATGGTGAGCGCGGTCAATCAGTGAAGACAGCGAGGGTATTCCAAAGTTAATGACCTCAGCGCGGGGTGGGGGATGAACTAGAGTTCAAAGTTTGTTCTTCTTCCCGTCTCGTCTCCACCCACATATTTCTTTTTTAATTCTCATCCTCGCATAAATTACAGCGTCTCTTTTGGAGGCACGAGAGTCGGTGAAAAGAGGCATCCATAGCAACGTGATGAGAAGTGTTTGAGTGTGTATGTGGGGGGGGGGGGGGGCATGGGGAGGAGGGGGAGGTTGGTGTTACCATATGTGGGATTCACAGTGAGTCATTTTAATGACGCCCACCCCTCCACCTAGTCGGCGGTAGTTCATTCCTCCGTATAACCTGAAAAGAGTGAGCGAGAATCAAATGAAGGAACAGTTTGTTTTCATGAACACAGATCTAACCCTAACCCTAATTTTCATGAGCCAGTACTCGGAATATCTTGACCAAGGTTAAACTGTGATTGGAGCACAGTGCGAAAAGGAGCGGGATATAGGAAGAGTCAATTATGTCAAGAGATGTACTGTATTTTTCAGACTATAAAGGCGCACCTAAAAATCAATACATTTTCTCAAAAATCAACAGTGCGCCTTATAAGTACGCTTTATGTATGGCCTTTGGTTGTGTTTACTAACCTTGAACCGATTTTATGTTGTACACATTACAGCTAATAATGTATTACTCCGCGAGTCAGGAGCCTCGCAGAGTAATATGTTGGCCTACAGGTAGGCCTGCTGTGTGCAACATACCGGTAATGTTGCGGAGTGCGAGAAAAAGACCCCAAAATGCCACCTGTTAAGAGACATGCTTACGATGCGGATTTCAAACTCAAGGCTATAAGTCACGCATTAGAACACCGGGCATGTTTGATGCCGAAATCGCCCATCTGTTAAACTCAGACACTGAAGCTGAAGGATTTGTAGACAAGGAATGAACTGAAAAAAAAGTGTGTATGTTGTATTTTTGTGTTACAACTGAACAACGGTTTTGTATTTGTGTTAGCCTACAACTGAACAACACTGAGTTATTGTAAATTAGTTGAATAAAGTTCAGATGCACCTTATGTGTGGACAATGACAGCAATTGACATGTTAATTGATACTGCACCTTATAATCCGGTGTGTTCTATAGCTCGAAAAATGGTACTGGTACGGTACTGTGACTTTAACATTTTTATGCATACATGATATTTAAAAGGATGACCACCTACAGTGATCAATAACGTAAATCAATGATTCACTGACATGACAAGAATTTGTCATTATGGTGATCTATAGACCTCAGGGGAAGTGATTCTTTGATAGAAAGTTGGTAGAAAGTAGTGAGATTATCATAGGATAGAAATTCATTCACTCAATTCAATGTAAAAGGTGCGAGCAAAAATCTCAGAGACTGATGACTCTGAATGCTTTAAGACCTGTCGATGATAACCAGCCATCAAAACTCTTTTGTTGTCATGTACTGACTGCCGTCATGAGCAGTCTGTGAATGGGAAGGACAACTTAAAAAGGTTGAGGTCACGGCAGGAAGTCATTTGCTAAAGTGAATTATGTACACATCAACAAACACTGTCAATTTGTACTGAGGAAAATTATACTGAGCAAATGGAGAGCTGCACCTGGTGTTCATGTGATCTTGCTGTGTTTTTCCAGGTAGAAAAGAACAGACATCCGTAATAAATAATAATATTAAATTTGAATGATTTTCACATGGCACATACCTCCACGTGTTGGCATCAGGGTCGTAAACTTCTATAGTTTTGAGATACGTCGTCCCATCAAAGCCTCCCACGGCCATCAGCTGACCATTCACTACAGCCAAGCCCACCTACACACACACACGCACACACACAAAGACACACACATGCTTTTCTAATAACCATTTCAATACCTTAACATCCACTGACTAATAACAACCTCTTGCAGATTTTGCACTAACTGAAGCTAACTTCATATCAACCACACACAAAAACCTCACAAAAACACATACCCCACTTCGTCTGGAGGTCATGGCGACTACAGGAGACCACTGGTTGGTTCGGGGGTTGTATCGTTCTGCGCTGCTCAGCTCTGTGGTGTCGTCTCTCCCTCCAACAGAGTAAATCATGTCCTGGTAGACCGCACAGCCGAGGTGCTTCCTCCTGGTTCCCATCGGAGACACCGTGTGCCAGCGGTTCTCTTGAGGGTTGTAACGTTCCACTGAAAAGGAGAGGGCGGGGCAAAGAAAGAAAAGAGGGGAAATTTAAATATCACAGCTAAAAAGAACAATTGACAATGACAATGAACTAACGATGTAGTAGACAGACAGCTGAGATGAACTTGTTAACAGGATCTTGAGTAGTGACCTTATACTGCACTTTTAGGCCGATTAAAGGGCAACCTGGGCATTTTTCAACCTGAATCCCCTTTTCTGAAGTTTGTGTGACTAATGGGGGCATCTATAGGTAATATATGTATTAATATAATTATTTTACATCAAACTCTGTGATTTAAGGATTTATTTCAACCAAACCAAAGGTGTTATTTGGTGCAAAGACAAATGAGGTCATGTTGAGTTTTATTTTGCTTCTGTCAAATTTAAATGTAGTGTTATGATGACTTTTATCAATGAAGTCTGGTGGCTTCGAGCAGAGAAATGAAACATATATTTCTGGTTAAATAAAAAATATCTTATTCTAATGTAAAGGCTTATCACTGTGAGCATTTCCATCACACTGTCAGACACTTAGAACAAAAATCAGAGCCTGTGAGTGGCAAACAATACAAAGGCCTTAAGTGGACGGACATCAACAGTGTGCAATAGCCCTGGATGATTATGCGTTGAAACCAGTTTGAAAAATACGTTGTGTCCAGTTCTGGACTGATGGTCCCAGCTTGCATTGTCTCACGTGGAATTAAAGAAGCTCTTTGAAAGTCTTCCAGTGCCCTCAGATGTTTCCCAACTTCCCTACAGGAGAAGCTTTGACTTTTGTCATTATCAAACACACATACATAAATCTGAGTAACAGTCATTTGATTAAGTTTGATTTTTTTAAAACCCAAAGCAGAGAGCAGGTGTCACTCTAAGCTGTGTACAAAAATTCAAACAGGCTTCTACCTTTCCTCTTGTTGGGTCAATTTAATATCGTCATGGCTCAGTATCATACCTGTATTTAACGGTGAAGTCCCATCAGACCCTCCTACAGCATACAAGAACCCCCCCAGTACGGCCACAGCTACACCCAGTCGCCTGGTGCTCATGGAGGCCACACGGGTCCATTTGTTCTCCTTAGGATCATACCTAAAGCACAAGAACATCCTTGATTGGTCTTGTTCAAACATTAAGTGTATGGGAAGCTTCTAGAATTTCCCCAGCTCATCATAAAGACATCCTGAACTTCCTTGAGGAAACAAGAGGAAGCAAGAAGTTCTGAAAGATACCTTTCTACAATGTTGAGACAGGAAACTCCATCCTGTCCCCCTACAGCGTACAGATAACCACCGAGGACAGCCACGCCCACACTGGTACGACAAGTGCTGGTGGGTGCCACGTCACTGCTCCACTGATTGGTTTTAGGATCATATCTGGATACGATAATTGGACCAAAGAGATTTTTTTTTGATTTAGCAGTAGAAGCAGAGCATGAAGCAGAAAAGAGAAGAGTGAAAATCTCCAGACACAGCTCGAGTGATCACCTCTCCACAGAGTTGAGGTACGACGAGCCGTCATGACCTCCCACCGCATAAAGCAAGTCATCGAGAACACTGACGCCGACTCCACATCGCCGTTTACTCATTGACGCTACCATCCGCCACTCGTTGGTCTGGGGGTCGTAACGTTCAACGCTGGAAATGGCGTCACCGCTGCACCAACCACCAACTACAAGAGGAGGAAACGTGAGGGAAGAGAGGCAATGTTAAATTTACACAAGGTCAGCAAGATAGACTTTCTACAGCGGTGGCAAATCTGCTGCTGAAAGGTACTGACCTGCGAAGAGTACCTCTCCACAGCGGATGGGTTTCCTCGGCCGGGTTCTGGGGCCCTGCATCAGCGGCCTCTCCTGTGGCAGCAGCAGGTAATTCTTAGCTTCATCAACCAGGTCTCTGAAACAACAAAGAACAAGTGTATGGTGTATATGTCAAGGTAAAAGCTTCTCCTCTCAGTGTTTGGAGTTAGAAGATGAAATAAGAAGACGAAACAGGAACAAACCAAACAAACAAACTCACCTGCACTCCTCGTCACTCTTTATCAGGGGGTCTGACCCAACCGTGCCCACCAGGAACTTGGGGCTTAGCAGCGGCAGTCGGACGTGCTGCAGGACCTAAAGAACACAGTAACCCCACATCAGTGTTTTTACGCTGAGTGTCATACATGACCGGACCGTGTGCGAGTAACAAGTGGAAAGACTAGCTGCAGTGACAAACCTGGGGGAGCTGTGGTCTGCGCTCCTGGATGCTGTACTTCACCCAGGCCATCACGGCGTTGAAAACCTGCTCCTCACTCCGCACATTGAGCTCATCGCTGGAAATGATGTCAATCAACTGGTTGGCCGGCAGCAGCATGAACTCTTCGCTTTCCATTACCTAAAGGCAGCAGAGCAGAACAGTCAGCCCTCCTCAGCCCATACACCACCACATAACTACAGTGTCGTCATTATCGGTCTTTCACCGCGACATCTTGACATGGAATACCAAGAAAAGACGCAATACAAACATTAATACTGGCTTCATCGTGTTTACTTGAACCAGTTCCAGGACTCTGGTGTTAAAGCAGGACAGTTCACTGGTAGGACTGACAGGGATAATTAAACAGAACTCGGTCATCGTTAACACTAATTAGCTCCACCTGTGTCTGCCTGGAAACAGGTCCATTATAAAGACTTTGTGACTGGCACTGAAGAAAACGTAATGACATATTCAGTCCAGCAGATGTAGCTGTTAAATCTATGAGACAGTGAATACGGAACGAATGCGAATGTCTCTACCAAGACTACAGGAACAATCACCGAGCACTGCTCCAATCTGTGCCGGAGCTACAGCCCCACAACTAAAATAAAACTGTTCGCATCACGTGCACCACGTCATGTGAGGTCATGTGAAGAATAAGGTGAGTCATCGTCTGCCTCCTCTGACGTCTCATCAGACAACACAGGGGGAAAAAGTCTGTGTGGACAGAACTGTGGACGTCCTGTTAATACTGATTATGTTGCAATAATTAATGCCAAATTTCTACTTTGTTCTAAATAGATAGTATAGTTTGTAGATCAACACACTAAACACACGTTTAACATCAAGTGTTCATGTTCCATCAAAAGACAGTAACCTTTGTCCTGAGACAGCAAAGACAAGAAGAGTGTCTGTGTGCCAGTCTGTGTGTGTGTGTGGCCTCTACTGTTCAGCTTGAAGCCTGTTTCCTCTTTCTATTGACTCACAAGCTGCAAATCAACATTTAAATCCCAGAGAGAAGGATTACCGCTGAAGGATTAAAGAAGTGTATCTTTGTGCTCATTGTTATTACTGACACACAACAAGCTGCGCAGACGAAAAGAGGTTTGTGTAAAGGCTCAGAGACAGAGAAGAGTGTCCCACCACTTTCTGCTGTTACAAAATCTGCTCACTACAGCATACTGAAGAGCAGTGTGAAGCTAAGGAGCTCTTGTAAACGTGATGCTTCGCCTGTATTGTGTTAGCACACGTCTCTTTATCATGAGTCAATAGACTGTCTAGGCTTTTTCCATATTTACAATCCATGTGAAACTGGACAAACAGACAATCACACCAACACCTGTGTTAGCGTGTGACATTCTGCAGTGTGTAAACAGATGCCGGAAGAAGCAGTTAGCAGTTTACATGCAAAGGAAACATGTTCCTGTGGTAACTGGACTTTATGTGTTTAAGACTAAAGACAAAGAAAGCAGCGTGACGGGATAAAAGAAAATGTAATAAGTCATAGATGTGCTGGGACTGGAATAAGTTTGTGCAAAACGTGTGTGAATGTTTTCTTTGGCTTCATTATTTACCAGCATTTCTGGAAGCCCCATGACTTCTTACCTCCTGAAAATTGTGCTGGGTGAACTTGTCCGCAATGCGGAGCAGCTCGCGGCAGGAGTGCGTGTCTGCGAAGGCCCTGATGCCCAGACAGTTGGAAGGATCCAGCTGTCTCTTGAGAAACTCGCAACAGGCCTCCTGGATCTCAGCCAGCTGGAGGAGGCAGGCGGCGGGGAGCAGCGTCTGGACATTTCCCTCCTCCACGGTCACCTAGGAGCAACGGAGGTCGGGACATTTTCACAAATAGCCATGAAGCTGCGACTAGTGAGGCAGAGCTGTGTTGTCTGCAGAGTTTCGGGTTGGAACCCTGCAGCTCCGTCTCGGTCTCTACAGGCCTCTGCAGGATGCTCAGTGATGCTCGGGTATACAGCTTCACCGCATTGTTTGAATTTTTTATGACAGACCTAACTGCACTCTGAGGGATAAACGGGGACTTGGAAATGTTGCATCCTTCTCCTGATTGGAACTTCACAATATCTCTGCTGTGAATTTGTCTGCAATGTTCTTTTAAATCGAAGATTGTTGGTTAGTCAGTTTTCTGACAGAAACTAGTAAGAGACAGCCCTGACCTTTTGTGTAGTCAAACCTACCTTGATTACACACAAATAATCAGCATACGCAACTGATGGTTTAGACTTGTAAGCCTTCTTTGTGTTGATCAATGTCAAACCATCCTAATTACATTACATCCTCTGTAACTCAGTTATGTAAAACAAATTATGTAAAAGTCTAAATGAGGCACATTTTCCTGGAAGTCCTGTTTGTCCCTCCTGATGCTCCGAGTCATGAATGCACAAATTATTAAATAAATTCCAATGTTTGAACTTTCTGTCACAGACCAACAGCTGATCTGAAGAGCTCCTTGTCTTGTTAGTATTTGTTCAAACAACCTGCGACCGACTCAAACCTGTTCAGTGGGTTCTTCGAGAGGCGTTGTGGCAGCACATTTAGCTGCTTAGCGTCACTTTTGTTTGCCAGATTTGTATCTGCATGCGTGCGGTCAATAAGTTTATACACTCTCAAGAGTGGCAACAACACAGCACCAGCCTCTAAAGCCGAATATCAGTGAAACTCAGTTCACTGCTGTTACCTGTGATGTGTAGGCGAAGTCAATGAGCAGCTCCATGGCTCTCTCGTCGATGTCGCGGATAACCACTTCAGTCTGCCTGCTCTCCGCCAGCTCTCCAGTGAACATCGCCCTGAACACAAATCAATAGATATCACTCAAATGTTCTCCCCCTGAACTTTTCTCAGATAGATTGTCCTGTACCAGCTGTGAGCTGAATACAATGTTCGTCTCCCGGTACCTGAAGTAAGGGCTGCAGGCGGAGAGGATCACGCGGTGAGCGTAAATCTTCTTGGCACCGACCACCAGCACCACGTCGCACAGCTCCCGGTGTTTCCTCAACAGGTTGATCACCTCCAGGGTCTGCCGCGGGTGTTTGTCCGAGACGTAAGGCATGCGTGCAGGCTGGGGGACCCCTTCAGGGAGCTTGTTGGGGTCCCCCAGAGTACAGCGGCTGGTGATGTCCATTCCAGTGGCGTCTTGGCGTGCGCTGGTGGCCCTAAACATCAACCAGAGGAGCAAGGATTAAAACGACTGGACGTTTTAACGGCTCGCCGTGCTCAGCTCAGATGTGATTTTGTAATCAGGGGAGGTAAAAGAACAATGGAGTGTGTAGGATGTTGTGATCTACGAATGACTGAGTAGCCAAGCTGTTGTAGGCTACTGCAGTTCACGACCATTATGGGTGAAATATAGTCTTTAATCTGAGCTCTCTGCCACACTCTATTCTCCATCTGGAAAATGCCACTTCATTTTTTATGGCAGTGTACCTGTGAATCTATCATCACACACACCTCATCTCCTGTCACAGTGTGTGGGGACCAGCTGAAACAAATATAGTTGGGTCACAGGCCACTAGATAGCCAGTGTAAACTTATCTACAGTACTCCCCTCACTCAGTGTAGGGCTATGTGTTTTTAGAGCGGTGGGCACAGGATCGTTCTGGTTCACTTCAGATCATGTTCACAGTGCCAGGCAAACATGTCAAAATGTGGTCTAATCATTACGGGTGAGGCTTCCTGAAACTATGAAAACTTCAACCACAAATAACATTTAATAAACGTGTTCAGTTTCCACCAAATAATCATAAACCACGACACAATGGAATGTAATCCAATACAGCAGGCCTTCAATAAATCAACATTTGTGTCTGACAGCCTGTAAGGCAACACTGTGCTGATATTAAAGGGGCACCCCGCCTATTTTACACATGCGGATCAGTTTACTCAGCGTGAGGAGAACGACTCAGCCTGAGAAAACTGTTTTATGACGTGTTCTCTGGTTCTGGAGGAAGAAAAACGATGATATCATTGAGGTCATGGGAGTTCAGGTGATCTCAATCCTGACCGTCCATCTTAATCTGTCACTTCCTGCTGTAGGTGTACAGTACTGATCTGCTGGGCTTTTTATTTTTAAGCAAAGGTTGCTCTGGTAACATCTCAAAATGGCAGAACTAGAAAAAACTACCTGCTCTGGTTGTCAGTGGAGTCAGCTGAACTAATTTTGAACCAGGCGCTGGTACAAACCTCGTCTAGTGCCTGCCAGCGTGACAGAGCTGTGCACAGCCCGACAGGAGAGACACGGTGTGGTGCATTCAGATATTATAACTACACCTTCAGCAGGACATATGCTTTGACTGTGTGGAAATGTGATGTGTTCACCTCACACATGACGAACAAAGACATTCAAAAACGAGAAGAGCGAATGCTGATATAGGAGTTGGGCTATCTTTTCCTTTGTTTGTTCTTCTTCATGACTATAGAGGACAGTTTTCTCTCTTCAGTTACAAAAGAAGAAAAAAGTTCAGCTTACGACGTTCAACAGCCACCTGCTCTGCTGGAGCATTAAGACTGAGAACATTGTAGTTTTCCACAGATGAGATTTTTCATCCTGCAACAGGATCGTGTACATTCTCACACTTTCACGCCACACCTACCTGCGCATTGGCTTTGCGTCCATGCACTGAAGAACTATGTTTGGTTCCACTCCTTGAGGTTAACCTACAAAGACAACACAACAAACCAGAGAAAGTGACAACACAGCTACACTCATGTACTGAATTTATTTGAATCTGATTTTACAACTTCATTTGGGAAACGCGGTCCGTTCGTTGACCGACAAGCTCCAGCTTCCTCAAACTGAGTTAACTGTGTGTTGAAAGCTGGACTGAGATCAGATTGAGGCGCATGCTGACAAGAGTCAGTTTATTAGACACACCTGTACACCTGTCACACTGCAGTCAAATACCATCACCCTGCAATAAACCCTGCTGTGTATGATGTACAGGTTTCTTGACAGGCTCACAAACATGTCTTTAAACCACTGTGGAGTCACTGAGAGCCTGTGATCATGTGCTGACGTTAGCCAACACATACTTAAACAGGGTTAGATATATTGCAAAGCACATTAAGTACCACACGACACACAACTGTCGAGTTCTGACCAAATCATATTACACTACAAGTTCCTGCAAAGAGGGGGTGTAATGGTACGTGTAGTGTTTGGTACGGCTGTTCGGTTCGGTTTGGTACGCCTCGTGACCCAAACAATCACAACACTAATCCAGCGCATGAGGTTCATCAGAAAGTTTTGGCTCTGCACTAGCCGTTCTCTAGCATGCTGGTCATCTTAGCCCGGTCAGTCAATCTAATTTAGTGTTGCCGTCATCCGAATGAGAGACCGAAGCTGGAGAAGCCTCCCGAGACATCCCATGATCCACTGGATGGGAACATTCACATTTCCTGGTTAGTTACAGCAACAAGTAGTGTGCCACATTGTTCTATCGATGTGGGGCGTTTCCGTGGAAACACTTCAAAACATGCCAAGTCATTCACGCCGGCGTCGACCATGCCAAAGAAATAACTAATGTCACAGGAGTGCGGTTTGGTGCGGCTGTAGAGAAAATAGGATGTAGGCATGTGGTCAGAGTACTTGCACCTCCGTGTGTGCATTTTGCGTGTCCACCTGTTGTGCTGCGCCGTGTGAACGAGTGCAAGCTGCAGTTGTTCGGGGGGAATATTTACAGAGCGGTACTGACATTTGTGTCTGACACATGGCAGTGTCTCTCTGCTGATACAAAACAGTGTTAGAGTGAGAATCACGACCACTGTTGAAAGTTTACATTTTCATAGTGAACGGCGAAAATGTTTCTACGTTCCTGATTTCCAGCAAATTTCCAGCAAAAATGTACCCAAACCCTACGCCAACACTGAGCTGCAACACATTTCAGAGATCAAACTGCTGCACTGGTTGACGGATCAATAAAGTTAATCACCTTCTTCTTTTGGTAGTTTAAAGTTTGCTGTTTACATTGAAGTAATAAATCTGAGTGCTTTGATTCCTCTTCTTGTATAAAACACTAGAGTACAGTACAGTGAGGGTAAGATAATGAGTGGCACACGTCATTTATCTGTACTAAGTGTGAGTGAGTGGGTTCATTAGAGTCCCCCTGTTCTGTTTCATCATAACACACTGTGGCATCTCCCTCTGTTGTTGGAATACTCGGTCATTTGATCCTGAACACGCTCTGTGTTTATGAATCACTTGTTACAGTTAGCCGGAGCACAGTTCAGATAACATGATCACAGATCACGATTGATCAGTGGGGAAACTGGAAGCCAATACTGATCCTGTTACACGGCGGATCAGATGTTCACGTACCAGTACCGACAGCTTTGTGTCCAAATAGCACCCACTGTCAGCCCTATCATTCAATTTAACGATAACCTTTACACACACACCCTGTGGCTGGCTTGTTTTTAAGCTGCATGGCTGGCACGTATGGTTAGTGAAGTCTGGAGCCAACTGTCTGTTGTTAGCAGTCTCAGCAGACAGATCCGGATGTGAAGCCAGCTAGCTCGTTAGCTAACATTAACCAACCTTTCCAATGACATGGGGAGTATTGGGTTACAGTTAGGTTCATGGGTGGTTGTAGCAGAAACCAATAAGCTAAATGGAAAGAATGTGAGCTTCTGGGAACCTCTGTGCTCCCGCAGAAGTCTAAAAACCAACGAGCTAACTGCTAGCTAACGAGTTAGGATGTCTGGGAACGCTATGTGCTATCGCTAGCTCTGTGGTAACGTTAGGACATCCACAGGCGACCCTGAACACAACACACACACATAACACACACAACACAGTGAGGCAGTACAGCCAAAGAACCCGAAACACAACCAACTACAGACAGCCCCTCATTAGCCGTCATGTCGGGTGTCTGTGGCCGCCTGAGAGTCTGAGCATCAGGTCGGACTGATGTTAGAAGTTCAACTGGAATGCTAACGATAAGTAAGTTAACGTCAGTCCGAGCTGACAGTGACAGAAAGCTTTCCGTCAGGCTTTACCTTATATTTCCATCCCAACGACGCAGCGAAGTCGCCCGGGTTCCTAATGTTTACAATTTAATGCCGTCGCTGAAACGCTGCTGCTTTTCCTCCTCGGTATTATTATGCGCATGCCAAATGCCAAGCGCCACTTCCGGCCAGGGGGGTTTCAAAATAAAAGTTGAGATTACGTCATTGCATTACATGTAGAGACCACAGACTTTATAAAACATGGACATAGGTATGCGTAACATAAAACACAGGTTTCTGAAGAGATGATATTAGAAACTCTGCACGGATTTATGGCATACTTACAGCAAAAATACTACAGTTTACTTACTACTACTACTTTTATACCAAGAATGCACTCCTGTGTGCATAAAGCTGTGTTTCAGATTCGTCTTTTGTTAACACTTTTTATCCATCAGAGGGCGCTGGAGGGACGCCAAGAGCAGTGCAAAAATGATCAAATTGTGTATATATAACATTATATATAAAACAACAACAATATAACAACATATATATATATACACACATATATATATATGATCAAATGTTTTTCCTGTCTGTGCTCACGTGGAGTCATATTTTGATAGATGTTCTATCAGGCCTGTAGCATTTAGACAGAAGCCCACGTCACCTCCCTGTATTTAAGTCCAGTTCCATATGACTGAACTACAATGAGTAAAATGACAGAAACACTTCAGAAGACAAGAAGGAGAAAAGCTTTTTTTCTATGATTCATCAAGGTCAACTTATAAAACAAAGATCATTTGTAAGTAATATAAATGCTTACATGCTGACTTAGCAGAATTAATCTTGTTTCCTTTTGAAATGGAAATTACAGTTCATTTGCAGGTAACAAATTATTAACAAATTATTAGTTCTTCAAAGATGCAGTGAAGAACACAAAGTAAAGAAATAAGCAACGCTTTGTGGTGCAGCCATGAACTTTAATTTCTAGTATGTCAAATATTAAATGTGAAAGTCCATCTATTCCCAGAGTGCAGTCCATACATGGCTTCTATGGTCATCTTCATAATCTAAGGAAACATGTACACACTGTATTGCTTTTAGTCTGTTTAACACACGTTCTACTGAAAATCATCTTCACAAATGTTCATCCAAAATTAGATGTGTGGACGTTTTGAGAGCAGATTTGGGCACTGCAAGAAGAAGACGGTCACAATTTGATGTTCATACACATCTGTTGTCAAAGCCTGGCAAAGAACAGTATGTATGTATGATCTGTGGTTTTAATTTGCTCTATGAATAATACAGTTTTTTTCCGAGTGCCCAAACTGACATCTGTCTTTACCTCCAACACTTTCTAAAATAAACTCTAAATTCTAACTGAAAACCAAATCTACTTTTTTTACATTTACATCATTTTCCAACAAAGTGCCTTATCTCATTATGTTCTCCAAATAAATTAAATACAAAGAAATTCATAACACATACATATTAACAAAAAGTTCATCTTACATATTCTCACATTTCACTCTTGACATTCTCGTCTGTGAATCTGTTGATTGAATGAACTTAAATTCAGTTTTTAAGTGTCCGCTCACACATTAGGCACTGAAACAAGTCGTTTCCTTTAATTAGTGTTATTTTGCTGGATATTATGAATTAAAGTCATCCAATCCTCACAGGAGCTTTTTAAATTAAAGAGATTGATTTGTTCGGCATCTTCCCATCAGCCAGTCATTGTCTTCAGCTTCTCAGGAGGCGGCTAACAGCTCAGGCATGGCTCACTGGCAGTTGTGTCAGTGAATGGGACATGAGCGGCTGCAGCAGAAGTGTGTCTGGAGTTTGGACTGGGGGAAATTAAATCAATTATTTCACATCATTTTGCACATGTTTAATAGACAATGGCATCATTTATTAAATGTGAGTGTTCCACGTATGGAATCATTTATTTTATCAACACTATATCGTTTGTGGAGGTGAAGTTATTTTCTGTAAAAAGCAATACGACTGTATTTATTTTTCTTACCATCCATATAAGTCAGTGTAGTGAGGAGGGGTGTATCTTGGGAAATATAGGTTGTGTACTGCAGATCCTCCATCAAAGGTGGTGTCAGCTGACCGGGAGTAAGTGATGTCATCATGGTTGAGGGAGCAGGATTTGGGCTGATGTATTTCTTTTGACGAGCTCGACAGTTCTGAAACCAAACCTGGGTGGAGGAGAAGGGATTGAGAACTGGTCTGGATCGAACGGTTCCTTCTGGTTCCTCAGAAATATGAAACTATTATAAAACTATTGTGCATGAAACATAGTGGACAAGGAGAACTCCTGTTGATTTAACAAACAACATGAAGGGAAATCAGAATTCTCTAAGCTCATTATGATGCAGGTGAACACTTTACAATATGCTGGTTTTCCACAAACATGGCTGTCAATACAAACTTACAAGCTCCTGTAAATAATCTAGCCAGTAGCTAAATTTCATTATTTTTGTGCACTTTGTGCATTTGATGACTAAAATTTGAGTGTCTTATCCTCTTGAGTCTAACTGGACTTGAGCGTCACAGTACAAAGTAATCATTGTTTTGTCTGGCCAACTGCTGAAGTCAGCTCCTCAGTCAAAATATTGTTTAAGAGTAGTGTTTACCTGAATAACCCTGCGACTGAGTCCAGTCCTCTCTGCCAGTTTCTGGAGGGTCTGAGCATCGGGGTTGTTATCTTTAGCAAACTGAGTTTGCATCACCTGCACATGTAGAGATGACAGATGGGCATATGTTTACATGGTTGAAATGTTGATAATGTTGTGATAACAGTCTAGGCCACTGGTTCCCAACCTTGTCCATGGTCTGTGACATGTTTAATGAATATTTCATATTATAGTCAGTAAATAACAAACAGAACAACTAATAAATTGTACAATTACCCCAAATTAGTGATAGTGATAGCGACTGATTTAGATGAATTTTGAGCAGATTATTTCCTGAACACTGCATCAGATGTATGATGAATACTGCAGCTGTTCTGGAGTGTCAGCACAAACCAAAGGCAGATATCCTATCCATCCTATCCACATACATTCTCCTAGGTACATTTCATATTCTCCATCATGTCACAGTGTGTCTTATACAATTGTTCCTCTGCATTATGTACTTAAAAGGACTTTTTGTACTTTTCTTTACGCATGCAGTGTTGTCTTCTCTCTGATGCTTGGCAATTGTTCTCTGCTAAACAGCCTGTGTTTAAACAGTTGACAGAACCGCAGTGACGGCTCTGTGACTATAGTTTGTGTTCAGGTCTTCATTGTGACCTTATCCTGTCACATTTATTTAATTTTACAGCCTAAATAATTATCTAAACTAATAACTATTTCATTTTTTCACATAATTAAATGAAATGCTGAGCTTAAGACCAATTGTATATGTTTTTAAAATATTTTCTTACACCCATTAAAATCAAGAGACACCCCATGAAGCCTTGGCAACCCACTGAACCCACTGCACTGAACAGTGATATTTGTTCAAATAGAATGCATTCACTACTGCTGCCACTAGAGGGCAGAAAACATCACAACAAGGTGTCCGGATGTCGCTGGCTCCTTCATTTGTTATACAGACTCTCCACATCAACACAATCAGAGCAACACGAACAATCAGGAGTTAAACATGTACTCTCCTGTTTATTCTGTTTTGTATTACTAACTCTTGTCTTCAGCTTGTTGAAATATAATAATGGAATCAGATGAACACATCAAATGTGTGTCATAGTGAGGTGTACACACCTATTCCCTACTACTCATTGTATCGTATCAAGGTAAAGTGTTCACTGAAAGGGAAACAAGACAACCTGTCCAGCAGCAGCATTAAATACACACACACCTGTAACTGGTCAACAGTGAAGCTGGTCCTGGCCCTTTTTGCAGGTCTGGGCATGGTGCTGGACTCATCTTTGTCTGTCACCTCTTCATCCTCTTTTGGATCCTCTGTTAAAAAAAAAAAAAAAAAAAAAAAAAAATGCCATCATGTTTTGAAATGTCTCAGATGAGGTTCTCTCGTGACATCAAATGCACATGCAGGTGGTTGTCATATTGTTCTCCAGTACCTATGTGTGTTGGAATTTTACATTCATATGTGACACATGATGGGTCTGCTCAATGTGTAGTAATGAAAAGAAGATGATCACTGACATGTTGTCTGCACCGTCAGCAGTCTCCTTTATTGCAGGGAAACCCTTGCATGTACGTGTGATGGGCTTTGTTTCTGTAGAAGCTCTGTGGGCCTCAGTTTTTTTTTTTTTTTTGGTGAGACATGTTTAGGCTGAAGCAGTCTTATTTACATTTCAGAGGATTTTAATGATAAAGATTTAAATGACTGCTAAAATCATTGCAGCACATTTAAATGATTAGAAATTGTCATTTACATTTGTATTCTGTATTCTATCTATAAATTTGATGTATGACATGAGTATCTGGCATCAATGTTTTTGGTATCAAAAAAGTAACCATAGTATCACAATGGGTTAAAAACAAGGTCTGAATTATACTCATTAATGAGGGAGTGTTGGCAGAAACCAGAAGCAGATATCCTGTCATCTGTCCCATCCACAGACTCACCATTCTCCTTAGCACGTTTGATATTCTCCATCATAATGTCATAGTGTGGCCGGCAGAAGACCCTGTTCTCTAGCAGTCCACATTCCTCCCCAGTGGACAGCTGCCGCTTACAAGAGGTGCAGGAGAAACAGGCCAGGTGGAAGGTGCTGCCTCGGGCCCGACGCACCCAGTCACTAGAGTGGATGTTACGGCCACAACGAGCACAACGGGTCCCATATCTCCTGAAGAAAGACGGGAAACAGGAGGAGAGGTAGAATATGCAGAGATATAGTCACTGGAGTTTAGGTGAGGTGAGAGGAGTTGTGATCAGGTGATTGATCAATGATAGTTAAGTAATCCTTATATAAAAGAGATACTCTGATTAAGTTACACCCTCTTTCCCTCAACCATGTCTGTTTAATTTTGCCCTTATTTACACTGACCTCCAGTCTGTGCTGTGTAATAATTTATTAAAATCGATTCAGTGACTTCGGCGGCTTCTCCACCCTTTATTACTTACATGTATCAGAATGTGTTGCATATGAAGCAAACACAGCCTGGATTGCTCCAGTACAGGATGAGGAGTGGATGTGTGCCCCAAACATGTACCATAAGGTGTCCCAAATGAAAGTAGGTGCCATAACATTGTCCACCATGACCACGCACCTCAGACAGACAGCACACAGTCCTCACGTTCCCACATTAACAGAACATGTGTAATACAACACTTTCTTTCTTCCTCCGTGTTTTTTGGCAGCGCAATTGGACCATGTGGAACCATGTCACCATTATTAATCATGATATGGTGAAATGTTTAGTCTGGAAGGTTACGCAAATAAAATGACTTATCACTGCTATAAAAACAAGAGACATATCAAATCAATGTGTCTATTCTTTTCTGCATATTATGTAAAGGGTTTTGTCGTTTGTAAAACTGTTGTGGGTCTGACTCACCTGAAGTAGTCGAGTTTGCAGAAGACTTGTTTGTCCTTGATGTAGCAGCTCACGTGTCGCCCCAGTGACGTCTTACACACACTGCACGAGAGGCAGCGCACATGCCAGCACAAGTTGTTCACCTGAGGTGGACAAAAGAAAGAGGAGCACAAAATATGACTCGCCATTTAGAACATCACTTAACAGTAGATTTAGTGTAAGTATAACTGAAGACCGCTGAAAATTATGAAATTATTTCATTACGTAGTGATTCACCATAACCACTGTTCTTATGAGCTCCTTAGCACACATACACTTTGAGAGAAACATTTCTAAAATAATCTGTAATCAAGAAATGTAATCACGAGGATACCATCGTCCAACATTAACCAAAAACAGGTGCATTTGTGTAAAATGTAGGTATGTCTTTAATTAAATGGTGTTAGTTAGCAATTTATAAATCTAAATTTATAAATTCAAATGTACAAAATCATTGATTTCATTTATCATTCAATCATTAAATTTATGAAACAAAAAGGCTTTAAAAATATTCTCCACAGACTACATCAATATTAAAACTGCATTATTATTTTGTTCAAGAAACATAGGCAGTGAAATTACAAAAATAAAATAGTTCCCCACGTAGGAACTTGGCCTAATGAAGCGTCTAAATGAAACAAATGAAAACACAGACAAGTGACACTTTAAAGACAGGCCATGAAGCTACACACATAAAGACCCTTAACATCGTTGTTTTTTCTCAAATTAACTACTATGTCCGATTCATTTTAAAGTGCAGTCAATGATACAGTGGGAGTCTGACCTTGAGCAGGTATCTGTCCACTATCTCCAGGCCGCAGGAGGTGCACAGGGCTTTCCCCTGCAGGGAGGCCACGGTGGGGACGGAGGAAGAGGAGGTCGAGGAGAGGGAGGACGGAGAGTAGCAGTCCTCCTCGAAGATATCATCAGGCCCAGAGGAACCCTGTCAAGAGCAACAATGCGACGATGTAACAGCAGCTTATGAAAACTTCTCAATTCATTAACTCACATAATTAGAGAGCCTGTCAATGAGAAAATCCTGTTTTGTTTCTGTTGCTAGCATAACAGTCTGTATTCAGACAGACGCCATAAGAGTGAAACAATCAAATGTTTGATTCATTTGGCGGCACTTTGAAGTGCGCATACAGTAGCGCGAGCTTTGCCCCATTCTGCCATGACACTTTACACACTCGGTAAAATAACACTGATATTTGTTTGATATTGAAAACACCCACTGCGTCGACAAAAACACTTCCTTGCAGCGGAGTGAACTGGCACCGGGTAGGCGAGAAAGCAGCCTCCGTCGTTTGCCTTTCTTCATCCGACATGGTGTAAGCGACAACTCCGGACCGATGAGCGGGACACAATCACAATCCTGAAACGTCCCAATCATTTTTCCATGGCAACCGCAGTCATCATCGCGCGCACTTATTTTACGGCCCAAACTTTTTGTTCGACATTTGTGCTTTATTTTATTAACGTACTGCCAAAGGCCTACGGCCCACATGTTCATGTTGTTATGGAAGTCTGTAGGCTCTTCAATACTTCTTAATAATCATAATGTCTTCTTGTGTACAGTAATGAAATACTGCATGGGCTCTTTTGGAGATCGGCCTCGCGCACAGCTGAATGTCCTTTTCACTAATTACCGCGCACGTGCACATGATAACGAGGCATCAGCCGGGTGAAGAGCAGGTGAGTTCACTGCCTCGGTGTGCTTCTCATAGATTCACCAAACCCTGTCCAAACTCTGCTCACACATTTACCAATACTGACTTTTCAAACACTGTTTATAGCAACATCTTGGAGAACATATTTAACCGAACATCATCACTTCATTTTGGACGGAAGATGCTGTTGGAATAACTGAGTTTTATTACAATAGTCAGAGATAGGCTGCTGTTGGGTGGATAATGAATATATTAATACAGGCACAGTAAGCGAGGCTACGATATTTAATTAACCTCATTAAGAGGTCACGGAATATAATACTAAACCTAAACAATAAATCCTGGAACCTCTGCCCCTGTATTAATGATATGACTTGTGTTTTTGGCCTCTATGACCTCTAAATAAATGTAGCTAAATACAATAATAGCCTATATTACTATAACCATCACAGTGTTAATGTCACTTCTATGTTAATACATTAATAGCTGCATAAGTATCGGCAGTTTAGACCATTAGTACTGAGATTTCCACATCTCTATTAGCAGACTTAATTCTACCAAAGGCCTACATTTTGCAAATATTTTACACTCCAAAATAAAGAAAGGAAATGCTTGTGTGAAAGTAAAGTAGAGGTCTGAGAAATTAATCTAAACGAAAATAAAGTTAACTGTGCAAAACGATATCTGTGACATGAGAAAAGTTCCTCCCAGCCTGTAAACCGACTCAAGTTGAATAAAATCCTGCCTCCATTTTGTGCGGCATAAGCAATATTATGCGACTTAATGAAACTGTTGTAAAATACATCTGTTCATTCAGTCCACTCACCAGGTTGTTGGAGACAGAGTTAAACATTTTCAGTGAAACATCTGCCGGCTCCTCCGGTACATCCCCGTTCATCCAGATGTTTTTATTCCACAGCAGCGCACCGGGAGCCTGATGTGTGACCTGATGTTATTAGTCCTCTGTGCTCCTGCTTGTCCACCCACTCTCTTCCAGCTCTTGAAGACCTTGTCCGCCGCAGAGCTCCAACTTTGTTCTTGTCATTTAAAGCAGCGCGGTGCACCTCCCACCAACGACCCGGACCCGAACGGACCCGCCCCAAAGGTACAAGAGCATGATGATGATTCTGACTATTTTTCTGTCTGTTCTTTTGTATCTTTCTTTTTCTTTTCTTTTTTTTTTTTTTTACATATTGAAGCACTGACTCAGTTTGATTATTAAACCAGAATCTTTTCGTCAGGTGTAAACTTCAATTCAGGCTCATAAAAAAAATAAAAAAAAAACTAAATATTGATCACAGCTCAGTGAAAGTG
Organism: Nibea coibor; assembly: GCA_023373845.1. NCBI lineage: Eukaryota > Metazoa > Chordata > Actinopteri > Sciaenidae > Nibea > Nibea coibor. The sequence continues at coordinate 19,983,317 of CM041725.1, read as the reverse complement.
TAATGCTTTAAGAAAACCAAATCTTCTTATAAAGTCATTTTTCCTGTGAGAGACGTTGACATTGTTATCAGTGTTCCTCATCTTTTCCTTTCTTGCCATCAGGGACTTTATGAACACAGCACAGGTCCGGCTTTGAGAGGGGACTGAATTATATTTATTTAGACATCCATACCGTCTGACCAGCACCACCCAGGGCACCTCAGCAACACTCACTGACTGAATTCAGAGTAGATTAGAACACAGTTTTAAATTACCTGAAATTCTTTTTTTCATGTTACATTCAAGTAACACTCAGTATGTAGATGTATAAATAAACACACTCATTCTTGTATAACATATTATATTATGTCATTTTCTCTAAAATGTAAGACTTTTGAATCAACATTTATATCTACTCTGAATGTGTCCTTAAGAAACACAGAAAACAGTGCTGTTGAATTTTGAGGGCACCCCCTTGTCCATGATTACCCTGTCAGACTTTAAGTGAAGACGACGGCTAAGCAAAGACCGGGGGTCAAAAAGGCATGAATGAAAACATTCTCAGAGGGCACTTTGTGAATGGCAAAGCAAGAATCCCTTTGGGTCTTATCTGTGCATACGTCGGCAACCTGATCCCTTAGCACCCCCAGACCTCTAAAGTGGGTCTATTGGACATAATTTAATGTCATAGATGTGTGGGGTGGACTGGGTTTAACCTCAAGGAGGAAAGTGTAAAACAGGCTCACTAATCTGAAAACTGAAGGAATCAACAACATAGACACACATTTAGAAATTGAGCCCAAAACCTCATTTGTAATTCTATCTATCTGATCATCTCCTCCTGTTCAGTACTTTGATGAAATGAAACATGGAGCAGTATAACAGTAAAATGCGAGATGACACTGTGTTTCAGTCACCAACATGTTTGTTTAGAGTTTAAAATGTGTCTTTTATTGTTGAGAACATTCAAACAAAACCAGACATCCCTCAGTCTGCTGTAACAGTAAAAGCTTTGTTTGTGCCTGAGCTGGAATTTACACAATATTAATGTCACATTTCTGTGAAATAATTCAACATTTTGTAAAAGGCACAATGGATGTCTGCACTCAGCTTTGAGCCTGAGGCCTCTGAATAGATAAGATAAATGTTCAATACAAACAGTCCTCTTGCACTGAGGTGGGACAGGTTATCACTGACCTCTCACAGCAATAGACATGAGTTCAACTCACATCCTGGAGCCCAAAAAATATATATATATCACGTGCGATGGCGTCTTAACACTGGGTGGATCTATAAATGAACTATGAATGACAATGGCAGAGCAAATTAAAGCCAGGGAACATGTACTGTATCATTCAATGGACTAAACAATGAAAACTGGATTTGGCTCACTCTTCTTACAACTTTGCATCCTGTTTTTAATTTAAAATACCTCATCTGTTTGAAAGTTAGAAGTCCAAACCCTGTTGAGAGGTCAGCTCATTTCCACGTTAAAGTAACATTTTATACAGTAAATGAGAAAGACATACACAAGATTAAAACTAATCGTAAGTTGTTTTATAAATGAGGGCTCAGGTCTGTGGGTGTCTGATAGTGGGTTTGTGAAGGTGTCATCATCAAAAAAAAAGGAAAAAAAAAACACAGGAATCAACCAGACTTTTAGACTTTTTGTTTAAGTATATGTTAAATTGGCATTCTTTGTATCTAACATTCATTTTCATGTAAGGCCATACATTGATGTTTAGGAGTAAAAGCATGCAAACAAATCTAATACTAAATTTGTAATATTTGTTCCACCAGGGAGCCGACTATTTTAATTCTAACCATTGTGGCAGACCCCTCCACTCCACTGCTCCCTAATCCAGCTCTCTTCATGGTGTTGGAGGATTTAGGACAGCACTCCTGCAGACAGCATCTGCTGAACTATTAAGAGAGAGTAAGGAGGGGTGTTTGTTTGGGGTGGGGGCATTAGCTCTCTTGGTGTTCAACATTGTGGCACCAAGACTTTACATTGAAAGGATTCTTTGTTTTAGACCACTTTGTCTTCTCTCACACAATTATCCCAATACAATCTACAGGTAACCAAGTCAAGTTAATCACAGCTGAAACAAAATGGCTGATAAATGTCATGCTTTACCTGGCACAATTACATGAGATTAAGGATGCAGCTTTCATTTACATTTGTGCAAAAACGTCCAGGAGCTAAGAAGGTCTGAGAGCTCTGGACAACGCTCATACACACACACACACTCCCACACACACACACACCCACGGCGGACACCTGCTCCTTCATGAGAGTGGGTGGACAATTTAGCTGTCAGACCTGTTAGTGTAAGAACTGGTCAAACAGTCATTCACAAAGAGGATTAGTTGTGTTTCTATTTAACCTGCATCTGCCTGAAACAATCAAATGTCCATCAAAACTAGGCTTAACTCAGGTTTGATGAAATCAAACAAGGATATTTCATTTAACTTTTTGCTGTTTAGTTTGAGCATGCTGAACTGTATCAGTGTATGTAATGCACATTCTTTAATCTATCGTCTATCTAACAAGCAACGCAACAGTAAAAATCAGATTAAATGATGCCTGATTTAAAAAAAAAGGTCAGAGCCCTATCTGCCCTCTGAAGTTCACCATGGGGAGTTTATCATGATGACGTCAGGGTTCGTGAGCCGTGGCTGTGTTTGTCCGTGGGCTTGGTTTCCCTCCCAGGCCAAAAACATCCCAGCATCCTACAAACACACACAGTTGTTTTTGGTTTAAAGCAGCAGTTGCTTTTGGTTTGGCCATGACATGCCATGCTTATCTCGTCGCTTGTCAGTGTCATGGTACGGGTGTGTCACCATACGTGATGTGTGTGTGTGTGTGTGCATCTGAGATTACTTAGCTTGATGTCAGGGAGAGTCACTAGTGGAAGATTGGATGTGATTGCGTGTGTGTGTGAGAGAGAGAGGCAGAAACTACTTTCCTTGCCAACCGCCATGTTTCCACTGGTTACCTGACCCTGACAGGAAGTGTTTAGTTGTGACAGGTATGGCTGGAAGGACATGACTGGAAGATGGTGGTCCTTTCACTCTGCATGTTCGAAACTGTACAGATGGTTACAATTAGGGAAGTCATTGTGTGTGTGTGTGTGTGTGTGTGGCAGCATGATGTGTTACAAGGTGACAGTGTTTATTCTTATTAATTGTGAATGATTTTCCAGCCCTGCACAGTAGATACTGACCCTCCTGGCTGAGGGTAAAAGGACCAAAAATACTAAATGATACACACAGTGTGCCTCTACAGCATATGACTGTATGTGCTCTGTTTAATCACTGTTCTGTTGGCAGGAGGTTTGCAGCAGCTCCTGCAAAGCTACAACACTCCTGATCGCTGTCTTAAGACTATTTCAAAACACTGACTGCAAATTTCAAAATAAAAGCCCCCATTCTTATCGAAGGCCATGAAAATGTTGGTTATTCTTAGACATGTTTCATTGCTATATTTACATACATGTAATGTTACATGTAACATGCAATGATATACTTTCACCAATTTTAATGGAATGTTTTACAACACAAAACCTCTGTTTTGCTGGTAATAAAAAATATTCCAGTCACATGGACAAATGTAGATTAACCTCTATTTCTTCAGATATACATGTCAGTGACATATACATGCTCTTCACCTGCTCTCTCTGAATGACAAAAGTTATATAAAAAAAAAAGTCATCATAAAAAGACGAGCAAGAAGACAAACCTAATAGTTGATAAAGCGTTCGTAAGCTACACCAGAATATTAGAATAATAATTTATTTATCAGGGAAAACACATAATAATTTATAATATGATTTTTAGCAAGAAGGTTCCTGGTTCAAACCTTTTCTGTGTGGACTTTGCATGTTCTCTCCATGTCTGCGTGTGTTCTCTCCAGGTACAAAGACCAAAGACACTTTTTTTGCCCGTAGGTGTGAATGGTCGTTTGTCACTATGTGTGCTGGTGACTTGTCCATTCGTCCACTTTGTCCTCTCACCTAAAGTCAGCTGGGATAGGTTCCAGCCCCACTGTGACCCATGATAAGTGGCTATAGATGATGATGGATGATTTTTAGCAAAAAGGGAAAACTGTTTAAACTGTTCTGACTCTATTCACAGATATGGTGATACTATAAACCACAACATGTTTAATATTAATTATTAATAAAACATAAACATAACTATCTAAACTCTGATACTCTACCCGTTGTGTTCTGGCTTTGTTTATTTCATGAATCAGCTTCTAAATCGGAGTCTGACTCACAATTTACGCTGTAAAATAGTGACACGAAGAAGTTTAGTTTGGTTTGTAATGAGCGAGAGGGAGCACTGGTCAAGAAACATACACAGTAAATCAGAGTGAGGGAGATTGTTTCATAGCGGTTATGTCCAGCATACAGACACACAGAGAAAGGGCTGGCTCAATTCATGGCAGCGGCTGCTAGTCACTTCCCCACTTACCTGCCGGTGTCTGAGGCAGCTGCCACTGCCCTGCCCCGGCAACCACTGCTGTTGGGGAATTTGTTTTTATTGTATAAAACAGTCATCAGTGTTGCATTAGACTTGCTGGCAGGAAAATGGACGAGGCTTCTTAGGTCTGGTAGAGTCCATTTCTGTCAAACTGCTGTGGTCGCTTGCTTCTATCAAAGTATTATAGCAAGTATTATAACTGTAAAAATAATAATTTAATAGTGGCCTACAGAGAACAAAATTGAAAAACGACTGGACTGCGACTGACTGTCAACCAACTAGCCAATGAGGTAATCAACGTGTACGTGCACACATACGTGAGCTTGTTTGTCCACTTCTGTTCTCCCCATCATTTCTAGCTCCTCTTTCATCTCAGCTACAGTACCCCATCACTAGGACAACCAAAATAAACAGTAAGATTCTGGGTACTGTACTGATGTGACAACAAAGGGTAAAGGGGGCGTGGTCGAGTGGAACCAGAGGAGTGCCACATCTGGGTTTCATTAGCATCACAGGCCAATAACAGATTACTTGTATTCTGTGCAGTGACACAACACTAGGCTGGATGGCGGCGTGCCCTGACAGAGAGGGAAATGACATCATCACAGAAAACTGATGTTTCCTGGGCCTCAGGGAGTCATTTATGGACCTGGAGGGTTTTCATTTAGTTGAGTTTTATCAGGATTGCCATTAACTGATACTGTAGTGACAGTTGTCCTGGAGCTTAAGATGATCTTCGTCATTAAGGCTGAAGTGTGTGTTATTGTGTGTGTGTGTGTGTGTGTGTGTGTGTGTGTGTGTGTGTGTGTGTGTGTGTGTGTGCTCAAGTTTTCTGAAGACCAGGTGACTAGGTTTTAAATATCAAAGGAGTAGCATGTTTTCTGTTCTCTTACGGGCTGGGTCAGTGGTGATTAAAACTTAAAGGGCCACTGTGTCAGATTGGGAGGTCTCTATTCATAGGATATAATACTTGATTCTGATTGGTCAGTTCTACGGTCTGTATAAATAACTGATATGGAAGAAGTTCTGATCACAGACTCTGCAGGCAATAAAACCACTTTTAAATCAATACTTATGGCAAATTATTGATTTCTTTAGTAAGCGGCTATGTAATAAGCAGCATAATGAATAGGAAGATGGTCATTATTGCAAAATAAACCTCAACAGGGTGATGTAGATATTGAATCGCAGTACATTGGCAGTGGTTCCTGGTTTATTAAACTCATTTTGTGCATATGATAATTAAGTAAAAAACAAAAAGAGTTCTTGGTATGATTGGTATGATATATAAATTTCTCTGTATATTGAACCTTCTGTCGCCACAGCTTTCACACTAATCCGATACCGTTTACTTTAGATTTGTGTTGAAAGTGAAACAGTTACTAGGTCCAATGTAGACATTGTAACATTTACAGGCACTTATTCAGACACAAGATTGAGATAAATTCACCTTCTAATTTATCCTACTTTTCTTTTTACATCTGTGGACTGCTGCTCTGCTGTTGATTAATAAAATTGGCTCTCTGATGCTCTCCAGCTTTGCACACCAGATAGATGGAAAGAGTGATGAAGAAAAAAAGAGTAAAAGGAGGCAGTTGCTCTTTGACCCTGTCTTCTAGAGACATCAGGACATAGTTAACATGGTCAGCAATAAGTTGAGGAAGACGATGAAGTGACATAACATTGAAGGTTTAATGGTCAAAGCAAGATTAGCTTAGTTATTGTAGGTTGCTGAGATATTATCAGTTTCTTTACCCGTCGTCTGCAGTCAAAACTAACTGGATCTCTGTTTCAGTCGGAAAAACTCATAAAAAAAACTCCCTCACTGCTCCAAAGGAAACAGTGTTTTCTCCTCAGAGGCTAGCTAGCGTGCTAGCACTCTACTGAGAGTACTGTGGTCAGTAGACGTTTCTGGATCTCAGTGGTTTTATTGCAACACAAACAGGCTTTACAAACTCTTTGATGAATTCATACACTCATATCATGAATTATGGATAGAGCTGTCATTTGTCTGCTGAGGCTTTGTAGACTAGAGATTTTATTGTTTTTACAACATCGTCATAAAAGTCCATGGACCTGCAGGCTGAAGGTTCTTGCAGTCACAGCATCCACAGGGTCATATACATTTCACACTGAAACAAAAACAAAGGCAAAGCAGTCATCAACAAGTAAATTACTTAAAGAAATCCTTCTTTTTGTGATCAACTTTTTATTATTCTTGACTTTAGATTTATGCAGAGAAAACACAATGAAGCATTACAGCTTCGTTGCATTATAGCATTACAACATGGAATAAAACAAAACAACCTCTCCCCAACCCATACCCATGGATCTCCATATAGTATTTGCAGGACACAAGAATTCAGTCCAAGAATTTTTTGAAATAGTACTAGCTCCAGCAGCAAGATCTTTTTGCCTACCAAAAAAGTGTAATGCTGGCATCTTTTTGGCAGCAGTGATTAAAGAGTACATCTATTGAAACACAATCATTTTGATTAGGAGGTACCATTTAAGAGGAAGTCAGTAGAAGAGCATGGCAAAGATCACTGGTTCTCAAACTGTGGTACAACTGATGGAGCTTCCTTGAGTGGTATGCGGAGGAATCTCTCAAATATAAACATTTGAAATGTATGTTATACTGGTGTTACTTGTAGAGTAGAATATTTTCTGAGGTTGTACACAATGTAAAACGTTTGAGAAACACTGGCATGGATAGTAGCACCAGCTTCTGAGATCAGCAGCCAATGTTTCTTGGCTTCCAGTGTAGTCAGCTGATATCCAGAAGATGAAGAACTGATATCCTGACCAGGACTTTCTTTGCAGTCTGAATAGCAACTTGAGAGACAAGAAAGACATTTCAAGATATTTCTATTCATCTCTGTAAAGAGATATCTGCACATGAATGCACATAACACAAAAGCTAAAGCTAAATCCTTGTCATGCAATAGCTGATGGGTTATGTTTTAGCCAATTTGTTGCATCTCTTTTGCTCTCCAAACGGACTTTTGCAACCAAAATCTTCTCAGACATGATTGGTCAGTACTATCCAAACTATGAAAGAAAATCCAAACACTTCTATTTCTATAATCTTGGTCCCTTGCCCAGGATCTTCATTCATAAGCATTTATATATTTATAGAGAACAGAGGAGCACAAACTTTATCCCAGAAACCCTCACTTCATTGCAATCCTAATACATCCAGCGTGCATGAAATAAAGTCCATCTGAGCATGAGCAAGCAAAGAGCCGTTGGGAGATGATAACCGTTTCCTGAGGTAACCTTTCCTCAGGGTGAGGTAAGTTCCATAAATATAGATGAAATTAAATGATAATTGTCTTCAGAAGTAATGACCTTCTCCCAGTCAAGTGGAGTCTCTCCAATGTAGTGCTTCAGGTTGTTTGCATGTCAAAGTGCACTCCCAACCTTTGAAACTATTAATCACACAACACCAGTGAAATTGTTCTCCGCATTTATCCCATCCAGTTGGCACAGGTGCCTTACTCAACGGCACCTCAGCCATGGCAGGAGGTGGACTGACACCCCACCAGCTGTCAGTTCACCTTTCCGATCTTCAAGCGGTGAATCGAATTGAACCGCCATCCTTCGGGTTATTGGACGACCCACTTTGCCACTGAGCCATGGCCACCCCAGAGCCATGACTGCCCCAACATGCTTCATTATACAGATCTGTTATCACAGGACTACTGTACCTTGACTACTGTCTATGCAGCCAATGTGTTCTAAGAGTTTGTAGATAAAACACATCAGTGCATTGTTCATATATCTCGTGTTGACATTTTCGCTTTAGGTTTGTTCATAATTTGATACTTGACTTCATTTTTCCACGTTAATCACTGACTCACATGTCAATGCAGATGCTAATGGTACATGACAGCTAAGTAACTTTTTACATGCGAGGATGTAAAAAGAGTTTTTATGTTACTTATGTCTCAAGAGTAAAACTCAAAGCAACAGATTTTTTCTCAAATCTCTTTCCAAATAAGTCCTGAGGCCTTTCTGTGGTGCTGAGAGCTGAAGCCACAGCTTCAAAGCTTTGTCTGTCAGCTGGTTGGCTAACAGCTAAAAATCAGACTCCAAACTCACTGGAAGCCTGTTGTTGGTGTTGACAGACCACTTTCATCCCATTTCTGTATTCCTCTACTGGCACACGCAGATATGTTACAATAAATCTGAGAGCTAAGGGCAAAAAATTCCACTAAACATCTGTGTGTGTTGGCCAGTATGTTCCATACACATCAAGATACTTCCTACCTCTGTCACTCTTAGGTTACAAAACATGGTGTACTTCAAATAAGCCGTAGAAAATACTTCATCTTCAGCACGTTAACATGCAATACTGAGGCTTTGTGACTATCTGGACTACAGTAAAGCCAAATAAACCTTAAAGACCATATTATAGTAATCACAAAACTTTTCATTTTAGCTTTAGGTTATTTGAGCATGAACACATTTCCTCATATGCTTCCTCCATCTGTGAGTCTGAAGTGTGTGCTGCCTGTAAAGCACATTTACATTTGCACATGCTACAAACATACCTGCTTGATTTTTATTTTACTGAGGTAACCGTGAAAAGAAATGTGTCTATACAGTAGATGTGCGTTTGTAATGACTTTTGCCTGTTGTCTAGTCATCTTTATTACATTATTCTGATTCCGTTACACCATAGACATTTAGATAGGGACATCTAGATCAGTGGTTAACAAACACTTTGGCTCATGATCCTTTAAGACAACATCACAGGATGTCTGTTAGTTCAACCAAAAAGTTATGATCCCCTAACTAAAGAAGAAGCTCATTATCCACTACCATCGGATCAACTTTATTTTATCACCTTATGAAGTTAATATGGTGGAGTCACCTGATGAATATAAATCCAATGCTCACTCTCTTTTAACTCTGGTCTCCACCAACTCCTGAGGGAAATATCTGTCTCTTTTTTTCTTTTTTTTAAATTGTTAATATGAAAAACTGATTAGTGCAACTTTAATTTTCTCTCAACCCCCCTGATATATTCTGTGATCCTTTGGAGGGTCCTGACCTCTATGTTTTGAACCACATTAACAGATCACCATAAAATATGGTGTCACATATTCTGAAAAATCACATGTATGGTGTTGATGATCTGCTTATTATTATATGAACAGTCATTATTATAATAACATGCAACACGTATTAGTTGGGAGCCAGACTAGTCAACTAGTCATTGTTGTCATTCTTTCTTGACTGTAACAACAGGTGAGTATTTTAAAATAATACATATATATTAAAATACAATACATATGTTCACTTGTGTTACGGTGTATGTACAGTAGATACATTATAGCATAAAAAATACTTCTTTGTTTTAATTATAAAATGTTGGAGACTATTTTTTGTTGTTGTTTATTCACTTACAATAATGAATATGTTTATTAAATAATGAGATGAATGTGATATTGTTCAGTTTGTCCTCTGGACTGGACGCTGAGAATGAAAGCTGGAGATCAAAGCTGTGTCTGTCAGTCTGATGACTAATCCTGGTCAAAACCAAAAGCTTTGACTCACGTCTGTTATTAGAAAACTTTCATCACTTCATCTGTCATGGTGCTTCCAGCAAGCCACCACTGTTTATTAAATCATATCATAATCACAACAAACCACTTTGTGTCTAAAAGTGGACATCAAAGCCAAAGGAAGAACATTTTTTTCTCCTTCTTTATTTCGTTCTTCATCACGTCCACTCGTACTTTCCTCCTCTCTTTTTTCTCCCTCTCTCTGTCTCACGTCTCTCTTTCAGACCTCCCCCCTCCCTCTCCTCTCTCCTCCTTCTATCTCTCCCTCCATCTCTCCCTCCTGTTCTCTTCAACATGTCTCTGTGTTTCCTGTCCTTTGTGAAACCCTCCTCTCTGTCACATCTTGTTTTCCTCATTCTATCCTGTTTTAACTCAACGCCCGCCCCCTTGTACAGCAGAGTCACGCTATTGGAGGAAATGGGTGAATAGTGGCTGCTGAGTGACAGGTTATTCTGGGCCCACTGTGGAGGTAAACACGGCGAGGTAATGGAGGTAAACGTCCGGTCAGTTGGCTGGGTGGTGCACAAACAATAGGCCAGTAGGTTCTGACTGAGCAGTGACACAGTCAGAACCCCCCTGACACACAGACACATCATCACCATAAGAAGCTTCTTATCATTATTATAACTGAATCTATCAACAAAGTAACTAATGTCTGATTTAGCTTCTGAAATCAAACTAACCATGTATTAGATTTGCTTGGAACGAGTAAATGTACAGCAACATGGTGGTGCAGCGGTTACACTGTCGACTCACAGAAGGTTCCCAGTTCTTTCCATAGAGTGGAGTTTGCATGTTCTCCAGATTCTCCGACTTCCTCATACAGTCCAAAGACATGCAGGTTAATTGGTGACTCCCATTGGAATGAATGCGAACATGAATGGTCGTCTCGATGTGCTCTGCGATGAACTGGCGACTTGTCCGGGGTGTACCCCGCCACCCAGTGTCAGCTGGGATCAGTTCCAGCCACCCATGTTATGGATGGACATACAATATTAAATATGAATTAAATAGAAACATTACTAGTTTATGTATTCTGTCAGAATTAGCTTTAATCCCATTTTTCATAAAATAGTTGTTCTTTGAAATGTTTTATGTTTCGACAATGTAATATTTTGTTCAAGAGAAGAAGGTAAAGACAGGTTATCTTTCATATATTGGAGCTCACACACTTGTGAAACTATAAAGATTTAATTAATCAAATAGCTTCAAGATTTGGGTATTAATGTAGGAAATATTTTAAAGTTCAAATGTCACTTTCCTGCTTTCTCAACCTCTTACCATGTCTGTGTGCCTATCACTGCAGCCACTGTAGATAATCTCTCTACAGGCTCAGACAGAGGACATGCTGCTACTATTCAATGAAAAATAAGGGTGTGTGTGTGTTTGTGTTGGTGACAGTGTGTTTGTGTGTTGCTTTTGGCCACACACTCACATTTCTGGTTTACAGCTATCTCTGCCTGCATTCTGTGTTATCATTATTCTCTCTTTATGTGGGACATCTCTGTGTTATGGCTGGATGAGTTACTGGAGATATGAGTGGAGAGAAAAATAAAAGATAATAACTCACTGTCAGAGTTTTTTCAAGGATGTGAGTAGTCATGTTCTGATTTCAGTTAGAAGTGTTCTCCACTGATTTAGAATTACGATCTTATAACAATTTTATTTTTTAAAGAATGATCCAGATGGAGCTGTTATTGTTATTATTCTTCTCTATTATTCTTCTTCTCACCATGCAGGAGCCTACATTAACCACAATGCAGCCTGTTCCATGAGACAGTGGGTTATGTTAGTAGCAGCTGATGTAGCCTGGAGCTTGAAGTAGATTTTTGACTCAGGTGACATTTATCTGCATTTATTATCAGATCTGTCAAGAAGAAACTTTCAAGCCATCATGGTTGGTACCATGTACCAGACCTGTGGTTGAGGCTGGTTCCAAAAGTGAGCCAATCTTCATAACCCCCATATTAAACTGCCCAGTTTCACAGCAGAAATAAACATGTTTACAGCCTGGTACAAAAAATATGTTTGGCACAGCTGAGAGTGACGTTTTAATAGAACTCACCTGTTGAAATGATATCAAAGTTTAAAGTTGTGCAGAATGTAGAGCGTGGTTACTTTGATTAACAGGTGGGTTCTGTCACAGGTGGTTTGTTTGAGCAACCGGACTTTATTCAGCCCACGTCAGGTCCACTCATGACAGTGGATTGCCAGGACTGCAGCAGCCAGGGGCACCACCACACTGAGCTTTACAACAAATAGAAAGAAACCTGTGGGTAACATCACAGTATGTCCATGTTTTATACTGTCTATGCTTTTTTTTCCACGTCACAGTAGTACTCCTCAAAACCTGGAAACACTGCGATGTGTAAAATGGGTGGAGTAAGTTAACTCAGAGTCAAGCCTCGAAAATAAAGTATAACTTTTGTTTATAACTTGTGTTTATGGTAAAAAGACAATAAAAGTAATTATTATGGAGACTGGATGCCAATATCAAAGTGTCTATCCTGATAAATTAATCAGTGAAACAGATGAAATAAAAGAATTAGTGTCACCAAAATGTATAATGTGGTCATGGGATTTAATGTAAATGTACATTTGTGTTATTGTCAGCAGTCTATCCACATTTCCAGAAGGAGTGCTTGCATTGTCTTAGCTGACTAATTTCCAAGCAAAATATTACTTTCCAAAATTATCAGAGAGGAGACCAAGAAAAATAGAGTCCAAATCAATACCTTCAGTCTACTGCCGTGAAAATGAAACTGACATCAATATCCTGTCTCTGTCTGGAGGTGTTAGGCCAAGTGGGACACACACACACACACACAGGGAGAGAGAGGAAGTGTGTGAGGCCCTGTCCGTCTGGCAGAGTGGAAGACGATTCTCTGGAAGGAATGAGACCTCTCTGTAATTTATTCACATTGTTGGCCAATACAAACCAAGCCCTGAAATTACAGCCTGATCCAGACATGCAACAAGTCTGCATGATCCTACACACAACCCAAAATCAGCGAGTGATCAGCGAGTTAGGACTGTCCTGACTGCAGAGTATATATATATATATATATATATATATATATATATATATGTGTGTGTGTGTGTGTGGTAAGTAAGTAAGATTTCCAGGTAGATCCAAACAGCAGGCGTTCAGGTGTTCACTCTGGTTGGGAAATGAATCCTTTGCAGGAATAATGATGGTTTTACAAGCCAATCTGCTGCAGGCAGAATTCCTCTCATACACCGTGTTAACAGGAGCAGAGCGGCTGCATATTCACTAAATCAAATGATTTCTTTAGGAATCATTCCTTAAGAAAGGCAGCACAGACAGACGCAGGACTACGAGACTAAAGTTCCTTCGTTCATTTCAATTAGACAGAGGGAGGGTGACACAGACAACATTTGAGCCTTCCTCGACTCTGTGTGCAGCTCAGTTTGTTGCTGGCCAACCAAAACCATGCACATGACTGGTAGATGACTTTGAAATGTGAATTTCAGAGAGTCAGTGTTTTGGCATTGACGTTTGGCAGTTGCTTGGTGAAACCCTAACGAACAGGAGTCTGTGTCAGACTTATACTGAACACTTAAATGTTTCTGTAGTGTTGACAAAATGTTCAAAAATAAACATATTAGCAGCTTAAGTTAAATGAAAGCTCCCTGTACTGTCTGCACACCAAACTCCTTACATGTCCATAAAAACACATCACTCTAGAAACATGAGATAGAGTCTTATGTTGACAGTTTTCTTGTCAATTCTGCATAAAAGTAATCCATGAAGATAAAAAAAATAAGATTTACAGATAGATGCTGAATTATACACTGACTCAAAACACACAACACGCAATCGTCTGTTGTGTGTTTGCGTCTGTTCACCAAAGTAACTACCTAGTTTTCTGCTTCCTGTTTGGTGAACAGATAACATTGAACTTTTGATTTCATCCGAACATCAATGTGAGAAAAAGACTCATATTTCCATCAAAGTGACAGAATCTTTCACTGGTTACATAGATGATAGAAAGCAGCTGGCCTGTTGCAGAACTATTTGTGTTGTTGGAGCCAAACAAATGATTAAATAAACAAACAAGTTATTCTGTTGTCATTTATTACTGTTACTTCATACATGGTGTAGAACTGTTGTATAAAAGCAATATACCACTCAAGCTTGTGATGTTATACTGAATATTAGCACGGTGGTGATTAATTACAACACAGTAATGCTGATAATTAGTATATTTCTCCCCTTTCGTGATATTTCTTTAATAACTTGTCTTACAGTGATGATGTCACTGTGTCCTGAAGTATGCCAGTACATCACTGCAGCGAGGTGGGAAGTTAAAGTTAAACCACCTGAGGTCACCAAAGACAAGATTTTCGGGGGGGGGGGGGGGTAGCTGTATTACATCATCTCATCTCACCAGTACCTGATACAACACACCAACACAGCCCCAGCAGTGCACCTTTCATTTCTTTAACACTGTGACAAATTCAGTTTTTAATACCAGTGTCACACTGTCAAACAAATGTTATCTTTTGTTCTGTGATCTAGTTTTTTAAGGTAAAATAACTTCATAACTTAAAAATCACAGCTGCTGCTGCTCACGTTTCAAATATTAAACATGTCCTGGGTTCAGAGAGCAAAGGAGACGAGAGGAGACTGGATGAAGGAGAAAGGGATACAGGGGGAAGGAAGTAAGGAGAGACCCCTGGACCCTCTTTGAGTGTTTATATTGTGGTGGTAGGATATCCTGCTACATGATGAAATCATTACAGACCTGTGTAGTTGTTCTGTGTGTGTGTGTGTGTGTGTGTGTGTGTGCGTGTGTGCTGAGTGATCATGCCAAGGGTCAGAACCCTTTGTTAAATCAATAGACTAAGCTGCAGTCTGTTCTGCAGGTCCTGATGACATGGAAACAAAAAAGGATTAAGGTGTTGATTATAAAATATTTACTCCATGTTATTTCATTTTCTGCAGTCTGTGTTTTTTGGCCACTAACAATGAACGGACATCACAGATGTTTGCTGTAGCTAGAAACACGCACAGTAGTGATGCAATTACATCCGAGTACACAGGCCAGGTCATAAAAATGAACATTCCAGGTAGGGGGCATCATCCCCGCCTTAAGATAGACACTGTGTGCACTTACACACGAGGCACAGCAGCATACATTCATTAGGTTAATTGATGTTCTGTGTTCTTGTACACATTCAAAAGATCACACACACAGTCCAGGGTCATACAATGACATTGCTGTAAAACAGTTATTCTCCTGATGAAGCCTGAGCTCCATCAGTGCTGTTTAAAAACAAGAAGAGATAAATGTTTCATATTATTTCTCTTGTCAAGTTTAGAGCTCCAGTTTTCCATCTGATTAAATGTCTCAATATATTTCCTGCACTGACGTTACTGCCAACTTCAAAAATGACTGAAAGCAGCCGCTGTAATCGTTGAAGTAAATCATAAAACGCTAATGCGTCAATTGAAAACACAAGAAATGAATCATCTGGAAAGCTTGCACTGCTTGACACCATTTAAAAGGCAATAACGCCTGCAGGGACCATTAGAGTTGGAGTGAAATGTCCATGTGAGTGCAGGTCTTTGAATGGGAAAAAATCATTTGTCCGGGTCGTGGATGATTTATGCAAATGTGGGTTACAGCTGATCCACGCATCACTAATGCACACATTTGTGTGTTTGTCAGTTTAAAATACAAATTTATATCATCCTTATTTATATACGTCCTCTAAAAATCTATTTTTCTTCAGTCTGAACTCAGCTTGATGTCCAGTCGTCAGAATTAGCTCTAGCATTGCCGTACTGAGATAAATGCTGAGTTAACCCACTAGAAAACTTGTTGGCTCTATTTAACCAGAGCCCAGGGTTTTGAAACGTTTCTTGTCTTTGTACTCAAACAGTGTGACTGACTGACTGTGACTTCAGACAAATGAAACAAGTTTTATTTAAAAAAGATCTGTTTGAAAAATACAGACACAATGCACAGATCCAAAATTAGAAATGGAAATAGAAAATAATTTTGAATATTGTTGTACACTGACTGACTGTGGGACAAAACATATGGAGTCCAAAAAGACAATATTAATCAGATGAGTCAAAACTATAACTGAAGAAATGAGACAATGAGATGAATAAGAGTGTAAAGACATATCAGGATTTATACTTAAACCTCAAATCAGTCATTAACATTTATTTTATTTTATTAATTTGTTAAATCATGTTTACATTTACCATTACTTCAGCTGATGAAAGTAGAAATAGATTGAAGTGTTTACTGATATATAAGAGCTATCAGTGATTGACTCTCATGAACAACCCCATCATTAAATAACAAATATGGGCAACACAGTTTCTCCACAAACTTTTATTGTGAAAAATAACTGTTCCTAGAACAATCTTATAGAACTGAATTTACAAAACCACAGAGATGATCACGCTGTGACAGTCTGACTGCACAATACATTATATTGAGCGACTCCATCATCTAGTGCTGACACATGGACGATGTTGTGTGCGCGCATCAGGAAAGCCTCCAAATCCTTCATGTGCTCCTTTAATCTTCACTGCTGAACCATTTCCATCGTAACAAATCAATAAATACAGTCAGATGTAAAACACAGGAAATAGCATTAGTTCCTGTGGCTGCACTACACTAATAGAGTTTACACATGTATACACACGTACACGCACAGAGCTCAGATCTCCTATCAGCAGCGCTGCCTTCAAGCAAGCGCGTGTGTGCGTGCGCGCACGTGTGTGTGTGTGCAGGGTGCTTCATCTGTATGTATTTATGAGTGTGAGCATGTCTGTGTGGCGAAACTGAGCCGTGTGTGCGTGCGTGTGTGTATGTGTGTGTGTGACCCCCTTCAGTGGTCTTGTTCTCTGTTTCAGTCACCTCCGGGAATGAATGAATGAAAAAATTAGCAGAACATAAGGACATAGACATAGGTAGATGTAAGAGAGACTAAGTCAGACATATCATCATCATCATCATCATCATCATCACTTTCACCTTGTTATCATAAATCTGAGGTAAGATCAGCCACAGATTAGATCTTGTAAGGTTCTAAAAACATTACTTGTTACTTATTTGCTTTCTTGCTGAGATATGTTATGACATGACATGATATGACTAATATTTGAAAACCAAAAACAAATCTAGAAGCAGAAATGATTAGCTTAGCTTAAAGAGACTGGCCTGACTGAAAAAGTAACAGGTATCTACTAGTAACTAATGAACACATTATCTCTAGTTTCTACAAAAACTGAGGGTTCAAAATGTTATGTGCTAAGCTAAGCTAACCAGCTACTACTAACAGCAATCTCTTGACGCAAAAGCTTTTTCCTCAAAGTGTCAAACTCTTCCTTTACTGTGGTGAGATTGTGAGAAACTCTGACTTTAAATATAGAAGACGTGATGAAATGATGATGTGTAACATGTATAAAGATTTTAAGCAGTTTTAATGTGTTTAATGTGCATTAATAAATACTATTGCAAACACACAAGAATTTGGTGTAATAACCAACATTATATACACGTTTTAAGATGCTTGTCAAGTTCTTCACCTTCATGTCAATGGTGTGTCTCGTGAAAACGTAGCAGTCTTCACACACACACACACACACACACACACCCACACACATACACGTTCAGAACTGTTTTAACAGATTGAAAGTGTTCTTTATCAACCTTCACATGCAGAGAAACAAAAGCATCATTTCCTGTGTTTTCTGTGTTTGTCTTACATCCACTCAGATTCTTTGAAGCCAGCGGTAATGTTCTGTCTTTCACTAAAGTTTGATTGTTGGTCGGACAATGACAGGCACACTCATATGTTTCCTCATCCCATCCAGGAGGAAATTTTACATTTGTCACACTCATGTATGTCTGTCTGTGTGTTCTCTCTGCTCGCATGCAGTAATGTAACAAGTAGAAAGGTGCTGAAAAACAGGGAGCAACAAATGATTCAACAATGAAGCGCGCATCACCAGAGGCTCGCTCGGACAAACATGGAGGTGAAAGAGGAAACCAGAATGAATGGAACGATGAAAGAAAGAGAGTAAGAGGCTGTGAGTGAAAGAATGTGTGTGTGTGTGTGTGTGTTACTCAGTCCATTATATTACACCAAAGGAAAAGGACTGTTTCTCAGTCATGTCCATTCTTTTTTACATGAAGAATAATATTAAAATAATGAATAATGCTATTTAAATTTGTGACTAACCAAACTGTGTAAAAAGTTACACAGTGTTGCTTTAAAACTGGAAAGTAACATTTATATAAGCACTGTAGTCGAGTGCAGTTTTGACATGCTTGACTTTTTTACTTTCTACTTGGACTTTACCATCGTTCAGAGAGACTCTTTACTCCACTACTCTGACGTGACAGCTGGAGTTAATACTTTGCAGATGAAGATTTTACCTAAAAACAACATGTGGTCAGCATATAAAGGACAATACTTTGTTAAAGATTAAACCAGTTGTTCCAAACCTTTGAGAAATATTTCCCCTTTTAACTTTTCATATGGCATCATTTAAAAAACTGTTTGAGGTCCGGAGGTCTTGCAAAATGATCCAAATTTTTCACAAATAACAGCACAAGTCAGGATTTTTTTTCTTTGTAATAAAAAATGCAGTGACACATCAGTATTTCTAATATGTCATGTATAATTATAACATATCAGTCACAGGAAAAGTACCTGACACTTGAAAATGATTCAGTGTTTCTAGATCTTTTGTCAGAGGTTAGCATGGTATACTGAAGTATAATTACAAGCATTTCATAAGTCTCAAAGGCTTTTATTGACAATTCCATTAAGTTGATGCAAAGAGTCAATATTTGCAGTGTTGACCCTGCAACATCTCTGCAATTTGCCCTGGCATCACTTAACTTCTGGGCCACATCCTGACCGATGGTAGCACATTCTTGCATAATCAGTGCTCGGAGTTTGTCAGAATTTGTGCGGTTTTGTTTGTCCTCTCGCCTCTTGAGGACTAACTCACAAGTTCTCACGACTGGCGCCTGCTGGGCTGTCTTGGGCGCCCTAAAGCTTTCTTCACAACATAAGTTTATTTTCATTCCAAAGAGGGACTTTGCAATTAATTGCAATTCATCTGATCACTCTTCATAACATTCCAGAGTATATGCAAATTACCGAGACAGCAGACTTTGTGAAAATGAATATATGTGTCATTCTGAAAACTGACCACGACTGTATACTCTATGTGTACTTCTCCCACAACAATGTTGCAGTGTAACAGAAAGTTTGCTGCATCAGTCACAGTGCAGAGGAAACATGAAATGACTCTGATGACATGTTGTATATCAGCAGTGGTCAGTAACACACAGACTGTCTTCAGTTTGTAATAACTTCTTCTGTTGTTGTTGTGCTTTCTGTGTAATTACACAACACATATGATGCCTGTACTGTTTGTACTGATGTATTTTCTGTGCAACCTTATTATTATTTTAATGTAATTACTTTACATTATTCTGAGTGATTGCAATGTCAATATGATTAACACTTAATAACAATAGCAGCAATAAAGCAGAAGAGATCAAATGATTCTAATCACATTAAAGCCTAAAGCCTAAACAGCCTTTAGTCCACTGGATGGCGCTGTACGTCCATGCTATGTCAATGCTCTTTTTTTCTTTTTTTTTTACAGGAGCAGCAGGAACCTGATTTTACTCTGATCTTTGTGAGCTGGGAAAAGTGGAATACTCATCAAAAACAATCAAAAATCAATAAGCTAATTCTCTAAACAGAGAACATGGTTTAGGGTCTTTTCAGGCTAGCAACATTTAGGAAGTAAGCAGCGACTTTTGCAAGAGAAATAAGATGGATGGAGAATGATTTCATGAGCAATTTAAATACTATAAATTACTTCATATATATTCTGCTGGTTTATATTGGTACCATCACATCACTGTGTACCTGCACTGGGAAAACCAGAAACAGCACAAACAGGCACAAGTGTTGGATACAAAACCACTGCTGTCAGCAAAACTACAGCAAAGAGCAGAGATATTTCTCCTCTCTCCTTCTTTTCTCTCTGTTCTCTCTTCATCTTCTCAGCTCCCTCCTTCTTCCTTCCTCCTCTCTCAACCCTTCATCCTCTCTCCCTGCTATGTTTTATTCAGGTGGCATCAAAAAAACAGGACTTTTTATTTCCCCCTTTGAGATTGCAAATAACACTCTCACTGTCAATTCAAAATACTATTAAAATAACATTTAGATCAGTATGAAGTCATTGTTAGTTCTATCAATTATATTCACCTATATTAAACTATATATTTTCTGTTCTTGGTGAGGAAGGTTTCAAAAGCTGACAGGATCATGTCGTGTCTTTGTTCATGCATGCTTAACAGCCAGTGACATCGACACCCCTTCCTCACCCATGCCTTGCTGTCTTCACCTCCCGCCCCTCTAACCCAGACACCCCCGTGCAGCCCCAAATCCCCCTACACCCTTAAAACTCACACTCCCAAATCTCCTTCTTCCCAGGCGTCTTTCCCTCGACCTCAAACTGCCCCAGTCATTCAAAATATCAAAATTTGGATTTTGTTTTAGCTGCTGGCAATGATGCGTTGTTCGGTGATCTGAACTATAGATCAATAAAGATGTGGATGTATCATCGTGTGTGTTTGCCCATTGTGAAATTGTGTTTTGATGTGTGTGTGAAGGGGGGGTTACATCCAGTGTATCAGTGTGTCAATCCTTCAGCTTAGCCTCGGCTCTGCAGGGGTTCACTCCTTATTTGGGTCATCAGATGGTTAAAGAGTTAAACTCCTCTGGCTCTTTGGTGCAGACAAAAAAAGAACGGTTCCAGCTCCAACAACTGATGTGTGTGGCCTACATCCTGCAGGACACTCACATACAGAGGTGGTGCTCCTCGTAACCAGACTGTCTTTTGTAAAGGGGTGTATACACATGCTGGCAGCATCATATATGTAAGGAAGTCCTAATTAAAACACAATTATTTATTTCTGTGCCACACTGCTAAAAATTAGGGAGTAGTATGGTAAGACACATTATATTTTGATTTTGATGTCTTATATGATGGATAGAGACAACTAAACCAGCAATGAGAGGTCAAATACTGCACAACTTTTAGACCCTCTAATATTTAAATTTTCTGCTAACCACTTGCTTTTCAAATTAAGATTTCACTTTCAAAATAAAATGTACTTTAGCAGATTCATCTGGTGGTTGAATTTGGCGTGTGACAATGTGTGATCTCCCCTCCCCTTGTTTTCTGCTAAACTGAAGATGAATTTAGATGCTTACAAAAAACAAGGATTCCAATAATCATTTGAACTTCAGTAATATTTATGAGTAAGAGTCTCATGTATAGAGATCATAGTATATATTTTATATGCAGCAGAAAGACACAGTGATAAAACAGTGACACATATGAGTCAAGGGCAAATATAGAGCAAGAATAACTACCAAACACTGTTTTTATTGACATAATCCACTCACATAAAGTAAAAACACAAAAGTCTAAAAAAGTGCAAATACCAAAATGTGGATAACAACAAACATTTAGCCTGTTGGGTTCTATAAATGTCAATGTCTGCCTGGTCTACCATTCTGATCCAGATTGGAATATCTCCAATAAATATTGGATGAATTTGCATGAATATAAACACTTATAATCACGTCCCAAGATGATGGATCCCAGTGCCTTTGGTGATTCTTTTGACTTTTCCGTGACACCAGCAGGTTGATGTTTATGCTTTTGAATGAAATATCTTAACAGCTATTGGATGGATTGCCAAGAAACTATAAAGTTGCCTAACTCATATAAAAAGAAATCGGTGCAGTAGAACCAAAGATCTCTTTCTGTCTTTTTGATCTTGTGCATTCTTTGCCCTAATCAAAGCCTAGCATCTATATTACCCACAATGCAACTTGACTGCCAATAGTTTGGCCAGAAATTCAGGTGGGATATGTTCATTTTATGCTTTGCTGATTTCGCCCAAATGAACATCATGCTTCCCAGGCTCTCCCAACATGTTAAATGCACAACCAGGGCTGAAATAATAACCAACCAGTCATTACCACTCACACACAGTTTTATTTCAGCATGCTTTGAATGATACCCACATCACTGTCCCAGCTCGCCTAGCCTAAAAACCTGTTTGCCTACCGGACAAGAACACCTGAGGGCACCATGTGTATGGCTCTCTACAGCCATTTCTTACCTAGAAAGATCACAACTTGACTTTTAAAACCATCATACCAACCAAGCCAGTCAACAAACTCCATGAACCAGGACTAACTTGCACCTACAGTATGCAACTGGATACTGGATTCCTTCATCAGTTGCCCCAATGGTATCCAGTATGTTACACTGGGCAAGCAATACACTACACCACTCTGATATGTCTGATATGAGTCTGATGATATGACAATCATCCAACAATATCATATCAGACAATGATGAAGCCTGACAACGTTGAGCAGCAAAATTGGTCTTCAACACAAACAAGACAAAGGAAATTGTTGCAAATTTTAGGACGACCAAGAAGATCATCCACATAAAGAGCTTCACCATAGCCTGCATCAATATGAAGGCTATGGTGAAGGTCCTCAGCTTCAGGCTCCTGGGAGTCACCATCAGAGGACTGACTATCCTGGACTCACCACACATCAGCAGTGGTGGATAATGTACAGCAGCTGCACCAAAGCTGATAGAAAACACCAAAGAACATTGTTGGCATTGAGCTGCCATCACAGCCATGGTTTTGTATTTCTGGTTTTACGTTGACTGAGACTTTCCTCGGGTGTCTTGTCTTACTTCACTTCCTGTCAGTTCTCTTGTATTAGATAGATATCCTAGATACCATACCATAGATATCAACAACATCCACAAACACTGCAGTCTTCTCTGAGCACGAGCTCATGTGAGCTGGACTGGCGAAACACTGACGGTGTGCGGTGTGTGACAGGTCTACATTTCAAATTGTTTTTGAAAATCATGGATGTTGGGTCGTCTGGTGTAAATCTACATCTTTACAAAGCTTCCAAACTTTTTTGGTATTGGAGTTGCACAATGTTGTAATTCTACACCAAACACATGTCATTCAACAGCACAGTACACTCACTCCATAATTGTCATACTGCATCATATACTTCTTTATTTGAATATGTCTTGTACAGCTTTTGAATGCTTTTGTTCAAAGGATGATATTGTTGACATATTCCTGTCTTAGTTATTATTTGTAAATATTGTGATTCTTAAACAGAAATGCATAATTTGAGCCTTACACACAATATTGTTCAATAACGTTCTTGAAACATGAATCTAGCAGGTAATGTAGCCTCGATCCACAGGATCAAACAAAGATGCGGAGCAGCTACAGATGCCTGTAAAGATCACGTCTTTCTAATCCACACTGCCAGAATGCATCCATTTCCAAAGTATTCAGCCCCAAGTTCCAAAATGACATGACATCAAATGACATGACTAATGCCACAAACGCTTTATAAATACAGTAATACCCCCCAAGACCTGGAAATCACTGTGTGTAAAAGTGTGATTTGTAACTTGTAACTTCTATAAAGCAGTATCGTCTCATCAAAACATTATTTTGTCCACTACTTTGGTAAATGACTATATACCTGCAAAATAAATGACATTCCCACCAGCCTCTGTGTTCAGTGTTAATTTGCAACATGAGTAGTATTTTTTTTTTAAACTTGTAACCAAAAACTACCCACCCCTGGGAATATAACATTCTGTAGTGTTTTTTATATAGTCATCAGGCAAGGCTCACTTTCAGCCATCCGTTTATTCACATCTCTAAATAATGAAGATGTTGATGAATTCAGACATAGAGCTAATATTTATCACAGAAACAACTTGCCTAAAATATGTTTCAATTTGTTCTTAAATCTCACTGCTTCTTTCACTTTTCATGATCTCTAGAAAGAGGTAGAATGATAAGAGGGATGACAAGGAGCGAGAAGGAGGAATGATACTGCAAAAGAGGAGAGTGGGTAGATGATGTAACAGACCGAGTTTGGCTAAGACAGGAACAAAGATGCTGATGATAGAAAGAGAGAGAGAGAGAGAGAGAGAGAGAGAGAGAGAGAGAGAGAGAGAGAGAGAGAGAGGATGATGATGACGAAATGAAGCCAGACAGGATATTACATAACAAGTCTGTCAGTCCTGGAGAGAAGAAGGGTGAGAAGGAGGGAATAGGGAAGAGGGGTTGATGGGAGCATACATAGAGGAGAGAAACAGAAAAAACACTCCTGACTCCACCTCTGCATGACCCAACATGGCCGACACACAGCCACACCTTCTGGTTTGAGTCATTTGAGCTGGAACCAGAAATCAAACACAATTGTTTTATGCATGCAACAGAACCTAGGTCACTTCCAGTGAATCACCCGGGATATAGTGGCAGTGGTGAGGTTACAAACAACGAAACAACCCAGGCCTCACCTGCCCATTTCAAGTATGAAGGAGAAACTATGATGGCCACAAAACTTGTGACAAATGTAAAACCATGGTGGTTCAACATGGTGGACTTATTGGTAGGTATCCCATGGCATCTGTAAATATAAAAGTCTCATTCTATGGTAACAAAAACATAAGGACTATTGTTTTCAGGTGATTATAAACTAATGAAAGCAAAGTTAAGAATGTTATATTCTGTAAACAAAGCCCCTTATCTGACACACTGGACCTTTAACCAGTCCAGAATGTCAAGCTCCCATTGAGTTGCTGCTTGTTGTGACCATTCAGCTTTTTGGTTTATGTTGCCCTTCTCTCTTATTTTGTTTGCTTGCTCGAACTGACGACCTAGTACAAACTTTGCTCTTTGGACACTGCTGACAAGTATTCTGTGAGTGGAACTGAGCCTCACAGAAATAAGCAGATAGGATAAGTCAATTTAATTTAAAATTTGACTGACTTATATTCAGATAAGGCTGAAACAGATCACGAGGGTGATGGATTAATTGTTGCATCAATAGGTGCTGACAAATCCTGACTAAGAAGATCAGAACTTTTTAACTGATCAAATAAGGCTGAAGTTATTTATTACTGTTCGGATGGATCTTTATGATGAATATATATATATATATATATATATATATATATATATATATATATATATATATATATATATATATATATATATATATATTTTCAAGTGCTTGTGTACTGCAGTATGTGATATGTAAGAGATTACATACAAACCCACCAAATCAAACCAGGAGCTATAATTCCAGATAATCCTATAGAAACCTCTGTCTCCTCAACATACAGTCAATCATCTGACTAGCTAGCTTCATCAGCCTGCAGCTCAGTCAGCCATACAGTCAACTAACCAGGCGACTGTCCTTCAGTTATTCCTTTAAAACACCATGAAGCCAGCAAAGTGACGAGTGCTTTGGTATTTGCTTGTTGTTCATACTATATCTCCATCCCTAATCAAATAAATACTGAATAAAAAGAATGAATGCATCCTGGGATGCAGGGCACAGACTGGTGTATAGAGTGAGTTTGGGCTCGTCTGTAAACCAAGGACACAGGATGGCAGTGACATCGCTGTCAAATTGCTCTTACATTACTTTTACACTGTTTTACATGTTTGCATATGTGCATATGTTTTATACACAACATGGCTAGACTCATTGTACTGTAAGTATTGCTTATTATATGTATAAGAATTATGTTACTAGTAGAACAATCACTTATTTTATTTCCATTTGTTATTGTTCATTCCGTACATTCACTCAAATGTATGTCTCTACTGTATATACACTAATATTGCTCACGCTAAACTGTATAGTAAGGTTCAGGTTAGGGGGTTATTTCACTGTACTGATTCTTACCAAGATCTTAGTGATAAATTGAGACATGTTAACCAATACCAATAATAGACTAATAATTCAAAATACTTGCTCCTCACAGCTAACCGTGATCATTACTCAGTATGAATAAAACAATCATAATAATATAATATATAATAATAAAAACACTTGAGCTCTTAGTAAGGTTCTTTTTGGTAAAGTAACAAAAAGACTTTTAGTCAGATTATGGCTTATTCGTGGCACAGGGTGGCATGTTATTGATGAATGTTTACAATCAAACGTTTGCTATTGTTTTATTTTATTTATTTATTTTTTGCTATTTATGTTTCTGTTTTATGTTTCCAAAAATTGTTGTTATTTTTATGTTATATGATTTGTGTTCGGTCTTACTTTTAAGCTTGGGTCCATAGATCTCTTGCCATCAAGCTAGGTTTTACTGTTATGTCTTTTACACATTCATACAGTAAGGCAAATAAGTGAACGGTGTCGTATTCACGGCAGCACGTGAACGCAGCAGCAGCCCCGCTGCCTGCAGACTGAAGGGGAAAAGACTCTTTTCTCCTCCTGGCTCCCGATTGGCTGAGTCGGCTGAGGAGGGGGCGTGGTTTGCGGCTGAGCGCTGGCACCAGTCTGCTCTGCAAGCAGTGAAAGGTGGAGAGATTTTCACCATCACACACTCTTTTGACTGTCACACACGCACGCACACGCACACACACTCAGCGAAAGAACCGGGACACGGTGAGTCGGTGAGTGAACCTAATTTCACATTTTCCATCAGAGTTAATGTGTGCCACGGCGGGAGTGTCCGTTATTTACTGTGCCCTCGCGCTGCGATGTCGTCTTGTGAATGAATGATGAAATGTCATATTTACAACGTTATTTAGGTCTCGCGCCGCCGCGGCGTGGACATAAGGCCTATATTTAGCTCTTCTATATGGCGGACTGGTGATTTGACATTGTTGTGTACGGTGTTCCCCATCACAATGGTGGAGGAGAGTGGGCGTGTGAGCAGGGGAGCTCTGTCTCATGCGGAGGTCCGTGTATTCGTGTCTCTTTGTTATGGTGCTGCCGCAGTCGGGATGGTACACCCCATCCTGCTGAAAAACCCACTTGAATAGTACTCCAAATATTCCTATAATCTCCCATCACTGATGCTGGACTTATTCCATGCAATATATGTCAGACTATACCTCTTTAACCTTATTATTCCCTGATGGGACTACAGTAACATATACATTATGGATCTGAGTGCTATTTTTGTCTCCCTGTGTGTCAGTCTTACTACAGGAGTGTGTTCTTCTCAGAGGGTGCAGCTCCAGAGCAGTGAGGCCTTGTTACATAAAGGCTTTTCCCCCTCATCTTACTGAGCCTATACAGCAGTTTGAGGAAGAGTCTATGATGTTCTATAGAGACTAAGCCTGCCGTTATACAATAATACCCCCCAGCCCCCCTCCTCCCCAACTCTAAACACACACATATAGAGCTACATACACACACTGCATCCTGTGCCTTAGTACACATTGTTCCAGCTTATGCTTATGTCTTTCTCTCAGGTTTTCTTTGTTTTCAGTCTTCAGTTGGTCTCACTCTCAGATTTAAACATGCAATGTTCATATATGGTAAAATCAGTAAAGTAACATTATGTATAAAATCATATTTGGTAAATATGGACATCTGTACACGTGTACATTACTTATGATCAAAAACTAGCGAGTCGACAACTTTGCTAACAGCCAAACATCAACAAGGTGCAACAACACAAGACATAGCAGCCAGCTAATAATACTTACTAGTCAACAGCATTCAGCCCAGCTCGGTGTCTATCTTTCAGCCTTTTATTTTCACCAGGATTCACCAAGTTTTGTCTTCTTAGCTTCCTCTGTCAGTGTCCTCGTCAATCTTTTTGTCTCTTTCATTACGTCCATAGAGACCGCTGAGCCCGGTGACTTTGCCCACTTGCCCAGCTCCGGTTCTGGCACGACACCAGCCCTATGTCAGTATCGCCCACACCCTGGCCCTAAATGCCTCCTCTTCCCCAGTTGTCCATAATGAATATGATACAAACACACTCCCTCTATGCTCTGAGCTCACAGTCAACAAACTGAACTGTAACATTAACTAACAGCAGCTATCGTTTAGAGCAGTTTACTTTACTGTCCATTAGAAAACTCTGTAAGTTACAAAGAGTTGGCAGCAGGAGGAGGACATCAGAGGGAAAACCAGGAAACATTTTCTTCATAAAATATGATCCAATTTCACCAAAATTAAAGAAATAGTTGGTGGTGTGTGACCATGAGGCATTACTTACTTCTCACGGGTGATCGTACCCGAGCACAGAGCTACATAGTGCGAGAACAGACATAATAATGACAGAGACACCATTCACCTGATTACAAGTCAGTGTAGCATCAACATGATTTAAGATCTGTTATTTTCTGGAGAAAAGTTACACAATGTTTCTTTCATGAACAGGTTAAAGCAGCACACACACACACGCACACATGCTGCAGACCTACATCAGAACAGTTCAACTAGAAGTGTGAGTGCAGCGACACACAAAATGAACATATTCTGGAGTTTGTGCTTCATCCTGTACAGTAATTCATTCTGACATGTTTGGTGTCTTTGGAGGGTTTAGGGTGTAGACAAGTCAGTTTCTGGGGGTGGTGGTAGTGGTGACTCCTGCAGGGTTGAAGAGGTCACTCATTTTTCTGGGTTTATTTATGGATGGACACTTTCTGCCCGTCCAGCCTTGCCTACCTGTCACCGTGTTTCAGCCCGTTCACATCTCTGTCACTCATCTGTCACACTGGGTTTAATCAAAGAATCCTCTTCAGTTTGAAATATTTGTTTTGTGACTTCTTCAGACTGATCAGTATCAGACAGGTGGGAATTCAGATTTCTGATAACATGACATGTCTGATCGAAGATCAAAATAGCAGTTTATGCATTTGTAATCACATTTTCAACAGGGGTTCATTTTTTATTTGATTATATTATATTCAATATGATTTTATGTGTTAGGTGAGATGGTAGCAGCCAGTGGAACAGGTTGGCTGGAAGGGTTGATGGTTGTTTGCTATACTTCACCACTTTTTAAGGCACTTTCAACAAAAATAGCGCTATGAATAACTATTATTTACATTAACAAGTAACTTGTAGATTATGTTCTTAACTCTAATTTATTAGAACCAATATTTTAGTCTATCAAACATCTGGAAATATTTCAAATAATATGTGATCATTGTGAAAATATATAAATAATATACATTATCTCTAATATATATATTATATCTCTTATGTATTCTAATATTATTTTGAAGTGTCTTTTGACCACTGGACTACCAAATAGTTTAATGGTTAATCACCAAATATATGTTTGTGATGAATAATACAACTTACTTAGCAAATTGTCATTAATGGGTGCTGCTGCTGTCCAGAGCAGGAGGTAACAGCAAGTGTCATTTGGGATTTTGGTGATTGTAGATCTGTAACTTCTCCTATCTACTACTATCTTGAGTGAAATAAACAGTAATTATTTATCTGTTTGTTCACCACATCCACATTTTTAAGATGTTTTGGGCAGATTCCCCCTGAGAACCATTATTCAAATTAAGTACAGCCAAATGTTGTCAGTGTTTGTCAGTGCTGTGATGTGAGATGTCCTACACACTGCAGCCTGACAAAAGCACAGTGGAAATTGAAGATAACCCTCTGTGAGGAACTCAGTTGTTCAGGATGTTAGACTGAAACTTCATCCTGTACATTTGGCCTTGGAAAAATCTTTTTCAAGGGATTCAGTGGACAGTGATGTGACAGAAATGTTACAAACCTAGGTTTATTAGCTTGTCATGACTCAGGACCTTTGGTGGGGATAATGGATGCCTGTCACTGGCAGACAGCAGACTCATTCTTGTTGTTGGCCATTTTACTTCAGTGACAGTGCGTTTCACAGGACAGTGAGTATCATGGTAGGGAGGTCAAACATAGAGCTGCTTATGCTAATTGTCAACAATTACATTTTTCATTGTAACAGGTGTAAAATAATAACCCCATAATGAAGAGTGTTCCATTTCTAATTACTACTTACTGTGTTAACTGTTAACTGTAGACAGTTTGCCATTCTGCATGCGTTCCCCCCTTTACTTGCTTACATTTTATCAGCAGTTCTTTCTAAACAGCGTACAATTTATTCAGAGTCATCTTGATGACAGATACGTATCAGACAAGTTGGAACAAAGAATTTACAGAAATTCATCATACAGGTTCCCAAATTCAGAGAGGACAAGAATCATAAAACCAAACATATAATGGTAACCTTGCCAGTGATGATATGGTGTTTACAATGCTGTCCAGTTCTGAGTGAAGGTGTGTTCAGATGGAACCTAAAGTAAATTCTAGAGGCAGCCCGATTCACATATAGTTTACCTGGATTAAGAAAACACATCTGTGCTCAACAAAAATCAGCTTGAGAGTCAATTTGTTGGCGATACAAATAAATCCAAAATACTGCCTCTTGGGTCTATCACACAAGTGTATTGATTCTTGACATCTTCGTAGTTTTACCTTCGTAGTTTAGGTAGTGAGCTGATGACAGCTCCAGGGAATGTCCAGTCTGTCTGCATGGACTGTTTAAATTGGACTGAGGATGGAGTTGCAGAATTATCTGAATCTGTAAAACAGGCAGACTTTTTGGCTTGTTTCCAGTGCTTTGGCAAATTAATGGACCATCACTTTCCGTGTGGACTGAGCTCCTTCCACTGTTGAGCAGATAGTATTTTCCCTAACTTCACTGGTGTTGGTGTGGCAACAGCGAGTGTGCTTACAGGTGCAGAGTGCCACAGTATTGATTAATCGGTCAAAACAATGAATCTGAACTCAAGTTGAACGTGATGAAAGTTAAGCCAAGAGTGATGTTGCAGTGGTGAACTGACTGAACAGCAGGAGCAGCTTCACTGGAACATCTGTAACGTAACAGGGCATTTTCCATTCATCAGAGGCTAATCATGATTGATAGCTAATGGGTTTGGGAAATTGGTGAGTTCTGTTTGCAGCGAAATACAAATTCTGAGACAGTGAATCAGAAAATAATGAGAATGAGCTAAGAACACATTGGATCATGTATGTGTGGCTGTGGATCACAGTCTGCAAGATTTTGTATCCTTGAATGTTTGAACCCTATATAGCATGAGGAAAAAGAAAAGAAAGACAGGCTGATGACTACAAGCTAGAGGGATTATCAGATGTTCTAATGCATGGCTGTTGTGATGATGATGATGATGATGATGATGCCATAATTTCTGCTTTAGGGATTGGTGGGATTACAAGCAATCCCCCCCAGATTACCAGCCAAGCAAACAAGAAGTCAAGCAGGCGGTCGTCCAACCAGGTATACTCAACATTTTCAGCCTTTTTGTCAAGCAGTCAGAGTCACTTGGGTTTCCAGTAGAACAGGCAGTCAATCAGTCATCCAACCGGGTAGCCATTCACTGTATAAGTCCTTTTCCATCATAACAATGTCAGTTATAATTGACTACAGGAAATGTGTAGGCTCTCCAGCCATTCAGTAGGTCAGCCAGGCAGAGGCAGTGCAGCAGATATATGATCTAATAGTGGTGTAGCCACCCTCTCCAGGCAATCTCTAAGCCCCAGTAATGAAGTCCAGCGTGAAAACACAAAGTTACATTTCATGTTTCTGTCTAATATTACCCCAGACTATATGAAGGAGCTAGACAACTGTGATATAACCCCCCAGACATAAGTAGTTCTTCCTGTAATGGTGAAAGAACTGCTTCACTATAGCCTACAATGAGGAGGAACGGGACAGATGGGAGTAAAAAAGGCGATGGTATGTAACCAAGAATCAAATAGTGAAACAATAAAGGTCTATATCTACGGGTTTACCCACGAGCGCAGTTTGTAATTGTAATTCACCTGTTAAGATCTCATGGCTAATGTGAACAGCTCATCATTAAAACCATGTGTACTGGCTTGAAAGCAGCACAATTTCCACTCAAATAGACAAAAAACGTGCCAACTTGTAAAATCAGTATGAGAATAAATTAAAGTTCTACATAAAATGTGTCCAGATGATTAATTTTAGGCTGGTGGTTTGCTGTTTGAATGAAGTTGAGCGAATTTCCTCCTTGACTCAAGATTTAAAGCTTCACTAAAATATATTTCTATATTTACCACAGGTCAAATGAAATGTAATGTGTCTGCTGTTGCCCATAGTGATAAATCCACAGAGAAATGTCACCCAACTCTGCAGTTCTCTGAAAATTTGAACCTCTTTTACTGTAGCTAATGGTTGGCTGGTTGAGATAAACTCTGATTATCCCACTACCAAACAGAACAGTAGGCAGAGTTAGCATTTAGCTCCTACAGAGTCAGAGGTATCACTGGAAAACAGAACAGTGCTAAAAAGAAACAAATACTATATAAGTTCACATAACAACTTATAAGGTGATTAAAATAGCAGATGTGTTTTCAGCTTGTTCTTTTTGCAGCGAAAAAAAAAAAATCAATGAATGCAGCTTTAAAGCTTTGATCTGAAAATTGTTGGGAGATCATTTTTCATGTTTTACACAACAGAAGTGTTACTCAAAAGTTGAACACAAGATCTTGAATGATCCTTTATTGTTCCATTACCTTAAAACGTTTCTAATATCAATGTAAATAAATGTTTTAAGACCTAACTCCTTTGGAAAGGATATTATGGGATTCAGCTGTATTCAATATGTTGGTGTGTGTTGGAGAGCAACTTTATTGCTGCCAAGGATCGAGCAGATAAGATAAATGGTCAGTGTAATAGTCTCACTCCTGCCTGGTAATGAAGACAAAGTGGGAAAAGCTTTCATTGATACAACATTGTCTGTGAAGTTGACCTCATGCTGTGCTGATGAGAATATCTGTGTAATCTGTTGCATCAGCTACTCCTGAGAATCTTACCAGATATTTCTGTACACTTAATGCTCAGGAGTCATTTTTATTCATTATTGATGACCATAGACAATTATGTAAACTATGAGCTATCTGTTAGAAGCCATTTTATTGCCACGGTGGGAGACATAAATCATTGTGGGAAAGGAAAAGGAAAGTTTCTAACACTGTGTTATCTTCATTTCTTCCTAAATTTATATGTAGACAGTGTTTTGGTTGAATGGTGACTCGTGGGAGCCGGTTAGTGAGGAGGTGGGCTTGTTATTTATACAGCTCAAACTGGAACCTGCTTCAGTTGTGGTTACCATGGTGATGTCGCCTGGTTAACAGTGAATCACCTTTGTGAAAATAAAAGGCCTGTGTCAAACTCAAAGTTCACTGACTAACACACTAATGTAGCTTTGTGAGGCGGACCCTGGCATTAATAGGAACTTCCTCACAGACTGAATCCAAACAACAATCCACACAGCAGTGTTTTACCGAGGGGTTTGGGCTTCAAGAGCACTTCTTTAAATTTCCAGGAATTATTTGGGACTTAAGCAGATGGTATTGAATTGGCCAGATACTTACTGTAGGCAAACAGAGATGAACATGTACTTCCAGAAATATGCTTTTTTCTTTGTGTTACAAGTCAGCTAAAAGACAAGGAGACACTGCACTGCCAAAGTTCTGAGACAAGACGTCCACGGGATACTGTAACCAGCGTTTCTATATTTTAGATGTTCTTAGTCTTTAGATGCTCGCTAGTTATAGTCACATTTTAGTCAGCTTTTGGCCAAAATGTCTTCTCTTTTGTAGTAGTACCAGGGAAAGGCGCTGTCTGACTGCAAGGTATTCCTTTACTTGTAACCAC
This sequence comes from Nibea coibor, assembly GCA_023373845.1. Taxonomy (NCBI): domain Eukaryota; kingdom Metazoa; phylum Chordata; class Actinopteri; family Sciaenidae; genus Nibea; species Nibea coibor. The sequence continues at coordinate 19,949,639 of CM041725.1, read as the reverse complement.
TGGTTACAAAGGTGGATCTCTACTAGAATATTTTTTGCAAAATACTACAGCTCCCATGATGCTTTACCAACCATGTCAGTTGCCGTTTGTTCAAATGTCATATTTCTATCCTTACAGCCATAACCTTTGCTGTCAAAAAATGTCTCCACTGTGCATGTTTAAAGGCATGTCTGATCTAGTCATGGCCACTTCACTCAACATTTCTCACCACCTGGTGAGCTTTACCACACAAAGGTTTGGGGCTTGTTAAAGGCTACTAAGCCAGAAATATGATATAGTAAAGCATGTTGTGTAAGCTTTTTATATCATAGAATAACAGATTTGAAATCATTTTGATGACAGAGTAACAAGTGACTCTAGGTATAATAACCTGCAAGACATATGTGGAAGCTGGATATTGTTTATGGAAAAATGTTTTCTGGTTTACAAAGTTTCTTGATGGACAGTAAAATAAATTGCTTCCAACTGTAGCTGCTGTTAGCTAATCTTAGCTCAGTTTGTTAGGCGGCCAGCTTAGAGCTCAGAGCATAGCGGGAGTGCCAGTGTTTGTACCGCAGGCCAAGACCAGGACTAGGAAGAGGAGGTTTTCAGGCCCGGGGCGCATTGAGATGCTGATGGTTACTGGTGTTGTGCCAGAACTGGAGCCGTGAGAGCAGGTAATGTAACTGGGTTCAGCTGCTTCTACTGGCTACGGTGAAATGACCAAAGAGAATGTTGATGGAGGAAACTAAGATGAGAAGATGAAGCAAGAAGCAGCTGGACAAGAGTAAATCTGGGACTGACTTTTAGTTGTTGGTGAGAGCTTCATGAAATAAAATAAAAACCTGGTTTAGCATTTATATACTGACAATTCTTATCAGCCATACACTGATCTGATCTGCAGTAAGATAATATCTACTGATATATGTCGGCCTGGCCAATTTACAAAATATTTTGTATTATTACATTACTATTAATGTACAAATGTACGAAAATAATATCATTTATTAATGATATGCCTCTAGCAGTTTAACCAGTAAATACCAAACAAGTACAGTACGATACAACAATGACTTGAATGTATGTTAGAGATGCCGTGAGCAGATCAAACAGACAGTTCAGAGGAAACAACAAAGGTCACTCTCTCCTGCTGAGGGAGGAGGCAGAGATTCAGATCAGACCTGACATCATACGGTACAGTAGAGCCAGGGAGGACGAGGTGAGTCTTCCTCATTCTCATCATCCTCTTCCAGCGAGCTTCCATCAGTGTGTACTTGTGATGTGCAACGAGGAAAGGTCTCTTCTGTCCTGCTGATCACAGAGGCTGACATTCAGATCAGACCCGACATCAGACAGCACAGGAGAGTGAGGGACAAAATGTGCATCGTCCATCGACCGTCTCTGATGTATTAGAAGATGGATCCTGTGCATGAAACAAACACAAATGTCATATTTACATCCGGTTTTCTGCATTGTTTTTTTGTTGTTTTTTTTTTTACTGCTTGAGCTTCTACTAGCGCTCTTTTAATTTTGTCATCTTATTGAATACAATTACAAAATACAATTAAAATTTGCAGCACATCTGGATGGAAACATGACTGCTGTATTTTGAAACTGCCAGTTGGTGGTATTAGTCAGAAAATTTGAAAGTCTAGCCTAAATATTTTACCTCTTTTCGGTGGTAAGAGGTGCTCTGGACTGTAAAGAGTGGTTTTAATATTTCTATGGTCAGTTACTTTCATCCCATCCTTTTTTTCAGTTTCCTTGGAAATACTCGTGAAAATAGAGAAGCTTAGATGAAAATGATGAGAAGATGAGAGATGTCAAAGAAACAATGCCACACATTGCAGGTACAGATATTGTAGTATTAGTAAAAGGCTAATGAATGTATAGCACTTCATAAACTGGAAACATATACTGGGGAAAGGGCCACACTATACAGTATGTACGAATACAAGTAAACTTGATTAGATTGAGGGCATTGCAAGCATGTGTTCTATGCTTCAAATTCTAAATCATTTCAACCCTCTTCATTCTTATCAATGCTTCGATCAATTGCTTTTTCAATCATGGCTGACTGATAGGACCCCAGAAGGGAAATGAAATTGAAGCAATTCCAGTTCAGTCCCCAATTCATCGAAGTTTGAATCTTGAGTTATGACATACCGCCAGCTACATGTGCCCCATTTAAAATATATCTGCAAATATAATATGTCCTTTTAAATAGTAGATCTTGTTCTGGGAAACACAGAGCAAAGGACGCAGATTTTAGCTGCTGCCATCTGCTTCTTCGTGCCTCCTTTTTTGCGTCCTTTGTTCATGCTGTCTGTCCTCCTACGCCCTCCTTTGCATAAATAAACAGCGATTTTGCGTTAAGTCTGTGGCAGTGTGGGTGACTGGGATACACAGCGAGGGATGCTCTTTGTTTTGGTTTCAGGGTAAATATACACTGATGTATTGTGTATGTGCAGTAGTAGGCAGAAGCACTCAGATGTTTTACTTAGGTAAAAATACTAGAAATGGAGAAAAGAACATTTCCTGTCTGTCAGCTATTTGCCTAATCTATTACTCATTTCAGCTCCAGAACAGATTGGAAGCCAAAGCTGACAGTAAAATGTTAACCCCACCATGCTCAGTAAAAACTCTCTTAACCTCTTTATCCATCCACCCATGACGTTACTCTGCAGAAAAGGCTGGAATATAGTGAAGGTAGTGTAGACACTGGATAGCAAAGAGCAGCACAGTGAGGGGTTTCCTGAAAAATACACAGGTGATTACATCAGCAGCTTGCTGTCTGTCTACTGTCTGACTGAGTCAACAGTTTCCACTTAAATGGAAACAGAGATCCAAGAGTATAAGATACATAACTTCCGAACTGAGAAACAGCACCATCATCTTCATTACCACAGGGTCTTCATTGTTTTTCTATGCCACCACGTCCTCCATGTACTGCACAGTAAATGCATTGCAGTGGGGGGTTCTTGCTGTGAAAGGGTTTGAGAGACTACTGCAAATCTTTCTTCAACTTCCTCCATGTTGCCTTCAATTCCAATTTTCTTTTAGAAAAGAGGAATGTGACTGCTTGCCCCTATGCAAGAGTAGTCTGTACGCGCTTTGTATTTTACTGTCCAGTTCAGGTGATACTCTTAAGTACCCTACCCTTGCTATCGCCAGACACTCGATTTATCTGGATATTGTTGAGTCTGTTTGGCAAATCCTCGCCTTGTTTTGGAGTGAAGAATCAAAGAAGAATCAAATACAAAATCATCAAAATCATATCACTGGTCCATCCTTAGTTTGGATTTTGGTTGCATGACTCCACACTGAGTGTAAATCTGAAGCAGAGCCACATATGGATGCATGTTGTCTTCTACCCACGCACCAATAAAAACACACTTGGACTCTCTGGAGGAAGGAGAGAAGGAGAGAGATCCTGTACTGTTGTTTGGTGTCTTTCACTTGATTGAAAGACTTTTCTCCATCTCATGTTTTCTGTGCAGTCTTGATTTTCTTCATCATCTCTCACTTTGAAAACAACACACACACACACACAAACACAAACACGGTGCAGAGCCACATTTGACAGATTTGCGCTGTTAGTCATGGGCCTGGTTGAAGAAGCTGACTGTCTGCACCTGTCTCTCATATACTGATGCTCTGTGTAAGTGTGTGTGTGTGTGTGTGTGTGTGTGTATGTGTGGTTACAGTAGACACAGTGTGTTGTCAGCCGTAATCTAACCTGCTGCTCATCAGAGACACACTGTGCATGTGTCTGTGTGTGTGTGTGTGTGTGTGTGTATCCATCAAGAAGGAGACAGAGAGGAGCTGCTGAGTCACCATGGCGACTGGCTGGGCAGCCATGACAGGATTTTATTAACACGTTAGATGCTGTGAGGGTGAAAGATGTCTAGGTTAGAGCCTCTGGTGAAGCTTTTCCTTTTATTTTCTCTTTCTCCTTAATGTTTAATCCAGAGAGGCGTTCTATTCCGTGTCACCGTCCATTTGTTGGAGCAGGTTTTATCAACAATGTAAAAAAAAAGCCCAGCGGGAACTCCTCCAGCATGCCTGTAGCCATGATTCAAACCAATTCGACTGACATGACCATAACTTTCCCAGCCGACATTTCTGAGCTCACTAATGGACTCTCAGACACATTTCAGCTGTCTGGCTTGTGAGCGCTCAACAAAATTAGGCTTCTCATTTATCCTCTGCGTCTGCTAGCCTTGTCATCTCAGGACATCAATTAACACATTGAAAGCAGCAGTCCATCATTTAAGGAAGTATTCTTGTTTGTAAAGTGAGACTCTCATTTAGTCAAGGTGTGTCTGTGTTAGCAAGATGTTACTTCTTTGTATGTCCAGTAGAAACAGAGATAAGCGTCCATTTTGAGTCATCTGATATATGTAGACCCCATTCCATGAGGAACAAATGTAAAAAATATATTGAATGGGGGCATTGCATTTAGGGTGCAGCAGCGTGGGCCAAAGGGTATGCCAAAAAAACAAAAAACACAGCATGCTGCAACAAGGGAAGTTGAGCCAGCTTCAGTTTTAGGATTAATGCGGCACACATTCGCATCAGCTAATTGAATTATCAGACTGGTCAAAGTGCTCCACAATCAGCCTGAAATGTCACTGCCACAGAGTGGTGGTGGAGTTCAAGGACGAAACTATGATACTCTACCTGTTGTGTTCTGTCTTGGTTTATTTAATCGACCCAGCTTCAATTTCTGGCTTGCAGTGTGCGTTGCAGAGTAGCGACACCAAGACGTTTCCTTTGGTTTGTGCCTGATGTTTGAAACACAGCTGTGGTCGTGGTCGATCGTCATAGACACTGAATCAGTGACAGGTAGTGCTGAAAAAAAGAAAGGTGGTGAAACAGAGAAATTAAAGTTGTTTTTTTTTCCTATTTCATTAGTTGTTCCCATCAGTTATACTGGAAGGCCAACTATCATGATGGGTGGACATTTTCAGACTCTACTTTAGTCTCTCCAACGAGACATAGTGTATCTAGTGCTATTCACAGGAAGAGTGATAGAAATATTGTGATAGCCTGTTTGGAGGTTGAAAAGGTGTGGTGGGGGGAGAGGATTTAGGTATACAGACCCCTCTAGTCCAATATTCATTCTCCTTTTAGCTCTCATTACCAACTCTCGACAGAATAGCTGGGTCCTTAGCTGATAAACGCTCCGCTATATTCACCAACTAGTCTTTGACTTTGTCAGCCTGTTTTTCAGTGCTGTGCAGGTCATTTACAGTGGGTTTTTATCAGAGCATGTTTCACTGAAGACTGATGAGAGCGATAAAAGTGATCCTAAAAGAAAATCCCAAAACAATGAGCTGAAAGAGGCTAAACCGCTCTGCAGAGAGCTGAGGGGAACCACATAGGCAGGTGATAATTCTCTGTGGGTTCATCACTCTTACACATTACACACAGCAATTAAATGCATTGTTAAGATAAAAAAAATCATTAGTGCAGCTTTAATCACCTCACTGGGATGAATAATTAATTGAAATACATGAACTAAGCAATATCCAGATCACTCTGTGTGTGCTCTATAAACAGTTTGATTTATATAATATATAGTGTCTCTATGGTCATCTAAATCAAGTAATCAAACCTCTTGGCATTTCTTGTGATTTGAATCCATTTTAGCATCACTCATGACCTTATTACAGTGTGCACACACTCATTCTATGCTTCATCTGCTGATACAAGTCCAGTATCAGCAGTTTTGCTCAGAATAGCTCAGCACATACTCTATAAAGTTGCAGTGCAGCTGGTTTTAGAGGTGAATGGGTAATTTTCTATCTTAGAGTTTTATCTTACAGTTAAAGTGCCATACTGTATAACTATACCCACTGAAGTAGAGCTCCAGCTCACGTACACTGATGCTCAGCATGGATGGATTTTAAAGAGATAGTTTGGGTTATTTGAAGTGATGTTATGTGAGGTACTTATGCATGGTCATTGTGTCATCTAGAGTAGACTGCGAACAGCAGGCTCCTGCTTTGGAGAAGCAGACAGAAGTCCTGGCACAAAAGTAGAGCAGTTGCTCACAACGCTATGACTATGCATAAGTAGCTCACACAACCACAGTGGGAACCACAGGGCGGCCGTTCAAGTCCATGGATCAAAGTATGGATGGGGACTGGTAGCTTGAGAAGTACAGCGCTGGCTAGGTAAGACTTGTTTTTAGGTTAGGAGACCTGAGGAGTCAGCAGTCAGTCAAAAGCCAGTCACTATAAAGTTTCCAGCCATTCTGGATTAAGTTCAAGACTTTGCTGGAACAGCTTTTTATTGCCCAAATCGACTTAACTTTTATTATTTTGTTAACACTCATTGATGCAGCATCAATCTGATGTACAGTAACAAAAGGCGTCAGATATCTAAAGATGCCTTCATGGTAGAGAAATCAAATGACTTCTCCAAACCGAATTCCCAAATCAGATTAGGAGCGATCGTCTTCCTCCTTTATCTCAGGTCTCGTCTTCTCGATGACATTCATTTCTGCCTGACGAGAGCAGACAGTGAAACTGAAAGTGCTCCTGAAGCAGTGATGTGCTTCACTGGTTGCACATTAATTTATCATGATTACACTGAGCCGAAGAAAGCATCTGCATAATGCAGTCTTCATAAAATCTAGCAATAAACAAAGATGCTCTATTAACTGACACTAGCATAGAAAATGTATGATTATGTGTCTTAAATACCCAGAGATTTATGGCTTTGAATGACTGCAGATATTCTTCATTGCATTTTCAGTGAACAAAAACATCAATGCAGGAAGAAGCAGTTCCTCTGGGCTCTAACCTCTCCATTTACTGTTGTTACATCATTAGCAGATACTGTGACTCATCACTGAGCTGGACTGACCTGCGGCTCGATTGTGAAGCTAACCTGTATCATACAATGAGGAAAAACAGCTGTGTTGTGTGGTGTGGTGTGCCGGGATGATATTCACTTGTGCTGTATGTTGAGTCTGATTTGACTTCCTTTGTGTTACTGTCTTCAATAATCCTGGAGTGTCTATCTTCAGACAGATCAGTCAGCCTTTATTGACATGCTGACTGACAAGAGGGACGACCCTCTGGTCATAAGCCCACTTCCCCAGACTGTGAGCATCCACTTCGTCTATTATTCACAAGGCAGTGGTGAGCAGACAGCAATAACATCGTAGAAACACAGTACAAGTGATTTCAGAGGATCTGTGGCAGCATCCATTTTTTTCATGCTTTGAGTTTTCTCTGCATTATGAACGAAATCTGTCAAGCTGTTTGGACTTATCTTAAAATCAGGTCTCTCTACAATGAGAAAACACATCAGAATCATAATACCATAACCTGAAATTTAATATAACTAAGTAATAACTAATACAGTATTTTTACACCATCATCATCATCATCATCATCATCATCAGGGCTGCTAATAAAAAAAAATACTTAAATCACCTAAATCATATGTTAGTCACTATATAAAGATGTTTTTTAGTATCTACAGTGCTGTTCTGATGACATATCATTGACAGCTGTTCATTCATTTGGGTTTGGGTTGCCTCACTGCTAAAGCTGGACCTAAACCTGCACACAAACAGAACGCAACACATTGTCTTATGTGTGAATTTTGATGGAGGATGTGGAACTGACCAAATCTCACTTATTTACCTACCTGCCTGCCTGCTGGAAAGCCAGTCATACTCATTGTGATCTAGTGGACCAGCATGTGATTGATGAACGAAGTCTGTTGTTTTCTTGACTTTGACACTTTGCTCTTCTGTTTGATGTTTTCATGCACAGGAATGCGTTTTCAGTCAGAATAATGGAGACTCACATTAGGTGGATTTGGTTCCAGCAGCTAACAGATATTAATGGATCGATGCATTCATGGATATTTAGACCTGTGACAAGCTCATCTGCTGAAAACTGTAAAAACAAAAAACCTTTAACAACACAGGGAATCTAAAGCTGCACAAAAGAGCAGACAGCCAATTACTTCCTGGGCTTTTCTTTATTATGTTATTATCTCTGGCAGGTGTAGGAGGGGATGAGTTTGGTTGCATGCGTGTCTGTTTGTAGCTAATGGCTGTGCTGATTCACAAATTATGAAAAACATATTTGATTGGCCGCTTTGTTTCATGAAGACTGCTGAATCTTCCCTGCTCCTAATCGGCTGCTAGGTGCCACAAGTCATCAACAACTGCTGGACTAAAAACAAGTCTCAGCCTGTTGCAGTCCGCATTTTGGTTTTTGGTCTTTGCTGCTGTGTATCGCCACTATGAATGCACGTCACCATAGCTCAGAATATGCTAGTAAACAATACTGTGTGCCTTAAGAGAACTTCATGATGAAACTGAATGTAACCAACGGAATTCTGAAGTGGTTTTAATGAAATGTTGCAAATGTGAGACTTTGACAGTATTACTGGTTAATTGCTGGAAATAAATTCAGTTACTGGAGCAGATCTAATCAGCTCTATGCCAAAACAATAACCTTCTGATCCACCACAGACTTCCACTGGGATATGCTGACACTGTGAATCGATTATTTAGATTTCAGCTTTTGTCAGTTGATTTGTGTATCTGTTATATTGTTACGGAGCAGCTTGCCTTCAAACTGAGAGGTTTGGATATATGCTGTTTCCTTATTAAGTTTATAGAGTGAGGGGAGCTCAGGACACTCTACCATGAGACTATTCTATGCATATTAAGGAAAATTGAGGCTATACTATATAGAAAAACTTTCTGCTAGTTGTATCTGACTGAGTTGCGGTGGACTCATTGAAGTAGGTCCCTCACCCTCTGTTGCCTGGAGATCTGCACACTTATAGTAAGTGATCTGTCACATTTGAGAAATTATTCATTAGCTGTGGCCAATTATGTTTGCTCCTCTTTAGCAGCTCCACGTGTAGCTGCTAACAGGTTCTTTTATTTTACAGTATCGTGCCTGAATACCTTGAGTACCAACCTCAAGTTTTCACCATAATCACATTTATTTGATAATGTGATGTTTGTATCAGTATGTGATGTGATGAAATCTTAAAGTGAACACACTAAAACAAGTTGATGTGTGTACAAAGTGTGACATAGCACGAATGCCAGCCACCAATAGCTTCAATTAGGCCAGTGGGCTGTGTGGAAACATGTAGGACAGCCTTGACATTGATCAAGTGACATGGACATACTAACCACCAGTTAGAACCATTTATTAAAAAAACATACATATTCACTCTCACACACAATCCACGTTAATGGACCACAGCCTCAGAGCTAGTTCACACAGACAACTTGTACAGCACTGCATATACACTTGTGACATGCCTCAATCATCCAGTCCAAACACACACCATCCCAGATTGGCAGACTATTGAAGTTGCAACATTCCTCATCTGTCCCTCTGCTCCGTGAATGCCATTGCTGCCCTGCATCACCATCACCGGCTGTTCTCAGTTCATATCTCAGGTCGGAGCCTAGATGCCCAACTCTGACACTGTTCTCCTGTAAAGCATTCCAGCCGTGAGTTATCTCACTGAAATCCATTTTAAATATTGAGCAGTTAACTGACTGTGTAAACATAGAGTTTCATTTCAGGTGCTACATGTGTCTCATGACAGCGTTTTTTCATCCTCCTGGAAAAAGTTTTTTTGAACATGCGTGGTTTTCACTGGACAGTGAGGTTATACTCTGTATAGTGTTTATACATTATGAACATTCTGTTTATGGAGTTGACGCAGGACTCTCAACCTGACAGATCAGACTCAGGGCAAAACTTTCTCCAGCTATGCTAACGATTACCAACAGAACCAATATATGTAAATACAGCGCTCAGGATATGAAATTATTAAATGAAGACCATAAGTTAATTTTCACCAAAACATCAAAATATCCACCAAATCTCTCTTGTGTTTTGATGATACATTAATGTGTTTGATTTCCGGCCAAACTGTAGCCTGTGTGTGTGTGTGTGTGTGAGATGATTATGTAGCAGACGGTTGGCTTCAGAGAGGAAGAGGTGGCGGATGCTGGAGCAGGGGATTGCGGGTACAGAGATAGTTTTTAATCCCTCAGAGTGCAACAGCTGTCCCAACAGCCCCTCATCATCATCATCATCGTCGTCATCTCTCTTTCACACACAGTTACATCATAGTGCTTCTGTGTAACAGTGATATTATACACTTCTCATGTCAGAGCTGTGTTCTGTGTGAAGCCTCTGCACCAGTTCACAAATCCACCAACTGCAGCGATTCCTTTGAAGCAGTTAAATCCTGGTTTGTCTTGGCTCAATTTAATTTGAAAGTTACTAATTTCAGGGTTGCAGCTGACACTTACTTTCATCAATTAATGTGATTGGTCGACAAAAAGAACAGAAAAATGCCTCATTCATTTACAAAGTTCTGTATTATTTCATTCATTTTATAGCATTATATTATTTTGTCCAATCAGATGCCCAGAACGTAAATGTATTGGTTTCCTGTGAGGACAATAACAAAAATCTTCTCAGCAGCTGGATTATCTGTCATTTGCTAAAAAGATTATTTGATAGTCAAATTTGATTATTTTTCTGTCTCAGCTCTGAATTTCCTGCAGTGTCATTCTAGTGTAATTAAGAAATCAGATGGTGGGGGCACCTGTGGGCTGTGACAACACAACACCACCATTTCATGAGGGAAATATCTGGCTCTGTAGCAGCTTAATGCTCCAACATGACATGCTATGTTCACCAGCTAGTCGCTAACTGTGTGTCTCTCTGTTATTTGGTTGTAAAAATAAAATAAAATACATGTGAACAAGGGTGTGTATATAAGGTGTGTATATTGTTCTATACAAGTATATAGTCTGTGTGCTAACGGATAGCCTTGTGGAATACGTCATTGTTTAAAAGCAACAGTGGATTACAGTATAATTGTCCACTTGTCACTACAGAAGTAGTTTATAGTTAGTTCATCTCATAAACTGTATAAAACATGGACGTAGTGTCCATGACATCAGTGTCCGTGGCTGTCGTCATCTTGGCGTCTTGCTTCAGCCGGCTCTGCGCTTATCCAAAGATAGACAAAGATAGGTGGAGTTGAAGCAGGCTGAATGATACCTGGTTGCTCAAACACCCGTAACAGCACTCACCTGTCAGTCAAAGCAGTCAGGCTCTTAATTCTGCATAACTTTAAGCCTTAATATAATTTGAACAGGTGAGTTCTATAAAATTTCATAGTACAGTTGTCATGAATGGGGAAAGCTATAGAGACCAAAACAGTTTTTTGTACCAGGCTGTAAACATGTTTATTTCTGCTGTGAAGTTGGACATTTTAACATGGGAGCTCATGTAGCTTAACTTGTTCTGTAGCCAGCCTCAAGTGTACGTTTGAGGAACTGCAGTTTTTGGCAGTTGTACGTTGGCTTTACTTCACAGCAACATACGTTGCCACATGGTTTATCTGTGGTGATAATGTGGACCCCGAAAACCAGAGCAAAATCATAAAATAGGCCATATGGCTTTGATGAGTGGGTTCATTCCTACAAGCACAATTTAATGCATTGTTAAAATGAAAGATGTTGATTGGTGTAGCTTTAAGACAGAATTAAGAAGTTGCTTACGTATGGGCAACAATTCCTGTTTTCCAAAGGAGCAGAATAATCCTCTGTAATGGCCTTTTTGTGATCTTCATTTAGTGCTCATCATTCTTTTCCTGTAGTAATGAGGATATAAAGGTGTTTTCAAAAACAGAACAATCATGAAAAATATCTCATTAATCTAAATTTGAGGTCATACGAAGATTAAACAGAATGTCTTTTTGTGTTTTATGTTATATCTAAATGTGCCACAGATAAGTAAAGATGCATTAATAATTAAAACAAAAATCTGCTCTAATGGGTGAAAAATAACAACGAACACCAGCTCCGGGTCACTGAATTTTCTGGCTTATGAAACCTCTCCGATGAAGCGATAAATGCGGACAAATAATACGTTAAGAGGGTAATAGAGGTTAGGAAGCCTCTATTTGAGATTAGTTTATTTTTGTATCGCAGTGATGGAATTATTGAGTGCATCTTGAGTGTGTGTGTCTGAGAGGGAGAGAATGCTGCGCAATTATAAGCCAAAATATATGTGGACAAGCATTTTAGTAAACAGAATTCATAGAGAAATGTGTGTATGTAAGAGAAACATGAGACAAAATCAAAAGTAATTACAGGAATATAGACAGTTGTTCATAACAGCAACAGGGTCAGAGGGAAACGATGAGTGAAAACAGAAAACAAGACTGTTAAAGAGGTCGAAACCCAAAGTGTGTGTGTGTGTGTGAGGTATCCGCTGTACTGTGTCCTTCCCCTGAAACAATGGCCTACAGTTCCACTCAAGGCCTGTTAACACTTTACTGTATGTCCTCATACTGGCCGCAGTGTGTGTTGCTGTGTGTGTGCGGTACGGTTACAAGACAATGACAGCTTGTTTACTGGGAGGCTGGATGGAGGGATAAACAGACACAGAGGACAGAAAGAAAGAAGAGTTTGTTCAGTGGTCAGACTGTCACCATTTATGTTGTGTGTGTAGCAGGTGTAACGTCGGTCAAATTCTAGTTTTATTTTAAACTATTTAAACACAGCAGATTTTATTCTCTTTTATTTCTCTTCATTTTCTGTGATGTGACTGTCTGACAGCGATGTCTCTGATTTGATACACTTAGTGTTACCCAGCTCTTCCTGTCATTTCCATCTTGGAAACACAAAATGCATCACCACCTGTGTGATGCCAAATACTGGGTGTTTAGAACAGCACATGTAATGCATTGTGTAACCGGCTGCAGGTTTATTCACTGTTGTGTGGCAGCGTTCAGTGACAAAGACAGAAATAATTATCATTTGAAGCATTTCATTCTCAAATACAGAATAATCCAGTCCAAGTCCAGTCAAGTGTTTCGGTATCAAGAAGATGGTTGATTTTGAACTAGTGAAGATCACTATGGTAACCTATATTGCATGGATGAATCAGTTTAAAAGTATCAGATGAAAAACAGTCAAAAACTACTGACCAAAAATGAATCCATCATTCCAACTGGGTGATGACCCTGACAGAAACAGAGTTTATAAGTGATCAATTAATCACCACTGTCCAGTGTCCAATCTGTGTTTACTGTAAAACAAGGCTGCAAACAAACACACAGATTGTGGGTATGTGGGTAACCATACTGTCTTGCTGTATTCAGGCAGGTACAGAAGTCATTTTGTAGTCACAAACCCTCCAGTCATGTCCGTGACTTCTCTCACAGCAGGTGGTCCATAGAAACACCGTCAAAGAAGTTACAGTCACATCGACCGTACATTGATGTATTATGTCTTCAGGAAATCTTGACTACTAACGCATCCTATTCTTAACTTCTTTTTTCTTTGTTACGATGTTTCAAGGTAAAATTTCTTTTTTTGTCAATGGAGTCCGATTGGACACAAACCCATCAAATTTGTGACGGAGCCTCATAGCCCAGAAGGATCACACTGCATTGTAGGCTGCAGTGCTCTGACTCAGTACAATTTCTAAAACTGTTTTTCCCCATTAGTCACTTCGACACAAAAACATGTGAAAATATTAGTTGAGAAATGCAAAGTTTTTGGTGGATTATTTTGGAATTAGATGTAATTTATATCCATGAAAGGATTTTAGAATTATTGTAGGAAAAATAAGAATTTGTTTTCTGGATTGAGGAACTGCAGTTTCAATTCATTTATGTTCACTTCTTTGCATCACTTATTTAGAGACCACTGTTTGTTCACCTTTGTGAATCACCAGGAGAAACACCTGATTCATGATAAACTGCTGCTGTGCAGACCCTAGAGAAAGGAAAACACAACAAACTGTTCAGTCAGCACAGCTTTTTTTTCATTTTTAAATCATTGTGTTGATTCATACTGTTTTCAATTCATTTTTGATTATCATGATATCATGGCTTTGCCTTTAATTGCTAATATTATTCCACAGGCTAGAATGTCTCCAATTAAGAGAGAGGAAAGAAAGTGCAGAGAAATCGATAGGAATAAGAAAGATACAGACTGCTGAAAACACACCCTGCAACATGTGCCAGTTTCCTCTCATTGCTTCATCGACAGGCTTGTAAAAGGTGTTAAGTGGTCAGTCACATACAAATAATAAGTGTGATAGACAATGGAAGGAAGGAGTGCAGGTAATATGACTGTCAGACAACCTGTGAAGTGTAACCAGCAAAGAATAATAAAGGTCATCTCTCTTTGTCTCTCTCCAGTAACAGGACTATGGACCTGAGCCTGCGAGATGCTCTGGGTGGGGGTGGTGGTGGGGTCCCTGGCGGGGCCCCTGCCGAGGCCCTCCTGAAGAGAGACTTTGTTGCTACACTGGAGAAAGAGAGCTATGATGACAAAGTGGGAGAGACGGTCTCCAAGAGCGACTACCGACCCCTTGTGGATGGAAAGGACACCAAGAGCGGTAAGTCGCCATGAACGTTTATGACGGGAGGAGGGAGCGATGCTTTTCCCTAATGTGACGATGAAACATGATGGATGATTCATCCAGCTAACAAATCAGAGCTTCATCAACCTGAACACACGTCCACATTTATATCTCACGACGGTTGTGATTTCACTCAGTCTTCATTCTGGGACTCATTTCCACGGAAGGATGCACTTCCTCTGAGTCCCATGTTCAGTCGGCTAGCAGGACAGAGGTCCCGCCTACGAGTAGCCCTGATTGGACCGACTCTGCTCCATGAATCACGCCACGTTTATGACCAAAACAGTGTTGCAAGGAGGGATGAGCAACTTGAGTAATACCTGCAAGAGTGTGCAAGTGAGTTGCATAGTTGAGTGGAGTTCATTTGTTGCTACCTGCTCTTTGTTTTTCTAACTAGTATGCAGGTCTTTTTGCCCCGATCATCCAGTGATCTGGATGACGCACATCTGATCTTAGTCTAGAGGAATAGTGCATTTATGTTTATTATTTTCATGGACTATACAATACAACTGTTAGATTTACGTATATGTTTTTACAGTTGTTTTTGTGCTTGTTGAGATTTCATCAACAGAGAACGTCATAGTGCGTGAACGCAGTGCTGTGTGACAGCTGGGTGTGGAAACTCTGTCGTCAGAGCTTTATTTCAGCACATGAATGCACCACCAGCAAGGATTCACAAAAAAGCTAAAGGTGGACAGTTTCATTGTCATACTTGTCGAGCAAGTGACAAGGCTCTGTGAGTTAGTGCACTAAAATGAACAGAAACTGACAGAAGGTCAGAAAAAATACACATTTGTAAATTGCAAGAGCTTGTCAGTAATGCACAATTTAAAGAGTTTACTGGACAGGCCGTGCAAACCACTGGTCCTTTAATGGAATATCTCATTTACACTGCTCCACGTGGTCACGATTCTCATGTGGGTGTGTTATTAATTTTCCACATTCACTTAAAACTCATAAATTCTGTGTTGAGTAGTTACAAACTAAAGCAACAAATTCAAACTAGGTCAAGTATATTAAGCTCCGTCTAAACTTACCACATCTGCTCTAAGTCTCAATATGAATCTGAATATTATCCAGGCCTTTAGTGATTTATTATTGTTGCTAACATTTGTCATCTGCTTACATGTTATATTCGTCCTGATGAATAATATAACACCTCCTGCAGCTTTAATGAGAAGTATGATGGAAGATGGAATTGGTTGAATAATCCACTCAAAGAGGTGATTTAGTACTGTGTTTCTATGAAGTTGGCGAACTTGCAAGAGACATTTTTTTTTACATCCTGACTTTTCCTCTCAGGAACAGATCAAACTTCAAAACATGGTATGCAACATATCACAAATGAAGTAAACAATGGACAGCAGACAGACAGACAGACAAAAAGAAAGTGTAGAGCTGGGAGATGTAGAGAGTAGTAATATAGATAAGAGCAAACTGGAGGATTTGAGGAAGAGGAGAGCAAAGGACAGAGAATAAAGGAGTCATCCAGGCTGGAGTGAAATAGAGCAGACACAAAAGCCCTGTAGACACACAGAGGCATGGATTATTATAGTAGAGGCTGGTTTGTTCAAACTTCAAGGAGAGGGGGGTCATTTCTGTGAACATGGTTAGTCCCCTTTGCATCAACATGTTCATGTCTCTGATTCAAGCAGCTGATTTAATGACTGTTTAATGCTGCAGGAAGTACAATTTGAAGACATCAGGATGTTCTAAAGTAATTACTGGCTCAAGTGTAAGCATGGTGGAGGTGATGTGTCTGTTGTGCACACCTATGGTAATGTTAGAACTAATATTATTATTATTGTTAAGAGAACATTTACCATAATGTTCATTTCGAGCTGCTAAGATGATATTAGCCTTTCACTTCACTCACTATTTTTCTGATCAATACTCTGATTGACCATATTTACATGGAGGTCATTGTCCTCTGATGTCACACTCAGGCTTGCACGCTGAAATGTTGCACTGCTGTCTTCCAGATTTAAGTTGTATAAATGTATGAAATCTGACAAATCACAATAACTTCGCTACCCGATTGATGACACACTGAAAAGACAGTGGATAGTGAAAGACAGAGCAACACTGAGCCATGTTTCAAAGTAGAACATCATATTTTATAACCCTACTGTGTCGACAACAGCTAATGTTAGCATTTCACCTTTTTCTAGCTAACATTCTTGTTTGATAGTGTTTACTTATACAATCGGAAAGTTATATAATAATTGAAAATACCAACGAACACATTTATTTCATCCCACAGTATAACATGCTGTATGTATTCAAGCTTATAATGTAACATTTTTTGTCTCTTCAGCTGACCTCAGAAATGTTCTGGTTCAGTCAGTAACGTTATGTGACATTAAGATCCCTGAACACATCTTTGTTCATACAAATTACACTTAACACAAAAGTGTCTTCTGAGAACTTTAGCACAGTTTTGTTTGTGAAGAGCAAATTGATATTTGATCATTGCTGATCAATCGGAAGTGACAATAATAATTTGTCAGATTCGACTTGCAACCTGAACACAGCAGAAGGACATTTGAGCTTCCCATCCTGATCATGACATCAGAGGAAGATGGCCGCGATGATAAAATGGTGAATTGTAACGGTGAAAATTGACTCCAGCCACCTGTATGTTTTTTCTAAGGGAAAAGTTTCTATTTTCTAACTAGCCAGCCAAAGAAAAGTCTGTGATTAGATAAGGTATTTACATTATTATTTTTTTATTTTTTATTTTACTGTTTATTCTGGTTAGTCGTATCAAAATGTAACTACCACGAAAAACCTGTATAGCTGCTTTAGCTAACATTAGCTTCATAGACTGACTGGACGAGCCACTTCCCATTGCTGAATCCAAATCCTAATACAATAATATAGATAAGATTCTGGGGGCAACATGATGTTTGTGAGCTTCCGGTAGTAGCCACAAAATATCTTGAAAACAAATAACGGATATCCGGACCAAGACCTCGCCTGCAATCTGATCAGCAACTTGATACACAAGATTGATGAGAGAGACACATTTCTGCTAATCTCTATGAACAGATATCTGCATATGAATGCAGATAACTTATATATAACTTAAATATATGATAAAAAGCAGAGCCGTGTCTTGCTATTAGACACTGTTAACAATTGCATCATGGCATCAAAATATTCATAGATAATAGCTCATTTCTGTTGACCTTGTGCAGTGGCCTAAAAAGTGATTTATTTTTGACTGTTTTGGATTGGTGGGGAGAGTTTTTATGTTATGGCCTTGTTTTCAAAGTTTACCATGAACATTTTTCAGGAACATTCTGCATCTGTTGCATTTATTAACGTACTCAAGCCTGTTTTCAGACTGTCGCATCACCACTGATCATCTGAAAAGGTTAGAAATCTCTCTCCCAGAGTCTGACAAAATAGGGGTCCCCAAATAGCATCTTGCTTAAGGTCCCCAGCTAGAAACTGCCCTGATAGAAAGATAAATCATTGTCACATTATAGCTGCAGATAGATTGTACTTTGGCCATTGCTACGCCTCTTTGTGTGTTTTGAAGATGAAGTGTAATTGCTTCGACACTTTGGCCAACTCTGTCTAGACTTTAATTAGCTGTAGGACTTTATTGCTCCAGTTTATTCTCTTCATTGTTCTCTTCATATTCATTCATTTTTATCTGTATTTCTTCATCTCTCATGCTGTTTTTTCCTTTTCTCTATCTTTCAGCCTCTGTTCCACTCACCCTCTCTGTCTTTCTCTTTTCCTGTCATTGCTAAGTTGTGTCAAGTTGTACCATCACCACGTCCAAAATCAGTTGGGTCCAGTGAGTTGAACGTTAACCTCTGGGTCTGTCAGTGTTTCACATGCAACAGTCCAGAGCTGTAGAGGATCAGGAGGACAGATCAATTCTCGTGATATTTACCTCCATACAGTTCGGCAGATTGACAGGAGACAAAGCAGCAAAGACTGAGATATCTGAGATCTTTTAATCGGTTTAATTGGAACCTACATTACCCACAGAGCACCATGATAGCTTTTCTCATTACTAGAAATTATGACATCACTGGTGTTATTCAGACACTACACAACTTTTTACAGGCTGAGTAATACTAGTACCTACTAGCATTTTCCAAAGATGTTAACATGCTATAACTGTTGGCTCAGTTATAGAGACACTGTGGAACACTGACACTCCTTTGTCGTCATTGTCATTCTTTGGTGGTCTACTTCAAGAAGACTGCACCAAGGTTCAGAGACCCTGCTGGTCCAGATGTACAGAGGAACGAGGAAGAGCAGAAAGTGAATAAAGGTCGGCCTTGAGTTTTGTTGACTAGGTCAGGGTTACAGTGAAAGTAAGTGACCCTGAGAGACATCCGTCTGTAAGCGAAACAGCTGACATTTCACAGTAAAAGTCCAGTTTAATTCACAGAATGAATGAAATTGATATGTGGAGTCCCTGTAGTTCCAACACACTGCATTCTTCTGTTTACTCCCTTATATACTGCACTCTATGTTTTCTGTTGTGACTCTGTATTATCATTATTGTAATATAAGACTCAGTAAACCTGGTTATACAAGAGCTTCTCAACCCTAAATTGATTATATCTTTATATGTGTCAGTAAAGGGACTATCTATTGTATAGTAGCTGCTAATGTATTAAATAAACTTCCACTGTTATATATTTACCTCGCTCACAGATGGCCGATGATCGAGACTAAAGATTAAATTTAGTTTTTAAGTTTTCTTTTTATAACCAAATGCCAACAATGCTCATCTCTTCTATATTTTTTAATATTATAACAAGTAACTGCTTTATAGAAGAAAAACAATATTCTTCCTTTCAAATGAAAAGTTGCAGATGCTTTGTTCAGTACACTCTGGGGCTTTACTTGCTCTGCTGTGACTGGAACCTCATGGTGGCTAGTAGTACAGTATAACACAGCTCTTCTCCACCTCTGGCACATTAGTTTAGCATTGTAGCTACATGCTAACTCAGATTACGTGGAACTTTGTGGTCTAACTGCACACATGAACGTGGTGCTCGAGGCTCTTTTTCATCTAAAAGGTCAAAGAAGTAAAGGGTGACTAAAACATCTACAACCTCCCTGATATGTAAGACATCTCAGCAGCACTAATTGATATCCAGAAGGAATATGAACCGTTAATGTGATTATGAACCCTGATGAGATGACATAGATGTTGTGGATGGATACAGCGGTGACGTAGATCCAGACGTAGATGAGATCTCGTTAATTGGGTTGATATTCATAATGCTAAGCGCAGATGGCACATCAAACTGAGTTACGTGTATGTTTCTTTAATCCTTTATGATAAACCATCAGCCTGTCCTATCATCTCACATACATACTCTTTGACATGTCCATACACAGCTGGTGTGATAATGAAGGCCAAAAGCAGGCACACGTCCTCCAGCTGTGTGTGTGTGTGTATGTGTGTGTCACTCTATAGGCCTGTAGGCTCTGTTCTGTATGCTACATATGGCTGCATATACTGAGGAAGTGCTGACAGCAGATGTTTTACCACAGGGTTTCTCAAATGTTTGTGTATCACAGACCCTCAGTCAGATACACATTACACCAATGACTCACATGCGATAAGATTTTAAAACAGGCATCAATGTGGGACTCCTCAATATATGTATAGATTTTACATTATGTTTTTTTATTGTGCAACAAAATAATCAAATCTCAAAGCTCTTTAGGGCCTCCTCTCCTTCTTCTTCAGGTGTTAGCCAGCGTGTGGAACGTTGGTGACATGATGTGGCAGGTGTATATTTGGGGGGAGATACTGCTGTCATTTCTCTGTTGGCCTCGATCAGTCTCTTGTTCAGACTACACAACTCCAGATTTGTCTATATGTTGGACCAGCAGAGTTCTGAAGGTGGTGGATGGTCTGGCTAGATGTTCTGACAGCCTGGGATGCTGCTAGTGGTCCATCTTGAGATAGCAGTGTCCATCCTGGTCTTAAAGTCTTAAAATCACATGAGAAGGCATTAGATCGGACTAAGGAATACAAATTTGAAAAGGAAAAAACAGCAGCAAAAAAAAAAAGAAAAAAATCTGGAGCAGTTGAATTGCATTTTTTTTTGCATCATTTTGTCAATTGCATAATCTTTTTTGTTTATATATTTGAAGCATTTTCTGACACTTCTTTTATTATTATGATGAGATTTCAAATGTTGTTTCATTTATAGCTCCAAGAGCTTATTATTATTGATATTATATAACCTACTATTTGAACCAGTATTGGCATGGTACAGCTGAATGTTGGATGCAGTCTCTTATTATATAATAAGAGTAGAGAGGCATCGTCCAGCTTGGAGAACCAAAGATGTGAGAACAGCAGAGAGCAGTGATGAAACATTTCATATAAAATGTCCTCTCAGCTGCTTTATGTAAGTTTACATCAGATAAAATCCTGCTCGGACCTCAGTGATGTGCTAACCAAACTGAAATGAATAAAACTGACTTTGATACGTGTGTGTAATGATTACAGTAATATGTTGTCAATGCAGGTGAAAATTTATATGAAATATTTCTGACAGAGCAGCTTGTCAGGCTGATGTACTGACATATCGAGTTGGATGGTCAGGGTACATGTCAGAATCACTAGCAGTCAGTGAGATCTATATTCTCAGACGAGTATCCCTCAGTGTCAACATCACTGCTTTTCTTTTAGCTCTGTCCCTGACTGTGTTTATTATCTTATACTCATCCCTTCTCTCGCCCTCTGTCTCTTTAATGCTTCTTTTCATTCCTCTCTTCTCCTGTACCTTGTTTATCACTCGATTCTGCAGTGGCAAGTGTTGTACTTTTCCTTTCATTCCACTTTATTAAAGTGAAAGCTGTGAAGTCATTCAAGGCCTCAGCTTTGGTGAAGAGCTAAACTTGACTCCTGAACAGGAAACCAAAAGCTCATCTATCCTCAGTGTCAGTGAGGGCAAACCTTTAGTTCTGCTTCGTTTTTCTTCCTCAAGCTGATTTTGCACCACACCTACAGTGTAGTAAATATCGAATGATTCTTTTTTTTTTTCTTGTGTCAGTTTACACTAACCCTTGTAATGTCCTACCAATTGCCATACACCTTTTGTCCTCTGGGGTCAAAATGACCCAGCCGGGTTTTACCTTTAATTTATAGTATAAAGTATAATGTTTTGGAATTTAGGGCCAATAGGCCTCTTTTACATGAAGATGTACTCTGTTGTTGAGTTAACCCTCCTGGTGTCCTGGGGTCATTTTAATTTGGTAGAATTCTGAGATAAGACATGAAGTCAGTCCTAGAAGAATACTTACAGTGCAAGTCTTCTTCTGGTGTTTATGGCAGTTATCAAACAGCTTCAGATGCATTACCTCCCCTTCTGGACTGCAGCGCAGCTTCACAGTCAGCCCAGAAGAGAGTTTGTGCTCATACTGTAGCTGTTGCTTTATGGATCAGTCATTACTTAGCTGATTGCTGAGTTTTTAAATCTCTTTTTGCGTTTAAGATTTGGACCGTGAAAAAAGAAGCCAAGGGATCTCCTTCTTATGAAGTAATTCTTCTAATTAAAGTTTTCTTTTTGTGAATTAATAAAATTATGTGCCAGTGTAGTTCATGTACATATCATTTTTTCCCCTTTGATTCTAGTGCAGCATCCTGGTTTGTTTTCTTGTCAGTTGTCAGTTGTGTGAGTTTCTGCTGACGTTTCCTCGCCAACATGTTTTACTACGAATACAAACTGTTTGTCACACTGTGGTTGTGTTAGAGATTTTATAGAAGATTTTTCATGTTTCGTCATTTTTAAACTTGGTCCAGGTTTGAATGAAGCCAGAGTGAAATGTGAGTTGTCCTGGGTTCAGCAGCATGATAAAGTTACACTGCAGTCTGTTTGCTGAAGCATGGCAACACATCCCTGCAGAGTGTGTACCTCCACTGTACATATGTGCAGGAAGAGAGAGAGGGAGAGAAGGCATTAACTGAGTGTGTGTGTGTGTGTGTGTGTGTGTGTGTGTGTGTGTGTGTTACCACCAAACACACAGCCACTCTGCAGTCATATCTGTATGTGTGCGCCATTGTATTTTGCATTTCTGACTGAATGGGTGTGCACTTCTGTGTGTGTTACAGTACAAGACACTGCAGTCACATGTGACTGCAGTACAGCAGCTTCACACACATGCACTTCTGCAGTCACACACACACGCACACACACAGCTCGCTGTCACTGTCAATAATTAGGATGTGTGTGCTAGTGCGCTGAGTTCAGCAGATACGTTGGAGTGAGTATGATGTGTGTGAAGCTTGCAGCAGCACCCACGGATGGACAGACAGACAGACTGAAGGACAGATAGGCCAACAGACGGCGTTTCTTCTTTAACTTATGACTCGTAGTGTCAGTTTGACAGTATCAGATGAATAAATTCAGAGATAATTCAGTCAGTATAAAATTTCTAATCACTAGAACTAATTCCTAAGATGTGAGAACATCACAACAACAAAGTCTGACAGAGAGTCTGTGTATCTGAACTGTAGGTAATAATGTTGCAACAAACAGACAAACTGTGTGGACACAATATGTAGTGCAGTAGGTCACAGCTGGGGCAGGAAGTCAACTGTAAACTGTGACGGTTGTTTACAGCAAACTGAGTAATAACATCATAGTTTTCTTTCATTTTCAGTTCGAGCTTCTTACAGTCCTGTCCAGATGACTGACTGTGTGTGTTGGTCGTCCTGTTAAGGCCAAATTCCACCAGGCACAGATGTGACACTGTCCATATGCGCCATTCTTGTCAATATTTTAAGCAGAACACAGAAACTGCATAGAGAATACCTTCATCTTTCAAAAAAAATATCCGGTGTAAAGTTCCAATTGTAAAAACAGCCACAAAGGAAACAAATTAACGGTGTAGCATACTTAGAAGTACATAAACCAAATCAAATGACCAAATCTGAGCAAGTTAACAAAGTTTAGTGGCTTCTGAAATGCTCCTGGAGCCCTTTGAAGTCTCATTGAGAACAGACCAGGCAGCTGAGATGTGCCTGGTGAGGCTGATGGCCAAACGTACAAAAATAAGACTGTTGCTTTTTGGGTCAGTTTTTGTACACACAGTCACGTCGAGTCTTGTTGGTATATAAAGATGTGTTTTTTCCCCAACAAAACACGCACACTCAAAATAAAAACTGATTCAATTGTTCAGCTGAATTCTCCTCTCAAAGATGCGAAGAGAGAATTTTAGAAGTTTCTCATTATTGTCTATGAACAGCACCAAAGGTTTGTTCCTGCAAAGTAAGTTCCGCAAACACACAGTTGGATGTCACCTTAAAGGGACAGTTCAGTCTTTCTCAGTGATGCTGATGAAGAGATTTTTATACAAAATGAGGCTCTGAACACAAACAACAAACCTTGGAAATACTTTGATGAAGGTTAGTATATTTCTAACATTCACTAAGGATCATGTGTTTAAGTGAAAGCATAAATTGTAGCAGTAAATATAATCGTAAAAAGAGCCTATTTGTGACAGCTTAGAGGAGAAGCCCCCAGAGGTGCCACTGTCCAGCAGTCTGCCAGTCACAGTATTTGCATCATGTGTTCAGCAGTCATGGGATTGCACCATTATTGTAGAGCATCTGGAGTGTGTTGCTATGCTGTTAATGGTTGTCAGGACTACAACAGCATCTACACCCGAGGGAGAGAATGATTTACCTGAATACCTCTGTGTTTGTTTCCCTTTCATTTACTCTGATGTCTCTGTTTCTCTTCATTAGTTTGCTCTGCATCATTCATTGTATTTCAGTACAGGGCACTCACTCTCCATGTATTCCATCATCTATCATCTAACCAATAATAAATTAAACATATCTTCTTCTGCACACACTTCTTCTCTTATCGCCTCACATCATCCCTTACCCTTCTGACTCATACCAGTCTGATGTTGTATGTTCACTGTCAGGTTCGCTGTCACTGATATAATTATCATCATATAGATGATAAATGGTATAAAAACATTGTATTGTAACATGAGACATCAGGACTAATTGATTTCTCAGCAGGTTTGTTTTAGCACTGATTCTTAAACACATTATTCCATCCAAATACTACATCATTTGGAGTGAAAATAAACAAATGAATTTTTTAAAAAAATGTTGCATTTTCTGTAATATTGTGTTTCAATATCAGCCTGCTACGTAGTCGCGTTCATGCATGCAGTGCACGCATACATCCATCATTAGTTACAAGCTAAACGTCTTTAACGTCTGTCACGATGGTGGTACACTGTAAAAAGTTTGATAGATTTTTAGACTTCTAAAGTATGAAGGCCTGGTCACAACAGAAAATGTGACCCCACAGTGTCGCTGCATCTCTGCAAAATGGCGCTCAAAGCTTGGTCACATTGGGACGACTCGCAGGGCTAGTTGGTGAGCTACTGCAGCTTTTGGCTAACACGCTAGCTAGGCAAGAATGTTGCAGTTAATGAGTGAACGTAACTGTCTCAGCTAACTAGCTTGCTAACAGTTGATTTTGCTATACTTTGCTAAAAATGTTTCGAAGGCTGGCACGTATAAGGTGATACTGGCCCTAATCTATAATTCTTTCAATTGTCAACCAAGGAAAGTCTCTCTTTAAACAGTTTGATATTTCAGGACAACTTCTCACACGATCTGTATAGCTAAAAGAGTATTCAGTCAATAAATCCCTTTGAATTGATGCTAGCAAGTATACTGTGTGAATCAAAAACACCTCAGTGAGCCACATTGGGTTACATGTTCCTCCATGAATACACAGTGTAGTTTATTTTGACTGAATGCCACATCCACCATCCTGCTGCCCCAAATACTCACTAGAGCACCAAATGTGGATTAATCCACTGCTGAAAATAGTCCCAACAAATGCTCTATGTCCTCCTGTTTCATTCATTTTAATTAATAAAGTTGACTAAAACTACAGTAATCAGCTGATTATTTTTAATAAAACATATCTTTGTGAGACATTTTACATCAAGATTGACATCTTCAGTAGGAACCAATGAATGGGCACAAGGCTATGGAGTGCAAGGAGATCAGAAGAGCGCTTTATCATTGTTGGTTTGGAAACACTACAGTTTGATTTGTTTTTAGCTGATTTTGTGCTCTACACTATGATTTATTTATTTATGTATTTATTTGCACCAGTTACACCAACACCAAGCACTAAATGTGACAATGATATATTCATTTGAAAATGTCTCATACAGAAGGTCTTTTAATTGAAAAACATTTTATGCCCACGAGTAACTCAGTGCTTTCATTACTCGCCCCTCTTCTTGTCCCCCTTCTCCATCCCCTGCCAGCCTCATTCATCTCTTACTTTTCACCTCCTCCCTTCCCTTCCTCTCACTCTAAGTGCTTGTCTCTCTCCAGAGACAGTGACAGCTGTGACTGAGGAAGCAATGCTGTAGTTCGACACTAACCTCCTCTGCCCTTGGTTTGGAAAGACTTTAGCATTAGCAACATGCCAATATTAGCTGCATTAAACTGGGAGAAGGGAGGCAGGGACAGGTCAAGGACAATGTGGTACAGAGAGATGGCACTGCCATCGTTTTTCATATCATCATTTTTTAACATAATTTGGATGGAAATGTGTAATCAATGGGGAAATGTCTAAACTGTTTTTCAGCATTCACTTTTTTAACCACAGCAGAATCAGACAGTAAATCATTATGAATGAATAGAAATAAACAGACCTGAGTACAACATTTAAATCGTCATTTTAATATTGACCTTGGCCTTGACCTTATTTTACCAGCTATAACGAAGAAGACTGCCATCATCTGGACTCTTGATGTGAACTAAAGGCAACTGGGTTCAGTCTTAAACTTCAGCAAACCCAAAACCATTTCAGGGGCACAACAGACAGCCTACCAAAGTCCCATGTCAAGACCAAAACCAACAACGTGCTTTATCCTGCCTGTGGCACTCAGTCCTAAACTCTGTTGTTCCTCCTGAAGATGTTAAAAACGGACTATACAATTTAATTTTTAAAGGCTTAGAATGTTTTTCAAATAGGAGGACACGGCGCATTTGTTGGGGACTATTTTCAGTGGTGGATTAATCCACATTTGGTGTCCCAGTGAGTATTTGTGGCAGCCTGACGGTGTATTAAACTACAGTGTGTGTGTTCATGGTAACGAAACAGCAATGTGACTCACTGATGTGTTTTAATAGCTCCTTGACAACTGTGGAGTTATACCTTACTGTCAGTAAGATCAATTTATTGTCGGTTTTATTCTTGATGAGATTTCCTTTGAGAGGCTGTACAGGCAACTCACAACTGTGACAAGCTTCTGTGTTTCAAGGGCAAAGCTACAAACCCAAATGACCTGAGCAATTAGAGTGGTGTAATACTGAAATGAGACTCAGAGGGCCATCTTCAAACACAAATACACCAATCTACTCTCCATGGGACAGTAGAGACAGTCACACTGCTCTGTGAGGCTGCATGGAAGACATTTCTTTCAGAGCACATGCTTTATTGACAAATCCATTCTAAAATATTAAACTTCAACAGCACAGACAACCTTTTCAGACGCGCTTGATTTTTCTTTCTTAGCAATTCACCCTTTGAGACCAGAAACACACAACCAAAGGCTCAAGCATCATATTTCTTTTTGTCTCCTTTTTTCTTCTCTTCTATACCAGCGGAAGACAAAATGGGCTAACTGCACACTGTATTTCTTCAAACTACGCGATGAAAGCTATTTTTGTGGTGGTTCCCTGCTTGTATGTTTTGACTTGTTTCTCCTGGCAGTGTGTTTCAAAGAGCTTCCAGTCCAGTGATGCGGAAATGCCATAAAAAATTACGTTTGAAAAAAAGAAGGTGTTTGACCTTGAGGCTTGATACTGGCTGCTGTCCTCAGAGGACTGTCTGGGTTCTGACTGTTCCTGCACGCACATACTGTATGCAGGGACATCTAGGAAAGAGAAAGAGAACAAAAAGTCTGTACAAAAAGAAACAAGGGGGCGACTTTTTATGTTTAAAGTACCTTAATGCATCCACAGTCTGGTTTATTTATTTGTGCATTCACAGTGAGACTATGTCCTCTTTTGCCCACATGTACACTGTATATGTATGTAAATGTAGCCTCCAGCATTAGTAAACTTAATTTTTGGACCAATTTTAAGCTCAAGGCTTTTATCAGTATCAACAGGAGGTTTGTACCAATAATCAAACCTTTTTCTATGTTAACAGGTCCTCTTCTATGGACTCTGCCATGTTGTACCTCCATTTTTCTACAGCAGACAAACCAAACTGATCTAGATATGGCCTTTTGTTTCTTTTCCTACATGTTTGGTAGAAGAGGGTGAGGCTTCATTTGGTTGCTATCTGCAACTTCACTGCTAGGTGCCACTAAATCCTACGAACTGGACCTTTAATACATTTAACTGGAAGGTTTTGCATACAGTTCACCTACCAGTCATGTGACTCTCACTCATGTTGTTGATTAACTGGTGTGTGTGACAGGCAGAAGCTCTGCTGTATCCTTGCAGACTGCAGAATGAAAAGAGGGTTGACGTTACAACTTTATGATTACTTTGAGTTGTGTATTACAGCCTCACGACTTTTCATATATATATATATATATATATATATATATATATAATTTATATTTTATATTTTAATTAGCTTTTACAGTCTGTGAGGAAGTTAATAATGTAAATTCAAATAAATAAGAGCTCATGGGATTTTAAAATCACACTATTTAAAACTGTGACATCAATGGACAATTTATTGTTCACCTCTAGCTTCACCCTGTGACACTAAATGTTCTGCTTCACCCTCAGTGGCATTTTTTTCCCTGTCTTGTTAAATATTAAAGATTTTGAAAGGAAATTTCAACGGGGTGGTGTATATGCAATAAAATGTAGAGGGCAGTAAAGACTTACAATATTTGTTTGAAAGTTTGATCAAGACTGCCTCTGCAGTTATGAGTGTGTGTGTGTATGCCAGTAACACTTGCTCTCTAGAAATGAATCATGAAGCATGCCATGAAGCAGCAGCATTTGAACACACGGGAAAGAAACTAGCAACTGTACTGAGGCTGAATTTTTATAGAACTGCCTGTTAAAATGATATTCATTCAGACCACCTCTCAGCTTTTTTATCAGGCAGCACATTTGTGAAGCTCATACTGTGTTTTGTTGGTTCTATTTTACATAAATATAGACTAATCAGGTTTCTAATCTTATTATGTTACAGCATGACTTTGACGTCCATGTAATCATGTAAAGAAAGTGCAAATCTTCCCTTTACTTTAGTCAGTGGATTATATCGTTCTTTTGATTTCTTTTATTATCCGGCAGCTCGTAAATATCTTCTTCCCCTGCCTCTAATAATAATATTGAACATGCATTTTATTTATATTTATTTGTATTTACCAATCCTGTATGTCAGTGCGTTATGTGTGTCTTGGTATGCGTGCCTCAGCAAGTGGTGCACATGCATCAGCCCTTTAAGACATGTCTGCTGACAGCAAGGCGTTGCCTAGGGAACCGCAGATGGTGTCATCATCTCCTAGCATAACCATGGTGATGGTCCCTTCAGCGACGTGTTGTGTCTGCTTGTCTCACTGTCAAAAGATGTACACAAAAACGCACACATACGCGCGCAGGCACAGAGACACACACTCACAGGCTGGAGAGGCTGGTTTCGATGATCTGGTTTGATGATTGAACAGCTGACAGACAGACAGACAGACAGACAGACAGACAGATAGATTCAGATGCAGGTTTCAGTCTATCACACCACAAGGAGAATTTTCAAAGGATGCCTGCAGGACGATGTACGTGTTTGACAGGACGATGTAGGTGTTTGTAGGTCATTCAGAACAGGTCTGTGTTTCTATCTTTAATTTATTTCAGAGATGTCGTACCTGGAAGCCGATGTAGAAGGTAACCTTGGCAATAAAAACTTTGCAGCACAACATTACTTACATTCAGTTTGAGGAAAGGGAAAAGTATGAATCTAGAATTGTTACTTGCAGGAAGCTGAACAGATCGGTGTTTGTTATGTCAGAATAATGAGTCCATGATGCTTCTGTTTGTTTGTTGAGGACGATCATGATAATGCTCTTTATCTCCTTTAGGCCCGGGGATGATGTCATCAATGATGTCATCAGGGGGACGTCAAGACCCACCAGGACAGCCTGCCTTCAGCTCCGACTACCTGTCTGGTGAGGGTGGAGGGACTATAGACGATGTCTGCACAGACGTTTGAGTGTTTTTTAGCAGAAAACTTGTAGTCGTGACACTTTTGGGCTGTCTGTGTGTTTAATGTACATTCACATGTAAAAGCTTAAAATGTTCACAAAGGGGTCTCTAATTATAAAGACCCTACAACATCAGGACATTCATAATAGCAAGCTTGATCAATATGTTCATACATAATCCACACATGCATGCCACATTAACACCCTTTCCATCAGCCTGTGTTGCATTTTCTCTTTGTTGCTGTTCAAAAACGGTTTGACTGGTCATAGCAGAAAAGAAGAGTTACTGATTAATTAACATTAATAATCGCTCTGTTATATTGACTATAGTGTGACAGTGAGCCACCATGCACATAACATGACCCTAAACCTAAACCTTCATCATTCATTTTGTTATATACACATGAGCTTTCCTTTGCTGTGACGCGTCCAACACAAACATGTGATTGGTCTATGAACATCCTGCAGGATAGTCTAACATTTCATGTTGTGTCTCAGTGGTTCATTCATTCTGCTCCTCATCTCTCCTGATCATTCACCTCATTTTGTCTCTCCTCCCACTCATTTTAGCTCTCTCTCTTTCTCTCTCTCTCTCTGGCTCTCTGCCCTCACTGTCCTCTCTGATTCTCTAATTGTCCCTCCCTTGGTCACTCTTCTCTCTCTCTCCTCTCTCTCTCCTTCCCTCTCTCTCTCTCTCTCTCTCAGGTCCTGTGATGGGTGGGAGAACAGATCAGTGGAGCCTGAACAAGACAAAGGACAGCAGCATGCCTGACTCATTTCTAGGTCCACTTTACTTTTTTACCTCCCAAGTCCTTTTCACCTCTGACTGCGCACTTAGTAGGAGGTTATGTTCATCCCTCCACTCTGTTTTTACCTGAAGAAGAAGTGAATGCAACTAAAAAAAAACCTATTAAGTCATTTGGCTGACCATGTCCTCATAAACAGCTGGTATTTTATAAGAAAATCGACCTGGGAGGCAAACAATAAAAACAAACCTTGACGCAAGCTGCTGCTTTGTAGTTGTTCAGCACTGTTGGATGTTTATGATCCATTCATACATAATATATTTATGTTGGTCACTGCATTAGCTACTTTCTAAAAAAAAAAACATGAAAAGTAGCTCCAGCAGGGCCGGTCACTATGGAGGCTTCTGTGCTTTTAACCTGTGTTTGTCACTCCTTAACTGTGCTTTTAGTCTCAGATCTGACATTAACATTAATACATGAAACAAACACAAATATCTGATTTAGATTTTTCTGCATTCTGTGTTTCACCGTTTGAGCTTCCACTGGCACTCTTTTAATTACGTCATCTTGTTGTGCTCTCGTCTTCTGGTTTTCTGACTGGAGAATTGTCGCCACCTACTGCTTATCACGTGAACCAACTCCCATGTCACGTAGCACATTTAATAATAATAATAAATAATAATACATTTTATTTAGAAGTGCTTTTCAAGATACTCAAAGACACTTTACAGAAAAAGAACATCAACATTTAGACGTAAACATAACTGTTGATGGTTAATTCTTCAGTTTATCCATAAGAATGATTTATTATTTTTGTTTAGTATACAGTGTAGAGGCTTTACATAAATGTTGGTGATGTATCTGTGTGTTTTGTGTCTCCATCAGGCTTCTCTCAGTCTGGAATGGGAGGGACCATGGGGTCCGGCCTGCCACCGTTCCAGTCCAGTATGAGCTCCACTCTCGGCCACACCGGGATGGGGTCAGCTATGGACACCCAGAAGAGCTCAGGCTTATTTGCCGTTGAAAACAAAACCACCAGTAACATCAGTGGAAGCAGTCCATTGAAAACCAGTGATCTGTTTTCTTCTGGTGGCCCGGGAATCAACTCTGTGGATCATTCTACAGGTATTACAAAGAGGGTTGGATGCATGTTTCCCTATATGCTGGGGGGCAGCAGGGGCAGGTGGAGTCAGGAAGAAAATGAGGAGAGGATACGATATATATAGTGTGCTTTGGGGATTTATGGTTGGGGTGGGTGGCATTAGAAGAAGTGAAACAGCCTGATCCCACAGGGCATGTTTTGAGCAGCAGAGGGCAGCCTTTTCTCGTTGTTTTCACTGCAGGCGGAACAGCTCCAGCTCGCTGGTTGCCTCATGGCTTTCTGCTCTGTGCACTCTGCTATCTACAGACAAACTGGATCAACAGACAGATGAAGGGATCCCTTTAAATCATAAACACAGGGCAAGCCATTGTTTTGTCTTCAGCTGTTACTGCCGTCTGATGAGAATCAAGTGGCCCGTAGAGAAGCGTACTGCACCCTATAGTTGCCTATTATGAATCGTTAATGTTTGTAATAATCAATAGCTGCGCTGGCTGAATTTGTGGTTGCTGAGCAACAAAAACTCAAACCCGCTGGAGGATCTGACAGCAAAGACAGAGCAGCACACCATGCCCTTTACAGTCTTCCTGTGTAATCGTGCCCAAAAGCTACATTTCAGATCGTGTAACAGAGACATACATGCAGTGCAGCAAACATGGTTTCATTATATGAACATGACTTTGCATTCACTCAGACCATTAGAGAGAAAAATAGGCAGCAAATAAAGATTTTAACGACAGGACAATGACTCAGCATCTGAGTTTCAATAAGATGGGACTTATTAAACATTTACCAGCTCTTATTTTTTTATCTCTTCTCCCTTCTGTTTTGTTGGTGTACTACAGATAGCCCCGCTAGCTTAAAGCCTGTGAGCAGTACAAGGTGGTTGTTATGCAACAGTTACTGTTCTAATTCAGTCGCTATTGAAGACATGATAGAACCAACTTCCTCTAGAAGTCGGTTCTATCAACCGACTTCCTCTAGAAACCAGGGATGAATTGAGGAAAGTTACCCAAAATGACTTGCTACCCCACATTAGTGCCCATTACTGGCAGATGTAATGGCCGCCACACGTTTCACCTACACCTATTAGAATGAAAACTGTAGTTATACAGACATCTGACCATATAGAGAACTTCCTACTGTTCATTCAGTTTTTCAGTAGCGCCACAGGCTGCTATTTTTAAAATACTGGGTTTAGCTAAGCAACCAAATACTAGCAGACATCCTGTAAATGCACCAGTCCTGTTACATCATTTGCTTGACAACAAAGGAAAATAAAATATAAACTTTGCATAAAGCCGAACAGTGTTTTGGTCTTGCTAATGTAAACTTCTCTGTTAAATGTTGCCACTGCAAGCTGTCTGTATTAGTACAGTCTGAGTTATGCCATCAGTGATGTGCGCACACACAAGAAGGGTATAAAACCAACCATGATGACTGAGGGCCTTTGAGTAGATCAGCAAGACGAGTTGTTTTTGTGCCATAACAGAATGTTTGGTTCATTATTTCACCTCCAGCTGTCTGACAGATAAAGATTTATATGTTGCAAAGTACTGTAAGGTGGTGGAGGCTTTTGTTGAGGATCTATTAATATAGTGCCAAGAATGAGAACGTATCGGTGTTACTTGACATATAAAGACGGACAACACGTCCTCTCAAGCCAAATAGCTGCTGCCATCTTGGTGATGATGGCATCAATTGGAGCCAGAGTCTGCTCAGTAGTGATCAGCCACGGTATTGAGGTCCCGCCATAGTCGTAAAGAATTTATTTGATGTGAATTTTGATTTTTTTAGTTTGGCCCTTGTACTGCAGCTAGGCACCAGGGGGTGATCCCGATGTTTTGGCTTCACTTTTGTAAGGCTGTCATGTCATCTTTATAAACAGTCTAAGGTTTTATTAATTACATTAGCATGACTCTGTTCTATTCAACTCTCAGTAAGCCATAGCAGCATGTACAGTACCAGACGTCCATGCTCAATCATGCCAACAGTAAAGCCACTGATATTAAAATCCTTTGTTCCTCTCGGTCACAGCTGATTTTGCACATCATATGAGCAATCTCCCGTTAAGTCCTCTGCAATGTTTTTCTTTAATAGACCACAGCAGTTTGAATAACTTCTCTTAATGTCTTTGTCTTACTTGCTTACTTGCTTACTTGCTTTGGTCAGGGTAGTTGACTTTGAGAAAAGTCCATTCCTGCTCCTGCTTGTCTCACATCACTGAGTATCTAATGAAGGAGCGCAGTCATAAAAGCTCTCATAAAAAAATATTCACAGCTGGAGTCCAGTTGGATCAGTCCACACTCTGTCTGGCTTCATTTATTTCACAAGAGCCATAACATTTCTGCAGTCGGATGTGTCCAAATTGAGTTATGTTTCAGGTTAAAGAAACAATTCTCAAGTACCATCGGGCTACCTGCAATATAAATCTTAATCTAATACACCGTGGTGCACTTAAATTGACATGTAAGACTGCAGGTATAGGAAAAAACAAAGAGGTTTTCTGCAGCTACAAGACTTTGTAGACAGTTCATTAACCAACCAGCCTTCAGCTCTGTCTGTGCAGCCTCATCTCCTCAATATACTCTTTCTTCTGTGTGTGCAGGTGCCAGTCTGTGTCAGTGAGATGACACGCCTTTGCACGAAAATTCAGATAAACTCACCCCTTTTTTTTACATAGGCAATCTATGTTTGACGCAGCCAGCACTCCACCATTAATGTTTCTCTTGGCAGTTAGCCAGACTCCAGATTAAGATGTACTCCCACTAAATATCTTATCACATTAAATATAGATGATAATGCCCCGGCCTCGTCTCTTCTTCAAGCTGTTTATAGCTGGGGAAGCTTCGGAGGCCAACAGGAGAAAATAGCAACTGCAATCAATTTAGAAATACAGTGAAAGGTGCCGGATTTAAAGGGGAATGCACCTCCATTATTATTGTTATATATTTTTTGGATTCACATTAATATCCAGGGATGTAAGATAGGCTGTGAGGAAAAGATGAGATGGGAGGATGAAAATTGAGATAGAGGAATTACAGTTTAGACAGGAAGACGACACGATAAGCAGACTGAGAGACGTGTTTAGGTCAGAGTTTATTTATAGTCTATCCTTCTATCTGTCTGTTCATCTTTCTGTCTCTCATCCTCTCTGAGCTGACGAACTGCTTGTCTGAAATAATTGAGTAATATGGCTTCAGAGGAAAAAGCCATACTCAATTGTGATGACTTCACCCCCATACAAGAGAAGATAGTGGGAACAGAAAAATGAAGGGGTCATTTCAGTGCAAGAGAACGTTTATTTTGTTTGTCAAAGCTGGCATGTGCAACGGTTGTGATTGTGATTGTGCAACACATTCCATATCCATATTATTTAACGTGTTTGGATCATTTTAGTTTCTGCATGTGTGACAGTGATCCATTTATTACCATGATTCTTCAGACATGCATGTATTTACTTTAAATCATGCATGTTAGCGCTGGTGTGCAATGTGATTAACTGACTGATTTACCTCCAAAGCTCCCGCTGTCTTTGTTTTACTCTTTTGTGTGTGACTGCTGCCTTCAAGAACAGCAATGCCCCCCCCCCTCGATGATGATGATGATGATGATGATGTTGATGATGATTAAAGTAAAGAGAGAATCACACAATGTATTAATTTGACTGAAAAGTGCTATCTATATGTCCCTTCCTGACTCATTTCAGAACTGAATTTTACAGCTTTTATTTCCTCCCATTTCATTGTATTGAAAAACAGAGCCAGGCCTCTTCTAAAGATTTAAAATGTGTATATATATATATATACAGTATATATACAGTATACCTCCTGCACACTCAGCTTTGGTCCTAATGTACAGTGTTTTACTTTTCAATAATGATTTGGCAAATTTGAATAAAGACACTGTTTTATATGAAATGTAAATTTAATTCACCCTGGCAGAGATGGGACACACAAGAAAAATCAGAGTAAATTCTTATGACCCCGTGCTCAGTGCTGAACCATTATGTTGCTATAAAACAGCACCTGTCTTAATATAATTTCATGCATATTCAAAATCTAATGTAGGCTTTGTAAAACCATAGAAAGCCTGTAACAGGTGAGTAAAGTACATGTTGAATGTATTTATAAAAGTAGGCACCATCACATACAGCACATTCTATGAAAGGTTCCAAAAGAGTTCCCCAAAGGAGCCTAAAAGCAGTCAGACTATGGTTACTATGGCTGGAAACACGAAAACCTTATGACCTTTATGATATTTATTCAAATGTGTCATCCAGGTCTAGTGGTAACACATATGGTGGCATCATATATTACAACATGAAATGCAAATATTGCTAAATGCGGTACTTATATGATCATAGTACCACCTTACAGTTGCTACCAACACCCAGTCCCATCAGGTCTCAGTCAGTGCCGTACAAGCAGTGCATGAACACCACGACCGTCTGTTGATTGTGTTTGTGGCAATGAGGCACATGAAGAAAATACTTCACTGGGTCACTACCTCCACATAAGTGGCTTCTTCCAGGATGCGTGAATATTAATGCTGTAGTAATTACATCAGTCTTCTAAGTAGTAAGTAAATGGGCATGCATTATGTATGTAATGAGCACAATGTATGTCTTTGTGTTATTGTTTTCATCAGTTGAGTTAAAAATATTCCTGTCAGACAAACTCATAGAAGCCTTTTATTTCTTCTGGCAAAACAGTGGAAGTAGTGGGAGTTACGCTTTTGTTCAATTAATGGTCATCTACAGGATCAATGTAGCTCTTTCACTTAACAGTTCTCCATCTGTTTAGCATTGTATACCTATAACATTGACAAGTCGGATAACTGGGTACGTAGCTTCAGGCACTAGCCCTAAGCAGGGATGAGTAGTGGACAAGCTTAATTCTTTCTCCACACTCCATACCACCAATTTATTTCATGTCCAAACGTCTGGTCCTCAACCCCAGCTGGCTTTTTTCAAGTTGAACGTCACTTAAGACAATTTCGCAAAATTCGCCCAAATCTATTCCTGTGAACTTGCACTGGTGTGCTTTAAAATAGGGAAATCTTAACCATCCGGCTATCACATAGTTTTATGTGCACTCTGACTCTTTACAAATATGAACACATTATATTATATTAGTGTCAATTCCAAGTGGTTACCCTAACCCTAACCTATTCAACATACCATAAAATTACATGTAAATTTATATTGTTATCCGTGAGTTTGTCTGACTCTGTGGTAGACTATCCCTATGACATCTGTGCATCAAGAATCAGTGATCCACCAACAGTACAGTTATTGGTAATTCTATAAGCTCCCCTTCAGAATGTCACAACTGGTATGGACATGGTATGGTAATTAACATGTAATTTTGATGAGACCAGCCATTACACTCATTTACTGCTATGAAACAATAAACTATTTAGACAGGCGTAGTGAAAAACAACTATGGTAACCACAATCTGATGGCTTTTTGGCAGGTGATTCTCTGACACAGTATGTGATTGGTTCCTCCTCTTATAAAACCCTCCCCCCCTCGGCAGCTCCCGTCCTCTCTCCCAGTGGTTCAATGGACGACAGCAGTCCCACTTCCTCCAACTCTGAACCCCTCAGTCCTGAGAGAGTGGGGCTTGGGGGCGAAGCTGGCAAACAGCAGCAGAGGCGGAAGAAGAAGAAGAGGAAAGGCCATGACGAGGTCTACGACTTCTTGGATAGCCAGGAGAATAATATTGGCCAAGCTGACAAGCATGGAATGCTGGATAAGGATGGACGGGAAGTGGATGAGGACGAGGACGAGGAGGAGAACTGGGAGTGGGAGATCAGAGAGAGTGGAGGAGGGGGTAGAGTGAAAGGCAAGAAGACGAAGAGTCGAGCAAGACTTCCAGAGGAGTGGGGAGCGCCCCAACAGTCCATCTCTCCCACGGTGGCTACAGTCACTCCTACTGGACCTACAGCTGCCAACTCTGATCCTTCTGACTGCAAAGCTCCAACCATCATCCCTAGCCCTATTTTGCCCTCTGCCCCTGCACAGATACCTACAAGTTTCACCAACCGTTCCCATGCTAGCCTTGTAACAGATTCCTCTCCACGTTCCTATGAGCCAATGTGTGTAGACGATTTCCCTACATCTGCTAAAGGAGGCCAAAAAGCAAATGAAGAGAAAGGTTCAGCCAGCAAACCTGAACCTAACAGTAGCTCAGTGGCCAGTGCTGCCAGCAAGAGTAGTGTAGCTGCAGATGGTAGTCTAGCATTGATGACAGGAGACAACCTGAGCCCAGTCTCACAGACCTTCTCTTTCCTGGATTCAGTCCTCCAGACCCCTCCAGGTTCAACTCCTGACTCCCAGACCACTACTCCTATCACCAACACCCCATCCCTTGCTACTTCTGCCCTGACAAAGTCCACCCCGACAGAAACTGTTGCCCCTCCTTCACAAGCTAATTCTGTTTTGAGCCCCTCCAAGAGCACTCCAGACATTCCTCCTACTTCTGCTTCGTTCACCAGCCCGTCTCCCTCAGCTGTCACAAGCACTTACCCTGCAACACTTGCAGCTGGATCAGCCCTCAATGTTGATGCCAAGCCTTTCGTCCCCTCAGCTACCCTCATGTCCTCCACAGCTACACAAAGTTTGACTGTAGCTGCCCCAGTTGTTAGTCCAGCAGCAGCTTCCACAGGAACCTCTGCATACACTACCACCCCAGCCATGCCCTTTAGTTCCTCAGCTTCTCCCTGTAAGGCCACTCCCACATCACTACCAGACACTCCCCCCAAAATGGTAGCCACGTCAATTAGCCAAGTGACAACCACACCCCCTCCTCCCATCACCCCTGCAGCCCCTCCTTCTCTCCCTGCACACTCAGAGCACCTGGAGTCCTCGTCGTCAAAGCTCCCCCCACTGGAAGGTTGGTGAACTACAGGGAAGATTATGAATAACATGGGGCTAATTTGAACAAAATGATTGTAGGTTAACATAGCAGGAAGTAGCTACTATATGTTTTCCTGTATGCATGGCTCTTTGTCTGTCGATTGAGCACCAGGCCTGCTTGGTGCTTGATCCTTTTCCTGTATGTATTTGTAATAATCAGGGCCCGACAATGTAGAACAGCTCATGTTTGAATCACTTTTTGAGAAATTCACATCAACAATAGATCTTCACTATTATCTTATTACCATAAAAAAATCTCTAAGAAATATGGTTTTATCTCAAAAATTTACCAGAGAGTCGAGATCGAGATCTTTCCACCTGTTGTCATGAGTATGGGAGAGAAATGCACTGTGTGGGTCGGGCCCTATATTAACAAAACTACAAGGGTAAAGTGATAAGTTGTCTGATTTGATTTCCCTCTGCCTGCCTCTGTGTATCTGTTATCATGATCATAACAATTTTATTACTTGACCCTCTGCTGATAGCTCCACTATCTATGCTTGCTCCTCTGTCGACTGTTTCATCTGATTGTCAGCTGCCTGTGTAACCTCCCACTATCTCCTCTCCGTCCTTAGAAAGACAAAGATAACCTGGGTCCTTGCATCGCAAAGCTAGTTTGCTAATGGCATTTAGCTTTACGACGTCAATAATGTTATAATAGTTATTGTCTAACAATTGCATAGAGCAATTTTAATGTAGTCTTGAAGTTAACAGTAGACATGGCTGTGACGAGAAGACGTTGAGAATTAGTTTACCAGTGTTGGCAAGGTGCAACCTGCCATTATGCAAATTTTCTTGATGCCTTTTGGGTTTTGTCTGTATTTTGTGTCTTTTGCAACTAATATATTTGGCCACATTTATAGTCTCAAAGATTTTGATCTGTAGAAGCAGGAATGTTAATTCTAAGAGCTGTCGGACATTCAGATTTCATGTGACACATGCTTTACCAGTTAAGATAAAATTGGAATAAGCTAATATTTTTAACTTTGTGTCCAAACACTTCTTAAGTATACAATATTTGTTTGCGGTAGTTAAAGTTTGACAAAAGTTATTTTAAGAGTTCCCTTAATAAATGTATCAATCAACCAGTCAATTTTTGACAAATGATGACCAAAAAGAGGACTTTTAGTTAAGATGTTTTTGTCAAACTATTGCACTCAGTGGCCTGTACATTAAGTACACTCATACAATCTTTTGCAATTCAATACAGCTCTAAATTCCTTTGTCTGAATGTAATGCAGTCCAATACAATGCCACCACCAAGGCCAACCTGAGAAATCTGCAGAATAGTTGCGTTAGATTGCACTAGAATGTACAGGTGTACCTTATAATGTGGCCACTGACTGTATTTTCATGGTTAAGAATAAACCTTCAGGCTCAGCGACTTGTTACTTTGTGCAATGCAAAGATCCAGTGTGGTTTATAGGTTTTTAAAAAAATCAGTTTTAGTTCTGGTTGAAATCCTTGTCCAGGTTACAGTCTGCTTGTCTGGTATGTTTTCCTAAATGACAAATAAAATCACCTTCTTCAGATATCAGGCTTTCCCCCAGTTATTACAACAGAATGACAGAACTGCAGATTCTTAGACTGCATGTCTGAAAAAGTTATGCGTGTGACATGCTGTAGCTGACCACATGTGTAACCATGTAGTGCCTATTCCAGCTGCCCTTTGGGCATGCCTGACCTCTTGTACACTTGGGGAAACCCTGAGATGACCTCAGTCTAATACTTCTTCCTCCTGATAATTCTGGGTTTCAATCCTGAATACTTTATCTCTGGCTACATCCCACAGTCTGCTGAACGGAGCTTTATTTTCCAGTGTGATTCTCTCTGTGCTTCTCCTCAGCCCTTTCTCACACCCAAAATCTGACCAAGACAGAGATTCTGACAAGAATGTATGTTCACTGCAATTAATTAAATCAGAGTCTGTAGCTCTACACCTTCCAAATTCTGGTACCATAGGCCTTTCCTCTGACATAGTAGTGTTCAATAACAGTGTTTTTATTCACACTGGCCTTTTACCTATAATAGTGACAAAACCCTAAAATGTCCTGTAGCTTCCAGAAATTCTAACTGGAGTTTTGAAGCACGTTCATGATTTTATGTTTTGTAACATAAGTTCTAATATTGAGACATTGTTAGGGTTGGTGTTAGAACTGTTTTTAATGCAATGAAGATGATTCTGAACTGACTGAACTTTTTGTTTCTCCAC
This sequence comes from Nibea coibor, assembly GCA_023373845.1. Taxonomy (NCBI): domain Eukaryota; kingdom Metazoa; phylum Chordata; class Actinopteri; family Sciaenidae; genus Nibea; species Nibea coibor. Next base: position 19,908,990 of record CM041725.1, on the reverse strand, counting down.
CCCCTTCCCTGTTTTCTGTTTCATAACGCCACAATCGTGACAATCATGAAAAAACAGGTAAGTTTATCTTTTGCATATCTCATTCTCATGTAGAACTTTGTAGGGGATGTTGGACACCCCTGACCCCACCATGGTATTACTGTGATTGTGTGGTGAATAGTAATTTCATATATCTGCACATTGCTGGGTTTTATCAAATATGGCATTTGATGTTTTGCATATTTCAATTTGATTTGTCATCAGCATAGCATGACATAAACCACCATGTTATCTTCCTTTGGTACAAACTTCATCCCAGCTGTAAGGCTGATCTGTTTCAGTGGAAGAAATCTGCTTGTATTAGAGATGTACTGGGATGGAGGTACCTGAGGTCACATTTTGGAACAATTCCATTGCTTCTTGCTTCTTTTAGCACAGGAGAATGGAATTACACTGTAATGCACAAGATGGCAACATGTATCCGTGTTAAGATGTAGCACTTATATTATCTGAAGATAAGATAGGAAAATTGTGCTACAGTGCCATCTATTGTTGGACTTACACCAAATTTGTCACATATGCTGTGTGGATACAGAGCATTTGACTGTGCGATGTAGTCATACTTGCCTTTATCACCGTGTCCCAGTATGGTTGATATGGGTCAAAATATCAGTCAGTGTCAGTGGAGGTATTGTCACTGTTACCCAGTGAAAGCTGCAAATGACTGAAATGAATCATTGCTGTTATGTTACTGCAGCTGTTTGTACAAGCCTGTTTTCAAACAAGTTGGCACAGTGTGTAAAATGTAAACAGAAACTAAATGTGATGATGTGCACAGAGAACATTGAAACCCCATATTTAATTAATAATCACATCACAAAGGCAGCTTCTGAAATGCTGAAACTGAGAAATTTGGATGGATACCTCGCATCCATTTGGTGGACAGAAATGGATGCAGGGGTGTACCATGACATGCCCTCAACGTTCTACCAGATGTTTCTCACCACATGAAATGTGAGGCATTTTCTGCTCGACACAAGTGCTACATTTCAATGACAAATGCACCTTAACTGCCACAAAGAGGATTCTTTCTCATCCCTGCCAATGCGCACAGATCACAATGAATCTCTGGATAAACCTGCAGCTCTTTATTCATCTCACAGCTTTTAGTCTGTGTTGTTTTGTTTACTGCGTCTGCTGCAGACGGTAGCACCATCCAAGATGTCTGCTTTGCTTATTCAGTCTGCACTAAGATGTCCCAGGGTGAATATGTTGCTCTAAGACTGGTTCTGCCTCAGTGCTGGACTAGACTGAGCTCTGTTGCTGCTGAAGTATCACAGATTTGAAAAATGGAGGTTATTAAGACGAGTGCAAACAGTACAGTGTTATTTTTCAAATAGAGGTGCTGCTCTGGTACAAATTGAGCTTTTAATATTTATTGGCACATAAAGTGGTCGTCACTGAGTGTTTGCTTTTTCTAATACTAATAACCTTTAAACTTGCCGCTCATAGCTTTCCTGAAAAATGTGAAAAATGTGTTGCTGAAAATTGTTGCTTCGGGTTCAGTCTCTGTAGGTGGTGCTCTTTTATCATCATTAGATATCCTTAGCAACAGCAGATGTTGTCTTGTCCTGTCCTGCAGATATACCATCAGACATGAAACACGTTATTCCATTTTGTTATGAAGGTTTGAATCTGAATCCATAAATCTACAGTCTGATCTGTTGGTTTTATAGCAAAATCCACATACTGATGATGGCCATTCACACTAAAATGTTGCAAGACACAATTCAGAAGTGAGTGAGATAGCCAGTAGTTATGCCTTCATACAGTGCAGTCATGAAAGATTTTTGTTTTTTTAATTAGTTATTAGTATTTAGTCTTTTTCTATGAAAACTGTAAACACATTTTAGAAATACTCAGACCCAGAAAAGAAAACATGACATTGTTGTCTTTAGAGATACATACTGCATCTGGAGTCAACAACTAGAATAATAATTTACATTACTTTGAATCTAAACTACATGATTCTGTTATAGTGACATGACACAAGCTTATATTATATTTCTTTAGATGAGTGTGTGATGAGTGCCGGCTGGAGGTGAAATCACATTTAGAATCTGATACAACAGATCCTGTCTTTCTCAGAGTTTGCTCCTGAATCTTATAATTATCATACAGTATTCTATCATGTAAGTTGACTTGTAAGACTGGACCCACACAGAGCAGGTATAGTGCCTCTGTTGTGTAAAGCCTGGGACTCAGTGAATGGACACTAATAGAGTTATTGACAGCTGACTGCTTCCTTCTGTTGACATCTGCTGTGTCACTGTGTTATTGTGCCTTTATCTTCATCTGTCTCTTTTTATAAACTCGTGTTCTGCCTGCTCATCCCCTGATTGTCCCTCAAATACAATATTTCACCCTCACATAAGGAAAGGACATGCTCACCTTTTATCGTGCAGATGTGTGTGTGTGTGTGTGTGTGTGTGTGTGTGTGTGTGTGTGTGTTGGTGTGTGTATGCAGGCTCTGTCACATGGTGTATGTGTGTATGAGAGAGAGACAGCATTCGTGTAGGCAAAGCAAAACAGCAGCCATCTTTGGCCTGATTCAAATTTGCAATCTAACAACATACACACTCACACACTCACACACACGAGATGCAATGACCTGGTTTTGTCCTTGAGAGTGAAGCCAGTGTGATTGAATCAAAGTGATGCTATAAATTGGGATAATCGCTGGAGACCCACGTGTGTTGTGGTTGGCAGTGCAACATTGCAGATAGGTAATCATGTTGTGGCGGCAGTGTGTTGTGATGAAGTTCTGTGGGGGTTTGTTGAGCCTCAGTGCCGCTCCTTGGCTCCATCAGGTGTCCGCTGGGAGGACTGCAGTTCATCAGAGAGCAGATAGACGTTGGTCTAAAATCTGAATTTTAGTACATGGCAAGGCCAAAACATGGCAAGGCTGCTGTGGTCCGTTAAAAATCATTTTCTCTTGCTTTTATTGAAATGTGAACACATATGAACACATGACTGTTAAATGAAGCTGTATTTTTACTGTTTTTTTTTAATTGAACACAATAAATGACAAAACTACTCATATAAAAGAAATACTTACAGTAATAAAGAAAAAGTATAACAATAAAGGAATTAGAGATCTGGTGTTGCCTGTATTAATGGTGACCGTATTTCAGTAAACTCTCTCACTCTGATTTTCCCCTTCATAAAAAACATTTTTTCCCCTCAGTTCTGTTATGCTGGGGGATTTGTGGCCTCAAATGTTTGATATCATTAGATGTTAGCTTGAGCTCTTACAGACCGAACCATTAATAGAAGAGTACGAAGAAAGCAGTTAAGATGATACATCACTATCTGTTGTTTTTAAAAATCCCAACATTTGGACATCGGTATCAGCCTCAGAAATCCAATAGGTTGGTCAATATAGACGGGTGAATGTGATACATTGGTTTCCATCTATATTTCAGTTCACTTTGCAAATAATCTGCTGGAAGTTTCGGGACGATTTATCGCTGATTCACTGTTCCCGACAATCAGAGGAGAAACATTCTAACACTTGTTGTTAGCTAGCAGCTGTTGACAGATGTTAAAAACTCACCTCCAGTTCTCCCTGAAGAATAGACGACCTTCGTCGACCACATTCCCTCAACCATCAGGACTCGTTCAGCCATCACTGACACCATGTTTTTTGCTTCTCCATGAGATCACTTGAGGTGGTGTGATGTTCCTCCCTGCCGGTATTCTAATAATATATGATATATAAAAGAGTGTGTGTGGTGCAACCTCATTTCAGAATCAGTTGGGATTTGTATTCCTGTAGTCTGAGCCCGACTTTAGAGACACTGTAAGCTTTACTTTCACTAGATAATCCATTACAGGTGTATGCATCTAGTTTTATCTGATCATTGTGTTGTCATGCTGTTAAGTGAAGTCTCCCTTGATAATCTGTTATACAGTATGTTCTGTGCTGTGAGAGGTTTGGGATCTGACTAACAGGGATGTTATGAAGAAGATCACATGAAACTACTAAAGAAAACTGTTTTACAGCCAAATGTAGAAATGCATGTTGTTGGTGGTCAGCTGGAGTTTGGATACATCATTTTTATTTTAGGAGATTTGTAACTTTAAGGTAGCAACCATCACATCTGGGACATAACAGATTTCTGACCTTAATAGGTCTGGAGGATTATCCGTCAGTGCCAGAGCATGGTAGATTAATGAAATCATAGTTTCGAGTCTCTTTTAAAGTGGAATTTTCCTCATGAGCGAGCCTAACACGAGTACCGGAGACAGGATCTCATTTAAAGAGCTGTATCTGTCCCATCTTTTGTGTCCTTTTCAGGTCTTGTCTGCTGCATATCTGTGGTGAATTTTGGCCTTTCCCTCTTCCCATCAGCTGTTGCCAGAATCCCAGAATTTTGGCCATCTTTCCAAATCTGACTCACTGAAACAAAACATAAATTGCAGTGCAGAGGCTGCCAGAGAAGCTGCCAGTCTTCTCTTTTTGTTTGATGTAATTATGCAGGTCTTCTAATTGATGTTTTCTTGATTTTAGAAACATTAGGTCAACACACTCTTTCTCTGATCCTTTTCCAGCTCTAATTTCTGGGATTAAATAGTTTTTTGGGCATTTTAAACTATTTCCAGACCATAGAGAGACAGACAGACCAGATTAAAGTGGCTAAAGTAAGAAGTGGGCTAGTGGAGAGTTTTTTCTTTGAATGTATTTTTTTCTTCTTTCCCTCCTTTTCTTACTCCTTTCACCCCCGTCTTTGTCTCTCTCTCTGCTTCCACTCTCTTGTCTGGTTGACTATTTTCCTCTCTGTGTTTACTTCATTTAATCTCCTCTGCCCTTCCACACTGCCACAGTGTTTTATTTCCTTTTCCTCTTTCCTGTATCAGTGTTCATCTGTTGCCCTTCATCATTTCTCATCTTTATCTATTCCAGGATTCTTCTCTCCTCCGTCTTCTTCAGTCCCTGTGTTTATCCCCCTCCATCTCCTGCTTTCTGCCTCTCTCTGTCTTTGCCCTTTCCTTTTCCCTTTCCGTCCCTTCCATTTCCCTCTCCCTCCATCTCTTTGCCCTTTCTGTCTCCTCCATCCACGTCATGTCTTCCCCGCTCCTGCCCAGACTCCCTGTGTCGCTGCAGTACCGTAATAATCACTGCATTGGCGATTGGTGGGGGCGGGGGTGGGGGGCGGCGAGGGGGCTGTAGGGTGTTGGTGGGGAGGGAGGGAGGGAGGGAGGGGGGCGTTGTCAGGGAGACACGGGAGGCGGTTGCCGTGGAAACAAAGAGACTCTGCGAGTGAGGGATGGAGGGATAGAGAAGGGGTGGACTGGGTGTGACAATCAGTGAGGTCGAAGAGTAAAAATAGAAACGCTCTGACAAGATCCTCCTCCCTCCTTCTCTACTTCCCCTCCCCACACCTCCACCCCCTCCCAATCCCCCCCACCCTCCTCCGTCTCTCTCTCTCTCTCTCTCTCTCTCTGCCCAACACCATGGGCAACCAGCTGTAGCATCCTCTCTCTCTCTGTTTCCTCCATCTCCAGCTGATGTTGAACAATTTGTGACCTTCAAAAGGAGGACTTACAGTGACCTCTGTGGTTTTTGCTTGCGTAGGAAACCACAAGAATATCAGATTTAATTTGAGCCGTAAGCGTCTTCTTCTAAATATATGACTTGTTATTTTGTTCTACTGCTTTTGAACTTTATTTGTCTTCCATATATCCCACTGAGTGTCTCTGTGGTCTAGCTTGTTAGTTGCCAAGTTGCCAAAGTTTCAGAGTTTTTTTTTGACAGTTTCACTTGGGGAGCCATATTTAACAACCTCAATTTTATAATCATAAAACTTTCCCGACATGACTTGCACTATGCTTATTAAAGTTACAGCAGTCCTTTCATAGGCAAAATACAGCCTTCTGCCATTTGCATACTAATGAAAGAACTAATGAAAGCTGGACCGAGGGAATCAAATATGTGCCGTATATGAATCCAATTTTGGAGGCATTTTCTTATCTAAAGTCAAATTTGCTAATATCGTGCAGTCATATCGTATCGGAGCACACACACTAATGAAAGCAACAAAACTCGTAAAAGAACTAAATGCTGCTGACAATGGGACATGTATGTGTGTTAATGTGTGAATATGTTTAACCCAGGAACACATTTTCTAAATTATCTGTTTCTCTGCAGTTTGTTTATGTGGCTGTGATTTAGTTGGAGAAGCTGTTGATGGGACTGAACAGTCCAGTCCTATGTTCCAGGAGAGAACCACCAATGAAACACGTTAATACACTGACATCATGACGTTACTCTTTGTCTAATTGTTGACAAATCCCAAATCCATTTGTTGCCACATGAGATGTGAATCTTTACTTTTTCAAAAGGTTTAGTATTTTCTAAGAAGATGGTAGTTTTTCTTAGTGTACTGGAGGGAACGCAGCACTTTGGATTTTGGGTGTCTGTTTTTATCAGTGGATAAATGCATATTTGGTGTTTTGGTGAGTATTTGGGGCAGCGGATTGGTGTGTGGTGGTACAGTGTGCGTTCATGGTTTTTGAACTGCAATGAAGCTCTATGACACATGTTTCTAAAATACTTCAGGATTTGATTGCTTCTGTCTTTAGCCGTACTGTATTTGAACAGTAAAGAAGTGGATTATGCTGCAGAATGGTTTGAGGACTTTCTATGTAAATTTTCATTTTTTTCCATTAAAATCTGTCTACAGTAAAAATCCACTGTTAATGAGTAGTATCCGAGATGATTTTAGACTATATATACTGTAAGCGTGGCTCTAGATATTTGAATTGCTGATGAGTCTATCAGATTTCTATAGGTGAGACTAAAAATAGTGATATCCCTTGTGCTGGAGACAGAAACACTAATAGAAAAATGGCTACAAGCATGAGCGAGATTGACACAGCTGTAATGGCTGTTCTAAGTGGGGGGGGTCTCATGCTGTGAGGTGAGATCCCCAAAGGGGGCCACAGGAGAGCTGTGGGGGCTAAACGAAGACAAAGATACTGCATGAGGTGAAAAAGATGTGAGTGCTCTAAAAACAACAGGAAGGTCGTTATTGTAGTTTGGTCATTGGTTTTGCTGCTCGTCAACTCAGCTGCAGTGCGTGGCACACAGCGAATAGTACCTTGAACTAAGGTACCTTAAAACCTCTGATTGCCTCAGTTTGCATCAGGAACTGTACTGTTTTTGAGTCACAACTCAGTCAAAGACGATGTGTATTTTTCTATTCAGTGTGACTTATAATTTACAAGGAAACAAGGATACTATTATCTCTGATGTCTGTCACAAATAATTGTCCATAAATCCAATTAAACACCAGAGAGAAATATACATATAACAGCAGAATTTGCCTGAGAATTGTCACATTCTTCAGCTTTCTTCAGAAGCAGAGGAATCCACTGATAGTTGTTTTAATAGCGATGGGTACGCTGCAGGAAAAGGGAACTACCAATAGCTAATTAGTCATACTTTCAATGGTGCCAGTCTGCAAAAGCATAAACAAATAAACGCTAAAACATCGGGCCCACAACCCAACTCACTGAATCCGCAGCAGCATCCTCCCAACACAGTCTCCAGCCGACACAGCCCTGATAAGTGGTTACAGAAAACTGATGGATGGCTGTTTGCACACTGCACTGTCAAGGACATTACATTACAACTTGAAGAGACAGGTGTCTCAGGGGCCCACAGTGATTTATTTATTTTTTTATTTTTTTATTTATTTTGCTTATAGACAAACTCTGAGATCTGGACATTTCGTAGACCAAAATGAAAAACATTGGCTTTATGTCCCACATGCATCGATGGTGACACAAAATGACAGGCGGGACAGATACATCAGTCATTGTTTATCTGTCTCGGCAAAATAACCCCCATCTCGTACAGACAGTTAGCATGACTGTGATGTAAGACGAATTGGCAATTGAGTCTGATCTAAGCAGCGATCTCCATGGCTGGAAAATAAAGCCAAGGCATAAATGGCAACGACTGCAGTTTCTCAAAATAGAGCAAGTTCATCAACTTGGTGGTTAGGGCTAGACTTGGTTCTCTTGTGTGCAAAAACAACAGGTACAAATCCCACAAGAGGTTCACAAATTAAGGGTCACTGTCTAGACATGACCCATGAGTCAGGACTGCCAAGATGGCTCCAACCAGAGGGAAACCTGTGGGTGATTCACTTCAGTCATTTAAGTCTTTAATCTGAAGGGGTTTAAACTATTAGATCTTTTTCACAGTAGCCATTTTGACATAAAATAGTGCTCAGACGTGTCAAGTCTTTATTCTACATCAGATTTGATCCTCTCTCACATGAAGGTCAAAGCAGTTTGAGGAGAATTTAATCCAGTGTTGCCGGTCGTCTGTGTCTTCCAAGAGTCACACTTGCTTTCGTCTTGTCTTGGAAATGGCAGAACCCCAGCTGTCAAGCTTACAAATGTTTCTGCTTTAACCAGAGAACCCGCTGACTGACCCAAAGTTTAACAGAAACATCGCCTCGATTTCTTGCATAACACCCAACCTTTCAAAGTCTATTGGAACTGAGCCATGCTCTAATGTCTTCGTCTCCGGCTGCCTCTCCCTTTGTGGTTACAGTAGACGAATTGTTTATGGAGGATTATGTAATAATACTCATTCATTTTCAGTCACGCTTGACAAGCCGCTCTTGTTATTTTGGCTCAGGCCTCGGGGGTGAAGTGGGGTTGGTGGGAGACAGTCAGCTGTCATTTGCACACACAAAAACATCTCATCAGGCTTTTGTTTAAAATACTGTTTCAAAGCAGGGTCCAGACTCAGAGCTAGCTTACTGACAGCCGAGTCCCACATATCTAGAGATATTTACTTCTGTCTTCACATGAACTAACTGTCACTGCTTTCTGCCTCTGTTTGCCTGCTTGTCTTCTGAGAGCACTGAACACTTTTGGTTGTATTGTCACTTTGACAAAGATCCCAACCTTGGACTTTAGAGAGAGTACTATACTACTAAACATACATAGATTAACATGAAGTTAACAGTTTAATGATCTTTCAGATTCTTAAATATCATTTGTGGGCTCCCTTGTCTTTTCTGTTAACCCGTTGGATCTATCTTTCTACTGTCATGGCCCTCATGGGCTCATGATTGAGTAGCTGAGTTAAGGTAGGGTTTATAACCCCGTATCGTGATACACGTACTACATATTGTGAGAGCAGCATCCCAGTTTGAACATGACCTTGGTTTTTGGGAAAGGTTGCTCAATGCTTCAAGCCACAAGAATGATCAGATCCAGTAGAGATTCTGTCAAGAGAGAATACTGAATTCCAGATGGTTGCACTCCTTGAAGTCAATTTATGCTTTCCACATCACACATGGAGCGATGATATGAGTGCTACACAGCATGTCATTAGGTCACTCTGGGAAGCACAATCAGTTAAATGTCAATGTAAAATAAGCTGTTGATTTCATCTTGTATTTCTTAAGACTAGAATTTCAGGTAGATTTTAGCTCCTACAATTTCTCAATTCCTCCAGAAAGTCAGAGCTTGGCAAAAATGTGCAGAGGCAGGGAGAGGAGGATGAGATGTTTTAATCCTCCTTTCAAGCTGTACTACAAATCCTGAGCGGAGTGGAGTGAGAAGTGGAAAAGGCTCCAGCTCTTTTTAAGGATGGAGGTGATTGAACCTCCTATATATTGAATGACAATGTCTCGCAAAAAGACTTCATTCTGCTGTGTTATAGGGGCATTATTACCATAGGCGCACCATAGGAATGACCTTATGCCCTTACCATTATACAGCCACTCAGAGCAATCAAAGCTAATGAGTCCTTGTACCATCACAGACCACCTGTAACACATCTGTGGCAGTGCTCACAGTTAGTTGAATGAATATGATTAATGCAAGAGGAATATAAAATATCTTTGCTGAGGCTATCATGCAGATCTTTATGTCACTGAAATTCAACTTGGATCTGTTTTTATTAGCTGCTCCCTATGCACTGTCAACAACTGCTGATGTTGAAGGGTGGAGGTTGTTTTCAGTTTGTAAAGGTTGGCATGACAGAAGAGGTTGCATTAAAAAAACAATGACTAATCTCTGATTACTAAATGGCAGAAAGTCAACAAAACAAAGTCCAAATTATTGATTTTGTAATTGACAATTAGCACAGGTTTTTGATAGCAGTATTCTTTGCCCCCTGCTGACCTTACTGTGAAACCAGTATTTACTAAGGCTGGATGTGATTGGTCTTTGATTTGCTAAATGATGGATCTTGGGGGGAGTTGTCTCTCAGGACAGAGGATGTCATGTTGAGTTTTCTTTCAGACTTCTAAGTAGGCCTTCAGAAGTAGAAAATGTAACAGATTCTCTCCCATTCCCTTTGTTTACTTGACTAGCAAGAGCTCAATGGGTTTCCCTCCCCAGCATGTGCTATCAAGCTCCTCGATGTAATTTGTGATTTTGGGCTATATAAATGAAATTGCTGCTTCTAGAAGAGATTTCTTCAGTCCACAGAACAAAACCAAATATTAAGAAAAAAAGTGTGATCATTTTAACCAAGCTATAGCTGAAAGGCATTCAAGATGATTATCAACACTGCAGTTTGAAAATGTGGTAATATAACACATTTTACCCAATGAGCCTGTTTGTACTTTTGCAAATGATGTTGTCTGCTTTGTGCTGCTTTAAAACACACACACACACACACACACACACATCCAACTAACTGCTAATTATAAAAGCTCTTTTATAGCTCACATACACCGCAACCACCACAAATCAAGCTAACACGACTAACCTTTGTGAGTCATAAATGTTTCATAGTTTTTTTTATTGTAAAGCCATTGTTAAACCATTTTCCCATGTGGTATATCACTTAGGGGAATACACACAAAAACATGCACACAGGATTGTTTGGTAGAGGTCAACAGCTCTAGTCAATTCACCAGAAGTACACCACTAAGAGTGGAGGGTTACCCATTGTCCTGGCTAAAGTCCAAACCTGGCTCCACCACCTAATCACCCCCCAGTGTAATTGGCTCTCCACTTCAAGCTGATGTGTGGTCAGTGCTCTGGCGGATAACTGCTGCCGTGTATCGCCCAGGTGGGTGTTTGTCATGGTAGAGGTTGAGATGAATTTTTATATCCATGGACACTGTAGGTCCTCTTCCACAAGGGGTCCGACAGGTTGAACGACAGTAGCCCAGGAGAGACAAACCAAAACACTGGCTTGAGATAAGTCCTATCCCATTTTTTGTGCATTTCGAGGATAGGAGGAGAGTGTGACACCAAGGGTTGTACAGCAACTACACCACTAGATGGCACTAAATCCAACACACTGGGCCTTTAATACTTTGCATCACAATCCAGACTAAGCTTCACCCCAGTTTGCACCAAAAGTTGAACAAATTCTTGGTGCAGGATGCTTACCTTTGTTCAAGAGAGTTTGTAATCAATAAATATGACGATATGATGTAAATGTGAAAATATGTAATTGATCTATGACAACAAAAAGACAAACATAAAGACTTTTAAAAAATAAAGAAATTACTTAATAATAAAAAAAAACCCTGTGGTGACAAATTTTGGGGTCGTATCAATACACTCATGGGTGATTGCTGAGGCTCCAGAGGGTTAATCGACTGATTCAACACAATCAACTAAATCAATTGAGTTAATCATGAGAAGCGAGTGAAAATAGGAAGTTTTTGGAGTAAAAGACAACAGCACAAGGTTCAGGGCACAGTTCCTTCATGCGCATCATCTCATGACGTCAATTATAGCCTGAAAATATACTTCTTTTTTTTTTTTTTTACTTCTGTCGTGAACTGATAGTAGAAGGACACCAAACAAAGTCCAACCAGAGTCTGGTCAGGATTATCATCAACAGTGATGTTTCAGTAATCTCTCCTCATGTCTGTCACTTACACACACTGAATCAACATGTGAGCAGTGGCTGTCATATGGCAGCTGAGTAACTGTGACAGCCATAGATTTGTTTGTATGCATGCATGGATGTTGGTCACAACATGTGTTATATACGTGTGTGAATTTGTGTCTTCATGTGTGTATGCCCGTGCACGCTTGTCGCTAGGGGCTAGATGCTGAAATTTTGCTCCAGCGAATGAGGGAATATTCCGGGCTGTCATGTGACTTTGTGATGTCAGAGAGAGAGAGAGAGAGAGAGAGAGAGAGAGAGAGAGAGAGAGAGAGATACAGAGAGAGAGAGAGAGAGGAAACAGAGATACAGGGAGAGAGAGAGAGAGAGAGAGAGAGAGAGAGAGAGAGAGAGAGAGAGAGAGAGAGAGAGATACAGAGAGAGAGAGAGAGAGGAAACAGAGATACAGGGAGAGAGAGAGAGAGAGAGAGAGAGAGAGAAAGCAAGGTGCAATTTAGCCCCACAGCTGATCCGTGCAGTGCTCAGAGAGAAGCTGAGACGACCAGACACACACACACATACACACACTCACTCTGACACGCACTCCTTTTGCCTCGCCTCTGAAAACACACATGCATTTTGCAAACCCACATGCACTTCACACACATCAGCTCAGTTACACACACACACACACACACAACTCTGAGGTATCACTTTAAGAAAGAAAGGATGCATTTCTTCCTCTACTTTGCAAGCTTATAACACTTGCTGGATGCTGAGGACATTTCTGCCTCCTGGACAAGAGTGAAGCGGAGACAGGAAAGATCAAGAGACAGGAGGAACAACGGAAGACGGAGACAAAGAAGAAGAAAACTCCAAGAAAGACAAAATACAAAGACAAAGGAATAAATAAGAGAGCAAGGCAGAAAAAGAGCAAGACAAAAGGAAAACAGACCAGAAGAATGTCCTTCCTGTCTGGCTCATCCTGGCAGCAGCCTGGCATTATTAGTGGTACCAGCGGGTACGGACAACCTTCCAGTGGGCATCAACAGCAGCAACAGCACCAACAGCAGCACAAACCTCCCAGTACCCTCTCTGGTGCCAGCATCCCTGCGGCCCTGGCCTCCTCTCCACTATCACCCTCTAGCCCGGCCTCTGACCGACACAGTGACTGGCACTGCCAAGGCCAGATGGTACCAGGGGTGCAGGTTGCAGCTGCCACACAAGGGGGGTCCAAAATAACTTTGATGGAAGATGAGTTGAAATTAGGGCAAGACAGGACTGGGGAGACAGTGTCTGGGATGATAGCCGAGGCACCGGGAACGCCGAGCTTTAAGATGCCAGTACTGAAGATAGAGGATGAGGGGTCTAAAGGGGGGAGGCTCAGTGGACACAGGGGTGGAGAGGTGTGGGGGTCATTAGGGAGTGCAGGACAAAGCCCCAGCAGCCCCCTATCTTCCCACTCTTCCCCTTCCTCTTCATTACCCTCCCCTTCTGTCTCTCCTGGGAGAACCTTTGTGAATTCTTCGCCAGATCGTAAGCCCACATCAGACCCTAACTTTGGACAAAATAATCAGCAACAAAACTATACAAGCAGCAAAGATGGATTTTACATCCAGGGATCCCAAGTGTCTGTTCAAGTTGGGCAGCTTGGGGAGAGAAACACACTAAGTCCTTGCTTCACTGGAAGTACAAGATCAGGTCAAGGAAACAAAGAGGAAGACAAGAAATCTGTTACGTCATATAATTCTGGAGGCCTCCTTGGAAGTCTGAAAGAAAATTCAGTTGCTGCTCTAACTGAAAATAAAACTTTCAAGCCATCTTTAGAAAAGCAAAATATTACACAACCTGCTGCTGACCTAATTGGCAATAAAGATAGTGCCACTGTGGGGCCTAGAGCAGGTGTTGGGGTGAGTGAAGTAAGAGAGAGTGAGGTTGAAAGAGAAACCTTAAGCCATACTGAAAAGGGCAGGACGGGGTCTGGTACTCCATCTAGCAGAGGCGTAACAGGTGGGGTTGCAATTCATGGCCTGTCACAGGAGTTAAGTCGTGTTGAAGATGGAAGAGCGGGGTCATGTGCTACCTTGAACAAAGAGACGAAAACTAGCCAAAGCACAGAACTGCCACAGCGTACTGCAGTGAGACGTGCAATGTCTGACTGTTCACATCTGTCTGTTCCCATGGTGATGGCTGGAACATACCCCACTGGTATTGGGGGCTCACCAGTGATGCTCCCCAATGTACCAAATTTTGCCCTGATGGGAAACGTATGCCCGCCTAGGGCGCCGTACCCACATGTGGCTGTGCGGCGTTCGCTCACAGTCACGGATGGCACAGAAGCAGCTGCCGCAATGGCAATGATGTCATCACCGTTAATGCCGTCACCTGTAATGCCATCATCCCCACCTCCTAGGAGGCATCATGGGAGTTGCGAGACCAATTTTTTACTTGCTGTTCCACCTCCTGCAGGAATGTCCATCAGCACCAAAGATAATGAGCTAAATATAACGGGTAAGAGTTTTGTCTTGTGTGCTGGCGTGTCTGTTGTGATGCATATAAGAAAACATAACAGTAGATTATCACATATACAGAGTAAAGTTTCCCTAGTTTTGTTCCAGACCTCCAAAGCATCATCAAAATCTCTAATTTGTTCAATGATTCATGCAGGTTTGGTTTTGGGTCCATAATGGCTGTTTCCGCCATTTTAAGAAAGAGTTGACCAATCAGTGCTTAACTGGCAGGAAAAAAATGGGGATATCAACATCTTACATAGCTTACATACCTAGATGCATGCAACAGCTGTCAGAACCATCTCCAACAGACTCGACAGTGTGGAGTGAGGATTGCCTTCATCCTCAGAAAATTATGTGAAGGTCATTATCATTATACAGTGAAAATCATGAGTGCCTGCTGTTATTTCTCCGTCTCTCCTGCCACTTCACTTCGCCTGAGCGCAGGTCGCAAGCCGTGGCATTACAGCACAATTTGACAAAGTATGGGTTGTTGGCTGCGCTTTCTTTTCCAACATTAGCTACATCTGAAAAGATGTGCATTTCAGATTCATCAGTAGAAGGCTGCCACGCTGCCGGTTGTCACTTAGAAAGCACATCTCAGTGTGCTGTGGCTGGGTATGGTTTTCCACCTGTGGATATTGGTTCTGTTCCCTTCTGTTTCTGTTAGAGCTGCATGTATTCTTCCAGATCTCAGTTATACAAGCTCTAATTTGCTCCAATGAATGAGGCAGGGCTAATAACATCTAATTTATATACATTCATGTTGCCATAGTGTAGGTTTACAGCCACAGTGATGTAGCAAATCAACTGGTTGACATGTCATGCTAATTTAAGATAGTGGTTAATCAAGTTAATGAGCTGAGTTGAAAAGCGTTCATGGGTTTTGCACATGTCAATACTACTGGTCAGAGTAATGAAGGTATCTGAGATGTATCCTCGCTATACTTTGATGCCACAGCCAGTCTGCACACTCTGATTTCAGTTGAGTTCAGGGATCATACAGATAGTATACACACTGAATATATGAAATATTAGATATTTCCTCCAGGTGTTATTTTGCTGTCACTAAGAAATCAATCATTCGATTTTGCTTTTGTGAAATCTTTGAGTGTAAAACAAACAAAAAAAAGAGCCAGGATTATCAGGATAACACATCAGTAAATATGGGTGAGGTTATTCTTAATGAGAATCCTTTATCAAGTGCTGCCTTGTCGACCAACAACAATAGCTTTTGTGGCTTCTGTGGCTCGCTGAGTGTTTCTCTATTGGAGAGATGAGTGAGTTTCAGAAGTTCAGATGAAAATATCACACTTTTGTTGGGATATCATGTGTGCCTGGTTGATTCTGCAAGCAAGCGGAATAAGTTTAGGAAAACAGGTCTTCACTTCCATTCTCTCAAAGGTTAATGCTCTTTTAATCGTAATCTCCTTCTCCAGTGCAGATTTTAATAGGGTGAATGAATGTGTAAAAAATAGGTTTTTACATTACTGTATTTCATTTCACAGATATTATCACATCTTTATTGCATTCTTTGAAATGACCCAATGAAGTGATGAATTCTAGGATGAATTCAGAGGACATTCTGACAAGTTGAGGTTGATGGTGATGTAACAGAAAAGGAGAGGCAGAGGATTATGGAGCACCATCCCAGGGCATAGAATTTAAAGTGAATTCTGGTTTGGATTATTGACGTCTTTTCTAAGACTCCAACAAAGAGGAACCATCCATGAATTTATTCATCCCTTTCCTCCCTCATAGTAATATTTACATTCAGTTTTAGTGTATGTTTCTCTATGTGATCTTTCCATCCTGCCGTACGCTCTGTTTTTCAGTCTGCACTCGAAAGAGAAAAGCTGGGACATTGATTAGACATTGACTCTGACTGTACTCATTCAAATATAGAGCAGCTATTTCTAGCATCATGTGCGTGTGTGTGAGCGTGTGCACCTCCATGAGCGTGTGTGTGCATGTGAACAGCTTCCACTGACGTGAATCTTACAGATTTTAAAGGCACACGCCCCCACAGACACACTGACAGTAGACAGCGAGTCGGCAACTTAAGGTGTTTTGTTCACTTAACACAGAAATAGATCACAGCTGCACAACAATACACACACATCACGCACAAAGAAGTACTGTAAGGGGGCGGGGGCCAAGTGTGAGTCTTGAAGCTCGAGCTAACAGGAAATTCAAACAGTGATATTGCAGAACCACTTATCAAACAGATGGGCTCGGCTACCTGCAGTTGTCATTCAAAGCACTTCTTCATGTGAGACCCATGTCCTTCTTGTAACGCTGTCTCTATGGGCTGTGCAAGAGTCAGGGTGAAGGAACAGCAAATCCAGAGGGACAAATGATCAAACAGAGCTGAACTAATGACATTTACTTTTAGTTGGTAGCATGTAGGCAGCTCGTGAACGTGTGATTACAAGAGAGGAAAGGCAAACAGGTGCACCAGGTGCATGTGGACAGCCAGGGAGGTTGACTCAAGTGTGGGAGGGGCTCGCAGGGTCACAGATTCAGACTGCATACTAAAGCAAAGAAAGTCTGGACACAAATCTCAGTGCCGACCTGCATTACAAATATTTAATCAGAAAATGGTGACTGAATAATGAGTTCAAACGTTATATTCACTCATAAAAAACATTATTACATTGCAGTGCTGAATATAATGATTATTTTCATTATCGATTAATCTGTCACTCATTTTCTCAGTGAATCGATGAGTTGTTTGGTCCATAAAATGTTGATCAGTGTTCCCCGAATCCCAAGGTGACGTCCTCAGAAGTTTTGTTTTATCCTCAGCACAAAGAGATTCAGTTTACTGTCACAGAGGACCAAAGAAACCAGAAAATATTCACATTTCCGAAGCTGCAATCAGAGAATCTGAACACAAAAATGACTCAAAACAATGGATGAATCATCAGTATAGATGGTGATTAATTTAATGGTTGACTAATCATTACAGCTCCAACATAAAGAGGGCTTCATGAAAATGAAAGTTTGTCTCACACACTGCAGCAATGTCACTGAGCATGAAATCAGATGTGTGCACTGAATGTGTGTCTATCTATTGATTGTCCGGCTTGTCAGTGTGCTTGATAGCTATCATGTGGGCCGGTAGGAAGTAGGAGTCAGAACTCAAACTGGGTTTATGTGTGTGTCTGTTTGTGTGTCTGTGTGTGTCTGTGTGTGTGTGTCGAGAAGGCCGCCTGCAGCAAAATGTCCTCGCACCGGCTCCACGTCTGTGTATATTAGTCATGCCCTGATTTACGTGGCAGTCAACTCTCTCTGTTTCTCTGTCTGTCACAAACACGCACACACACACACACACACACCAGTACACACACAGCTGGTCGCCAGCAGCTGTGTATCGTAGCGTGGTATTAGATGGCTCCTCTGTGTTCTCAGCCAGCAGTTTCATGTTGAGATGAGTCATATTGCTGGTGTTGCAGGGTGGAGCGATACAGTGATGAAGACGACTGTAGCATGAACAATAAAGCCACCAGTTTGTGTTTTTGCCACAATAATAGTGAGGTATTTTAAAGTCTGTATGTGTGGGTACTTTGTGAGTACAGCGTCTTTCAAGCATTTCATGAATATATATTCTTTTTTGATGCAGAACTGGTGCAGTCTACGTGTTGCTTTCAGACTCCCACTCTTGTTTTTTCCCCCAGTGAGATCCATGTCAGTTTCATTGAGTTTGTTTTCCTGTAACAGATAGGAATCCAAGTTTCCATGTTCAATGAACAATACAAACACCAGCCCTATCAAAAGGTCATTTTGTGTATTCCAATTTGGGACTTTTTTCCATAGTTTTCCATTGATAACATTTTACTGACCCATTTTCTTTGCTGACAATATGACAACATCATTACAAAAAAGCCAGAACAAACAATGTATCTAAGCCACTAAACACTCACACACCTCACTAATAAGACATTAATGAATGAGTAAGTTGCTCTGCAAACTGTGATACTGTTGAGCTGGGGAAGTTCACATCTTGTCTAATCATCAGACTGCTTGTGTTTCTCGCTACGTCTGACATTGGAGAGGACAACGTTGATTTAATCAATCTTCAAGTCCACTTATGAGTTGTATCAGCTGATCTGCTGATGAAGACAATGAGATGTTGTTGAAAGCTCCAGGAAAAAAACTGATTTGAGTTTCTTTTATGTAACTATCTGTCTGGTGGTATCTCTGATCCTGTTGCACCCATTTTGATCATTTTTTTTGAAAAACTGAGTCATGATTTATAGATGAAATGCTAAGTCACTTAAGTCTGTTAATGTCTGGACTTCACCCAAAGTAGAGCAAAAAAGCGAAATTACAATCTGATAAATCAGGACAGATAAAACAGTGGACAGAATCTCTCAATTGAGCATTACAGACGACACACTTCTCTTTAGTTCCTTCACTGTTGTTGAGATGAAATGGATTCTTTTGGTGCATATTTTCTCTGTCAGACGTCAGAATCAGACAGGACCAAAACACTGAAAGTAATCTTTGAATCAAGGACATTAAAATTCATGGAACAAGTAGGTGTCATTGAGAGGTTTCGTGAAGCAGCAGCAGCAAGTGATGAGTTTGCATTAACATCAGCTCAGCATCGCAAGGCAGGAAGTGACTTCATTACATCCCAATAAAGCATGACAAAACAATACTGTTCGGACGAATAGTGACAAGAGGGACGAGTGACTCTGAACGTACTTTAGCCTTTTCCACTGTCTGCATGACCACGCTTGTAAAAATCCTCCATGCTTATAATCAGTCTAGCTCCAGGCTGAGCTGGTTTGCAGCCACAGTGTTTTGTTCGATGGCGTCTGTGGTTCCAAAGAGAAAGACAAAAAACACATTTGCATCATTTCTGAGGAGAAAGAGTCGAGTTATCACACAGCAAACGTCAGCACACAGGCAAGAGAGGGGACATGAGGGGACAGCATAGCCAGGCCTGTCCGGTGTCACTGTTATGTAAGAGATGTCTTGGTGGCAACAAAGAGCCCCTGTCTCTTTCTGCACCCCCCCACCCCCCGGCTGTCGCCCATAACCCCATCAACCTCCCGAACCCCTTCTGTTGCTGTCTCCCCCCACTCTCCTCACATTTCTCTGTCATTCTTCTTCTCGCTTTCGCTTTATTCTCTCCCTTTCTTTCTCATACTGTGAATCAGCTGTTGGCAACCCAGTTTGACCTAGTGCTTCCTCCGTGGAGGATGATGTCTGAATGTTGTTTTCATAATCCTGGCAAACAGACAAAGAACACTGAAGTGACACATACCTTTCAAATTTGATTTGATGGAATTTTGATGACTAAATTATGTTTTTTGTACTCATATCCACGAATCTTGCCTGAATACACAAGCATAATCATAATAAGAAATATATATATATATATATATTTCTTATTATGGTTATGCTGGTGTATTCCTAGACATCCTGAACAGACACTCAGTTCAGTTGTATGATGTTATCTTTACGTCATTAAGGTTGTCCTGGATTGAGCTCCGAGTGTATAACTTTGTAAAAGAAAGTGTGTATATCAAATAGGAAATGTAGAGTGTGAAAGACAAGGACAGGCGAGAGAGGGTCTAAGTAAAGATTCCATTGAAATGCATCATGGGAATTGTATGACTCATTGATCAAATGCCAGCCTTCCTCAGAAAAGTCACTTAAAGGCAAGTCATCTTTGCCTGGTCCCAGACCCCTGGATCACGCCCACGTCACAGATCTTTCTTTGCCACAGTGAGAAAATTGGGGACAGAAAAAAATCACCTCAAAAAAGTGTGCAAGAGGCTATATTTGTATAATTTTTCGATTATTGTAGAAAACTAGACTGAAAATAAGAAGATGGTCTTATCCTGATCCAGCAGACAGGATGGTGTGTCAGTGCTGATTGGTTAGGACGAAATAACATGGAAACAGGAAACAGCTGACATGAACACTGAGAATAATGTGAAAGAAAATAGCACATCAGCTGATCATTAGGCTAGTTTTATGTCATATATACAAAGAAAAGTCTCAGGTTAGAGGCAGTAGAGGGCAAATATTTACTTGTTATACCTGATACAATCTAATGTAGAAAGCACTACCAGATATAATGAAGAAATTGTGCATAACAGGTGTTTTTTTCAACATGTAATTCAAAGTCTGAAATTACAAATAGTGCATTAAGTATTCAAAAGAGAGAAAGACAGAGGGAGAGAGAGAGAGACTATTCATTTTATAAAGCCTAAGGCCAGGATATACTCTGGATATTCTGGATATGACCTTACTGACATGGATTTGGAAACTTGTGTAATGCGGAGCAGTGGAATCACTGAGCTTGGCCTGTTTACCAACCAGACCCAGAATCATCTGCTGATGCGACCTACATAAAATAACCCACATGAACATTCATTTCTATAAATAACTAAAGTCCATTTGCAATGAGCAAATGACTTGATGTGATGGATTTTGTAGGTTAAAACATTCTTAGATATTGGAGCTGCAGCTCAGTTCAGGTCTGACCGTGTGCGAGTTATTCAAAGGTTGCATTGTACGTCACTATATCTGACCCAAAATAAACTTTGAACATTCAGCAGCATGTAAGGAATTCAAATGTTGAACAGACTGCTTTCTTTGAACCGTGACTACATCTTTCCTGAACCATGGCCACAGTGTTTCTGCCTAAAAATGAACCTAAAACAAAGCCTCAAAAAGAAAAGTCTTTGCTACAAACAAGGCCGTCCACTAATCAGAAGATTAGTGGTTTGATTCCTCAGTCTAAATGCTGAAGTGTCCTTGTGCTGGCAAGATACTGAACCCCAAATTGCTCCCAAAGGCTGTGCCACGAGTGTGTATGAATATGATTAGTTCCTTTCTGATGAGCAGTTGGCACCTTGCATGGCTGTCTCTGCCATCAGTGTATGAATGAATGAATGGGTGAATCTGATGTGCAGTATAAAGCCCTTTGAGTGGTTGGAAGACTAGAAAGGCGCCATTTAAGCTCTATCCACATGATCCACATTATACCAGATGATCTATCAGATTTGATTTGTTATGACACGACAGCCTTACAAAAATTCGTTAGCAAATATTAATTGGAAAATCTTTTGGTCTGAAATGCTTTTATGCTGATGATGACGTTCTTTTTCTCACAGTGAAAACTGACAACAAGGACAAGCAGGAGAAGATAGACATCATGTCCAGCAAGACAGACAAGATCGACACTTTGGACAAGAAAGAGAAAGACGAGCAGCAGCAGAAGAAGGACAACGGCCCAGACAAGAACCAGAAGTCTGAGAAGATTGTCAAAGACGAGGAAAAGATGGAGAAGATGAATGCAGAGAAAAACAACAAGGCCAATGAGAAGGCAGAGAAGGTGGACAAGCCAGAGAAGACCAACAAAGACGAGAAGAAGGAAGAGGAGAAGAAACCAGCTGAGAAGAAGGAAGAGAAGGGAGGGAAAGCAACGGCTAAGTCCCCAACAGGCAATGGCAGCAAGACTGTGACAAGTCCTGACAGCAAGAGCAAGGTGGGTTATACACACACACACCGACACTGCTGTCCACACACACTTTTCCTGCATACAGATTCACCCACCCAAAGTGGCAGAGTGTCCATTGGTTAAAGAAACAGCCTTGTCACCCGAAGGTCACTGCTTTGAACTCTGCCACAACTCTGTCCAAAGACAGACACACAAAAACACACACACACGTAAGATCAGGATGATCCTCCACTTCAGTCAGTGCACTGCTTTTTCTGCTTCCACCAGTCAGTGTGTGTGTGTGTGTGTGTGTGTGTGTGTGTGTGTGTGTGTGTTTAAGGCCAGTTGTAACCAGGTCATGAAATCTCTAGTATTCAGTGGATTTACTCACAGTGGCAAATTCCGTCAAATCTTTGTGTTTTCTTTTGATGAACTTTAAGATGAAACTTTTTGCTGCTGACCAGTAGCAATCCATCTTAAAGGAATGGAAAGCCAGTGAGTCCAAAATGGAGAAAACTCCCACAGCTTATTTCATTGATTGAAGCAGTATATAGACAGTTATGAAACTGGAGCTGATGGTTTTTGTGACTGAAAAATCTTTATGAACTTATTTCCCCATTAGCGACCAAGCTAACAAGCTAAGTGACAGTTAGATTGGGTAGACTGGTATCAAGTTAGGCAGCAGGAGAGAGCTTCCTCCACTCTTTAATAGTTCCATCTTGAATGAAATGATGTATAATCCACAGTACTGAAAGAACAGATGGAAGCACAGGGAGCCCTTGTGACTGGCATTAATGTCAGTGATGTAATGGAGATACAACAGGGCCCAGTGCACGCTATTATGATGGGCACTAACTGCTGGATATGATATTGCGGTAAGGAGAGAATAGTTATTGGATAAAATCCCGTTGTCCACCCTATTGAAGGGTCCACTCTGGCTCTCTGGGTCTGTAGTGTGTTTGTAGAAGTGTTAAATAACATGTCCATTGTTGAGTCTCTATGGATGCGTGCTGATTCCCAGTGTTTGTGTGAGTGACCTGATTTCCATACCATGTGTTACTTTTGGACTGCTGTTCATTTCATCAGATCCAGATTAATTTTATGATTTATGCTCATGGGCTCTCTATAAATTACTAATTTAATTTTAGATTTTATTTTATATGGTTACTGGCTCCGCTGCCCCATCACGCTGTCATTGCAATCAGTGATTGCTTTTTCTTTCCTTCCCTTTTCTCTCTTTTTTTTTTTTTACTGCTGTTGTGGCTTCTTTTAATTCCATTATCACCAGCCTGACGCAGGTTCTACTAAACCAAACTCAGCCAAATCCCGCCCACCCACCCTCTCCACCAATGGTGAGGCCACCTCGGCCAAACGCCCCTCCCCCACCACATCCTCAGCCAATAAAAAAAGTCCCGTACCCAAGGCAACCACACCGACTGCCGCCAAGCGGCCATCAACAGCCAAGGCTGCCATGGTGAGTATTATCCACATGGATAGACAGACTGAAACGTCTCTCAGTCTGCGTTCTTGTCTGTACCTGTGTTCTCATGGACTTGTGAAACATCATCAGTCACATCCCAATGTAATACACACATTTAGCCATGTCTACATGTCCTGAAGTGTGTGTGGAGCGAGTGCTCTCGCTCCACCCGCCTCTGGTTTAATTTCAGGACAATTCTGATTTTCTGTCTAAGAACTTTATTTGACAGCCTACACAAACATAGTATAATAGAACACTGAATTTAATTTTATGTTCATGACAAACATTGACTATTAAATGACTTTCACTTTTTCTTTGAACAAAATCATTTTACAGGAGCGTCTCTCACTCAAACAAATCAATTCTTAAACTTAAAAAGTGCTCTAAGTTAGGCGACTGGACAGAACTGTTACAATTAAAATCCAAATGGAAAGAAATAAAAGTTCCAGATCCACCTCACTCACAGATCTGCTCACCTCACACACCTACAGTGCACCTGTACACTAAGGCCCCACCCTTACCTTCCATGCACCCAGCCTCTTTCTGTGTGTTGTTTCTTGTTGTCTCTCTGTGTCTGCTGTAATGATTTTTCAAAACAGTGTGTCACCCCCAAAAAATGCAATTCTTATTTTACAACAGCAAATGAGTCACGTGTGGAGGAGGATTATTTTTTTAGCGCGCCTGTGTGGATGTGACGATATTCGATTACTATCTTAGACACTGTGGGCATGACGTGAACTGTCACACGGCATAGGAAGCATGTCAATTCACCAAATAGTACATACCAAAGATAGATACCAAATCAGACATATGGCACTAGTCATGTCTGATCAGGCTACACAAAATGCCTGTTTCAGTGACCAGTTAACTGATAGATGCAGGCACATGAAACAAAACTTCAAAACTTTCATTTTAAATCTATCTCTAATGAAAATAAAAAAGTTTGTATAAAAACTCATGTTGTTGATTCAACATCTAAGCCAAACAGCACTTAGACTGGAGGAGACCCAAATGTTTCCCATCATGCCCTGAAAGTCTTGCAGTCTGGTTGAGATCAGCTGAAGCTCCCGTGATCCTGTGAGGTTGTCGTTGCCTACTGGCAAAGCGTTTCAGGATCAAGTCGGACAGAAATCTAACAGACGTGCATTGTGGGTTTCTTCTGCCTTCTGCACGCCTGGCTCATCTCAAATGAGCCCATTATTCACAGTTATGTAGAAGCGCAATAACCAGAGCCTGGCAGAGCCGGTAGATGTCTGTTGAACTCGCCAAGTATTAACTCCCACGGACGTGAGTTGGAACGTGGAACATGGAGAAAGGCCTTTTGTTCCCACTGATTTCAACTTTTGACCCAGAAGATGTTTATATTGTTACATAAATCTCTTGCCGACTGCAGCTTTAGAAGCTTTTGTATGACCTCTGACATCAGTGACATCCCACACAAATGGCTGCAGTGACTGTTATTTCTGTTTACTTCTTGATTTTTTTAATGTGATGCATAAAACTTTAGTCCTCCTTCCATCCTCTACTGTCCATCTCAAGTATGTCTTCGCTTTTTTCTTATGTCGCAATTGCATGATTGGCCAGAAAACAGACACACACAGAAGCAGAACAAACCTACTGTACATGCATACACACAAACTCACAAACTGTGACAAATCAGCTTATCTCTCCTCTGCTGGGATTTCTAGACTCCAGAAAATGGTACAGCTGAGAAACGCTCACCTGCGTCAAAGGCCACACCCACTCCCCGTGCATCTGCCAATAAGAATGGCTCCTCTGCAACTGCTGCAAGTAAAACTCCTGGTATGTGCACACACAGACACACACACACACACACTTACACAGCTTGGACAATATCATCATTTCAATTATATCTCCAGTGTCTGCGCCCTCTGTCACAGACAGTATCTCCTCTCTGCTTTGGCTGCTTCATAGCGTTTCCAGTGCAACATGACCTCTACAACAGGACCTGAACTCACTGTAGTAGCTGTAAAAATGACTCACAATGTGGACTGGCACCACTCCAGGCAACAGGCTAACTGAATTGCTACCATATGTTACACTTAATCGGATTGGGAAGCTGGCTTTTGAAGACAGCGGACTGGTATTTTTATCTGCACATCACAAACAGTATCTCACCTCTCTAAGCGAGGGAACTGTGACTCAGTCTGAGCCATGTTAGTCAAACAGGCTTTTTGTGCACTTCAGCTCAGCACCCTCAGAGAATATGATTCATTCACTCAGTTTACACTGATGGGTGTTAGGTGCTGCAAGGTGCATATATCATTTTAGCTGCATGAGTGAACTCCATCGCTTTTGTGACTGTCGCACCAATGGCAGCAGTTTACTCAGATTCCATAATGCTTCTGCCACATGATGGCAGCATCACACACAGCACAGCTTTATCAACATGATGGACGTGCTGTCACACCTCCAGAAACTGTGAAATGACTCAAGCCACTGAGATCCCTTAAAGCTCCCGCACATTTGATCAATCAAGAACGATTGCAGCCAACTGCAGGGTTTTGTTGGACATGAATTTGTGACTCATCAGCCGTTAACAGCCAATCACCTTCTTCTTTTACTTTTGATGGCAGCAGAAAAATAGACGTCCAGCTGACAAGCCAAAGTGTTCCAGTTTTCTCCAGCATCAGCGTTTGCTTGGTCACATGTTAGCGCAACAACTCTACAACAAGAGCACAGCCATGATAGCCAGAAGAATACATACTGCACGCTAGCGTTGGGACCAGACAAACCTGCAAGCCCATGTTTCTTTTGTGCTGGAAGATATGTGTGGCCAACCTTTTGTTCAAACAGAATTCCACCAAATTTGGAACCAGTCGGGCCAATCACAAACATTTATTCAAGATGTTGGCGGTTAATTTAGCGATCGGTTGCTATCTATTGCTGTTGCTCATCTATTCTGTAGGTCTATCTGTAGGTCTATCCAGCACATTGGCCTCACAAAAATCAAGCTGATCAAATCTGAGTCAACATTCTGTTAGTGAACTGACTATTCCTCTCCTCAAATGTTTTCACAAACATATTTTAGTTACTGTTTAGCTGTAATTTCAGAAGGTTTGTTCCCGGGCTGTCATTTTTTACTACTTGGATATTTACCAAGCTTCACCCCACCTTGCTTGTGTCACTCAGAGATGTGTCACACCTTTCATTGCTCTGATTGGTTGAAATGGTTGGTTGCATACAGAGGCACCTTGGGTGGCACGTATTGATAACCTCTTGGAAACTGAAAATGAACTGAGAGGTTTCAGCCTAACGTTGACCGTATTCCTGCTTTCAGCGAACAAGAGTGACAAGGCCGAGAACAAGTCTGGAGAGCCCAAGAAACCCAAGACTACAGGTAACAAACAACAAAGTTCAGTGACGGTACATTTCAATATTGTTCTCCTGGAATTCTAAATGTCACCAGAATAAAATAAAGGTTATGGATAGAAATCTATACAGAACATTTAAGCTCACGCTGTTTGGATCAATTGTCCAGACACACAGTGGAGCTCACACCTTAACACAGCTTGTTCTTGTAAATTTCAAGTGTATTCAGTCAAGACTCTGTCCTCAAACATTTTTTCCTAGGCCCTAGCCAGTCTCACTCTTCATACCTAAGTAAGTAACATTCAAAGGCAGAGTAGAATGGGTCATGACTTTGCAATCCTTGGAAAAAGATTTGGCACCCTCAACAATTTTCACAAAAAGCGACACAACCAGAATTACTTTGTGTGATTTCACTGTGAGCAGAAAGGAGGGGGAAAAAAGAAAAACCTGGAGCCGCAACTGTCTGGCAAATGTTCTGCAGTGAAGGTCAGTGTTAGATCACAGAACAGACTCAGTCAAGATGTTTGAAATACTACTCCAGTGATATTAAAACAGAACAGATACAGTGCATAATGGATCCTTTTGGCAGCAGCCGTGTTGGGAAATCTGATCACAGAACTTCTCGAACAAAAATCCATTGGATCGTCAGAATAGCCAGATAATTCATCATTCAGCAGTTAATCAAACTGCCTGTCAGACAACAACTGATCTGGCAGAAATCTGTAACAATTCCAAAATTAGCCTACACCGATCAATTTGGGTTTGTGGCTTAATCCATACAATGTCTGGCCGGCTTCAGGGGACAATAAGTGACGAAATAACCATGTCTGATGTCTTAAAGGATGATGCTGATGGCGAGGTGATGAGACCACCAGCTCCTGTTCTTTCATCTTTACTCGACGCAGCTAGTTTCATGATTGATGGGATCATAAAGCCTGTGCACCTTTGTATCTACATCTCTTTGATGTTAATACTCACTTTCTCTGCAGCTCGTCCCCGCCCAGCCTCCTCCACCACTCCTGCTACTCCAGCTGCCTCCACTAACGGTGAGGCCTCCACTCACCGCCGTCGGGTCATCACCAAACCCCCCGTGCCCAAGCAGACCCCAATGGAGAAGAAACCGCCAGTGCCCCGCGCTCCTCGAACCCCCCGACCCATCAATGCTCCGACACCTGACCTTAAGAATGTCCGCTCCAAGATCGGATCCATTGACAACATCAAGTACCAGCCTGGTGGAGGAAAGGTAGGACAGACCCAACAGCAGAAGTGAAAGAACTCTTAAAAAGAACTAAACACTGAAATGATGCAGACTAATTTCTGGTATCAACCAATCAGTCCCAAATCAAATGATTTGTGCTGTACATAATAATAATATGTTTTCCTCCGCACTGGGGCCAGACTGGCTGTCAGAATAAATGCTCATCAATCATTTCTTGAAAAGTTAACTGCTAGTTGTAATTCTTGTGCTGCTGCACTGCAGAATTAACCACTATTTTTTTTAAATAGATTTTTATATTTACAATTATCTGACAGAATAATTAGAAAAACAGGTTGGTGACAGCAGCTTTGCGGCATGATTGGCTAGAATGACATGACAGGAAAGTGGAAAGAGAGAGGAGGGGATGACATGCAGTAAAAGTCCACAGGTTGGAAGTAAACCTGGACTGCTACAGTACTGAGCCTTTGTAGATGGGGTACATGCTCTACCGGGTGAGCTACTGGGACGGCCCGGCCCTTACTTAGAATTCTGTTGAGAAGATCCCTGTTCAATACACTAGATTTAGCTTTCTGTGTTGTGGTTCGATTT
This sequence comes from Nibea coibor, assembly GCA_023373845.1. Taxonomy (NCBI): domain Eukaryota; kingdom Metazoa; phylum Chordata; class Actinopteri; family Sciaenidae; genus Nibea; species Nibea coibor. The sequence goes on along the minus strand of CM041725.1, from coordinate 19,880,529 downwards.
TAATGTAGCCGGGAAAGTGTATGTCATAATAAAAAGCAGTTAACTTAGTCATCAAAAATAAAAAGTTCAGTTCTGTCCTTTAAAGAATGTGCACCATAGCTCACTTTCCTCTTTCCATACTTCACTCCAAAAACTACATTTTCATTGGTTGGCTCCAGACCGTTGACCCCTCCTGCTCAAAAATCCCCTTGCTTGGATGTTAGTGCAGACAGGATGCCAAAACAAAGAGAAAAATACACTTTTTTAAAAATTTAGTAAAGTGTGGACGTAGTGTAATCCCACCAGGCATTTCTGCTCACCTCATGAGTGTTTTCATTCTGTCAGAAGCTGCAAGCATCAGCTGTCTTCAAATATAGGACAGACTGTGCATTTATGAGACAGGTACATAAGGTTGTTTCACTTGGTTGATGAAAATAAAAGTTTTCTACAAACATTTATGTAAGACATTCAGCCCCACATTCATCTAATGCAGAAATACAATAGTTATGTCACTCTTTTACCTTATCTAACAACATATTGTGTCCTGGCAGGTCCTCTGATGATAAACTAGCTTTTGTTTGTGTAGTTTGTCTCGATGCAGTGCTTACTGATGTGCAAGTAGATTACATGAAGCGTCGTGAGTGCTGTCCATAGATCCCCATAAATCTGTCAACAATGTCTGTGTGTCCGGGGCCGATAACTAAACCAAACAGGAGATCACTGCATGCTGTGTCTGAACTGAATACACTGGATTCAGTCACATTTGCAGCACTCCCAAACTCACTGCTGTGCTGTGAGGCAGCACAGTGTGTCGTAGCTGTTGGTGAGACATGTAATACTGTAAGGGTGAGACTGGGATGGATGGAGAGGGGAGGACATTCCCTGTTAACATCAATGTTCAAATTAGCATTTGTAATGCGTTCAAGTGGGAGAGGGAACATGACACCACCTTATCAGTGCTTACAAACTTACCAACCTCTGCACTGCAGAGATTCTTGGAGGGCGTTATATCTGTCTCTCTGTTTGTCTTTCTGTTTCTCTACACTGGCTCCCTTCATCCATCTACCTTTTAATTACCTCTCATCTGTTCTTCCTTCCGCACTTCAGCATGCAGTGTTGACATTGTTTATCATTGCCTAAAGCTGCCATGTGAACTTTGTTTCTCACACTTGCAGGTACACCTGTCTCACACTTTCTCCCCTGGCACCTGCTATAACACACACAGAGTGACACTCACAAAACAGTGAAAATGGTCTTTTTATCTTTATTCCACTGTGATAAAGGTGCACAGCATGTCGTGGACTGACATGGCTCAGACACCTGGTTGTGTTTTTGTCCCAGTGTGTCTTGGGGAAAGGTTTATGCTGTCACATTGAATCACAAACATCGTCTGCTCTCCGTCTGTCCTGCTCTCTGATATAATGCATCAGTCCGGCTCATCCTGTTTCCATCTTTTTTTTCTGTTTCGTCAAAGCACAGTTGTTTATTTTCCTATCAACAGCAACATTTACACCTATCTTGTTATTTTTCACTGAAAGATGTTGTTTTTTAATGACCGGTGAGACAGGCTAGCTGTTACACTCTACTTGTCTATGCAAGGCTAAGCTAATCATATCTGATTATCTAATCATATCAGAGAATTTCTCATTGACAAAAAAGATTTTAACAAGCTGCAGTGTATTCGGGTGCTTCAGAGGTGCTGGGATTTGTATTTATAGGTGGAGCTAACTGTTTCCCTGTGTTTCCAGTCTTTTTTAGCTTCATAGTGTTCAAACATGAAAATAAGTCCACCATGTTTCTACAGTAGCCTAGAGTGGACAAGCCAAACAGTGGCCCAGATAGGGCCTTTTCTCTTTTGTGGCCACTGTTTTTCCAACATCCTTGGATGTCACTAAAAACTACACACTGGTCCTTTAAGATATTCAAAATGATTTGTCATAGACATTTCTGCAGCCGTGCATATGTAAGGTACACCTTTCTGTGCTGTGAAATAGCTCTGCATTTTCATCTCCTTTACTTCACCATCTTTATGTCACGTCTGTGCATATTCCACTAACCGTCTTCTGCTTGCTCACACTCTAGAGCAGACTAATACACAGCAGTGGCTGCACTGGTTTGCATACCACCAAAGATTTGTCATACCCAGCATTGACACCGTCTCCCCCCTCTATTTATCCAGGGAAACAGCATGCATGCTCCTTTTTTTAGCAGCACCCTGTTTCATATTCACAGTCATTTTTCATTTCCCCATCCTGTATCATTTAGACATGATCACATGGCCAATTAGAGTCAGATCGGTGTAGAAGAGAGGCTCTGTGAAATTTCATGTTAACCTCATATTTCCTGCACACAACAAAAGAGCAGCGAACGGGGAAAATGTTGCAGAGTCTCTGGTTGTCGCCATCAAACTGTAATTTGCAGCCACTGTTCACCCTTTGAGGCAGATGCACTGTGTTATGCAGTAGCAGGTCTGTTCCCACTGTGTCAAAGACATACTCCTACTCTTTTTGTCAGTCTGCCAGAGTGAAACCACTTTACATGCACAAACACATCCCGACCTGCATCACATTAAGTGCCACTGACTCAGTATTGGTTTGTCTATTATGTATTTTAATATTTTTCATTCAACAGGAGCTTATTGGTCTAACAACCTTTCCACCCTCGGTATTCATGAATAGGACTGTTCTCGTTTGTCTGATCAGTAGCACATACTGCAGTAATGTGACATTTGATCTGTTCTTCTCTGGTTCTTGTTTGTAATAGCTCTTACACTCTTGTGCTCACATTTGATTGGCTCTTGTCACTAACACAGGACAAACTGTATTTTTTGGTGCTAATCTTTTAATGCTGTTTTATATGTTTTGAAAAGTGCTCCATCTGCTCCAGCTTACTGCCATTTTCCATCTGATGCAGCACATCTGACAGTTCTACAAACAAATGTATAAATCTGACATTATTCTCCCATTTGATTGGCCCATAATTAAATCGTACATCTAATTGCTGCATTATATAAACGTATTCATACACCCACGCAGTAATTACAAAGCTTGGTTCAGTTTGCTTCTTTTTGATCCATGCTCTTACTTTCCATGCATACTTTTGATTGGTTACACTGACCCATACACTTATCTGACTGGTCCAGCTGCTAACCCACACATTCAGCCCCCCACCTCCATTGAATCGGTTCTCACGTTCCCACCCCTCCACCTGCTCTTCCACCCCGTTGTGTTGTGGCGTGTGATTAGTTGGAGGTTGTATTGACCAAGGGGGTGCTTGTCTCCCCAGGCCTCCTCCACCCAGAACAACAAGGCATCAGACCCCTCCACCCCTGCCGCCAAGGCCAGAGTGAGTCCCTACCATCTACACCCTCACACACAAATACATCCTCCCACCTTCTCTCTGCATTTACCACATACACCCACCCATTCTACATCCACCCAGGACACAACTGAGCCCTGCAGTTTTCATGTGAGCAAACAAGCGTAAATAATCTGCACAAGACTTCTCTAATCGAGATTTTTGTGGATTTTATTTCATCTAACAGCTCAAAAATGGTCACTGTGGCCACATGATACTGACATTATAGAGTCATCATCATTCGATGATATTCCCAAAAGTTGAAAGTTTCACCTTCGGATCTCCGAGTATTCGAGGTACGACAAACTGATGTTTCTTTGGCAAACGTTCACACAACTGACCTCTCAGCATTACAGCCTTGCATACACACTGTTGTTCATAAAGTTGTAATAATTTTGTTTACACATTCTTCTTTTTATTCCTATTTATACAGATCAGGTTGATTGTAATTTAATTTTCTCTATGATACGTTTGAACGAGATCGAGAGATACAATGTACCTTTTCTTTTAGGAGGTCAGACATTTTCAAGTTCCAAGTTGTCTGGAACGCAGTGTTAGAGCTGCATGGTACATGTCCCAGTGGTTAACTGCAGTACAGCAAGAAAAAGCATTTTACCCACAGACAGCTATCATAAAAATGACACCTGAAACTATAAACAAAGCAAATAATTTATCTTTGTGTTATAAATTTGTAAAACCATGGATCAGTGGTGGGTAGAGTACTGAAAATCTATACTTATGTACAAAAAAGGACCTGATTAATAAAATTACATTTTCATTTTTAGGGTGGGCTGACCAGTGCAGCACTTTCTGATCATTTTTTGTAATGAACCACTTCCTAACAGTTCCAGTTAAACAGTTAAATCAGATCACCAGGTGAACTATTTTACACACCGCCTACCTGAGCAGTGTGTGTGTTAACAGATTACAGCAGCCAAATGTAACAAGTGCTTGCGCTCATGCGAGACACCGTGGTGTATCCATTTCAAAATAAAATGTTTTTCATTTGTTAACAATTGGCTTTTACTGTGAAATATTTTCATTTAGTATTTGCTCTAGTCTACGTGCTCTTGCACACACCACAGTGTACACCCCCACAGTGAAGCCATGACTGGTGTCACGTTTGCAGTCTCACTGGCTGTGTGTGGCTTGTCGGTCTGTGCTTTCATGAAACCATGCACTGCTTCTAAAACACACCAGGAAGCTGGCATTTTGTAGTTCAAGTGTTAACAAATAAACTACAAAAGAGCAGCTTTTCCTTCCCGTTTGTTAGCTGCAGGTTTGTCCACGGCGTCCTGCACAGTACAATGTTAGGGTGACCATGCTGCAGTATGTACATGCACACGGCTGCAGGACAAATGTGCACAGAAGAAGAGTGCACAGGCACATAGACACAAAAGGCATCCGGAGAAAGAACTAGCAGGTGAAATGACCGTGTGTCTTTGGCCACAAATATGATAACCTCTCCCTGATTGAGTTTCACTTCAGCGTCACTTTGTTCTTTTTCCTAACTTGTGGTTATGTGTGGAAACGTGCTCAGCATCCTGCAGTGTCCCTTTAGAATTCTAACAGAAATTAAGGACACATGATAAATCACAAGCTCGCAGCTACTACAGGTATACTGACATCAATTATACCAAAAACTCTGTTTAGGCTACTGTTCTGTGTGTGTGTGTATGCGTATGTGTGTGTGTGTGTGTGTGCGCTCACTGCTCAGTGAGTCATCCTTTTCTGGTGCCACCTGCGTCATCGTGCCATTTTCATCCTGGAGAAAGAGACTAAGACGGAGACAGAGAGAATGGTGGAAGGCGTCTTACGTCTGCTGCGGGGCTTTTTACAATAGGACCACGGAGGCTATGAAACTGATATCACAACACGATGAGATACACGATGTGTGTGTGTGTGTGTGGGAGGGAGGTCGTTTGAGGAATCAACAACAGAACAACAGTATAACTGACCAGTGCATAACAAATATGAGCCTGCTTGATTAAAGCAATACATCAAGTTCTTTGGAAAATGAAGAAGAAAAAAATGAATGGAGAATATTATAGAATATTAATATCATTTCAATGCTGCATGCTGACTTTTCATTGTGAATTTTGATATGTTGAGTGGCAATCAGGAGCTAGTGTTTGTCATTATAAATTGAGCTAGTTGTATAGTATTGATGAAAGTGAGCATAATACTGGAAGAAAGGTGTTTTGCCTGTTTTATAGGGAGTCAAACTTAAAGGCTGATGGGACAGTGGAGCTGTCAGTGTGCAGTCGTTGAAGATGTTGAGGAGTCAGCCGTCTTCTGTTAGTCTGCATTAAATTCAGTTTCTACAATAAAGCTGACATCATGACTTCAGACAAAATTATTTCTTGTGATGTGACTAAGATGTCGACTTGATTCAGAATACAGCCATTTAAATGTCTGGTTTAATTCATATTTTAATCCTGCTGGTTCTTTAATGATGAACTTTTCTTTTCATTTTAAACCCTCCATTAGCGAGGACCACACCGTCAAAACACACCTTGGTAATGATTTATTAAAAAAATGAAAAGATCATGAGTGAAGCTCGAACTCTTTACCCGGTCTGTTGCTGTGTTGTGGGGAAGCTTCGGTTGCCACTCCCCTAGGAAGGAGAGGAAGAAATAGGAGAAAGAAATAGAATAGGGGAGGGGTGCAGAATACAAGAGCAGAAAGGATGAGAGGGTTAGGATGGTATTTATAGGAATGTTGTACGATTAAGGTGTGGTCCTGTTCCTGAAACTCTGCAGATCGCTTCAAATATTGTGTTGCATTCATGTTTTTTCTTGGTTTTCTGCCTATTTTTGGCATCTTTGTGATATAGCCAATGCAAGTTGAAATTTGAAATGGCATTCATAACATGCCACATGAATGATTTTGGCCATGACTGAATATTTAGGTTGACAAATGAGCCAAACTCTCCAAATCTCTGAGCTTTAAGAAAATCCAGGTGTCCCAGCTAACCCAACCATGCAACGTGTACTCAGAATTTGTGCTTTAGTGGTTTTCCTTCGCACTGAGTGAGTGGCTGCAGGGCAGAACAGCAGGCTCATAAAACAACAACCCTAAAAGATAACGTCCTTTGTCTTCCGTACTCCCGTATTAGTCTCTTACACAGTTGTTTCTTTGCTTCGAAGAGCATGTGTTAACACACGATCACTGAGTGTCCTGTGTAATATTGTGTTGCATGTGCTTTGTCTCCTCTTCCAGTGTTTGTCCTGTGCTTGATCAGTTTTGGTTAATGCTGTTTATGGAAGCACTCTGTTGTTATTCAGTCAGCATCCTCGTCTTTTGGTCCTTCAGCATTGATTACTGGTAGAATTCATGAACTTTTATGAAACATTAGCCGATTTTGTTGCATAATGTCCTAAAACCCCCACAGTGGCATGGTCTGACTAACTTATCACATAATCACTGAATGTATAAGAGGAGTTCTTTGATTTGAATGACACAATCTCTTCCATACTTGCAGAGCAAGGCTAATCTGTTTCCTGTTAACTGAAGCTGCCAGCTGATCTGCTCTTCTCTGCTGCTCTTGTCTGTCTGCTTGTCATACCTTTTCTTTTCTTTTTTTTCCTTCCTTTCTTCTTCCTTTTCCCTCTCTGTCTCCTCACTCCCTCGCTTGTCTGTGTGTCTGCCTGCCTGTCTTTAGGTTCAGATAGTGCACAAAAAGCTGGACTTCAGCCATGTCACGTCTCGCTGTGGCTCCAAGGACAATATCAAACATGTCCCTGGAGGTGGCAATGTAAGTACTGCTAGAGCTGGAGGCAGACTCTGGTTAGGGTGGGTGCATATCATTGTCATGCTAATTTAGCCTCGTTCTGGATGTCTTTGCTCAAAATTGTGATCTGCTGGGAATCTCAGTTTTATCCCAAAAGACCTGATTTGTCACAAAAGGATAAGAGAGGGAGAGTTTAGATGCATGTTAGATATTTTCCAGCTGATTGGGCTGTATGTACACAGAAGAAGACTTAACACTTCATCACAATGATGCAGCATGACTTTGAGAAGATCTGATACAGTACGATATGCATAAATCTTGGGTTATCCCTGATCAAGCTGCTTGAGTGTTTTCAGTAGGGAGATTCCATCAGGGCTCGGAGCAATTGTCCAGATAGAACAATACAGAAAGCTTTATTTTTCTCACAGATCAAACATTTATATAAAAGGTTATGGTTTTCAAAGTATTTAGCAGTTAATGCGCTGTTGTTATCACATTTATGGCTCTTTCTGTTTCATTTCACTTAAAACGAGCTGACCACAGGTCCTTGCCCACCCTTCCAGATGTTCTTCCCATCTGCTCCAAACAACTGCTGCACTATCTTATTCCATCTCTGGGCTGCTCTCACATTCACCTATTTTCTGCCTCAGATCAATTAAACAAAATGAAATATTAAAGTTATATCATAGAGATGCTCGGCAATGGATCTCAAAAAATCAAATCACTAAAGAGGCACATATTAATATAGCATGAACGTTAACATGTTTTATCATGCTGCAATATAACAAGTCACATTCCCTGTAATCCCCTGCCTCTCAACAGTATTATTGTGATTAACATTTATTTCTATATTTACTTTACTTTTCCCACTGTCTCGTCCATTTTCTGTTTTCGCTTAAATTACATCAAGTGTTCCTTCCTTTTTTATTTACTGCTGTTTTACATGTAAATGTAAAACAACACATGTATGTTCTAACAAGTACGTCCTGCGGAAAGAGACAAATACTATAAGGTGTGAATACTACGGTACAAGGGAACTACACAGGTCTCATGGTGATGTACTGTAGTAGCATTAACACATCAGGTTGCACTAATATAAACTGATGTGTCTCCTCAGTCTAAAGAGACATAATGGATATTTAAATTAGCTGTTAAGAATTAAACATATTTATGTTTATATTATAAAATCAGGTCACTGATATGCTAACCTGTCAATCAGACTGTAATGAGCGAGAGCTCTGATGTCAATCAGCACTAATCAAGGTGTGTTTGTTCATAAAAGTTTAACGGCGCTGAGGGTCACTATTAGTTCTCCTGTCTGTCATCAAATATGTAAGTATGATTGATCTCATCACACGCTGTCAGCCAGGTCACTGGGTCTTAAAATCCATCAGTGCCAGCTGCCGTCACATTAATCAGGATTTACTCCTCATGATCCTGAACAAACTGCCTTCTCCCATCCTCCAATTATAGCCTGTCCCAGTTTATCTGCATAAATGGAGCATCACTTACCAGCTTAACGCAGCAACAAGGCACTTTCAGTAACAATAAAACAGGTCAAAGTGAGGAGTGAAGCATGGGTAGGGAGTTGAGCGAGTCCTGTGGTGTATCCATTCTCTATCCATACTCAAATGTTATCCTCTCTACAAATGCACCAGGTGCACCATAATGGATGACAGCAATTTTCTAAAGTGGATGAAGAGTGGACGCTGAAGTAAAGATGTATTGTTCTGGATGCGGTCTTTATGAGTCAGCGTAAAGAGGCTACATTATGATCTCTCCTCTTACCCAGGTGCAGATCCTGAATAAGAAGGTTGATGTGAGCAAGGTGACGTCCAAATGTGGCTCTAAGGACAACATCAAACATAAGCCAGGTCAGTGTCAAAGCTTCCTCTCTTTAAACTCCATTTTACTCCATGCTGGTCTCATACTAACCTGCTTCTTCTTGCCTCAGGTGGAGGTGATGTGAAGATTGATTCCCATAAACTAAACATTAAAGCCAAGTCTAAGGTTGGATCTATGGACAATGTGGGGCCAGGCAACGGACAGACCAATGGACACAAGGTCGAACATTAACACAATCATTCATTTTATTACTATTGCACAGTCTGCTGACTCATTGTGCTTTTACTGGCCAACACCACTAGATGGTGTGGGAGCTTGATATAGTACACTATAAAAAAAAAAACACGGTGTGTGTCTGTGTGTGTGTCCTTGCCCTTGTATGTCTATATTTGGCTGCAGGAGGAGAAAACAGAGGAGAAGACATCTTCACCCCCAAGTGTTGCTCCGACAACAGGATCAGCAGGCGTTGCTAAGGCAACAGCACCAGGAGGTGTTGCTAAGGAGAATGGGGTGAAGGAGCCCGCACCTACTCCGTTTGGGGGAGACGGACTGAGGGAGCCCCTTAGCATAGACAAACGCATCACTGAGACAAGTGAGTAAGACATAAACACAAACAGAGCCAACAGTTTTAAAAGCGTTGAAGTTGTAGCCAACTGACCATTATCGTAGAACCCTCCACCTTACATGCTGCTGCTACGCTTGTCAGGTTTTCTATTCATGCACGGCATCATCTATAGCACGCAGGCAGATTTACCTCTCACAACACTTAGTCATGTTTGAAACTATGGGTCCTCGATTTCAGATAGATATAAACAAAAGGAGGCTTCTCATCAAGAGCCAACAACCCTGGATTTAGTTGGCTGAAATGACAACTGGTGTCAGATTTTTTCAGCTGTATCCATAGAAAGTATTAACTATGTTATACAAATAAAACTGTTTTTGTACCAGGCTGTAAACATGTTTATTTCTGCTGTGAAGTTTTAACATGGGGACCTCTGTAGCCAGCCTAAAGTGGATGTTTGAGGCACTGCACTTTTTAGCACTTGTGTGTTAAAAAAAAAAAGTAAGGTTCTCAAATATGCACATAATGACAATATACATGATATTATGTTAAAGGACTGAAGCTAAAGCTAAAGCAGCTGATGATCCATTTGGAAAACATGGAAATGGCAGAGCCTAAGTATTATAGATAAAAATGTTATTTAAATGCTATGTGTTCTAATAGAATTATTGGATGATTTGAAAGCTTACTAAAGAACACGGAGATTATGGTTTATTGCTTGCATTTTCAGTCAGTGTACTTCACTTTTTTGAGAGGAAAGGATTTAAGGTTGAGAAAATAACCAATTAGATGTCACAATATCTATGCACGCTTGGTTGGAGCATAAACTTCCCTAAATTGACTAGAATATCTTGTATTTTTGCTTTTGGAAATGTGAGGAGAAAATAAAGAGCCGCTCCTCCGAAGTCCTGCTCTTATATGGCCCAGTGTATGCCGTTGCAACATGTGTAGAAATCCAAAGCTTAACAAGCCTTATATGCCTAGATACGGTTGCTAAGGTATGACTGGACAATAGCTGTTCAGGGTATTTGCAAACGGTCAATTACAGAGACAATTGGCAATAAGTACAGATTGTGTGTGCATGCATGTGTGTTGTCTTCTCTCTGCTACGCGTCTGATGGAGAGGAGAGGTAAAAATAGCAGACACTTTGCTGCAAAATGAAATTATGAAGAGACCTACAGAGTAAAGATTAGCCAGTCTTAGTGGATAAATTCATCTCTGGCACTGCAGCTGGCCTCCACACTGCCAGAGTTCAGAGGGACAGCAGACTTCTGCCACCCGATGTGGTTGCCAAACTCGGCCTAATTGATGGATGGCTCTAGTGCTAATACAATAAAAAACAGGAATGTTTTATAATTTAGCTCCTGATTCATATGAACCTGTCGCAACAGCCTATTAGCTAGAGACCATCTGGCTGGTGATAAAAATGTTCCACCTCTGTCTCAGCAACACTTTTCTCTCTTTTTCTCACCTTCTTTTCTTTTTTTTCTGTTGGTTACTTTCCCTTTTCTTAAACCAGTTTATTCCCCTCCACAGATTGAGTCCCAGTGACATGTAGATTTTGGTGGGACACGCATGGCGCTTGCCGACCTGCCAATCAACCGACCAACCAACCTACCACGGCGCAGTCACTTCCCTCTGGCCCCGCCCTTCATCTCGCCCACCGCAGCACCAAACTGACCGATCGCCTCTCAGTGTTTCTCCGGGGCCCGCCTGCCAGCTTCCTGCCAACCAACCCTGACCTTTGAACTCTCGACGCCCATAGGTCGACCTTTGGCCCTGCCTACCACAGAGAAGAGTGCTTTCTGTTTGTCTGTGTTTCTCTGTGTGCGGTTCCACCAGCTTCTCAACTGACACAATTCCTGCGTGGGCGCTGATTTAAAGGACTTCAACCTCAAAACCCAAAATCTAACAACCCTGATGCAATAAATTCACTATAGTAGTCAGTGCTTTATGGAAGTACACCGAAGACAGTCCGTTTTTTCATAGAATATTTCCATAAATAGTCATAGTCTCATTACTGTTTTAACAACTGTAAACACCCTGCTTCAGTTTCTTAGGCTAATCTATGGTCCCTCTTAAAGACCTTTACACTTCAAAACCACTTTGCTCTCCCAGCCTTGTTAGCAGACCTATACGAAGACTTATTTTTGATCCACCTCCATCTACCGTACAGACCACACTAACCAGCAGCAGGGCAGATACTGTCCAGTCTGCTTTAAATCAACACATTCCAGCCTCCCAGTCAGCCAGCAATTATTTCTAGACCTACAGTATCTACAGCACTGCATGTTGTCTCTTTACAGGTCATTCTACAGCTCACTCATCAAACAATATCTCCCATTACATCTCTCGGTATAATTAATCTCCCCCAACTATATTACAATAATGCTTCTTTATCTCTGGACTATTAATGTCATGATGATCACAATTAGCAGTAATGGTGCAGAGGACAGGAGAAACAGTTGGTGGAGTGAAGAAATAGATCTAAAGAATGGAAACAGATCTAAAGACAGAGTTCAAAATCAGTGCGGAAAGTCACTGCAGAAGCTTTTGGGATCTTTTGTGTTATGTTTAAAGAAAAGATGCATTCTTTGACAGTACTTATCAGGAGATATAGATGCTACAACAAACAAAACAACTTACTATAAGTTGAAAGATTTGATGACGTGATAAGTGCATGACAGTCATTAAGAGAGGTGGGTGTAGTTTAAGTGATCAACTTTTGATGGCAGAGCTCTGTTGCTTCTCTGGGTATTCTTGGCTCAAAAAGGATTTGGCACTGCAGCACAAGTTTTTGATGTTGAAGCCAATTATTTTTTAAGCAAAGATCAAAGTATTTGACCTTGAAGAAGTGAATACAAATCCAAGCCGAAGGAGCCATCTCGAACACGAGTATTTACCTCCATGATAACTGCTTGCTGCTGCTGCACCGTTGAGTCAAACAATATTAAGCATTAATGCACTGTATATTTTATGTAGCACTTTTCTAATTGTGGACGAGCACGATGCCACAAGCTGCAGTGTAAAGACCCCACTCTTCTTACTCAAAATGGGGGGAAATTTCACAGCAGATTGTGTCGTCCTTTATGGGATCAGAGAGCAAAATGTAGGACGCTATCGCAGATTATTACCTGTGTTACACCACCCGCTCCCTCATCCTCTCTTCTACTGAAGTATAAGCTACGCTACAAAGGAGGAATGGTTTCCAGGCAGTTATGAGACACGACCCGTGGTACAAATACGTCTCTCAATAAACTGTGTGAACATATTTTCCAATTAACGACTGTGCTAACAAGCTCGCTAACTCAGAATTAGCAGGCTTGCTAGCTTGGAGAGGTTTTCTCCTCTTCAACAAGTGAATGAAATAATCTTAGTGGTTAGCTACAGTAGTTCACCAATTATCCCCATGTCACCATGCCACTTTCTGGCTTGACTGGGCATTGATTCACTGCAACACAATATTCTTTCTTTATCTGGATCCCCATTAGCTTCCACAAAGTGGTCGGTGGCCTTTCTGCAACACAGTAGTTTGAATACATGTCAGTACATCAGGGTACACACAGTTCTGTAGACTATATTATCTACTCGTGGGAACATCGAGTGGAATAGCACTACTTAGTATAACTTAACTGGTCATATTCTGCTCATGAAACAACCTGTAACACTTTGATTTAGACTAGCCTGGGTCACATGGTATTAGCATAAGTTCACAAACTATGATGGATTTTTGCATGTGCAGTTTGGGTTAATGAACGTTAGAGAAATGATTTTAAAAAGCACCTTAAGTATCATTATTCAATGTAAAACTAACAAACCGTTAACTTTCATCATTAAATAAGCTCACACACAGTATATGTCTGACCCTTTGTGTGGCTTTTGAGGGGTGGGAACTGAAACCTTTTAGTCTTAATTAATAAGACTGTTTCTGTCACAGCACATGTAACCCTGTTCTGCTGCACCATAACTCTTTGGTTCCCTCACTGTCTAATCCCAGAAACCTCCCATGTATCCCACATTGCCGCCTGTACACCGCTGTGAGCGACCCCACGAGTAACCCTGAGCTGTGTCTAGCATTTACAGTTCACACGTGGCTTTTAGAGACAGACAGACAGACAGTACCATCCTTCTCTCGCGCATGTGGTACTTCCTGGTCATGTGGTTCACCCCGGTGGAAAGGGGGTGTGGCCACATAGCCGCGCCCTCTTTTAAGTCCTACCCACTAGCCGGTGCGTCTTAGAATCCTCTCTGTGAGACGTGGTAACTTTGTTCACACACAGACACACTTACACATAAGCACATAGGTTCTAAACAGGAAAGCACACACATGCTTGTTGGTGTGCATGAACACATACACACACACAAACAGAAATCAGCACATATATATACACACACGTACAGTATCATACACACAAATGGTTTGCCGTTCATTGAAACATTTCTCTGCTCTAGAATGAAACCAACTCTTTCTTGTGTTTTGGTGGTCTATGCTGATATTGTTAAAACAATGATGAGCTGTGTCGGTGTGTTGTTCCTATCATAGTCATTGTCGGACATTTTCATCATAGGCTCACCTCATCCTGCCTCTTTCTTGTCTGTTTCCTCTACTCTCTGACAGCAATACAGTGATCTTAGTTGGAAAACGTCTCCTGTTAACCCGCGCATACACATGATGTACAGACAGAGAGAGAGATGGACAGAAACCGAGAACAACCACAGAGGCTAACAGGTAGTTAAGAGAGGAACGAGTTCACTCGCAGGAAGAGCTGTCGGTTAAAGGGAATAATGTTACATTCATGGCAAGTCTGACATTTTTTAAGTGATTTACTGACTTACTAGAGACTGTCTAACAGATTAAACTCAGAGCTACTACCACGTCACTTGAGGTGAGTATTGCACAGTAGCAGATAATCAAGTTTTTTGTCTCTGGCATTTTACTCATCAGCTGTAATGTAAATAGATGGAAGTAAATAGCTTTTTTTAAATTCTTTTTCCTAGACATTTTTGTTCAGCATTTTCTTATTCTTATTTTGTATAGGATATCACTGGATATAAAATATTACAATTCTCAAAGGTTCAAACATTCTGAACATATTATTTTACTTACTCATGCCATGAATGCAACATTATTTCAGGAAAGCCGGCCAAAGAACGGCCTGCAAATACTGCACCTGGGACTGTCTAGTGGTGTCTGTATTGTAAATAAAATAAATCCACATTTTAGGTGATCGAAATGGATTGGTTGTAATACATCCAGAAATTCAAAATCAGTGGTTGATGAGAACCTAAAGTTTGTAGGGAATATTATTTTTGCTCAGTTGTTAAATGTCTTTGTGGAGATAATTGGAGAAAAATTCAAAGTTTTGGCATTTTAGATTTTATGGAAACACTGTGATGTGACGTTAATTTACAGACCAAAAGGCATTGTTATGTGTCGCACCAGTAAAATGAGTAGAAGAAGAATGCCCTGTCTACTCACTGTAATTCTATGCATAGTGCATTAAAGGCTGAGATGGTCTCCGCTGAAATCATGAAGGATTAGTGACATGTCTGTGGGGTGTTGCCGTAGTTGTCAGATGTGTGAAGTGTTGCTACTGCATCCATCCTGTAGAGAGCGCTGCTTAGCCTCTGGAACACTGATAGTCTGGCTCTGAGACTTAAAGGCTGAATGAGAAACCTTACATCACCAGAAGCTTCAGTAGACTTACATACTGTTCTCATTTAAACTAGCTTTGATGGCCACACTATATCATTGTGTCTTTAATACTAAATACTATGAAAATCGTATTAATGATGTACAGTTCCCCTTAAAACTCAAAAGTCTTGTGCACTTTGAACACAGTCTTGTTCATTTATTGATGCACTAAAGTGATATAAAAGTTGCTTTACTGTATATTGGTAAAACATTGTCAGCTGTGTACTGTACATGTGTGCTTTTGGGAGCAAAACAGTCTTGGTAGTTAGATAAAGTTATGGTAATCAAAGAGCAAGTGATCAAATAGTCAACAATAAATACTAGAGAAGTAAAAGCAACGTATGAGCATATTTAATATTGTACTGTTCCCTCCAAATCATTCCCATGAGTTGCCTAAAAGCAAAACACGATACATGACATATGTGTGGATCATATGTAAAAACGATAATGTGAATCTTTCTTCGGGAATAGAAGAACAAAGGGATGAAAGCACTTTGATAGGTGTAGACAATGGTTTGTGTATATAAAATAGGAGTGAGTTGTAGTCTTAATGTGCGTTGGAAGCTCAGTGTTAGCGTGTGTTACCATTTAACGGGATGAGCTGATGTTGTGTATCTTGGATGGCGCGTTGGTGCCCCTTTATCTTGGTCAGCTTTGAGGATTTTAGTGGAACTTTGGTCATCAGTGTTGTGCTACTGGCTATGATGGTTTAACACTCAACTCTCCAGCCTGCTCTCATGTTGTTCCTGTCAACATTCGCTGGTTATTACTGTCTGACCAAGCTGCAGAGTCACATTTCCCAAGTGTACAAGTTTCTGTGTGTGGTTGGTTGGAGGACCATAGTAAACTCTGACAGGACCCCTTTTAGCATGCAGTGTGTTAAGTAAATGTAAGTACAATAAGAACCTGTAGCAGTTCATTGCATGGTTAATTTATTTCACTGAGAAGTATCCAAACCTGTGACAGACATAAGAGGATACAAGGCAAACAATTTTAAGACATTCGTTGTGAATGAGTAAGTCCAGCTGGACAGATGACGTTTCTGATGATTTATGAATTTACATGTCATAAAGAAAAACACAAACATTACAAAACATTACAAAGTTTGTCCACCAGAAAATGTCCTGCTCGGTGCAAATCTGCCTCTTTAGTAAACAAATTGAAGAAAAGTTTGTTCATGATATGTGTTTATCTATAAAAATGAATATCAGCCAAAGTGAAACATTGTTATCACATTTCTAAATATCAAAATTTCTAAATAACAAACTATTGGTCAGGCTTTACTTTACATACTGTATGCTAAAGCAATAGCACATGAAGCTAGCCAATAGATAATTATGTAGTAAAACACTTAAGATTTAATATAATTACAGAGAATTTCATCAGGTTTCAGACTAGCTTTATGCTTTTAGTACTTAATGGTAACCAGTGTGGTTCTTTGTGGAATAAAGTTAACGTTGCAGCTTTGCAGCTTGGACAAAGAGGTCAAATAACCAGAGTGACTCCGATGTCCATTCACAACTGTTTGATTCCCCAGTTATCGTGCTTGAATGCTGTCCTTCCACTAGTGTCTCACACTGTCCCTTGTATATAGTTTCCACCATGTTTTTATCACTTCAGAAGTAACTCAAATAAATTAAAATGAAAAAAGACAAAAAAAAAGAAATCTTACTTCTTAACAGGGTGTTGTGGATGTTGACAGATGAGCTTTCACGTTCATAAACCTGTTGCCGTTAAGGTTAATAATGGTATTATTATATGATTGAAAGCATAAAAAAGGAAAAGTGTACTTTTTCCTATTTCAGAGTCTGCCTTTTTTCCTCCAAGAATAGGGCTGCTGAAGTTTCAAGAATGTTTTTAAAATGTATTAAAAATGCAAGATTATGAATACATGTATGAGGTTTGTCTCTGTTCTGTTTTGGAAGATAGATCACATATAGAAACACTGTTTACCGGATTCAAAGCGACGGTCGGGAAGGGAGGCAGTGTGTGTTCGGTACGGTCTGATACATGACTCAACAGAAGTATTACAGAAAGAAAACCTGAATCACAGAGAACAAAATAACACACTGCAGAATCTCATTGGTTTGAAACGCACTACTGTACATGTGACACCTGACACACACTGGTCAGCCCTTTCTCCCGCCTCCTGCCACCCCCCTGTTAGACTAAACTGATTTAGTCTTTTGGCATGTGGTAAAAAGTAATGTTATGTATTAGCAGCTCCTATATAGACACCTTGACATACCTACCAACACAAGACTGAATTAAGGGAAGTCTTGGACCAAATTATCCTTTCAGTGTCAACAAAAAAGGGTGAGGATAATTCTAAGATCTGGAACAATATGCACTATTAAAAAGCTTAAATGTAAGTTAAAAATCAAGGAATGCTGAGCTCAAACATATGGTAAGTTTGAACTTGAAATGTCCTTCCAAGAAAGGTAACTGGGAAAAAGGGTAAATCCAGAATAAAAGGGAGTGTTGGTAGATATGCACCTGGAGCCCCTAGCTGTGTCTCCCACCTACAGAGGCTTGTCAGCATCACAGCACTGAAAAGCAGCTTATTTTACTTGTGTCCTTTACCACATATGGAGCAAATACCAGATGGTAGTCTAGCAAAAACAATGTTCCAAGGCTTTGTTTGTCAAGGAGAGCACAAATTAAGACTCTGTACTGCTTTGTGAATTAGACGGGTAGGTTTATGGGAGATCTGTCACAAAGTGAGAAGGTAGCAGGCAAAATATTCTACTTTTCAGTCCTGTGGAGTGGATCCACTGTGTGTGTTGTATTATTCTGTAGGGCACAACACCATAGCAAGAGCATGCAGAAGACAACAACAAACTGCTGGTTGTTAGAGGCATCTGTCCTATTAGATAGAGCTCATCTCCCCTCTTCAATTCTGAATATTTGGTATGAAAGAGATGTTCATTGTGATTAATTGTTAACCAGTGATGTGAATATTAATCATGAAATAAAAAGATGAGCAAAATGCAGAGTCCCATTTGTGTCATTTTTTTCTACAGCATATTCATTTACTTTCTACACATCTACTAATGTGGTGTAAGCTATTTTCACACATTGATTGATCTCATTAACACAGGTGTTTAACCTGGATCAGAGCTCGAGCATTCACTGTACAACAGTCACTTTTCGCATTGAATAACTACAACTGCAGCTTATGTTCAAGGAGGCAGACCTGGTTGTCGAGTAGAAAAAAGTACAAGTATTTGACCAAAGTATCATTGTATGAATCACTTTAGTGTTGCAAATGACAATAGTGATTAACTGACATAAGAGTGACATATTTAAAGGGATAGTTCGGGATTTTTGACATGAAGCTGTATGGCATCCCCGTCAGTAGTGTCGCACAGCCACACCGTCTTACCCCCGACAGTGTCCTGTGGGCCGAGTTCTGTCCAGTTTTGGTCAGCAACGAAAGTAGTCCGGCAGGTTTGCTGGGACACTTAAATAAAAAGTTTTTCTTCTCAAAACAGCATGTGTTCAAAAGAGTGATTTATTTGCATCACAAAACCGATGTCCTCGAAAAAGTCCCACCTCGTAATCAATTGGCCCTACTTTCTCTCTTTTTGTATCTCTGCGCTGCTGCAAGTGGCCGCTACTGTTTAGTTTTGTTCGCGGACGTGCCGGGTCGGAATGGGGCACTTTTTCAAGCGCCCCATTCCGACCCAGCTCCTTCCGCCCCACCAGGCTCTCTCCGGGCAGCCCAGCCCTCGTCTGTCATCTGTCAGCGCAGAGATACAAAAAGAGAGAAAGTAGGGCCAATTGATTACGAGGTGGGACTTTTTCGTGGACATCGGTTTTGTGATGCAAATAAATCACTCTTTTGAACACATGCTGTTTTGAGAAGAAAAACTTTTTATTTAAGTGTCCCAGGAAACCTGCCGGACTACTTTCGTTGCTGACCAAACCTGGACAGAACTCGGCCCACGGAACACTGTCGGGGGTAAGTCGGTGTGGCTGTGCGACACTACTGACGGGGATGCCATACAGCTTCATGTCAAAAATCCCGAACTATCGCTTTAATGTATATTTCAGATTATATTAAATGCATAACCCATAACCAATCAGAACAACAGATAAACGAAGCAATGAACCCAAACAGTGAATGCAACAAGTGCAAGTTTGTGTCAGATAAAGAGATGAGTTTTTATGATATTTTAGAAAATTTCTCTATCTGTATTCAGGATTTTTATCAATGTTAACAATCATAAATTCTTAATATGTGTCTTTTGTGTATATTCAGTGTTTTCTTCTCACTGTTCTAGCAGCTCTTTAGTTTTGACTGTGTTCCTACTTTCTAATGCAGGATTTTTAGCAGGGGCGAAGACCGAATACAGCTCGTGTTCAGGGGTTTATCATACCCTTATCCTGTGAAACTTTTTTCTTCTTAAATAATCATCTAAATTTGAACAGTTTTTATCACAGAAATAAATGAATGGGATCCTGAGAAGTTCAAGGACACCTTGCTACCGCCATGAAGCTTTGGCGCCCCCAGGTGGCTTACAGGTTCCCATGTAGGAAATGAGCCTCTGCAACCAAAACCTTCAACCACAACTATTTCCAGATTTTTCCATGTAGTTTTCTACAGTAATCTGCAGCCTTCCTTGACACCTTTAAATACTAGCAAGACACATGTAGTCTGAACCTCCACCAATTGCCTCTATAATTGACCTCCATTTGCCCTTTCTGGCACACTGCAACAGACAGCAGTCCTGTTTCTCCTCCTCGGCTATACCGTCATTGCAAGCGTAGCCTCCACCTTCAGATGTTATCAGACATATTATGCTCAGCCTCCACTTCTACCTACAGTTCACACCAGACAGTTATTGTCCCAGCCTTCACCAAGAGCAGAACCCACAGGCAACGCCAACCATTTCTATTACCAGACTTTACTTACAGAGCCTTGCAGCCCCACCTTCTGTCTGCCTGTGACATTCAGGCGTTACCCATCCTCCACCCACAGCCCTTGGGAAACACTATTTATATTTCCTGCAAAATCCAAACAACAACTCCTGAATTCCTGATTGAAACGTGGGTTTCTCAGTAATAGATAATAATGTAGTAATGAGGCAAATCAGTCTCTGCAGTCAGATCAGATCAGTCCTCAGTCTGTAAAAATAAAACTGAAGCCTTAAGGTTTGAGACATCAGTGGATGTGTGTCATTTTGAATGCTCTTTTCTCATCAGACACTTTTCTCTTTTTTTATTACTTGTGTCAGCAGCTATCTGTTCTTTAGTTCCTCCATGTGTTCATAAATTGAAGTAATCGTCCTGAGGAAAGATAAGAGAGATTTTTAATTGTTCTTCTTGGGCATAGCTTTCATTATTCATCACTATCATAGCATTCATAGCTTAATGCTAGCTATTAACTCTCACACAATTTTAATAGTTACAGAAAAAGCTGTTTTTCCATCCATCACTCAGGTCAACGTCAAGTGGGATCATGGGACTGACCTGGGGCCCCTTTCGGGAGGTTTCCTGAGATGTCATAGCAACTCGCCCTTTGTTGTTTAAGGGGGAGGGGGATGCGGTCACTGCTGCTTATGCATTTTTGAGACATTTCGGTAAAAACAGCCCTCAGGCACCGAGTCACGGGGTCCCAAGCAGTTGCATGCCTTGCCCGTCCACAAGCTTCACGTCTGTACAACACACACACGCACACACACACAGCCCTCTATAAATGAGCTCAATCTCTTTCACAGGTGTGAAGATGAGCCTTTTTCTACATCTGTTCTGTTCTTTTTATGGCTATGTGTTGTAAGAATGAGGGAGAGAAAAATACTTTCCCCAAATTAAACATTTTACGCTGAATAAATATTTACTAATATTCATGTGAATTAGTATTTTCAGATAAAACGCCCACAGAACCTAAGATTGATTCTAAGTATTATTAAGATACTGCCCTAAAGCTTGGATCTCAATTGCTGTTACAGAAATCATGTCCTGCACAGAATAATACAAAGTTGAGAAGAAATTCAAAACATTTCATTTAAAAAATGTAAAATGTTGCTTTACTGGGGTAATTTAAATACATATCACAGGCCTAAATCAGCTTAGAAATTGCACGAATGTGTAATTCCACCACTGTGATAACTGTGTACTTTATTATTGTTGCTAACTTTTTTTTTGTTGTAGTTTATTTTTCTCTTTTAATCCTATATCCTATTTTAATTCTATACTTTCTGTGTCTGTCCCCTTTAATGATTATTCCACTATTATTAATTCACTATGTTTGTCTTTTATACATATATTCAACTTAAACTATCAGGAAAACTACTGGGGCTGTGAAACATGTGGAAGGTCGTATCTAGCCCTTCATTCGTGTTACAAAAGGTACAGTATATGTAGTAACCATATACTAATAGTCATAAGCCATATACAGTGATGATTGAGAGTGCTACAAGTGACATCAGAACAGTAGGTAAGTCACTGAACGCCTTCTAGTTGTGATATATCATCATGAGACGGACAACACAGCAATGCACCATGCTTTCAAACCTTAAAAAGTCTTATGCTGTTGCAACCCCCTACGACTGCAATAGGTATTTGTTTTTTCAACATTTTTGGCAGCGAAGAAATTGAGGCCCCTGCCAGACAATTGCAAGAGATGGAAACCCAACAAAGCACAGAGGAGAATGGATCCTTTCAGCAGAAAAAGATAAGTGACCGCTCTGAAAACCTGGAACGTGAGTGCAATGAAAACAGACATTCTCTGGGACCAGGTTAAATATTTAACCACTGAACTTGGCCAAGAGAGGGAATCTAGACATCAGAACCTTCCCCAGCAAGAACAAGAATTGCAAATGTCAATCAGAAAGCATTGAAAATCTGCTGAGTGTCCAGCTACAACAACTTCAGAACCTCAGCACAGAATACAACAGCCTATGCTGTGCATACGATAAACTCTCTAAGGAAATATAACAAGTATATGAATGCCAAAGAACAAAGTATTGCCATGCTTAACGAACAATTCAATACAATGGAAGAGGACAAAACCAGCAAAATATTAGAGCAGGAAAAAAGGTTAAAAATATGTTGTCTGCGTGTCAGAAAATAGCGCATCACAACAATTTGATGAAACAACGGGCGTCTGAGAGGTATGTGGAGTTGAAATGCCAGAAAATCCAACTCCATGAGCAGAACTCAAAAAAAAAAAGTTCAACTTGTTGCTCAGTTCCAGACTGAGAGAGTCCTTCACTCAGAACTGGAAAAGCTCAAGAAGCAGGTCTACCAGACGGAGGAGCTCCTCTGTCTTTCACAGGACCTGGAATGTCTGAAAGAGTCTTAGTGTTTCACAGGATTCAGTGGATAAATCCACCTGTGTTCCTCAGAACCCTGAACTAGTGGTTGGAGACTCTCCCTCTGTTTCTCAGGGCGTAGCTCTGAATGCTGAGGCTACAGGTTGTGTGGAAAATTCTGCTGTGACAACCAAGAATCTGACAACCTTGGCCATTTTGTTGGTTTGAGGAAGAGAAATGAGGTAGAAAAGTTGCACCAGCAAACCAGGTCCCCCTCAGTGGCTGAAGGGTAACAAATAATATATTTTTAAAAATGTGATCCTTAGTGTGTAAGAAGTTAAGGCATTGTGATGTTGTCCTGGCTTTAAAGGTTACATGGCTATGCCTTAAAGGAATTCACACCGCAGTGGAACGGCTGCACCGCGGTTTAGCTCCGTCCTCTGCCCAGCGTCAATCCCCAACAACAACAAACAGCTTACTTTGCTTCTCAGAAAAAAAAAGAAAAAAAAAAAAAAAAAAAAAATATATATATATATATATATATATATATATATATATATATATATATATGTATACACATACATACACACACACACACATATATATACTCTCCCAATTACATCCGTCTGGGCCTCTTGACACAGGTTAAGACAGTTCAAGGCACTTGTCTCGGTCACGTAATACGATACCCGAGTTAAGTCCTCAAAGCTAGCAAAAATTTGTAACGTCTTTGGAAAGCTTCTTCAGCGACCGAAACAAAATAACAGAATAGACTGGAAATAAGGAACACACTTCGGGTGTCATTGTCTCCCATTATTCCTAGATGGGACCGGTTCGTTGCGGAGAAACAAGCTTAGGGCTCCCACTAATTCAGCATAATGCTGAGTTGTATTTTTATGCACTTTATATCTGTTTTTATGCCGGTCACATCATTTTATTTCGACGTGTTTAGTCCCCATACCCTGATGGCCAGTCCATGAAAATATTGTCTTAATGAAACCATGAAATGCATTTTAGCAATGGCTCGTGCCAAAAATAGAAATGCTACGGAATGATAGCGCTGCAGCACGGAAAGTCGCTGCTGGGACGTTCTGTGGTGCGTCCAGTGGGAATGGTTTCACTGATAAGAGTGGCCATCAGCTCCGGTAACTGCGGCGCAGCCATTCCTCGCCGCTTACGTCCCTGGTGCGAATAAGGCTTAAGCCTTGGTTACAACCTAGCACCAGAGACGATTTCTAGTCCCAGCCAACTAACGTTAAAGTTTTCTAGAGATTGTGGCATTTCACCAAGCTGACCCACATAGAAACACACAACTGCCTTGCTAGCTGAGTCTAGTAGTAACTAAGATATCTGTTAAAAAAAAAAGAAGAACAGATTTAGTTACTATGTCTGTGAACTTAACATGTATTTTTAAGCTCTCATTTACTTTCTCTTACCCTGAAAGCTAGCAAATTAATTCCTACTGCTTGCTGTCAAGGAGGACAGCAACTAATGTTAGGTTAACCTTGCATGATTTTTTTCTTGTAACTTGTTGTAACTAAAACATTAAGTCATAAATCTAACAATGATACAGTTTTTACGTTTCAAACTTAAAGTCTGTGTAAGTCAAAATAAATGTTTTTAATTTTAATCCTTTTAATTTTGTCAGACTAAAGAAGAAAGTGTTATTAACCAGCGAGCCAAATTTGAATGATTAAAAATAATGACAAGTTTATGATAATTAGGTGTCAAAATCAGGTAAATATGGGAAGTACTCTCAGCTCCAGGACAGCAGGAGCGTGTCCGCCGAACAACTCAGGACAAATTGATATCTGTCTCTCTGTGTCTGTATCTCACTGGCAGCACGGCGCACCCGGCAGGTGGTCAGACCCAGGCAGTGTCTCTCATCCATGCCGTTACCAACACACGTAAACTCAGATCTGACTACATATAGGCTATTCCTTGTCATAGCCACAAGCTACTGTTGCACACAAGAGATGTCCCGTGTCACGTTACCAGTGTATTGTATTGTTACCAGTGTTATTTTGCATTGCGTTGAAGGCTTTTATACCGTTGCACTAAGGGGGGTGGGGTTGTCAGGTCACGCAGTCTTCTTTTAGGACCACCCAAAAAATCCTGGTCTGAAAACTGGTGAAAAACTGTTTTACCTCTTTTTTTTTTTTTTACCTCTAACTCCACATTTCAGTAATGTATCATTCAGTCTTTTCACTTTTTCAGCAACTATTTCCCAACATATTTATTGTGTTTTGAAAGAAAACATGGAATTGCCTTTACATGGATGTTAACGTTAGACTAACATACTAGGGAGACACCTTAACAGCAGCTAACATTTGCATCAGCTAGCGTCAGTTTAACGCAGTGATCGACATACATAGTCGTTCTCTCTGGTAGTTAGACAAAGTAGCGGCATTTGTTCAGTAACAGCAGTAAATTACTGTTAATGTTATGCTTATATCATTATCTGCTCCACTTACCACTGTCTTTCTTTTTTCCTCGTCCTTTCTTTGTTTTTTTTCTTCCTATTATTACCAGATGTCATTGCAATTCGCCCGTGGTTGTTTAACCATGTGTGGACAGCACTGTTGAATTGGGGGTGTTATGGACACATACATGGTCACTTACACTAATATCTGGTGGTGTCAGAAGAGTGTAACATACTACGGTAAAAATTAAATATGGCGGCAAACAGGCGGGAAGATTCAAGTTGCAGCTTACTACACAAACGTCGAACAGGTAAGAAGTCCTGTCTTATTTTATTTATTCATAGAAGTGCTGGATGTTTGTAATGAAGATCAAATTGTGAAAAAAAAGTGTAAAAATAAGAACTTAGCATGTCAGTAAACATGAAGTACACGTACGTGTACTCATGGACTGAGTCTCCTCAAAACAGCTAATATGCTAGCAAAAATGCACACGTAAAATGAGAAAGAAAGTATCTCTGGTGCAGCTAAAAAGCTGTAAATTGTCTAAATGTAATAATAACCATTAAACCACTAAATATATACATACATATGTAGATTAGTTGGGTTGAAAATGTTAGTCAAATGTAATATGCTAGAAAACAAGCTAACAGCTAACTCTGGTGCAGCTAAAAGCTGTACCACTGAAATAATTTACAAATAAATAATGCATAACTACATGAATGATATTTGTTTGTATTTGGTTTTGTCACGATTTCCAGAGTGTTTTTCTGTGCAACAAGCTTTTGCAGCTACTTGGTATGACAACAAACCAGCATTGATGATGTCTGTCGTTCATGGTACACAGCCTGAAGACACCTGCTAGCGCTGGGACAAGAAGCTGAAACAATATGTCACCGTTTCACAGCCAAGCATTGTCCGTGAGTACAACATCAAGATTTGTGGAGTTGACTTGATGGATAGAATGATAAGTTACTATCGCATTAGCATCCGTACTAAGAAGTGGACAATCCGGACGCTAATGCACAGATCTGGCTTTAGCCAACAGCTGGCTACTCTACCGCAAAGACCATGCAATATGTGCTGGACCAAGGACAAGACCCATCCAGTTCCTTCAGTTCCGTATGGAAGTGGCAAAGAACCTCTTGGCCCAGCATCACGGTGCAGATGCAGATCTATCAGAACAATCAGAGGAAGAAGATTAAAATCAAGGGGTAAGACGTCTCTCTTCTCAGGTTCTGTGAAGGTTATCAGGTCCTGTAACTGTAACTGTGACTGTCAAAAAGGGGCAAAAAAAATGTTTTTGTTTTTTCACTATGATATGTTTTCATTTTGTTGTTGTTGTTTTTTTTTACTTGTTCAAATGTTCAAAACACATTAGTAGCCTGATGCAAGCATGATGCAACGGAGCAAGCAAAGCCCCCGTGCTGCTCAGTAGTGGGTTCGCGCCCGAGAATAGACACTGTTGTTCATCCTAAGTGACACAGCGAGACCTGAGGAGTATTGCACAGAACCAAGATAAGGGATTAAGCCAGGATATGTTGGTTATCTTGACTGAATTTAGCCTCAAGTCGGTTGCGTGAAAGTAGCTCAAACTTAACCCGGCCAAGTTACTATGGTGATTTATTCTCTGTAGCTAGCCTGCTCCAGACTAGGCTAACAGCCAGGCTAATATTAATCCTAGTGATTCACTTGTTACTTGAGTAAGTGTACTTCCTACTAAACTGGAGACTGAGGCCACCCTGAGCAGAGAGATAGAGATGAAAGTTAGTCATGTCATTTTCTGAACTCATCTGACACGTTTCATTTGTACCCAATTTTAATTTCATAAACTTGTATATTTTTAATCATTCAAATTTGGCTGGGTCATTAATAGCACTTTCTTCTTTGGTCTGACAAGCTCAAAACACATTTATTCTGACTTTACACAGACTTTGACTAAAAGTGTAGCTAAGCCATGGAGATGATAAAAGTTGTTCATCAATGTGTAACAATAGATTGTTTAACCCATTAGAACCCATAGTGACACCAGTGTAACAAGCACATTGACTCTTCTGTATGCCCCTTATTAAGCCCAATGTGACAACACCGATCTTTGGGAATAAAAAGTGTTATTCTGAAAAAAAACTTTAGAAATGTGTTTTATGTGGTCCACTTGGTCTGTGGTATAACCCACATAATTTTGCTTTAAGGATAAATGGGTCTGGGTTCTCATGGGTTAACTCTAATAGGATTTTGAGTATGATTATGGAAGCTTGGATTATCACAGACACATAATATATTTATGTGGTTTGTTATATGAGTTAAAGTTCACATAGAGTAAAGTAAATGGTAATAATAGCTAAACATACGGAACATTTAGAGCTGCAAATCCTACTGGGTATCTAATCTAATGGCCTTCAGATGTAATTTAATAAATATAGTTCAAGTCTTGAGTTTGCTATGAAAATCTCAACATTCTGTGATGCCGTCAGGGCTGTCCCCCAGACGTGGACCATACTAATAAAAGGATTCCTCACCACAGGTTTAAAATGGCTTGGCAAAGTTCCAGAAGTTGATCGTACCCTTGCCTCTACCCTTGTCCTTCCCTTGTGGCATGGTGTTGTATCCTTGGGAACAAAGATAACCTGTGAAATTCTTGCTGGCTGGCTTCGCAGCAGTCATGATTTAGTGGACAGCCTATGACGCATGTCAGAGCGGTGAAGTGTTTCATATGGAGAGGAGCAGCAACAGGTGATTAAGTGATAGACAGCAAATAATTAACTGTGCAGCCTTCTGAAAAAAGGGACAGCAGTGTACTGTAGTGTAAAATACAGTGTAAGAAAAATACACAAAACCCAAGTATTAAGAATCCTTATATGTGTATTATATTTTTTTATATGAAACTTTTTTAAACATCTGTTAGAGACAATGCATTTTTGATTGAGAAACAATTATGTAGTTGCATTTTGATGTTAGTGATTGTGGTCCAGTTTTTATTTCAACTGAACTGAACTGTCTCTGGTAAGTTTGTCTTCATACTGATTAGTCTAAGTTAAAATGGATCCTTACAAAACACTATAAGTTGCATTGTATTTGTAGTCTGGTGATTTCTCTGCATCAACTGCAGAGTCACAAGAGGAAAGGATGGGTGAACTGGAATGAAGGAAGGTCAGTGTCATGGACAGACCTCTTCCACTTCTGCCACAGAGAGGCACACCTGGAGTACAGCATACAGCATAGTATAATACTGAACCAGAACACCGAGGTGACCCATGAAAGAAGTGTATATCCCGTACAGACTTCCAGCCTCCAAACATGTGAGTTAACGTATGTCTACTTTCTGTTTTTCAGTTTTATCACTGACAAGTAAACACTCAACATTACTCAATATTAATCTGGCTGTCTTTGAAAAAACACCTAGATATTCACTCGCAGTGTATGTGTCAGTGTTTCAGTGAAGCCTTTTGATTATTTAACATAATTGACATAAATGTTACATACAAACTATTGGCAGTGAAGAGTACACTGTCTCTCATTCCTGTTATCTTTAATTTCACTTAACGATTACAAGCAAGTGAGGAGTTTCTGAAGTTTAGATGGATTCCCGGTCCAAGACTTTCTTTGCAGTCTGATTAGCAAGAGCATAGGAAAAACACATTCCATCACTTTAAAGAGTCTTTTGCTCTCCAAACAGACTGTTGCAACCAAAGCCTGCTCAGATGTGACTGGTCAATATCCCTTGACTCGACTACAAGCAGAAACCAAATCTTCCCTCTACTACAGACTCTACATCATGTGCAGATAGTTGTTTACAGAGATTTGTTTTTCCTAGATTATTTTACCCCTCCTGAGGCGAAGTCCACAAACATTTCATAGAGGGCTGAAAAGTTATTTCTATGGAAAAATTGGGCACACTAATTGTATATTTAACCCATTAGAACCCATGGTGACACCACTGTAACAAGAACATTGAATGTCCCAGACTCTTCTGTATAAAGCTTTATGCCCCTTATTAAGCCCATTGTGACATATATGTAACAACACAGATCTTTGGGAATAAAAAGTGAAAAAAGTCTGAAAAGACTTCTATGTGGTCTGGGTTCTTATGGGTTAAGATTGAAATATGTAAAGAAAGATTTTATTCCAGACCATCTGTTCCTTTCCATTGGTTTGTTATAGAGGTCATGTCAGTCCACCTGTTCTTGCATCTGTTGTTGTAACTTATGGACAGCATACTCCATTGTGGTCTCCATTTATGAAGCTACAACACACATCCTCTGATGGTAACACCAACTGTGCCTCAATGGCATCCATAGACTTACTGAAGGATGTCATACACTGAGCAGGCCTTGATGTACCAATACTTGTGAATTAGTGAACCTTGTTTAGCCTAGGTAACAACAGAGAGTTCCTTAGTTTGTCCTCCATACAGTGGACCTACATAATGTTGGCAATGTGCTTGTCTTCATACCAGAACTCTGAACTCCTTTACTTAGCTCCATCTATTCCAGGAGGTAGTGAAGCACTCAGCCTTACTTCAAAGGTCCCATTCCCAGCTGTCCATAGTCCTTGTACCTCTGACTTCTGCAATCACATGTACACACAAGGGAAGGTGTGAGCTACCTTGTCACACTTAAGTTTGAAATCTGAGCCAACTGTGGTTTCAGATGAGGTTGCTATTGTTAGAATGTTTGTTATTTACTGAGGGTCACTTGAGGAGGTGTTGAGTATTGGACCCTGCCTCCATGTGTCCTTCTCTTGTCTTGTCCATTCTCCTGGTCTTCATTCAGACAATGAAACTAGCAGTTGGTGCGTTTGTGCTCAGAACTGGAAGACTCCTATAGACAAGAAGGTTTTCTGCTGAGGAGGACCAGACATTGCCCAAAAGGTAATGTTTTAATAACATTATATTGTGTTCCATTTTGCTGAATAATATATTATCCATGTGACATACGCACAATCTGCAATTTATGCACATTGAATATTAATTGTTTCATGTGTGATTGTAGTGATATTGTGTACAGTCTTGCTTGAGTTTATATTTAAAAATGAACAGTGAAGAAATGTATAGGTGAGAGAGAAGGAGGAGATCAGCAAGGCCTACAGTTATGTCTTGGTTGCTTTACTTTCATTAATACCCTTGCCTGGCATGTAGAAAGTGGTCACATGATACCAAAACTATTTCTAACTACTACTAATAAAGTTAATCTATTCTTAAAAGATGTAATGGATTTAAATAATGCAGATATGTGGAAATGTTAATGTTGCATATTTATCATTTCATGACTTCAATCATTTTCTACAAACTCACAGGCATTTACTCTGAAACAGAAGAGATGAACTGAGACGCCTTCTCCAGGAGCGCTTTGTTATAACAGGTGAGCCTAAAACAGAATTTCTGCAACTAATTACAAACAGTATATGTTACTAACACTGTAACATGTAACAGGTAAATAATCACCAAATTATTTCTGGCAGATTTATGCACTATATATATAAAGAGGTCATGATTATGAATGAGAATGAGGCCATGGGTGTATGCCAAAATTATCTTATCTACATCAAATGATGGAAATTCAAATCACTTAGATTTTCATTCAGCAGGATACTGCTAATAACAATGTGATTTAAAACTCTGTGTAACCCCCTAACCCTAACCCTAGGCCAGGTTGTGATCAGTAGGCTGTTTTATGTCCATAAAACTAAACCTAATGAGGTGTAAAGGCCCATCCACTGCCAAGCATTCAGTGAGATCATGCTTTTGAAAAGGGAACTCCAGCAGAACCTAAACCATTTAACTTTTTTATGTGTCCAAAGGCATGATATGTCTTAGTTGATCCTTCAGTGACTGCTTATAATCTCACAGGCATGATAGTAATACTGCCAATATGACCCTAACCCTAACCCACTACTGTAAAAGTTAAAAGATTTTGCTGACCTCTAGTGGTTCTTTCCTGGCTGCAGTCATGTAGCTACACTGTGACGTCATGGTTGCTTGTCTTTACACTTCTAACATTCATCTCTTACATCAGTGTTGCTGGGTGTGTTTAGAAGTGCAAGACAAAATTCCTGCAATTAAAAGTACATAATAATATCCATAACTATTCATGGCTGACTCCTTTGGTTCGAGGACATCCTTATAATAACATTTTTTCCATTTAAAACTCATACAGCTAATGAAAATTCTGCCATTCTAAAGCTGTTTTGGTATAATCCTACCATTAACCATTAACACAGGGGTGTCCAAACTTTTTTTAAAGATGGCCAGATTTGACAATGTGAAGATGCCTGGGGGCCAATTCATTTTACATTTTAAAAATGAAACAATTACCAATGAATGTTACATGCAAATGCACGGTTCTGTAACAATTTTATTTCATTGTTACAATTATCATTCTTTTAAAAATGATATTGTCACCAAATGTACTCACATCTGGAGTCAGATAACGGGATAAATTGTATGGAATACGTTAAACGTGCATGAAGTTGACACATATCTGAACCTCGTGTTCATTTTTAAC
Organism: Nibea coibor; assembly: GCA_023373845.1. Taxonomy (NCBI): domain Eukaryota; kingdom Metazoa; phylum Chordata; class Actinopteri; family Sciaenidae; genus Nibea; species Nibea coibor. The sequence goes on along the minus strand of CM041725.1, from coordinate 19,849,175 downwards.
ATGACTTATTATGAGTAATGCAAAGTCTGTTCACATTTAAGTTTAAAACATCACTCTTGCTCTTCTCTTTAACAAGTTCACTCAGAAAGTAATATGTTCTGTCACATCTACAGATACATAACACCAGCAATTATGTCCTTAGAGGTTAACGTTTAGTGCATTCACATGCTTCATTACGTTGACCAAAATAGCCAAATCTTCCAACTATACAGGCCATAAATAATATATTACAAACATGAAGTTTCAAGCTGCATGCAATACAATATATTGCATATATGATGTGTTATGATATATGGTATATGATATGTAGCTGCCGTACTTTGGACATGCCTGCATTAACATATCAACATTTTTCACCAGGCACTAACTGCTCTATAGTAGGTACAACTAGATTATAATGTGGAGTTTATACTGTGTACTCAAGTCTACATTTTTATTAACCCGCTGCACAGACAAAGATCCAGTTTGTTTTAAACAACTTGGTAAAGTTGTTCTGCTCATTCATTTTATATACAGGTTATATAAAACATTGTGACATTAGTTAAATCAGGTCTCATCAGTATCCTTTCAATTATACAAAACAAAAAAGCCAAGGGACATTTTGAGATGCAGATTCATTTTATTCTGTTGAACAACTAACATGCTTAGGGAGACACTTCAGACATGTGGTGCCTCAGAAACTTGAATTTCATTCCAAGAGTTTCACTCCTCATCATGTCCTTTCTGAAATAAGGGAGAAAAATAAGTAAACAATGAGGCAAATTTCTTTATTGTTGAAACTATTATTTTTAAAATGCATTTTCATTTGTGATCAAAGACTATAAATATTGCTGATACACTGTCTTACATATTAGTTTGAAAGTGTGTGCACACTGGACAGATTTTAATTGTTAGGAATACTGGCTTCTGGGAGTTATATACTGACTTGCCCATAAGCAGTACTTTAGTGTTTTCTCTCTAATTCCATTCTTCTGACAGGACAAAAACAATACACTATTATTTATATTATATTTTATTGTATAATTGTTTTATAAGTATCTGAGTACATCATCCAGTTTGCGGCATTACTGCTATATTTACTATAAATACAGTGCCTGCAGTGTGCCCAACACAAATGAAGGAAATACAATCAATCGCTGACCTTTGACCCCACATCACGGCTCTTAGCACGTAGCTTGTTGACCTGAGACTCAGCGATGTCAGCTCTCTCTTCAGCTTCATCAAGTTCATGTTGAATCTTACGGAACTTGGTGAGATGACTGTTGGCCTGTTCCTCCTGTAAAACAGAAACACAGTCTCTGTTCATTCAGGAGAATCCTCTTATAAAGTAATTTCATCGAAGCTTCATATTAGTTTTGACCACATTGCCCAGCTATATACCACATAACTTTGACTGTATTGAGCAGGAAATGAGCCATGCTATTGAAGATGCACAGTATCAGTCTGTATGTTTGTCTAAAATGCGTTGTACTCACAGCCTCCTCTGCAGCTTTCTTGTAGGATTTCACCTTTAGCTGCAGCTTATCTACCAAATCTTGCAGACGGGCAAGATTTTTACGATCTTCTTCCGTCTGAAATCAAAGTAATAATAATGGTAATTTTGAATAGAATTTATGTTTTCAGTGATCCAGAATTTTGTAAATGAACTGTACCTTACCTGATAAGTCAGCTCTTTGATTCGTCTCTCATATTTTCGTATTCCCTTGACAGAATCGCTGGCCTTTTTTTGTTCAGCCTCAACTTCATTTTCGAGTTCTCTGATCTGTGGAGCGAATGATTCAAAACATCAAATGATTTATTCTTAACAATAAATATTATGATATTATAATATGTGTAGGCTCTTGAAGATCCATTATAGTTCTAAGATGTTCAGTATCGCTGCTGTTTCTTGATTTAGTAATTTCATTAGATTGCTTTTATGATTTCTCAGAAATGATTGACACTCACCCTGGCTTCAAGCTTCTGCATCTGCTTCTTGCCTCCCTTCATGGCGATCTGTTCAGCTTCATCCAGACGGTGCTGGAGGTCTTTGATGGTTTGCTCCATGTTCTTCTTCATACGCTCCAGGTGAGCGCTGGTGTCCTGCTCTTTCTTCAGCTCCTCTGCCATCATAGCAGCATCAGTAATGGCCTTCTTGGCCTTTTCCTCTGCATTTCTGCATTCCTGCACTGCTTCCTCCACTTCACTCTGAAGCTGGGATGTATCACCTTCCAGCTTCTTCTTTTGGTTTAACAGGCTAGTGTTCTGGTTGTATATGAATGGAGTATAGAGATGCATTATGAAAACAGTAAAGGTAAACAAATATACAGGAATGTATAGATAATTATCTTTATCTTACCTGTGAGTGCAGTAGCTGCACCCTCTCACTAACATCCAGCAACTCTTGCTCAGCAAGTTTGCGACTTCTCTCAGTTTGCTCCAGAGCAGACCTGAGCTCTTCCACTTCAGCCTGAAGCAGGTTGTTACGTCTCTCAACAATGGCAATGTTCTCTTTAAGATCATCGTTGGCTCTGAGAGAGTCATCAAGCTGGAGTTGAGCATCCTGGAAGAGTATGACATTTATTGTAAGTGAAACTGAGTGACAGCACAATATGTCCTAGGTGTCCTTTTGTTAATAAAACTGACCTTTAGATGTGAATGAAGACCCTTCAGTTGTTTCTGGGCCTCAGCCGCCTGCCTGTTGGCCTGGCTAAGCTGGATCTCCATCTCATTGAGGTCTCCCTCCATTTTCTTCTTTATACGAAGGGCCTCATTCCTGCTGCGAGTCTCAGCCTCAAGAGAGCTCTGAAGAGTATCCACGGTTCGTTGTTGGTTTCTCTTTGCCTGCTCCATCTCTTCATCTTTCTCAGCCAGCTTGCGCTCAATATCAGCCTTAACCTGGTTAAACTCAAGCTGGACTCTGAGAATCTTCCCTTCCTCATGCTCCAGTGATGCCTATCATGAAATAAGGTTGAAAATCGAATAAATGACTAGTAGTAAGCACTTATCAAAAATGTCAGAGTTCAAGTCCGGCATCAGAATGTACCTCTGCTTCCTCCAGGGCTGTTTGTATCTCAGACTTCTCTTGTTCCAACTGTTTACGAATCTTCTCAAGCTCATGAATATTCTTTCCACTCTCACCGATTTGCTCAGTTAGGTCAGATATTTCCTCTGAATAACAAAAAGAGATGCTGTCAATGCTTCAGTCAGTAGAGCAAATGCTGCAACAGAGTTGTAAGCTGGTGTAACCCTTACCTTGCAGATTCTTGTTCTCTCTCTTCATGGTCTCCAGATGTTCTAGAGATTCTTCATAGGAATTCTTCAGTTTGAAGAGTTCAGTGCTCAGAGACCTGGCATCCTTCTGAGAGCTCTCTAGCTCTGTTTGAGACTCCTCATACTTCTGTTTCCATTCTGCCAAAATCTGAGACATTGTTCATAGTTAGATGAAGAATCTAAAATATGTTAGATTGTATTATACATTAGCACCCCATCTAAAAGAGAAGAAAACTGCCACATGCTTTTCAGTTTAACCTTGTCAAAGTTTCTTTGCTTCTTGTCCAGAGCAGCAGCAGCAGCATTAGACCTCTCCACATCCACCATGAGATCTTCAATCTCATTCTGCAGCCTGTGTTTGGTTTTCTCCAGTGAGGAACATTTAGCATTCACTGCTTCAACAGCCTCCTCAGCATCCTGCAAACGCTGGGCCAGCTTCTTTCTGAATTATGATTGAATTGATCATAATTATACTGTTTATTTTGATGAATTTATTCAGGATTCATTTATAATTGATTGTCATTTGTAAACTTTGTTTGAGTGAAAATATGTTTTGCTCACTTGGCCTCCTCCAGTTCCTCGGTTCTCTGGATGGCATCAGTTTCGTACTTAGTTCTCCACTGAGCCACCTCAGAGTTGGCCTTGGACATGCTGCGTTGCAGTTCAGCCTTGGCCTCCTGCTCCTCCTCATACTGCTCCCTGAGCAGGTCACAGTCATGACGAGCAGACTGCACTGCATGAGCTAATGCATTCTTGGCCTGAAATGAAAGCACATCTTAATGCTTCTCATGGACCAACATTAGCCTGTACTAAATGATTTGTTCTATTTGTTCACTACCTTGACTTCCTCCTCAAGTTGTCTCTTAAGGTCTTCAGTTTGTTGCGTATATGATTGTTTTCCTCTGGTGAGTTGAGACACCAGGGAATCCTTTTCTTCAAGCTGCCTGGTAAGTTCACCTAATTTTGATTTAAAAAATAGCAAAATGAATGAAATGAGTACTTCATAATATCACAGAGGGAACACACTTTAAATCAAAAGCTTACCATTCTCAGTTTGAAGTTTGGCTTTCTGCATGGTGAAGTCATTGATGGTACGCTGTCCCTCTTCTGACTTTGATTTATATTCATTCATCTGGTCCTCCAGAGTCCTACACATTTTCTCCAAGTTATTCTGAAATGAAATAGCATTTATTAGGGCACATAAACTACTTTAGGGTGAATTTGTTTTAAATTTAAACAAAGTAAAATATTAATTAACCTAAAAAAGGTAGTAAAACATATCAGGACAAGTATTATACCTTAGACTTCACAATATGTTCCATATTGGATACCACATCATCCAGCTCCAGCCTGAGCTCACTCTTCTCCTTCTCTAGTTTCTGCTTGACTCTCTGAAGGTTGTCAATCTGCTCTCCCAGGTCAGCAACACTGTCAGCTTGTTTCTTCCTGAGTGTGGCAGCAGTGGCTTCATGCTGCAGAGTGGCCTCTTCAAGGTCTCTGCGAAGTTTCTGGAACTCAGCCTCCCTCTTCTTGTTCATCTCGATCTGGGCAGCTGTTGCTCCACCAGCCTCCTCCAGCCTCTCACTGATCTCCTCCAGTTCTCTGGATAAGTCTGCTCTCTGCTTCTCCACCTTGGCTCGAGCAGCTCGCTCTGCTTCAAGCTCTTCCTCCAACTCTTCAATGCGGGCCTAGACCAAAATAAGAGCAATGTTACATTGACTAAACTGTATTGATAAAATATAGTATCCAGGCACCAATGTGTTGAACATGCTATATCCATCTTAAATTGTTACCTGCAACTCCTTCAATTTTTTCTGGAGCTGGGCACACATCGCCTGTTCATCTTCTATTTTCCCACTGAGTTGGCTGATCTCAAAATCTTTCCTGTGGATAAAAAAGATGTAAAACACACAGACTACACAGACTAACAAAAATTCAATTTGTAAATACTCATGTTTGTGCATATGAAGGTGCAGTTGTCACATTACTTTTTCAGCCTCTCTTCGAGTTGCTGCTTGTCATTCTCCAGGTCCATGATACTCTCTTGAGCTAACTTTAGGTCTCCCTCAAGCTTGCGCTTTGCTCTCTCAAGGTCCATTCGGATTTTCTTTTCTTGCTCAAGGGATCCTTCGAGCTGTGGTGCGTGATATTTACAGCGTTTTTGTTACATATATATTCACCATACATTTGAAAGTAGTTGTTTTTATAACATGCCAACACACTCTATTGTACTATGTTCTTACATCATCCACTTGCTGTTCCAGCTTAGCCTTGGCCTTGGTCAGAGTGTTGACTTTGTCTTCTTCACTCTGCAGATCATCCAGTGTTTGCTGATGAGCTTCTTGTAAGGCTTTCTTTTCCTTGGTCAGCTTGGCGATGATTTCTTCCAAAGCAGCCATCTCCTCAGTCAGGTTCTTCACCTATGGCCAGCACAAATTGTATCAGTGTCTTGAATAAAAGTTATTTGGGACACAGTAACACTAATTAGACTTTGTCGTACCTTGTTCTCAGTGGCGTGCTTCTCTTTCTCCACTTTAGCCAGAGTTAATTCTAAGTCATCAATGTCTTTCTTTAGCTCGGAACACTCATCCTCCAGTTTTCTCTTCTTAGCAGTTAGTTCTGCGTTCATCTCCTCCTCATCCTCCAGTCTTTCAGTCAGCTCTTTGATTTTGGCCTCAAGTTGAATCTTGCTCTTGATTAGCCCTTCACATCTTTCTTCAGCATCACACAGATTATCTTGCTCCTGTTAAGGATAAATGAAAGGCACTTTTAAAAGGCACTATAAAAGGCATACTTAAAGCCATTGCTTGATTCTCATACTATTTGTAATGTTGACACATTTTAAACATACTGTTTGAACTTGGAGCTGCAGATCATTCTTCTCTTGGAGAAGAGTGACCATTTTTTCTTCAAGTTCCTTCCTACGGGCTTCAGATTTTGCGTAAGCCTCTTTCAGTTTGATAAACTCCTCCTTCATGTTGGCCATCTCCTTCTCAGTCTCTGCAGACTTTAAGAGAGGTTTAATCTTGAAATACATCTTCATCCAGGGCCAATTCTTGACCCCCATGAAAGCACGAATGTTCCACTGGATCACCAATAGTGCATCTCTGTGGGCAACAGATTATCATTGTCATTAAAACCTGCTAAAAACAAAAATGTAGCTTGAGTGAAAAAAATCTTTTTCTTTATCTTCTCAGACAAAGCCCATCTTTTCCAATGTTCTCCTTGTTTGATGTTTATTGTAATGGTGGATGTACTGCTTCATTTTCTTGAAATGTATGGCCAAGTATATGTGCATTTTGACATAGGCTCTAGAGTGTTTACCTGTCTATGTTAATGATAAAGGATATTGTATGCTATGCCATTGCAAAGTCCATTGAAGCATATTTGTGAATTCTGATTTTTTGCCACATCAAACAACAAGACTTAATTGACACAGTTTAGCTGTGAGCATGTACCTGCGTTCAACAATCTTCTGGAACTCAATTCTTGCCAGAAGTCCTCGTGACCGGGCTTGAATGCCAGTGATAATCAGTGCCAGTCGGTCATCTCGCATCTCCTCTAGCTGACCCAGAAGTCCAGCTTTAAAGAACACCTTTTTAAGGGGCATAATGGATAGTCATTGACTACACATCTATTACACATATTTTCTTTTCTTTTCATCAAAATTGGAAATACTGACCTTTGTGTGCCCCAGTTTGTACTGGTTGTGGTCAATATCCAGGGAACCCAACAGTTTCTCAGCAGCCTTCTTGTTGTCGATGAACTGTCCCTCAGGAATTGCATTTGGGTTCAAAATACGGTATCTTTGGCACAAATACAAAAGAAAAAACGTTTTGGCTGCTCTAAAAAAACAATTCTGACTAGACTGACTACTGTTTTCATTAATAGTTTTAGATTTGTGTTTTTGATCACATGCAAACCTCTGTTTGAAATCTCCATAGAGGATCCTGTTGGGGAAGCCCTTTCTGCAGATCCTGATGCCTTCCAGCACACCATTACAGCGCAGCTGGTGCATCACCAGAGGATTCTCCATGGCCCCAGGTGTCTTGGTCTCATTGGGGATGATGCAACGTACAAAGTGAGGGTGAGTAGACCTCAAGTTGGTCATCAGCTTATTCAGGTTCTCCTGTGGAGGTAATTGAACCATGTGTTTAACACCCTGTTTCGGTACAGTCTCAGGTGACCATATAAAGCAGAAATTGATACACATTTATGTATTTTTACGAACCCTGTGCAAGGCAGACACAGTTTGAAAGGATGAACCCTTCTTCTTGCCTCCTTTGCCCTTCCCAGAATCACCGGCTAATAAACCAGTGTATAACTCATTAGATTACAATGATGACGTACAGATTACAATTGCAGACACAAGAACAGATGACCAATTCTTACAATTCTCACTATGACACATGTTCTAAAATAATTACCAGTGGAGGTGAATGTTGTACATTCTCTCTAATCTTACCTGAATCAGCTCCGGCATAATTTGCAAACAGGAGAGCTAATAGCTTGAGATTAGACTTCTGATACAGTCCCACAACAGTCTCATTCAGAGGATCCTTGTTCTTCACCAGCCAGTTGTTGATATTATAATCAACAGTACCAGCGTAGTGAACCAGGGAGAAATGGGCCTCTGGTTTTCCTTTGACAATTCTGGGCTTCTGGAAGTTGTTTGATTTCCCCAGATGGTTGTCATAGAGCTTAGCTTTAAAGGTGGTATCAGAGGCTTTGGGGAACATGCACTCCTCTTCAAGGATTGACATGATACCCATGGGCTGAGGAGAATATAGTGAAAGATGTTATTATATTTTCCCATTTTTGGCAACATAAGCAAATACATTTTAGGTTACATGAACAAAATATATACTTTAAGACTCATAATTAATATATGCATTACACAAAGCTCATGTGCCTAAATAAACTCAAAAACTCACCTTTTCAATCAGGTCAATACAGGCCTGCAAGTCCATACCAAAGTCAATGAAAGTCCATTCAATGCCCTCCTTCTTGTACTCTTCCTGCTCCAGCACAAACATGTGGTGGTTGAAAAACTGTTGCAGTTTTTCATTGGTGAAGTTGATGCACAGCTGCTCAAAGGTGTTGAACTGTAATGAAAAGGTCCACAATTTGATAAGACTTAATAATATCAAACCAGTCAATCAAACCAAATACTATTTGATATTGATTATATATTCTTTTAAAACTTAGTAGATTGATGGATGGGGAGAAGATGGAGATGAATAAATGAATTTGACTGCAGAATATATATTTTAGTAACATAAAAGGAAGGAAGCTAAAAAGAAACTCACATCAAAGATCTCAAATCCAGCAATGTCCAGTACACCAATGAAGTACTGGCGGGGCTGCTTGGTGTCCAGGGATTGGTTGATTCTCACCACCATCCACAGGAACATCTTTTCATACACTGACTTAGACAGTGCACCAACAGCATAGTACACCTGTGGAAGAAAATAATTACTTACTTCAAATTAAATTAATTTAAAATGAAATCATGTTATCTGAAAAGGTCCTCTTCAACTGGGTACCTGAGCAACATTTTGTCCCTTGGTGACCCATTCATTTCCTACTTTGACTCTTGGGTGACAGAGTCCTTTGATAAGGTCAGCCGAGTTCAGACCCATCAGATAAGCTACTTTGTCTGCATCTAAGAAAGTAAAGATTTACATAAGTCACATATGCATTAGTTTCTGGCATTAGATTGTATGAAACTAGTAACCTCAGGGTAATATCCTGGTGTGTAAAAACATAGACAGTTGGATGGATACAAATACACATACATATAACATCCTTGCTTACCTTCAGTACCATCAGCTTCTGCCTGTTCTTCTCGCTGCTTCTGCTTAAATTTCATATTACCATAGTGCATGATGGCACCAGTCAGCTTATAAATGCTGTTCTTCTCTTCTTGAGTAAAGCCCAGCACATCAAAGGCATCCTGAATGAAATCAAAAAATGTAAATCGAGTATATTCTGTTATAGGTTGATACAGTGTTTAAATAAACATGGAGTCAGCTCACATCAGTAGCCATCAGCTCTTCAGAATCATTGATAGAGGCTACGGTTGTCTCTCCTTGGGAGATGAAGGCGTAGTCATAGGGGTTGTTGGTGATAAGCAGCATTTCTAAAAAGATATGGACAAAATAGAAACTATTTATTTTATGTTACAATGCATGATACAATACAGTGTTTGAAACAAACAGATGTCACATGTCACATGTCCATGTATATTACCTACTTACCCAGGAGTTCAGGCTTCACCTGTGACAGTATCTGGTAGAAAATGTGGTAGTCCCTCTCAGCTTTAAGCTGATAGGTTACACGAGACTTTTCCAAAAGGTCTGTGAAGAGGTGTAATATATGTTATGTTTGTTGTATGAAATATAAAATACTTGCTTTGCTGTTTCTACAGGTTTAGGTTTAGTTTAACTATTGGTACACTATCCCCCCATAGTGATCATTACATATTCAGCACTGGTTTATACACAAATTACACTTAAATAAAAGAGAATTTAATTACATTAATGTTACTATTAATTCGTTTCTTAGTGGTTACAGCAATATGAGTTCAGTTCTCTGTATGTAGTCTGCATATTCTCCCTATGTCTGTGTGGCTTTTTGGGGTTCCCCTGATCAAAGACATGCAGCTTAGGTGAAGTCTCCCGTGTGTTACAGTATCTGTGAATGCTTTGTGATAGACTTGAATCCTGTACACTCTGGGTGCCTTAGAAAATACATATATGGATGGATTTAGTTTTACTTACAAGTCTCAATGTCAGCAGAGGCCAACTTTCCTCGGTTGTCAAAATGAATTCTGATGAATTTACCCTAAGGGGAGTAGTGTTTATATATAATTCTCATATGAAAAAAGTGAGACTCTTTCAATTAGTGATAATCAAGTAGCCAGACACTCACAAATCTGGATGAGTTGTCATTCCTGATGGTTTTGGCATTCCCAAAGGCCTCAAGAGCAGGGTTAGCCTGAATGATTTGATCCTCCAGAGTGCCCTGGTTTGGTTAAATTAAGATCAAATAAATCAAATAAAGTACTTTGACTTGATATTTTGGTTCTTCTGTATTCAGAAAATATGTACATAATACAGACCTTCTTCTCAGCAGCTGCATCTTTCTTCCCACCTGGGACTGCAGCAATGCTGGCAAAGTACTGGATGACACGCTTGGTGTTGACAGTCTTTCCAGCACCAGATTCTCCGCTGAGTGGAAGAGAGACACAAAGTTTTAGACCAAGGTTTATGACCCATTAATACTGAAGAGGTTTTTACTGGCTGTGTGACTTACGTGATGAGGATTGACTGATTTTCTCTGTCTGCCAACAAGAGAGATTTTTCAAATTATCAGTGAAAAGTTTGATTATGTATATGTTATGAATTTAATATTTCAGCAAGTTGAATAAAAATAGATTATTTACCTGATAGCATGTACTGGTAAGCGTTGTCAGAGATGGAGAAGATATGAGGAGGAGCTTCACTCCTCTTCTTTCCTCTATAGGCAATAACCACTTCTTGGTTGTACACTGGCAGCCACTTGTAGGGGTTGATAGTCACACAAAAGAGTCCAGAGTAGGTCTGCCATATTAAGGGGTAAAGGATAGTGGTCTCAGATCCTGACATTTATTATGAATGAAGGAAATTTGCAGGTTAGGCAGGTTTAAGTTGTCTTACATAAATCATCCATGCTGCATAACGCTCTTTGAGGTTAAACAGCACAGCGGGCTCATGGAGGAAGGTGAACATGGCCATGTCTTCAATTTTATCAAACTTTGGCGGGTTTTGAGGGTGTATATCACACTCCTTCACTGTGACAGTCTGCAGAGAGAAATAACACATTCTCAGATAAGTCATATAGTAGCATTTGAACTGAATTAAATTTGTATGATGTACATACCTTTCCAAATTCAGTATTCGCAGTGACTTTGTCACCGTCACGACTAGTGATTGAAGCCTTGACGTACTCAACCTCGGGGTCAGGAACGAAACACTCCTTCTTCATGTCAAATGGACGGGTTTGGGCTTCCAGACGTTCCTTATCTGACTTTCTAAGAAAAGGAGCAGCTGCCCCAAACTCTGCCATTGCGGCGTCACCCATTTTTCAACCTTTTAAAAGCAAAACATATTTTACAGCTGGAAGCGTCTTTGGATACACACATATGACCCAGTGATCATTGTAAGACCAAGGAGAACACACACAAGGCAAAAGTAAAAAAAAACAAACAAAAAAAACAACATTTCCAGTCAAATACGGAAATAAATAAGCTTAAATGGATGTCTCATGCAGAGGTGCTTTATGAGCATGAATTTGACTCCAAAATGGCAATATCAGAGAAGGCATTTATTTATTACTCACATATACACATGACAACAGAAAATAATAACAGTTAACAGTTCTTTTATGTAGCTGTGAATTTTACCTGAGGTGTTTCACTCCACGGGAACTTGGGATCTTATATTTAGTGGACAGATGCAAACCAAATGTCATATTACATCATAATTTAATAAAGACTGTAACAATGAGACAATAAAATATACTATCTGTATATGAGTCCATTTAAAATAAACTAGAACAAACCTTCTTGAAAAGATCTATTCACTCACATACACTGTAGCAGTTTCTTACCTTTGACTGTCAACCTTTGTCAAGTGAAATGATGGATCCAGTGGCTGACACCACGCTGCCCTTCCATTAATAAAGGTTGTTAGTCAACCAAATATGGGGATGAATATCAGAGAAATGGCATCCAGGTTGCCTATCACAAAAAGCATTCTCCAAATTGGGTAAAGCCTTGCACTGCTATTTGTTGCTCTCACCTTGAGAACGGCAGACTAACACACCAGACGGGACATGACAAAGAAAGGGGATGGCAGGAGGTGGGGGAGCAGGGACAGGCTGCAGTCTATCAACTGATTCTCTTTTGTCCCAGTAAGTTATATGAAGTAGTTTTAAAATATTGATGAAGAGTCAGAGTGGCAGTGACAGTTAAATTAATTTAAAACTAGAAATTAAATTATTATTATTGTGTATATATATATATATATATATATATATATATATATATATATATATATATATATATATATACGCACATATATTTTTAATATGTTTTGTATTTTATATATCAGATAAATCAATGATTGACTTATTAGCATTAGGCATGATCAATTATGTAAGCTGCATAAAAGCAGTAGTAAGGTTTGTATTCTTTTCTTTCTCAAGAGGAAACACATTAATCCAGCAGTTATATTAATTTGTTGCTTGAGATAGATCCACTTTATAACATTGTTAAATTAGGTCCTTTATAATGCGCAGTTTATTCATGGAGGACGTATCATAGACTGCATATATACTTTAAAACTAAATTAAGTAGGCTAGTAGGCAAGCAGGATTTATAGGACATCACATATCTTCTAAAGTTCAACAATAGTCTGTCAAGTGATACGGTGTGAAATACATTTCAAGAGGGAGAATAAAGAGCTGCAGCTGTTGTCTACACAGAGGCAAGACAAGGCCAAGGTCACAGCTGTGAGATCCTTTCATTATCACTCACCACTGTTCAGATATATGTCCTTTAGTCTAATGGTCACCTGGCATTGTTTCCCTATTTTCTTTAACACCAATAGGAATGTTCAGAGACTATGCAGTCCAACATGTTCATTTTGCATTCAGTTTACTTGAGCCCACCTTTTTTCAATCTTTCACCTGGAAGCTGGCATAAGAGTTCTTCACCTAAAATAAACATAAACATATATGACATCTTTTGTCTATTTGTGCACTAACCTAAGCGATTGGAGGTGGCAAAGGACAAAAGACAACACTTATTTTCTGTAGCTGGTTGCAGGTTGGTGAACTACTGTAGGGTGAAGAACCTCCCCATTAGGAGACCACCGATAGGATCCAGGATCTAATGTTAATTGATGTTGACGCTGTGTTTTATTGTACACATTCAAATGGCCACACACGGTCCAGGTTCATATGATGGAATTGCTGTAGAACAGTTAACCCTCATAATAACTCCTGAGCTCCATCAGAGCTATTTAAACACTTTGTTTCAGAAGCTTAATGTTTCAATTGATTTTCTCGTTTTTTTTTGTTTGTTTTTTTTTTCTGTGTATTTTTTGGGGGTGGGAACATGTGGGTTTGATCCATCACTACTGCAGATATTCAATATTTGTGATGCAAAATGCAATGTACAATTTCATTTGTCAGAAATTAAGTAACTATTGTAATGAGCTTGATGTCGGGAACATTTACTGTAAATTTATAAATTTCCACCATACCACAATCAAACCACCATCAGGGTAAGGGTGACAAAAATTAGATGTGTATATTCTACATTTTGCAGATGTTTATGTTTTATTTTGCTCTGTGTGCAGTATTAATTATGCTAAAAGTTTTTTGTTTTTTTTTTCAGGTTAGTGTCTGTGTAAAATGTCTTGGTGTAAAGTGGTTCTCAACATACAGATCAGTCCCAGGTCTGGTCAAACAAAAGTTGGTTAAAAAAACAAACAAACAAAAAAAAAAACACTTAAATATACTTAAAAATACAGTATATAAACCTCTGTACACATTCAGTTGTTCATATTATTCATATTGTTCATATTGTTCATATTGTTGCAACCTATACTCTAGAACATCTATTCAAAAGATGCCGGCTACGAGTGCCCTTGGCCTGCTTCTGTTGACATGGCATTGTTTTCTTCTCTTTATCCTTGAACACAAAGATAACTTGTGAAATTCCTGCTGGCTGCCTTTGGGGGCTTGGTAATTCAGAGGACAGCTTGGGGACAGCTTGTGACGCACACAACAGTTCTTTTCTATTTTTCTCTGACCAGCAGCAACAGGTGATAAGCCCACTAGAAGCCAATTAAGTACTGTATGTACCGTATGAAAGGTAATAATGGATGCTGTATTATTTATACAAGATATGATCAATGAATCAAACCAGTTTCAAACAACACGATACACACTATTAAGGAAACTGCAGCAAAACAACCTGAAACTATCATGAATGATGGCTACAAAAAGTTTTCTGAAATATGTAACCTTACAAAGCATGCAGACCAGTTATGCAACTGGAATCACAGCAGTCTTCCTTTCTATCACAGCACATCTCATCAGGTCTTGTCCCTGCTTGCCTTCATTCAAGAATTCTCATCTCCTTTACTTATCCCTCAGTCTATTCCAGGCTCTAGCAGAGTATGCATCCATCCATTAAAGGTCTCATTCCCAGCTGTCCATAGTCCTTGTGTCTCTGACTTTTACAATCACATGAACACACAAAAGAAGGTGTGAGGCACCTTACCTCACTTAAGTTTGAAACTAGAGCCATCAAAGCTATTGTTAGTATTTGTTCTTTGTCGTTGTGAAAGGTCACTTCTAAGGGGGTGTTGTGGTCTGATGGACATGAGGAGCTCATGTCCTTTTGTCTCATCTTCTCCTCAGTTGTTCAGACTGTGGATAGCCGTGTGGACCTTTCTCCTGAGTACTGCTTGTTTTCTGATGAGGCAGTGACCAGAACATGGTGAAATAATGGAAAGGTACTGTTGACCATTTTAAGCTTTTATTGTCTACTTTTTTGGGATGCCAATTTTAAAAATTTATATTTAAAAAATTTATATTTATAAATGTATATTATATATATATATATCAGCTATAACATACTCCTATTTAAATTGATGAAATGATCTTCCTTGAATTTTAGATATGTCTTAGAGGATGGAACCTCTAAATGCACCAAATCCAGAATGTCTGCTGTCAGTCAGACTCCTTTGGCAAGTCTGCCTTTTTTCTGCGTTCCAGCCGGCCCTACCTTATCTGGCTTTACAAAGAAGATGCTTGTTACTGGGGAAAGGCCGGCCTCCACTGCTGATATGAAGGTTAGTGGTTTCTGCTTTACTACGTTTTAGTCTCAAATGTTATCACAATTGATTTTTTTATCTGTCCAAAATTAGCTGTACTATCATATGTAACTGTAATATAACAATTAAACCTCACACTACAGCAGTTTTTACAGAAACACTTTGGTTTTTAAGGGGTAAGATTTACACTTTTTTGTTATATATCCATTGTATGTGTTCAGTTATTTGGCAGTGGTGTTTCTGTACAAACCCCTAGTTCCTCTTCTCATACACAGACTAGGTGCTGTAGGTGTCCATTGTTTCTGCTCTGTAGGTATCCATATTGCTCATGTTACCTACCCACATCCTCTTTTAGTAATCCAAATGTGCAGCTTTCTTAGGAGCTACTGCAAATGACTGAAAAAGCTTTAATTAACTAGAAATAAGTGTCTGCAGTTTCATGGAACTTTCGTATTTAATACTGAGAATGTAGATTTTTTTTTTTTCTCAGCTGTACTAGTACACAGACTCTGCTGTACTACACTACCTTGTAATTAATTTAGGAATAGAGTGCATGTGTTTAATCTAATTTGGCACGTTGCAAGCCCTTTATAAAACCTAAGCCATAAATACCTTCCATCCCATAATTATTTACCAGCCGTGTAGTATTATCAATAATAGTAAAATAACAGATGGGTGTCAGTCTTTTACTAAGGCTCATTTGCCAACTACGTATACCTGATTAACCAAACTAAAATGGAAGTGTGTGAGTACACTCTGCTGTTGGGTCTATGTAAATGACATCTCTAAGAGTACGATTATATGTAAGTAAAGTGAGATAACTTGTGTTACTATTTGGTGCTATCTGAATGAAATTAGATTGAAATGTTGTCCATAACACTGAATGCACTCATTATAAATAACTTTGGATAGGGGGTCAGCTAAATAAATGTAATGTTATTTAATTAAATTACATTCTTGTAATTTTTGGTTTATGGAGGACCAAACATGACACTACTGGAAATGAAGAATAAGAAATGAATTTAAAGAATAAGTTAATGAATTAAATATGCATGTAGACTCCTTTTTAGTTTCCAGGATCAGGATTCATTTTTCCCTCTGCATTTATTTATGATTTTTTTTTATTATTATTAAGCCTCACTAGTTTCAAAGATTTTGTTTTTGGTGTCCAACAAAGTCATGATGAAGCTGACAGTTTTGTCTGTCTTATAGATGGATAATATAGATAATATTTGAGACAAACATATTGTTAGAATGATTGAATTTTAGGATTTAAGTAATACAACCAGCTGGGGAGACATTGATCAGTTTTGAGTATGAGTAGCAACCATTTGCATGAAGGAAACTGCATGTCTGACAATACAGTTTTTGACAACCATAAAGATGAATTTAGTAATACAACACACAATTCTTTGTATTATGTATTTCATTTGTCTATTTGATGTTTATTGTTGTATTATTACTTTAACATCTATTTCTCAATTTATTTTTAAAAGTAATTCAGTTCTGTTCATTTCAGGAATAAATCTTTTCTCTTTAGTTTTGAACCACAAGAGCATTTGTGATGGAACAGTCAAAAAGCTGTTTGAGATGCACATACGTTTATTCTACTGACCAAAAAACATGTTTAGGGAGACACCATTACACAGACAACAGGCGCCTCAGAAATGATCTTTAGAGAACTTCACTCTTCATCGTGTCCTTTCTGAAACAAATAAAAAAAACAATTGAATATGATTATTTCAACCTACAGTGTAATATACTGTAGTAGTAGTAATACTAACACAGTTACTGGCATTACATTGTAACTCATAGGTAAGCAACAAACTATCAGATAAGTTTTTAAAATGTTCAAATGTTTGTACAGTATGCGTATACCGACCTTTGACCCCACATCACGGCTTTTGGCACGTAGCTTGTTGACCTGTGATTCAGCAATGTCAGCTCTCTCTTCAGCTTCATCAAGCTCATGCTGAAGCTTACGGAACTTCGTAAGATTATTGTTGGCCTGTTCCTCCTGTAGAACAGACACACCATAAAGGTTACATATATATGCTAAGATAATGTTTAGTTTCACTGGTGTGATGCAAGTTTAGCTTTTAAATGTCATATTACTTACAGCCTCCTCAGCTGCTTTCTTATAGGACTTGACCTTCAGCTGCAGCTTGTCCACCAAATCTTGAAGACGTGCTAGGTTTTTACGATCCTCTTCTGTCTAAATGCAAAAAATAACCAAAGTAAAATTAAGTAATTTACTCACCTTTGACCAGTAAATTATTGTGCATTGGTAATCTGGACAAATCTGAATACTACCCGGAGCTCAGGATCTCAAAAGAGTGTCACACGTGACACTGTTTACCTGATAGGTAAGTTCCTTCATGCGTCTTTCATACTTTCGTATTCCCTTCACTGCATCACTGGCCTTTTTTTGTTCACTTTCCACCTCATTTTCAAGTTCCCTGACCTGTAGGTTGAAAGAGGCAGTCACAAAGTCAGCCAATAGCTCTACACAAAGAGCAGATATTTATTTTAAATGTGTAAATGATGCAAGGAGCAAAAGGCCCAACTTATACTGACCCTGGCTTCAAGCTTCTGCATCTGCTTCTTGCCTCCCTTCATGGCGATCTGTTCAGCTTCATCCAGACGGTGCTGGAGGTCTTTGATGGTTTGCTCCATGTTCTTCTTCATACGCTCCAGGTGAGCGCTGGTGTCCTGCTCTTTCTTCAGCTCCTCTGCCATCATAGCAGCATCAGTAATGGCCTTCTTGGCCTTATCCTCTGCATTTCTGCATTCCTGCACTGCTTCTTCCACTTCAGACTGAAGCTGGGATGTATCAGCTTCCAGCTTCTTCTTTTGGTTTATCAGGCTAGTGTTCTGGTTTTACATGAATGGAGTATAGAGATGCATTATGAAAACAGTAAAGGTAAACAAATATACAGGAATGTATAGATAATTATCTTTATCTTACCTGTGAGTGCAGTAGCTGCACCCTCTCACTAACATCCAGCAACTCTTGCTCAGCAAGTTTACGACTTCTCTCAGTTTGCTCCAGAGCAGTCCTGAGCTCTTCCACTTCAGCCTGAAGCAGGTTGTTACGTCTCTCAACAATGGCAATGTTCTCTTTAAGATCATCATTGGCTCTGAGAGAGTCATCAAGCTGGAGTTGAGCATCCTGGAAGAGTATGACATTTATTGTAAGTGAAACTGAGTGACAGCACAATATGTCCTAGGTGTCCTTTTGTTAATAAAACTGACCTTTAGATGTGAATGAAGACCCTTCAGTTGTTTCTGGGCCTCAGCCGCCTGCCTGTTGGCCTGGCTAAGCTGGATCTCCATCTCATTGAGGTCTCCCTCCATTTTCTTCTTTATACGAAGGGCCTCATTCCTGCTGCGAGTCTCAGCCTCAAGAGAGCTCTGAAGAGTATCCACGGTTCGTTGTTGGTTTCTCTTTGCCTGCTCCATCTCTTCATCTTTCTCAGCCAGCTTGCGCTCAATATCAGCCTTAACCTGGTTAAACTCAAGCTGAACTCTGAGAATCTTCCCTTCCTCATGCTCCAGTGATGCCTATCATGAAATAAGATTGAAAATCAAATAAATGACTAGTAGTAAGCAGTTACCAAAAATGTCAGAGTTCAAGTCCAGCGTCGGAATGTACCTCTGCTTCCTCCAGGGCTGTTTGTATCTCAGACTTCTCTTGTTCCAACTGTTTACGAATTTTCTCAAGCTCATGAATACTCTTTCCACTCTCACCGATTTGCTCAGTTAGGTCAGATATTTCCTCTGAATAACAAAAAGAGATGCTTTCAATGCTTCAGTCAGTAGAGCAAATGCTGCAAGAGAGTTGTAAGCTGGTGTAACCCTTACCTTGCAGATTCTTGTTCTCTCTCTTCATGGTCTCCAGATGTTCCAGAGATTCTTCATAGGAATTCTTCAGTTTGAAGAGTTCAGTGCTCAGAGACCTGGCATCCTTCTGAGAGCTCTCCAGCTCTGTTTGAGACTCCTCATACTTCTGTTTCCATTCTGCCAAAATCTGAGACATTGTTCATAGTTAGATGAAGAATCTAAAATATGTTAGATTGCACTATACATTAGCACCCCATCTAAAAGAAAAGAAAATTGCCACATGCATTTTCAGTTTAACCTTGTCAAAGTTTCTTTGCTTCTTGTCCAGAGCAGCAGCAGCAGCATTAGACCTCTCCACATCCACCATGAGATCTTCAATCTCATTCTGCAGCCTGTGTTTGGTCTTCTCCAGCGAGGAACATTTAGCATTCACTGCTTCAACAGCCTCCTCAGCATCCTGCAGACGCTGGGCCAGCTTCTTTCTGAATTATGATTGAATTGATCATAATTATACTGTTTATTTTGATGAATTTATTGAGGATTCATTTATAATTGATTGTCATTTGTAAACTTTGTTTGAGTGAAAATATGTTTTGCTCACTTGGCCTCTTCCAGTTCCTCAGTTCTCTGGATGGCATCAGTTTCGTACTTAGTTCTCCACTGAGCCACCTCAGAGTTGGCCTTGGACATGCTGCGTTGCAGTTCAGCCTTTGCCTCCTGCTCCTCCTCATACTGCTCCCTGAGCAGGTCACAGTCATGACGAGCAGACTGTACTGCATGGGCTAATGCATTCTTGGCCTGAAATGAAAGCACATCTTAATGCTTCTCATGGACCCACATAAGCCTGTACTAAATGATTTGTTCTATTTGTTCACTACCTTGACTTCCTCCTCAAGTTGTCTCTTGAGGTCTTCAGTTTGCTGAGTATATGATTGTTTTCCTCTGGTGAGTTGAGACACCAGGGAATCCTTTTCTTCAAGTTGCCTGGTAAGTTCACCTAATTTTAATTAAAAAATAAGATGACTACATCATAATTCCCCCAAATATAATATCCTTCATAATGACATACTGTTTAAATCAAAAGCTTACCATTCTCAGTTTGAAGCTTTGCTTTCTGCATGGAGAAGTCATTGATGGTACGCTGTCCCTCTTCTGACTTTGATTTATATTCATTCATCTGGTCGTCTAGACTCCTGCACATTTTCTCCAAGTTGTTCTGAAAATCAAAAAGCATTCACTATGGTACATAAAAACAGTACTTAAAGTTCTCAGACATCATGCCAGATTTCATGAATAGAGCAAATTATGTAAATTAATTCACTACTTAGATTTACAGGGCTTTATTTTTTAAAGGCGGATATTGAATATAATGTGCATGACTATGATTTCATTTCATTTGTGCCCTAAGATGAGCCCATGTTGAAATGCCATGTTTCTACTGGAGACCAGAATGGACACTAACTCTGTATGGGCCTTTGTGATTTCTGGGTATTCTGCTGCCTCTGCAGTTCTTCTTTAAAGTTAGGAAAGAGAAGGTGAAGTGGATGCAATCAGAAACTATACTGCTAGATGTCAATAATACCCATCCACTTAAATTCAATATACTGTTCACAAGTTATCGTACCTTAGACTTTACAATATGTTCCATATTGGAGATCACATCATCCAGCTCTAGCCTGAGCTCACTCTTCTCCTTCTCTAGTTTCTGCTTGACTCTCTGCAGGTTGTCAATCTGCTCTCCCAGGTCAGCAACACTGTCAGCTTGTTTCTTCCTGAGTGTGGCAGCAGTGGCTTCATGCTGCAGAGTGGCCTCTTCAAGGTCTCTGCGAAGTTTCTGGAACTCAGCCTCCCTCTTCTTGTTCATCTCGATCTGGGCAGCTGTTGCTCCACCAGCCTCCTCCAGCCTCTCACTGATCTCCTCCAGTTCTCTGGATAAGTCTGCTCTCTGCTTCTCCACCTTGGCTCGAGCAGCTCGCTCTGCTTCAAGCTCTTCCTCCAACTCTTCAATGCGGGCCTAGACCAAAATAAAAGTCCATTTTTAAATTGAATGGTTTTCAATTGTGGCTTAAGCCAAATATCACATCCCAGAACAAGATAATTTCAATCTCAAGCATTACCTGCAACTCCTTCAGTTTTTTCTGGAGCTGGCCAACCATCGCTTGTTCATCTTCTATTTTCCCATTGAGTTGGCTGATTTCAAAATCTTTCCTGTGGATAAAAAAGATGTAAAACATACAGACTAACAAAAAGTTGTTAAATACTCATGTTTGTGCATATGAAGGTGCAGTTGTCACATTACTTTTTCAGCCTCTCTTCGAGTTGCTGCTTGTCATTCTCCAGGTCCATGATACTCTCTTGAGCTAACTTTAGGTCTCCCTCAAGCTTGCGCTTTGCTCTCTCAAGGTCCATTCGGATTTTCTTTTCTTGCTCAAGGGATCCTTCGAGCTGTGGTGCGTGATATTTACAGCGTTTTTGTTACATATATATTCACCATACATTTGAAAGTAGTTGTTTTTATAACATGCCAACACACTCTATTGTACTATGTTCTTACATCATCCACTTGCTGTTCCAGCTTAGCCTTGGCCTTGGTCAGAGTGTTGACTTTGTCTTCTTCACTCTGCAGATCATCCAGTGTTTGCTGATGAGCTTCTTGTAAGGCTTTCTTTTCCTTGGTCAGCTTGGCGATGATTTCTTCCAAAGCAGCCATCTCCTCAGTCAGGTTCTTCACCTATGGCCAGCACAAATTGTATCAGTGTCTTGAATAAAAGTTATTTGGGACACAGTAACACTAATTAGACTTTGTCGTACCTTGTTCTCAGTGGCGTGCTTCTCTTTCTCCACTTTAGCCAGAGTTAATTCTAAGTC
Source organism: Nibea coibor (assembly GCA_023373845.1). Classification (NCBI taxonomy): domain Eukaryota; kingdom Metazoa; phylum Chordata; class Actinopteri; family Sciaenidae; genus Nibea; species Nibea coibor. Next base: position 19,827,321 of record CM041725.1, on the reverse strand, counting down.
ATCAATGTCTTTCTTTAGCTCAGAACACTCATCCTCCAGTTTCCTCTTCTTAGCAGTTAGTTCTGCGTTCATCTCCTCCTCATCCTCCAGTCTTTCAGTCAGCTCTTTGATTTTGGCCTCAAGTTGAATCTTGCTCTTGATTAGCCCTTCACATCTTTCTTCAGCATCACACAGATTATCTTGCTCCTGTTAAGGATAAATGAAAAGGCACTTTAAAAAGGTACTATAAAAGGCATACTTAAAGCCATTGCTTGATTCTCATACTATTTGTAATGTTGACACATTTTAAACATACTGTTTGAACTTGGAGCTGCAGATCATTCTTCTCTTGGAGAAGAGTGACCATCTTTTCTTCAAGTTCCTTCCTACGGGCTTCAGATTTTGCGTAAGCCTCTTTCAGTTTGATAAACTCCTCCTTCATGTTGGCCATCTCCTTCTCAGTCTCTGCAGACTTTAAGAGAGGTTTAATCTTGAAATACATCTTCATCCAGGGCCAATTCTTGACCCCCATGAAAGCACGGATGTTCCACTGGATGACCAATAGTGCATCTCTGTGGGCAACAGATTATCATTGTCATTAAAACCTGCTCTAGCAAGGGAAAAACAAAAATGTAGCTTGAGTGAAAAAAATCTTTTTCTATATGTCCTAAGACCCTCCCTCCCTATGTTCTCCTGTGTTTGATATTTAATGTAATGTAACTCCTCCTTATGCCTAAGGCATTGGAATTGATTTGTGCATGTACCTGCGTTCTACAATCTTCTGGAATTCAATCCTCGCCAGAACACCTCGTGACCTTGCCTGGATCCTGGTGATGATTAGAGCTAAACGGTCATCTCGCATCTCCTCAAGCAGACCAAGTAGCCCAGCTTTGAAGAACACCTGATTTTTGCAAACACATTAGATCAATAGTTAATTAATTGATCACAAGGATGCCATGCTTTTTTATCATATTTTATATTAGCCAAAATGCATATCGCCAATACTTACCTTGGTGTGCCCCAGTTTATACTGGTTATGGTCAATATCCAAGGATCCCAAAAGCTTCTCTGAAGCTTTTTTGTTATCGATGAACTGTCCCTCAGGAATAGCACTTGGGTTCAAAATGCGGTATCTTTGTAATGAAGATAAAAGTTTCAGTTTCAGTTTTATTTCACCTCATATATTTCACCTCATATAAAATATCAAACTAAATATTAAATATTAATATTAAACATTAAAATGTGTCCACTTAAATATCTAAATATATAGTACAATGAATCATTAGGTTACAATAAAAAGTTACATATCAGATCACTAAACAAAAATTAGAGATTTTGAAGTAATATGTTACCCCTCTAGACTACATAATTAACTCATAAATAACTCTAAATAAGGAAATATCTTATGGTAGAATGGTCTCCATCCCTTCAGAAGACAGAGAATCTACAGAAGTATGAGGGGAAATCACTGGATGTGTGGCAAACCTTGGTTTCCCACCTTCTAATCTTTTTTTTTTTTTTCTTTAATTTGTCATCTATCCTTATACCTGACAGATACCTCTGTTTGAAATCTCCATAGAGGATCCTGTTGGGGAAGCCCTTTCTGCAGATCCTGATGCCTTCCAGCACACCGTTACAGCGCAGCTGGTGCATCACCAGAGGATTCTCCATGGCCCCAGGAGTCTTGGTCTCATTGGGGATGATGCAGCGCACAAAGTGAGGGTGAGTAGACCTCAAGTTGGTCATCAGCTTGTTCAGGTTTTCCTGTTGGTGTGCCACAAAACATAAATGATTGTCAGTTACTGTTGTAAAAGTGCCATTATGAATAAACATAATACATTATGGTTAAGTCTTAAATCCTCTCAGTTAGCTGTTTTGTCACAAAATTGTAAATGAGATTACCCTGTGTAAGGCCGATACAGTTTGGAAGGATGAACCTTTCTTCTTGCTACCACCTTTGCCCTTCCCACCAGACTCTTGAACAAAAAAAAAAATGTTAGACTTTGAGAGTTTTGCATTTATATAAACCCTTATATAAAACAGTTCTAGTCTTATATAACTCTTTCACGTGATGCATTGATATTTCATTTTAAACTAATATTAAATATTATGATATATTACGATATTAGACCATTTTTAAATACACACCTGAATCAGCTCCAGCATAATTTGCAAAGAGTATAGCAAGCAGTTTGAGATTAGATTTCTGGTACAGTGCAACAACAGTCTCATTCAGAGGATCCTTGTTCTTCACCAGCCAGTTGTTGATATTATAATCTACGGTTCCAGCATAGTGCATCAGGGCAAAATGGGCCTCGGGTTTTCCTTTGACAATTCTGGGCTTCTGGAAGTTGTTTGATTTCCCCAGATGGTTGTCATAGAGCTTAGCTTTAAAGGTGGCGTCAGATGCTTTGGGGAACATGCACTCCTCTTCAAGGATTGACATGATACCCATGGGCTGTCAAAATCATGTAACAACAATTGTCAAAGTGCTGCTTTAAAAGTGAGATACGAAATGCAGTAACATACTTTAATGACTACGTCCTGATACAGTAGCTTAAAATACTTCATGACTCACCTTTTCAATCAGGTCAATACAGGCCTGCAAGTCCATACCAAAGTCAATGAAAGTCCATTCAATGCCCTCCTTCTTGTACTCTTCCTGCTCCAGCACAAACATGTGGTGGTTGAAAAACTGTTGCAGTTTTTCATTGGTGAAGTTGATGCACAGCTGCTCAAAGGTGTTGAACTGTAATGAAAAGGTCCACAGTTCCATCCGGATTAATAATTTCTCCTCAAACCAAAACAATTTGATATAGATTATGTAATTTTTTCAAACTCACATCAAAGATCTCAAATCCAGCAATGTCCAGTACACCAATGAAGTACTGGCGTGGCTGCTTGGTGTCCAGGGATTGGTTGATTCTCACCACCATCCACAGAAACATCTTCTCGTACACTGCCTTAGACAATGCACCAACAGCATAGTTCACCTGTTAAGGAAATACATAAAAACACTTTAATCAATATGCAGGACTTTATGTGTTGGTTTTGAAACTAAAATAGACTCTTACCTGAGCAACATTTTGTCCCTTGGTGACCCATTCATTTCCTACTTTGACTCTTGGGTGACAGAGTCCTTTGATGAGGTCAGCCGAGTTCAGACCCATCAGATAAGCTACTTTGTCAGCATCTGTGAAGAAATAGTGGTATTTGCTGGGTGAAAGGGTCATCATCAGTGATGGGAATAACGGCGCTATAAGTAACTACGTTAGTAATGGCGTTACTTTTTTCAGTAACGAGTAATCATTAATCAATCGATTACTCTTCCCATCATTACTATGATTGAAGGCAGCTGTTTTTCATCAGACCAAAGCCGAGCAGCAAACATTTTTGAGGTTGGTTGACTGAGGTTGAGTAAAATTCCATGGTAAGCGATTCAGTTGGGTGGGTGTTACTTACACAATTGTCAGACACACAAAGACGACACAGGACTTTTACTTGAGTCAATGTGAAACAGGACTGGCGAGCCCGAATAGTCCAAAAGTTGCCTTCTTCAAAAGGAAGTATATCCATTATTTTTCCTTCCAACAAATTAAGGGAACGGTAACCATGAAATGCACATTATGCCCTGAAGGCGAGCCGCTCCATGTCAGTGTCAAGCATTAACACTATATAAACATAGTAATTATAATGTCTACAATAATCCATGACATTTTATTGGATGCTAGTCTCACCTTCCCACAGCAACGTTAAAATAATTTAGATTTGTGTACTGTGGTGTATTATATTAAGTGTCCATTTTATTATAATATTCAGATGTATGATACATAATTGTGATACAGTTATAGTTACTGTAACTAGTTATTTTTTTAGAGTAACTTGCCCAACACTGGTCATCATTGCCTATCAACATCCTCATCATTTTTACCATACTCTTTGCACAGTTAGCTTTATGTTTCGAAGACAAATTCTTACCTTCTGTGCCATCAGCTTCTGCCTGCTCCTCTCGCTGCTTGGTCTTGAACTTCATGTTGCCATGATGCATGATGGCACCAGTCAGCTTGTAAATGCCGTTCTTCTCTTCTTGAGTAAAGCCCAGCACATCAAAGGCGTCCTAAAAAAGAGCATATATGATCAAATATGCATTTCAGCATTTCATGCATTCAGAAATTTGAAAGTTCAGCTCACATCAGTGGCCATCAGCTCTTCAGAATCATTGATAGAGGCTACGGTTGTCTCTCCTTGGGAGATGAAGGCGTAGTCATAGGGGTTGTTGGTGATAAGCAGCATTTCTAAGGAGGGAATGAAAAAAATGTTGTGAAATATCTTACTGTATTCAGGCTGTAGCAGTAATTCTCATTGTTAATGTCTCCTTAGATTTACAGCAATTGTGTCAGAATTTCCATACCCAGAAGTTCAGGTTTTGCCTGGGACAAGATCTGATAGAAAATGTGGTAGTCCCTCTCAGCCTTGAGCTGGTAGGTCACGCGAGACTTTTCCAAAAGGTCTGTTAGAGAAATCAGAGAAAATTGTTATTGTGGTACATTGATAAGTTCACAAGCGATACTTTCAACTTTGTTACATAAACCATGTCACTTACAAGTTTCAATGTCAGCAGAGGCCAGCTTTCCTCGGTTATCAAAATGAATGCGGATGAATTTACCCTAAGAGGAAGAGAACCACTCATTTCAGTCCAGCTGATTCACTTCAGTTTATAAATTACCCATTGCAATGACACAGACACTCACAAATCTGGATGAGTTGTCATTCCTGATGGTCTTGGCGTTACCGAAGGCCTCAAGAGCAGGGTTAGCCTGAATGATCTGATCCTCCAGAGTGCCCTGGTTTTATTAAATAATGGGCACAACATCAGGTTCAGCACCAATACTGTATATAAAATTACAAAATGTGTTTCATCTTTTTCAAGTATAAATGTGCTTTAAAAACACTAATAATAGTAAAATATTCAGATTATGCAGACCTTCTTCTCAGCAGCTGCATCTTTCTTCCCACCTGGGACTGCAGCAATGCTGGCAAAGTACTGGATGACACGCTTGGTGTTGACAGTCTTTCCAGCACCAGATTCTCCGCTGAGTGGAAGAGAGACACAAAGTTTTAGACCAAGGTTTATGACCCATTAATACTGAAGTGGTTTTTACTGGCTGTGTGACTTACGTGATGAGGATTGACTGATTTTCTCTGTCTGTCAACAAGAGAGATTTTTCAAATTATCAGTGAAAAGTTTGATTATGTCAAAATTTGATATTTCAGCAAGTTGAATAAAAATAGATTACCTGATAGCATGTACTGGTAAGCGTTGTCAGAGATGGAGAAGATATGAGGAGGAGCTTCACTCCTCTTCTTTCCTCTATAGGCAACAACCACTTCTTGGTTGTACACTGGCAGCCACTTGTAGGGGTTGACAGTCACACAGAAGAGCCCAGAGTAGGTCTGCCAACATGAGAAGAGTTACAGATAGTAGGAGGATAACATCATGTTACTCAGTTGTAAGTATGTGGCTCATAAATCAATGTTTTAGAAATGGTATAAGAGGTTTTATGGTCTTACATAAATCATCCATGCTGCATAACGCTCTTTGAGGTTAAACAGCACAGCGGGCTCATGGAGGAAGGTGAACATGGCCATGTCTTCAATTTTATCAAACTTTGGCGGGTTTTGAGGGTGTATATCACACTCCTTCACTGTGACAGTCTACAAAAGAAAATAATCCTTTTTAAAGTCTACACTGAACACATGCAGAAATATGTACATCATGCAGAACCTGAAATTAATGTACCTTTCCAAATTCAGTGTCAGCAGTGACTTTGTCACCATCACGACTGGTAATGGTTGCTTTGACGTACTCAACCACAGGGTCAGGAACAAAGCACTCCTTCTTCATGTCAAATGGACGAGTCTGGGCCTCCAGACGCTCCTTGTCTGACTTTCTAAGAAAAGGAGCAGCT